>JASXTE010000019.1:7427500-8627500 GCA_030280995.1 Hemileia vastatrix | reverse complement strand
AAATTGTATGAAGCACATTTATTAAAGTATGAATCAAGAACAAAGTTATCTTTTGCACAAACAAATCAGAGTGTCTCTGATCTGTTACAAAGGTTAGCTAAGGTTGAGATTTAAACTGCTTATCTACTAATGAATCAGGATCATCATAAGTATACACAGTATAATAATAATCCTTTCATTTGCAAAAATGAATCTCAATCATTTCCAATGCCACCACAAGTAAAACCATCTGGTGGAAGTGTCAAGTCTGAGAAGACAAATGTAAGCCACAAATCTGTGCAAGAGGAAATCCAAGACCATTTATCCAGAGTGAATGAGTTATTGAATTTACCTAAGATTAGTGAGATATAATCCAATCAGAAGAACTAGCCAAAGATTGATCAGTGCCCAACTTATGATGGGGAAGCTAGCTTTGATTGGTAGCATTTTATTCAAAGAATTGATAATTTAAAATTCTAATCTAAGTTACCAGATGAAGAAATAACATCAAAACTGATCTCTTTGTTTAAGGATGTTGCTTTATTATGGTTTGAAGCTGTATTATGTGAGGGCAAAGATTACTCTTGGGCTGAATGGAAAAACCAGATTGAAAAACAATTTGTAGGTTCTAAATTCAGACTAAAACAGAAAAAAATATATGAGAAAACTAGGTATAATTTATTGAATGGTGACAAACCAATGGTAGTTTTAATGAATTTAAATAAGATTTTGAAAGCCATTGAGCCAAAAATAGATTATAACTTATGGAAAGATAAAATAATATATAAATTACCTATATCTGTCAGAGACATTGTTGTAGCTAGAACAATAATGGCTAATGAATACTCTGAATTTATTATTATTTTTAATGACATATTATTAAGCCATAAGTATGAAGCAAGGTACACTACTTAGAAACAAAATAATGAGCCTGTGAAAAATCAGAATTCAAAAACACCGCAGGAAAAACAGAAAAAACCTACTGTACATGTGGTACCTAAAAAGTATGAGACTAATACTTGATATAGGTGTAATAAGCCTTGGGTTAAATGTCACATATGTGAGAAAAATATAAATATTGTTGAAAATCAACATGAATCTGAAAATGAAACAGAAAAAAGTATAGATTCAATTGATTATGACAGTAATATCTCATATAGTGATGAAAATGAAGTGTGTATGTTGGAAGATGATTTGTCCATTTTTAAAAATCCAATATAATAGGGGGTGTCAGTTCTGGCGAATTCGCACTTAAGTTAAGTGCGGATTTCAAACCAAATCAGCACTTAAATTTTGCAAAAAAGTCACTTATTTCAAAAATGGGTGTCAGTTCTGACCTCAAATCAGCACTTTTTTTGTGAATTTTTTTTCAAAACCACATGTTGGCCACATCATCCCTATCACATGTGATACACTGACCTTCCTCGCTACCTACCCATCAATCCTTGGCACACACCCCTTCCTGAAATTTTCAACATTTTGACCAGGCATTTTTACATTCTTTTTTATTTATTTCTTCTACCTCTTAATCTTTTTTCTTGTTATGTGCCAGTTTCATAATGCCTCCCAGACATTCCAAATCTCAAAAGGTAACTCAAAAATCTGCTTCGTCACAAAATTCTCCTCGTAAAGCAAGCCCTACACCTGAAAAATCAAAGTCAGGTTCAGGTCAGCTTAAAAAGGATGATTATCTCATCATAATAAACTTCCTTAAAATAAAATCAAATTTTGATTCATGTTTCCAAATTTGAAAAGCCCACTCGTATTGGACGTCCACCTTCTTCAAAGGTTAATGGCTACTTATTGATGGCCAATGAAGTAAGGAAGAAAACAAGAGGGAGAATGAATATCAATCCTAAACAAATGAAGGAGAGATTTAAGAGTTACCAATCAAAACATAAAATGGCTCATCATGCTTAAAATGAAACTGGCTTTGGTATTGATGATGATGATTTGGAGATTGGAATTACTACTGTTTCCAGAAAGCTCAATGTCATGTGTCCTTTCTATGAGGAAATGGATAATCTTTTTGGATCCCGAGTTGATGTAAACCCTTGGTTTCTACACAATACTACTAAGAATATACCCTCTGGATCTCAACCAACAATTAATCCGCCTGAAATACCTGTACATCAACAGGATCAATCCCCTCCACCTTCTAACCATAGTTCAGCTGAAGATGATCCTGACTATCAAGCAGAACAATTATATTGCAGCAGATCTGAATCCTCAGAGGCCCAAAATTTAAATGTATGTTTACTTTTTGTTTTTTCTTCAATTCTTCTCTGAATTTCTCTTTCTTTCTAGTCTCCTCCTACTCAAACTCAATCTCCATTAAATAATCTCAATTCTTGAAATGTGAATCCCACTTTAGAAGCTGCTTTAGATGAACTTCCTGAAGCCTCTTGTTCAAAATCCAAACTAAAGCGTCAAGCCTCAACTTCAATGAACTTGAACCATCTATTAAAGTGTGGTAATTCTTCAACAAGCTCACTTGGCTCCCTTGAAGATTATTTTGAAAAAAAATATATAAGTAAGATTCATTTACTATATATCTTAATCATTAACTCATTAATTTATTTATTTCAATTTAATTTTCTCAGCAAAATCAACTATTGCAAAAAATTCCCTTGACTTTGAGAAGATGAAGTTTGATCATATGCTGAGGAAAGATCAGCAGGCCTTAGATTTGGAAGAAAAAAAATTTGAGGCAGAGAAGATGGAAAGAGTAAATGACCGTCAATTTCAAAGAGAAATGGCTACTTGTGAATTGGAAAAATAAGAGAGTTTTTAAAAAAAAGATTTCATTATGGAATGTGTAAAAAATGGCCAATCTTATGAGGATATTAAAAAATTACTTGACCTTTTCAATTGATAAATTGTTTTTCTAGTTAATTTAATTTTTTTTGATTTATTTTTGGTAATATTTCCTTATATGCTGACTTATAAAAGGTCTTGAATATAGTATGTTATTTTTGACAAATTTTTGAAAATATCATACATTTTTTCTATCTTTACATTCAAGTCAATAAGTTTGCTTATACTTTTATTTTGACAAAAATTTGAAATTATAATAAAAAATTTCTATCTTTACTTTCAAGCCAATAAGTTTGCTTATCTAAATTTTTCTAAGTCATCAATTTCACATTTCAGATTTAAAAAATTGTCAATGCCCTCCCCTGAATTTTATTGAAACAAGGGGTGGGTACCATCAAATTTTTCTAAGTCATCAATTTCACATGTCAGATTTAAAAAATTGGCAATACCCTCCCCTGCATTTTATTGAAGTAAAGGGTGAAAGTCATCAAAATTTAATATAATTACATAAATTAATTAATATATAAATAAGATATGTGAAATTTACTACTTTTAAAGTAATGACAATTCCTCATGCCAAAATGCAGATCAAGTCTAGAAACTAGGTTTGGGACTTTCCACAGGTATAGGCTAGAGGAACCTCATGAAACAAATTAATGTTATCATGATTACCTTTTATACAACACAAGGTCGTTGGCCCATTACTTTAATTTCATAAATTGAAATATCATATTTATTTATTAAAAATTTATGGAAGAATATTAAATATTTGGTGACTCTACGAATCATTATACTTTTTAGATCTACCTAAAGAATTTTCAAATTTATTACCTTTTTCTTCTTTTTTTAACTTGTTTATTTGTTGGATTAACTTTTGACTGATCTGGAAAGAGAAACCAAAATGCATGAAGTCTTGACAAGATTTCAAACCTGGAGGAGCCTTTGTGGTTTGGTGATTATTGTAAGAAGAATTCCAAACTGTTTCGATGATTCAATTTCCTAATCCAAAATCGATTATACATCTATGATCCTGGAAATATAATCCATGTCCTTTAATTTTTGCAGGTGATGTAATAGATTGTCCAGTGATAGGATCAATACACCATGGGAAATCTGGGGGTGAACTGCTAGCAGTTCCCTCTTTTTGAAACTATCAGGAATTTGTCAGAAAACTGTTGGGAAACCATCCTGAAACTGTCAGAAAGATGTTTTTAAATCTGATGAAAAAACATTGAAAAAATAAACTGTCACAGATTGAATCCAGATTAATCCCTCCTTGAGCAGAGCTTAAGAACCACATTGAACATCAGTTAATATCAGGTTTGGCAAAAGGTTGAACAACATCACTTAGCATACCTTAATATTCAAATATTAAACTTGAATATATGTTGCATGTATGATATAGATGCATATGCATTTGAATTTGCATGGTGGATACTTATTGCAAGCTAAAAATTGATGTGAAATGCCTATCCAAAGTGTATGCATAATGACTATGAAGAATAAATATGCATAAAAAATATGCATAAAAATATGCATAAAAAATATGCATAGTGGTTATGCATAAAAAATATGCATATTGAATATGCATAAAATATGCATAAAAATATGCATAAAAATATGCATATTGAATATGCATTAAAAATATGCATATTGAATATGCAAAAAAAAGGTGCATATATGTATATGAATAAAATATATTAATATGCATATAAATCTGTATAATGAATATGCATATGAATATGCATAAATATGCATAATGATTGAAAAATGCAAAAAAATGATGCTTAACGAGTATATTTTATGCATAAATAGAAATATGCAATATGAATTCATATTGCATACAGATAACACTGGCAAACCATTTTGACCAAAACTCATACTAAATTTTCATTCTGGACTAAAGGTGTGAGGGAAGGAAGAAAAACAGTCCGACGTTAGAAAAATGCTACATGCACTCATTTTGTAGCAGAGCAAATGAGAAGTGCTGAATTATGGTTGGTGCCCATAATTTAGTATGATATCATAATTTTATTTAATTGTTTTCAATATTGAAAAGACTTTAGGTCAGTTGGTATGGATCTAGCTGTGACAGGGTCTAATCTAATTAATTTAACAATTTCTTAATAATTAACGGGCTTTAATACAAAAACAGGTTGTATTTTTTGTGGGATATTGGATATGATAAGGTCTTTTGTAAAAAAAACTTATATTGTTTAAAAACATTCCTGAATCAGATGTGGGATAATCACTACAAAAAATTGTAGTACTGTGGGCAATAAAATATATGCACAAGCAGTAAAGAAAGGACCAAGTGAACCCTTTTTGTGCAGTGGGAATCATTAGAGTGGAATTGTGGATGAAAAATATAATTCATTATCACCATTTTATTTAATCAAAAAATTTATAATATTAAAAAGAACTATTGATTAATTGGTATTTGACCTTTGTGCCTCACTCATATTTATCATTTGATTGAATTTTGTCACCATTATGTTATTAATAGGGGGTATCAATGTTCAGGGATCCGCAATTAGGGATCAGGAATTTTTTTCCCAGGATCAGACATTATTAATTGTGGAAGATTCTTATCCACTAGCCCCAGGGCTAGTGGATAAGGAATCCACAATAATGCATTATCCCGCCTCTTATACCCCAATTTCCATTCCTAATTCCTGATCCCAAACTCATCTCATCCATGATGGATTTTTAAGAAAGTCACATGACTTATAATTGCTGATGCCATCCTTAAGTATTTCCTCACTCTATGCTACTTAATTTTGGTGGCGAACACTTAAGTTTTTTTTCTATCTACACACCCCAACTGCACATTTGGCGGTGAATTCCCACTTCCCTCATCACATAACCCTTCCACCAGCAACAATGAAACACCTCTCTACTAGGAAGCTACTTCACTCAACAATGAATGCTATCACTTTTCTTTTAGTTCTTTACTATAAATCTGACTCTGATTTGGAAGATGCTTTAGCTTATATGTGTTTTCTTTCGAAAAAGCATTACATCATCACCAGGGGGCCAAATCTTTATCATGATCCCCGATATGATCTGGCCTCCATTCTCAACATTCCTCATTTAAACTTCACACAACTTTTTAGAACTTCTCCCAATTCTTTCTTCAAACTTTATCAACTCATCTCCGATCATCCTATTTTCCATAACAATTCTCATAACAAACAGCGTAATCCTGCCATCCAACTTGCTGTTGCTCTATGTCGCTTTGGCTCAAATGGAAATGGTGCTGCCATAAGACGTTTGGATAATCTCTTTAACATAGGATATGGTACCGTGATATTATACACCAAGCGCTGTATGATTGCTATCCTTTCCCTCAAGTCTCAAACTCTTGCTTGGCCAACTCCAGAACAGCGACTTGAATCCTCTCAAGTAATGCAAGCTGAAGGTTTCCCTGGCTGTATAGGTTTCGTTGATGGCACAACCATCCCTTTGAGTCAAAAGCTTGCTCATGATGGCAACCATTATTTTGATCGCAAAAAAAGGTTTCTTCAAAATCTCCTCCAAGTTCTCATCTTTCACAATCTAACTTTTTATCTTCTTTCTAGATACTCTATTGCTGTTCAACTTGTATGCAATGTCAATAAAAAATTTATTGCTTTTCACAGTGGCTTCCCTGGATCATGTCATGACTCTTCCGTCTTCCAAAGAATGAGGATTTCTCAATCCCCTGACTCATACTTTGATGAATCTCAGTACCTCCTTGCAGACTCAGCATATGCAAGTGGAAAGTACATTATACCTGCTTTCTGTGGTGCAAATTCAGAAAATGACCCCAAAACTAAATTTAATTATCACCTTGCACAATCAAGAGTACGAATTGAACATGCTATAGGTATTTTAAAGGGACGATTTTCTAGACTTTGGGAGCTCAGAATCCAATTTCAAAAAAAATTGAAGATCAAAACTGCAAATCATTGGATCTTGACTTGCGTAATACTCCACAATATTCTAGCTGATTTAAAGGATGAGTGGAATGATCTTTATGAAGAAGATGATCCTGAACCACCACTGGCACTCCCCTCCCTTGATTCACAAATCATTCAATCAACCGGCATACGCCCCATTATAATGCCAATTACTCTCCAACATTTCTCTTCACCCTTTTAATTTTTAATTTTTATGTTTTCATACTTTCCAAATGTCCTCTTTGTGTACTTTAATCACTTGCTTTTGTATTTTGGTTTGTTGCATATTCATTTTTTTTTTTTGAATTTACGGTGAATATCTTTCTTTTGGATGGCTCATTGGTTTTCTTTCACCAGCTCAACATGAAATCGCATATTTTCTGAAATTGCATATTTTGTCAGTGATTTTTTTTTTCATTCATCCCTCATATCCTTTTCCTATTCTCCTCCAACATCCCTCAAACAATTTGGTTTCATTCATTTTGTCATCTCATCTCTCCAGGTAAGTCATTTTATTCTTTTTTTTTGATTTTTTGATTACTAATTATAATTTTTTTTGTTTTTTTCTGTTTATTTTATGTTTTTTATCTAAATTTTTTTTGTAAGTGGTTATTTTGGATTTCAATGGTATAACTAACCTTTTTTTTCTCTCCCTCTTTACTTTATTTTTTAGCTCCATCACCCTACTCTTCATCCCTCCTTGGCATTGGCATTATCCCCCCTTTCCCTTATTTCACTTTTTTTTGGCTCCATTTCATTGAAACACATACATTTCACATTCTTTATGCATTTCACTTACTCCATATTCAATTTCCCCACAATTCCAACATCAATCTTTCTCACTCTATTTTTCCTACTTTTCAATCAAGGTAAGTTTCATCTCCTTTTTTTCATGCCTATATGATATCTCATTCCTTTTATGAAAACTTCATACTTAAATATATGTATGACTCTTATCTGGATAACAGTGAACTTATAAAACTCCTTTTGATATCATCTTCATTACCACTTTTCAAGTTTTTGTAAAATTTTGAAAATTGGACTCGGAATGAGGGTTAGGTTTATTCAAATCTAATGTTCTTTTTACTGAAGATTCTCCTGAAGGCTACCTTTCATTTCCTGCAAACAGATTTGAATTTGATTCAGTGGTTGCTGAGATATTGACCGTTAAAGTTGAGCCTTTTTTTTCCCAATTTAAATTTTTATTTCATTTTTTTATGTAAAAAATTAGGGTTAGGTTTATTTAAATCACATGTCCTTTAACTGAAGATTCTACTAAAGCATATCTTTCATTTCCCACAAACAGGTTTGAATTAGGTTCAGTGGTTGCTGAGATTTTGACCTTTGAAGTTGAGCCTTTTTTCCAAATTTCACTTGTCTTATTTCACATTTTTATATTGCATATTTAGAGGATAAGGATTCTGAAACTCTTATATGATTATTATCTAGGCATTTCAATCATATAGGCATATATTTGTTGGTCAAGAATATCACTAAAGCTCAAAAAGATGAAGATTTTTGCTTATGGGACATTCTACCTTCCTTTGACTCTTTTCTTGCTTTTCGACTCAACAAGCTCTGTAATAAAGCATTTGAAGAAAATCATGAACTTGCAACCAAAGTTGGAATACCGAATTGGTGTGACTCCAAATGGGAAGATATCAGCCATGAATATCTTTTATTTTCTAATGTTATTATCACTCATTCTGGATTCCACAATAGGATTCATATCGATAGGAATGATGACAATTTTCTTACTTTTGGAATATTCTCATATATCAATCCGATAACTGGCCACCCAATACCATCTCCAGCTAAAATCAAAGGACATGGTTTATATTTTCCAGACCACCGGTGCATCATTGATTTTGGTTTGGGAAATGGTATCATTGAAACTATTTGGAATTCTTCTAAGGATAATCATCAAATGACCAAAGCTCCTCCTGGTTTGGAATCCTGTCAAGATTTCACTCATTTCGGTTGCTCATTTCAAATCAGTAATAAGTTGATACAAAGAATCAATAAGGTAAAGAAAGAAGGTAAAGTTATTCGATTTAAAAAAACTTTATCTAGATCCAAAAAGTATGGGGATTAGAGTTGTCATCGAAAATTTTATATTTTTTCATAAATTTTTAATAAATATTTTATATATATCAATTTTCTCAAGTAATGTGATGAGCCATCGACCTTGTGTTGTATAACAGGTAATCATGATAACATTTATTTGTTTCATGGGGTTCCTCTTGCCTATACCTGTGGAAAGTCCCAAACTTTTGTTTCTTGACTTGGTCTGCATTTTGGCTTGAGGGATTTTCATTACTTTAAACTAGGGCAATTGATATATATTAGATATTTATTTAATAATTTATGTAATTATATTAAATTTAGATGACTTCCACCCCTTACTTCAATAAAATGCAGGGGGGGGTATTGCCAAATTTTCAAATCTGACATGTGAAATTGATGACTTAGAAAAATTTTGGTGATACCCACCCCTTGCTTCAAGAAAATGCAGGGGAGAGTATTGCCAATTTTTTTAAACAGATATAGAATTTTTTTTGACTTGTAAATATTTTTGTGATACCCGTCCCTTACTTCAATAAAATCCATGGGGGGTTGTGCCAAAATTTCTTATAAGACTTGTGAAATTCTTGACATGTAAGAATTTTTGGGATACTGGTAAAATGCAGGGGGTAGTAAAGCCAAATTTTCATATAAAACTTTCAAGATTCATGACATGAAAAAATTTTTGTGATACCCACCCCTTACTTCAAAAAAATCCAGGGGTTGGGGATTGTCAAATTTTCAAAGGAGACTTGAAAATTTTATTTAAAAAAAGAATATTTAACATTAAAATACGATATTTCAAGAAATACAGAAAATAATTGTAAAATTTATGTACAAATAAATATGAACACATGAAGTGTGAAAGAAATAAAAGAAACTAGTAAACAAAAAATTTCATTAAACGTTCTATTTCTTCAACAGATTTGTTTGCTTTAATGCATTTGATCAAGAAATCTTTCTTTTTAGAACTTTCTTGGAGATCATGCTTATACTTCATCTGTTCCATTAAGTTTTGATGCTCGAGTGTTTTTTCCTTATTTTTGGATTTTTCAATACTAAGAGTTAACTCAAACTTCTTCTCCTCCAAATCTTGGGCCCTACCATCCTTCTGTAAAGAGAGCTCAAACTTCTTCTCCTCCAAATCTTGCATCTGATCATCCTTCCGTAAGGAGAGCTCATACTTCCTCTCTTCCAAATTTTGTACTTTGTCATCCCTCCTTAAAGAGAGCTCGTATTTCTTCTTTTCAAAGCTCAGAGTCTCTTTAGCAATTTCCACTTGTTCTAGAGTGAGAATAAAAATTAACATAAAGTAGAAGAAAAGCAGAGTAAAGTAATAAGAGGTATGATATCACTTACCAGCATCACGTATCTCTAAAAACTGTTCCATCGAAGAAAAAGGTGTTTGTGATGAAGTATCACTTTTTCATCTTCTTTGGGAGAGGAAATTTAGACTAGTTGAAGCCCTTCTCTTTTTGTTCAACGTAGCATTTTCCTCCTCATCATTGTCACTAGCTTCAGACTCAGTTGATTGAGGATCCTGGGTTTGTTCATCAGCCTTTTAAGAAATAAGAAAAAGATAAGTAAATAAAAAAAAGAATTGATAAGATAAAAGAAAAAAGAAACAGACCTGAGTTAGATTTGGTTGGGTTAAATCACCTATAGGATCTACAGAAAAGCTATTTAGATATGTCTCATTCAAATGAGGGGAGGCTTGAGTGGAGGAAGAGGATGGGAAAAGATTTGCTTCAACATCATGTTCGGAGATAGGATCTTCTCCATCCAACATGTTTACAGGATTAACATCAGCTCGCTCTCCAAAAATTGCATCCATCTCTTTAAAGTAAGGACATAAAGAATCAAGTTTATCGTCTATGGATTTTATGCCCTTAGTTATATCATTGTTGGTAATCCCAAAACCAGTGGAAGATGAAAGAGCCTTTGCCTTCTTGTATTTTGCTTGGTAATGCTTGAAGCGTTCAGACATCTGTTTAGGCAAAAGATCAATCCTTCCCTTGGTCTTATTGCGTAATTCATTTGCCATTAGAAGATAGCCATTAACTTTTGATGCAGGGGGCCGTCCTACTTTAGTGGCATACTCAGTACCAAAACAAGAATCATAGTTAGATTTGGTTTTCAGCCAGTTGATAAGAATGAGATGTTCATCTTTTTTTAATTGAACGGTCCTTGATTTCTCAGCTGAGCGGGGGAAAGAGGAAGTAGTGGGAATCGAAGAACAACTGGGTGATGGCTGCCTTTGAGAAGATCTAGGATGACGAGGCATGTTATTATAAATGAAGATGAAAAGGAGCAGAAAAAAGCAGATGAGATAGCGAGATGAAAAGGAGAAGAATCAAATAGATGAAATGGGGAGAAATTCTGAGCTGATAGAATGAACAGGATGGGATGAGAATGGAAGTGCACAGCAAGGTAGAAGGCTGGGATATCCAGAAAGTTGTCCAAGATGTGGTTATGGAAAATTGAGTAAAAAAATGTCGGATAAGGGGTGAACATTGACACGTAAAGTGTCTAATAACCCAATTATTAGAAAAAATAATTGCGGAAGATAATTGGGGTATGCAGATTATTTTCCGCAATTAATTTAATTGCGGATTGTTCAACATTGATACCCCCTAATATTATAAGTATAGCAAAAACTCGTGTGCCAAATGCATACTGGGTGATGTTACACCTTTTATAATATTATTAAATAAAGGTAAAAAAATATGAAAATGATTTGTTTTACAAAAAATAAATTGATATCCAAAAGCAATATGAGGGATAAAAAGAAAAAATTAAAGGGATCAAATATGAAATAAAAAATTAAAGTGAAATTCCTCCCATCAAGAGCAAGTAGACATGATGGGGTGAACGCCCACCAGTGGCACTAAACTTGGACTAAAATTTCTTTTTTGTAAAAATAAAAAAAAATCCACTGGAGCTTTACCAAAACTTCAGGATGACAATTTTGCCATATCAAACAACTTCTGGTGCAATTATTGAAGAAAAATTCATTTTCATTGCAATAGAGAGAATTGATCACATCAGACGGCATGTGACCAAAAGTGTCCAGCACAAGTTCAGCTGAACTTGTGCTGGACACTTTTATGATGGAGGTTAGCTAGGGTGGAATTTTTCTTCAGTTCATCTGGTATTTCTTATAAACATGTCCACTGGTATTTGATCTTTGTGCCTCACTCATATTTATCATTTGATTGATTTTTGTCACCATTATGTTATTAATATTATAAGTATAGCAAAAACTTGTGTGCCAAATGCATACCAGGTGATGTTACACCTTTTATAATATTATTAAATAAAGGTAAAAAAATATGAAAATGATTTGTTTTACAAAAAATAAATTGATATACAAAAGCAATATGAGGGATAAAAAGGTAAAATTAAAGGAATCAAATATGAAATAAAAAATTAAAATAAAATTACTGCCATCAAGAGCAAGTAGACATGTTGGGGTGAACACTCACCAGTGGCACTAAACTTGGACTATAATTGCTTTTTTGAAAAACAAAAAAGTGCCAATCTGAGGTTTAACAAAACTTCAGCAGAACCATTTAGCCATATAAAACAACTTCTAGTTCAATGATTGAAAGAGAATTGATCACACCAGACTGCATGTGACAAAAAGTGTCCAGCACAAGTTCGGCCGAACTTGTGCTGGACACATTTATGACGGAGAGTAGCTAGGGTAGAATTTTTCTTCAGTTAATCTGGTATTTCTTATAAACATGTCCATTTGTACTTGATCTTTGTGCCTCACTCATATATATCATTTAATTAATTTATTGTCACCATTATATTATTAATATTATAAGTATAGCAAATACTCGTGTGCCCAACACATACCGGGCGATGTTACACCTTTTATAATATTATTAAATAAAGGTAAAAAAATATGAAATGATTTGTTTTACAAAAAAAAACTTGATATAAAAAAGCAATATGAGGGATAAAAAGGTAAAATTAATCTCAAAGAGATCAATTATGAAAAACAAAATACTAGTAAAACTCTTGCTCTCAAGAGCCAGTAGAAGTGTTGAAAAAAATGGGAGCCATCAGGGCTAAATTGTAATAAGTGACCTTTTTTTTAAAGATAAAAAATTATACACCTGAGGTTGGGAAGAACAACAGGTGGATGATTCAGCTAAACAAAACTAATTGTAGTGAAGTTTAATAAAAAAATGTTTTTTTGTTGCCATATAGAGAATTGATCCCATCTGACTGCACGCGACTAAAAGTGTCCAGCACAAGTTCGGCCAAACTTGTGCTGGACACTTTTATGATGGAGAGAAGCTTGGATGGAAATTTTATTCAGTTACTTCATCTTTTATTTCTCATAAACATGTCTACTGGTATTTGATCAGTCTGTATCTTTCATATTTATCATCCGATTAAATTTTATCACCATTATATTATTAATGTTATTAGTATAGCAAAAACTTGTGTGCCAAATGCATACCATGTGAAGTTATACCTACAATAATTTTTTAAAATAGACGTAAATAAATATGGAAAGGATTAGTTTTACAAAAATTAAATAGAAATTTAAAAGAAAAAAGAGGAATAAAAGAGTAAAATAAAAGTCAAAGAGTTCAAATATGAAAAAAAAACTAGTAAAATTCCTGCTATCAAGAGCCAGTAGAGGTGTTAAAGCGAATGGGAGCCTTCAGGGCTTAATTGTAATAAGTGAACTTTTCTTTAAAGATAAAAAATTATACACCTGATATTGGGCAGAACAGCAGGTGGATGATTCAGCTAAACCAAACTACTTCTAGTGAAATTTGATAAAAATTTTTTTTGTTGCCATACAGAGAATTGATCCCATCTGACTGCACATGACCAAAAGTGTCCAGCACAAGTTCGGCCGAACTTGTGCTGGACACTTCTATGATGGAGAGTGGCTGGGGTAGAATTTTTCTTCAGTTCATCTGGTATTTCTTACAAACATGTCTACTGGTATTTTATCTTTGTGCCTCACTCAAACATATTGTTTGATTAATTTTTTGTCTTAATTATATTATTAACTATATAAGTATAGCAAAAAATTGTGTGCCAAATACGTACTGAGTGATGTTACACCTTTTATAATATTATTAAAAAAATGTATAAAAATATTAAAATAATTTATTTTAAAAATTATTAATTGATATCCAAAAGCAATATGAGGAATAAAAAATTAAGTTAAAGCGATCAAATATGAAAAAAGAACTCCAAGTATTATTGCTAATATCAAAGGCCAGTAGAGATGTTAAAGCAAATGAGAGCCATCAGGGATAAATTGTACTAAATTGATTGTTTTTTAAAGATAAAAAATTGTGTACCTGTGGTTTTGATGAACTCTAGGTGGATAATTCAGCTATATCAAACTACATCTAGTGAAGTTTCTTATCAAATAATTTTTTTCATTGCCATAGAGAGAATTGATCCCATCTGACTGCACCTGACCAAAAGTGTCCAGCACAAGTTCGGCCGAACTTGTGCTGGACACTTTTATGATGGAGAGTAGCTAGGGTGCAAGTCTTCTTCAGTGCAACTGCTATTTTTTTAAAACATGTCAAATGGTATTTGATCTTTCTGTGTTATTCATATTTTATTATCTGATTAATTTTTTGTCATTAGAATATTATTAATTTTATTAGTATAAAAAAAACTTGTGCGCCAAATGCATGCCATGTTATATTACACCTTTTATAATATTATTAAAAAATGTTAAAAAAATATGAAAATGATTTCTTTTCCAAAATTATAAATTAATATCAAAATGTAACATGAGTGATTAAAAAGTAAAGTAAAAGAGATCAAATATGAAAAAGAAAAATTCAATAAAAATTCCTGCCTTCAAGAGCCAGTAGAGGTGTTGAAACAAATGGGTGCCATCAGGGCTAAATTTGATAAAATTTAATTTTTTTTAAAGATAAAAAATTTTTCACCTGAGGTTTGGAAAAACTCAAGGTGGATAATTCAGCCATACCAAACTACTTCTAATGTAATTATTTAGAATTTTTTTTAATTTAATTTCCACAGAGAAAATTGATCCCATCTGACTGCACCTGAACAAAAGTGTCCAGCACAAGTTTGGCCGAACTTGTGCTGGACACTTTTATGATGGAGAGTAGCTAGGGTGGAAGTTTTTCTCAGTACATCAGTTTTTTGTTTTTCAAATTTCTATTGGGTTTTTAACTTTTTTTTATCATTCATATTTATCTTATAATTAATTTTTTGTCACCATATATATTATTTATGTTTCTAGTATAGCAAAAACCTGGATGTCAAATGCAAAATTGGTGATGTTACAAATTTAATAATATTACTATATAAAGTTAAAAAAAGATGAATATGTTTATTTTTTAAAAAAATAAATTGATATTTAAAAATGAAAAGAGTAATAGAAAAGTAAAATGAAAATAAATGGGATCAAATACAAAATCAAAAATACAAGTAAAATTTTTACTATCAAGAGCCAGAAGTGGTGTTGGGACAATTGGGGACCCCTAGGTCAAAACTTGGTCTAAACTTACTTTTATGTATAGCTAACAAATTTTGACCTGAGGTTTGGACAGACTTCCAGGGGACAATTTTACAATATTAAACATTCTTTACTTCAATAATTGAGTGAAATATCATTTTTATTGCCATAGAGAGAATTTATCTCATATGACTTCATGCAACCAAAAGTGTCCAGCACAAGTTTGGCCAAACTTGTGCTGGACACTTTTATAATTGAGAGTAGGCATATAGCAAATCTTCTTAAACTCAAAAGGGATTTCTTATAAACATTTCCACTGGAATTTGATCTTTCTGTGTCATTTAAATTTACCATTTGATTAATTTTTTGTCATCATTATATTATTAAAGTTATTACTATAGTAATAACTTGTGTGAAAAATGCATACCAGGTGGTGTTTCACCTTTAATCATATATTATTAAATAAAGGTATAAGAGTATGAAAATTATTTATTTTAAAAATTAAAAATTGATATCCAAAGCAATATGAGCAATAAAAAAGTAAAATAAAAGGAATAAAATAAGAAAAAAAAATCTAAGGAAAATTCCCACTATCAATAACAAGTAGAGGTGTTAGATCAAATGTGCACCACCAGGGCTAAACTTGCACTATATTTTCTTTTTTGTTAAACCAAAGAAAGTGTCCTGATGAGTTTTGAAAAATCATCAGGAGGACATTTTGGCAATATCAAACTACTTATTGTGCAATGATTGAGCAAAATGTCATTTTCATTTCCATAGAGTAAATTTATCCCATCTGACTGCATGCAACCAAAAGTTTCCAGCACAAGTTCGGCCGAACTTATGCTGGACACTTTTATGATGTTGAGTATCTAGGGTGCAGGTCTTCTTCAGTTCATCAGGTATTCCTTATAAAAAAATCCACTTGTATATGATCTTTCTGTGTCATTCATATTTATCATTTGATTCATTGTTTTTCACCATTATAATATTAATGTTATTAGTATTGAAAAAACTTGTAAGCCAAATGCATACTGGGAGATGCTACATCTTTCATAATCTTATTAAATAAAAGTAAAAAAAATATGAAAAGTATTAGTTTTACAATAAATAAATTGATATTTGAAAGCAAAAACAGAAATAAAAAAGTAAATTAAAAGTGATTAAATATGAAATTAAACATTCAAATAAAATTTCTGCCATCAAAGATAATTTGAGTTTTCAGACCAAATTTGCACCACCAGTTCTAGATTTGGAATATGTTTTCTTTTTTTTAAAATTAATAAAAGTGTCCACCTGAGGTTTTACAAAAAATTAGGAGGATAGTATAGCAGTATAAAGCTGCTTCTTGTGCAATGATTGAGCAAAAATTCATTTTAACTTCCATTGAGTAAATATATCCCATCTGACTGCATGCAACCAAAAGTGTCCAGCACAAGCTCATCTGAAATTGTGCTGGACACTTTTATGATGGAGAGTAGCTAGGGTGCAAGTCTTCTTCAGTTAATCTTATATTCATTTTAAAAATGTCTATGGGTATTTGATCTTTCTGTGTCATCCATATTTATTATTTGATTATTTTTTAGTCACCATTATATTATTAATGTTTTTAGTATAGCAAAAACATGTGTAATGAATGTACACTAGATGGTTTTACAACTTTAATAATATAATATAATAAATGTAAAAAAATGTGAAAGTTATCAGTTTTACCAAATTAAAATTGATATTTAAAAGCTAAAGGATAAATAAAAGGGTAAGATTAAAATTAAAGAGATCAAACATGAAATAAAGATATTAAGTACAATTTCTGCTATCATGAGCCAGTAGAGGCTTCAGAAAAAATGGGCACCATCATAGATTAACATGGATCAAATTTACTTTTTACCAAAGGAAAAAATTGTCTACCTTAGGTTTGGACAAACTTCCAGGGGACAATTTGTCTATATAAAACTACTTTTAGTGCAATTATGGAGTGATAATTCAGTCTCATTTCCATAAAAAGAATTGATTGCGTCTGACGGCATTCAACCAAAAGTGTCCAGCACAAGTTTGGCCAAACTTGTGCTGGACACTTTTATCATGAAGAGTAGCCAGGGTGCAAGGCATTTTTAATCATCTGAAATTTCTTATAAACATTTCCACTGTTATTAAATCTTTGTGCCTCACTCATATTTATCAATTGATTAATTTTTTGTCACCATTATATTATTAATATTATCAGTATAGCAAAAAATTGTGTGCCAAATGAATACTAGGTGATGTTACACCTTTTATAATGTTATTAAATAAAAGTAAAAAAATATGAAAATGATTTATTTTACAAAAAATAAACTTCTATCCAAAAGCAATATGAGAGGAATAAAGTAAAATAAAAGAAATCAAAGATGAAAATTAAAATCCAAGTTAAATTCCTGCCATAAACAGAAAAAAGAGATGTTGAATTAAATTAGCACAATCAGGGCTAAAATTGCACTAAATTTTCTTTTTTGTAAAAATATAAAAAAAATCCACTTGAGCTTTACCAAAACTTCAGCATGAAAATTTTGCCATATCAAACTACTTCTAGTGTAATTTTATATCAAAAGTTTATCTTCGTTTCCATAGAGAGAATTGCTCCAATCTGACTGCACCTTACCATAAGTGTCCAGCACAAGTTTGGACGAACTTGTGCTGGAAACTTTTATGATGGAGAGTAGCTAGGGTAGAATTTTTCTTCAGTTCATCTAGTATTTCTTACAAACATGTCTACTGGTATTTTATATTTGTTCCTCACTCATTAATATCATTTGATTAATTTTTGGTTGCCATTATATTATTAATTTTATAAGTATAGAAAATACTCATGTGCCAAATGCATACCAGGTGATGTTATGCCATTTATAATATTATTAAATAAACGTATAAAGATATGAAAATAGTTTATTTTAAAAATTATTAATTGGTATCCAAAAGCAATATTAGGAATAAAAAATTAAGTTAAAGGGATCAAATATGAAAAAAGAAATCCAAGTAATATTCCTACTATCAAAGGCCAGTAGAGGTGTTGAAGCAAATGAGAGCCATCAGGGATAAATTGTACTAAATTGACTTTTTTTCAAAGATAAAAAATTGTGCACCTGTGGTTTGGATGAAATCTAGGTAGAAAAT
Organism: Hemileia vastatrix; assembly: GCA_030280995.1. NCBI lineage: Eukaryota > Fungi > Basidiomycota > Pucciniomycetes > Pucciniales > Zaghouaniaceae > Hemileia > Hemileia vastatrix. The sequence continues at coordinate 8,609,065 of JASXTE010000019.1, read as the reverse complement.
TTGGCTATGTAAAACTACTTCTAGTGAAGTTTTTTATCCAAAAAATTTTTTTCATTGCCATAGCAAGAATTGATCTCATATGACTGCAACTGACCAAGAGTGTCCAGCACAAGTTCGGCCAAACTTGTGCTGGACACTTTTTTGATGGTGAGTATCTAGGGTGCAGCTCTTCTTCAGTGCAACTGGTATTTTTTTAAAACATATCTACTGGTATTTGATCTTTCTGTTTTATTAATATTTTATCATTTGATCAATTTTTTGTTACCAGTATATTATTATTTTTATTAGTATGGCAAAAAAACATGTGCCAAATTCTTACAGGGTGATGTTAAACCTTTAATAATTTTTCTTAAATACAGGTAAAAAATTATGAAAATGATTTGCTTTACATAAAATTAATTGATATCTAAAAGAAAAAAAAGGGATAAAAAGAAATAGGTTGAATAATAGGGATTTTATATGAAATTCAAAATTCAAGCTAAATGCCTACTTTCAAGGCTCAGAAGAGGTGTTGGATAAAATGGGCATCATCAGGAATAAAATTTTACTTAATTTGATTTTTTGAAAAACAAAATGAAGTTTTCAACTGATTTTTTTTCAATATTTAGTTGGACACTTTGTCTATATCAAATTACTTCTAGTACCATGATTGACCAAATTAAATCCTCATTTCCATATGCAGAATTGATCCCATATGGCTGGACCAGGCCAAAGGAGTCAACCACAAGTTTGAGAATTCTTCTGGTGGACACTTTTATGATGGACAGTAGTAGGGTGCAAGTCTTCTTTAGTTAATCTAGTATTCCTCATAAACATTTCAAACTTATTTTTGGCCAAAAATCAGGTGGAAAGTTTTTCCATATAAAATTACTTCTAATGCCATGATTGACTAAAAATTGATTCTCATTGCCATATAGAGAGTTGATCCCATATGACTGGATCTGGCAAAAGTGTCACCACAATTTTTGATAAACTTAAGTTTGAAAATTTTATGATGGAAAGTAATTGCAAGTCTTCTTCATTTCATCAAGTAATCCTCATAAAAATTTCCACCTGTATTTTGGCCAAACTTCAGGTGGACACTTTGGCCATATTAAATTAATTCTAGTTCCATGTTGATAAAAAACAGATAATTATTGCCATATATAGATATTAAACCCATCAGACTGTGCCTTTCCAAAATTTTCTACCTGAACTATGGCTAAACCTCAGTTGAACACTTTTATGATGCAGAGTAGCTAGGGCAAAAGTATTCTTCAGTTAATTTGGTATTCATAATAAATTTATCCTCCTGAAGTTTATCCTAACTTGAGGTGGACAATTTTGGAAAGCACCAGTTAGTCACTATCCATCAAAAAAGTGTTCACCAAAATTTTGACTAAACTTGTGGTGGACCCCTTTGATCAGCCACAGTCAGATGAGATCAACTCTTTAGATGGGAATGAGGATGATGTTTTGGTCAATCATGGAAATAGAAGTAGTGTGATGTGGCCAAATTACCCCCCTGAAGGTCAGACAGACCTCAGAAGGACACTTTTTAGCAGGGAGTAACTGAGAAAAATTGATTTATCAGAAGGAAAATCTTTTATTGGATAGATGCCAAGGTTTCATACTTGTGTATTATGGTCAGTATTAATTTTGAAAGTGTCTGTCCAAGCAATTTCATTTCCCATCATGACTCATTTTGTTTTAAATGTTTCAAACTGCGTGATACAGTATTAAGGTGTCACATAGTATAATTAAGTTCTATTAAGTGCCCTACTATGATTTCTAAATTTATAATTTAATATCTTACATAATAATTTTTTTTATATAAATTCATCAATATTTTATTTTATTATCAAATTTAATAGAGCAAGTATCCTGAATTATTATATATGAATAAGCTTAGGTTAGATCAATTTGTGCTCGATTTGTGCTCATCAGAGGACCAAAATCAAGTTCTGGAGGATCAACTTGTCCATAATTTGGAATCAGTTGATATTCTGTCTATAATCAATCTGAGAATAAATGTAAATCTAACTCTAATTTACTTATGTTTATAAAGTATTCATAAACCTGGCATATTTAAGGGACACTCTAAATTTCAAGAGAGTGGATTGCTAGCAATCCACCCCCAGATTTCCGGTGGTGAATATATGTGAAAATTCCATAAGTGAGGTAATTGGCATCATTTGAGTCGGTGTGAATTTGGTTATAAAATCCAGAATGAGTGATTATAACATTTGAAAACATTAAATAATCACTGCTAATATCTTCCCATTCAGAGTCGCACCAATTTGGTATTTAGAGTCTTGTAGCAACTTCATGATTTTTTTCAAAAGCTTTATTGAAGAGTTTTTTAAGTCAAACAGCAAGAAATGAATTAAATGAAGGTAAAGTATTCCATTTTTGAAAATCTTTATCTAATTCAGCTTTAGATAAAGATCTGAGTAAAGAATATATGGCTATTTGATTTAAATTCAGTAAAATGATATTAAAAAATCCAGAAAAAATTTTAAACATACCTAGAGAAAAACCTTTATCAAATCCTGGTCTCCATCCATTACCAATCATGATTCCACCCAAAAAATTCTTATTCCTTAAAGGTAAGCGAACCACAGCCATTTGATAGAGTGTTATTATGAGATCGCAGAGTTGATTAAATGATTCATCTTTTAAACCATTAAAAGAATGGTTTTTGTAAATAAATTGAGGTTTGAAAGTATTATTAATAACAGCTTTAACTTCATCACCTCCAGTTTCAGCTAAATAATGTATATTTTCAGGTAACATTTTCGGATATTATTTTTCTTTCAAATTTAGTTTTATAGTATTTGATTTTTGAAATATGGCCAAATATTTGATCCAAGTGAATTTTTTTTTTAAATTTCTTTTATTTTGATACTGTTCATTTTTTGTCAATGTTTTAGATGATGATTGAAAATAAGTTGAATTTGAAGATGATAATGAAGTTAAAGAAGATGAGAGTGAGGTAAGTGGTGAATCTGAAGTTAAATCATGTATTTTTTTACTTAAAAATTTGTTACTTTTCAAACACCCAAAATTATACATTAAAAAAAAACTCACTTAATTTAAATTAAAAAAATAAAAATCCTCAAAAGACTAATAAGAATTTTTTTTTATTTCACTTGAACTTGATGAATATTTTTCTAAAATTAAAAAAATCAAAAAACTGTGAAATTTTTTTTATCACTTCCCCATTCCCCTAAAGTCCCCACTCCAAACCCTTGTACAAACCCCCCCTCCAACCTATTCACATCCCCTTTTAAACCCCTCCAAACCCCCTTCCAAACCTGCCTTCAATCTGCCCCAAACCCCCCTACAAACCCCCCTCCAAATCCCCTCCAAACCCCCCTCCAAATCACCCTCCAAACCCCCCTCCAAATCACCCTTCGATCCCCCCCAAATCCCCTCCAACCCCCCCCCCCCCCAACGCCCCCTTCAATCCAACTATATTCCCCCCCTCCAAACCCCCCCAAACCCCCCTAACCCCCCTAACCTCCCCCGACCCCCCCCTCCAAACCCCTCCAAAGCCTCCCAATCCCCTCCTCAAATCCCCCTACCCCCCCCCTCAATGTCACTTAACAGTTCGCTAAAAAATTTTTAAGGAACTTTTAAGGGGGGGGTAGGGGGATTTTGAGGGGGGGATTGGGGGTGTTTTGAGGGGGATAGGAGGGGGGGTTAGGAATGGATTGAAGGGGGGTTGGAGGGGGTGATTGGGAGAGTTTGAAGGGGGGTTTGGAGGGGATTTGGAGGGGGGTTGGAGAGGAATGAGGGGAGGAAATGAGGACACCAACAAGGGGGAGAAAGGGAGATATGAGACCAAAGAGGGAGAAAAGGGAGGTTAGAGTGAGCCAAGGAGGGGGGAATAAGGCAGCCAAAGGGGTGAAAAGGGGGAAGTATCCATTCCAAGGAGGGGGTAAAGGTGGGAAAAAGCCCAGGCCAAGGGGGGATAAAGAATAGGATAAATGAGAGAAAAGAGGGAGAGAGAGAAAGAGAAAAAAGAGGTTAATTTTACCTATAAGTTTAAAAAAAACCACTTACAAAAAAAAAACAAAAAAAAAAAAACAAAAAACCCAAAAAACCAAAAAAAAAAAATTAGCAAAAAATCAAGTAAAAAAGATAAAATGACTTACCTGGAGAGATGAGTTGAGAAAAAAAATATAAGTGAAATTGTTTGAGTGATGTAGGAAGAGAGGAGAAAACGGATATGAGTGAAGAAAAAAAAGAGAGTGACTGAAAAAATATGCATTTGCTGAAAATATGCGATTTCATATTGAGTTGATGAAAGAAAACACAGAGAGATAAAAAAAATAAGTCTTTAACAGCAAATTCAAAAACCAAAAAAATATGCAGAAAAATTTACCAACTCAGTGAATAACACATTCAAATTGATCATTTGAAGAGAATGAAATATTAAAATTAGAATTGCGTTGAAAAATGTTGGAGTGTTATTGGAAGAATTTTTGCCCTTATACTAGTTGATTGAGAAATAGAAGTGTTGGATATAGTCGGAGGTGAATCAACTTGTTCATCTTCATACAGCTCTAACCATTGATCTTTGAGGTCAGCAAGTAGGTTATGAAGTATAGTGCAACACAGAATCCAGTTGATCACCGTCTCCATTTCAGATTTATTTCTAAGAGGACTTCTTAATTCCCTTAAACTAGAAAAAAGGCCTTTCAAGATTCCAATAGAATTTTCAATACAGACTCTTCACTTTGCCAAATGATTGTTGAGATTGGCATTTTGACTGTCTTCTGAAGCTGCTCCCCAAAAAGCAGGAAGTACATACTTTCCATTCACATAAGCAGAATCTGCAAGAAGATACTGACCTTCATCAACGAATTTTTCAGTTTCATTTGAAATTTGCATTCTTTGGAAGACGTAGGAGTCATGAAATGAGCCAGGATAGCCAGCAAAGAATGATATAAAGTTTCTGTTTACATCACATATAAGCTGAATGTTAATTGAATATCTGTAAAGAAGATGTATTTGTTTGTGTTAGTTTCAAAGAGAATGAAAGGAGTTAAAAATAATCTATCTCTTTTTACAGTCAAAGTAATTGTTTCCACCTTGAGCAGGTTTCTGGCTCAAAGGAATAGTAGTACCATCAACAAAACCAATACATCCTGAGAAGCCCTCTGCTTGCATAACCTGAGATGATTCAAGTCGCTCTTCTTTTGTTGGCCAGGTGAGAAGTTGAGATTCCAAGGAGTTGATGGCAGTGATACATTGTTTGGTATAAGTATTAACTGAACCATACTCTAAATCAAAGACATTTTCTAAACGTTTCAAAGCGGCTCCATTACCATTTGAACCCAAAGGACATAGTGTGATGGCCAATTGAATTGAAGGATGTCGTTGTTCTTTTTGAGAATTATTGTGAAATATGGGATGATCCTGAATAAGCTCAAGCAATTTAAGGAAACATTCCTGAGAAGTCCTGAACAGCTGTCTAAAACTGGGTGTAGATAGATTGAGAAGTGTTTGGATGGTGTACTTGGGGGTATGAAGTACTTGAGGCTTTCTGGGAAGAAGGTAACGTTTCGTGGCCATTTTTGATAAAAAGACAAAATCTTCTTCTAGATCAGAATCAGAATCGCAATCAGAGTCCAAGAGCAGTTCAAGAGCCATGAAAGACATTGCTTTATGTAATTTATCACAATTTGAAAGTGAGGAAGGCATGACTATTATATGATATGATATGAAAATGTAAATGATGTACGGTGTTTTGAGTTATGAAGTGTTATGCTGTGGAGTTCTGCGTATGAATGGGATGATGCTGACAAATCAGTGAAATGGGACTTGATGGTGAAATCAGCACTTTTGGTTGAGAAAGTGCAGATTTGAGTGAAATAAGTGACTTATTTCATTTTGAAATCCACCAGTATTGGGGCTAGTGTGTTTTGGAAATCCCCACTTATTTAAGTGTGGATTTGTAAGTGCGGATTTTCCAGAACTGACACCCCCTAATATATGGACTCAAATTAATCTTTAATGAATTTTGAGGATGCTGAAATAATTAAGGATATACAAGCTGATAACTTAAAAATGACACCTATCACGGTTACAGCTATCATTTCTGGAGAAAATGTAAATATAGTATTGGACACAGGAGCTTCTGGTTCTGTTGTTTCTACAAATACATTACATAAAATTGATAATGATTATAAGTCAAATCTTGAACCCCTTCATAGTGAAAATTGGAGATTCTTTGGATCAGTAATACACCCCATTGGTATATACAAATCTGCTGTTTTCTTCAAAAATCAACATGGGTATGTTAGAGTAACTTGTAACTTTGTAGTAATGGATAATACTAATTGTGGCAGCTTTTTTATCATTGGAAATGACATTCTGACTAAGTTTGGTGTGAAATTAGGCCCTGCTAATAATAATTTTAAAATTGGAATTAATGGTAAAAGGAAATTTAAAATAAATTCTTTTAACACAGTCTTACACATTGAGTCTGTGATAATTATTCCGTGTAAACGAAGAGAATCCAATGAGATGGAACTTCTGGAAACAGAAATTTCTAAAGCATCATTTGGAACTCAGATAAGTGAAACTGAGAAAACAATATTTTAGACTTAATTAAAGCATTTCTAATGGCCTTTACACATGGGACCAATGAACTTCGCCTTGTAAAAGATCATCAGATGAAAATTAGTTTGACATGTGATATGGATAATATTCCTGCTAGTCTTAAAAAGAAACCATACCCTGGTTCACCAATGACAAGAAAAGACATAGAGAATAATATTAAGATTTTATTAAAGATGAAAATTCTTGAGAAGGTTGAAACTACACCAAAATATTGTTTAATATCACCAGTGCTAATTTCTTATGAACAAGATAAAGCAAGACTGTGTGGTTATTATAGAGCATTAAATACATTTACAGTAGATGATATTTATCCCTTTCCAAGGATTGCCTCTTTAAATGCTCCCCTTAAAGGTGCTAAAAACATAAGTTTCCTAGATGGAAATAAAGGGTGCCATCAAATTCCTGTTGCTTAGAATTCACAGAGCTTTTAGTTGATAACAACACATATGGGAAGATATAAATATGTCAGGATGCCATTTTGACCAAAAAATTCTCCGTCAGTATTTCAGAAGTTAATAGATATAAAATTAAATAATAAAATGATTGAGGGATAGTTAATGGTATATATTGATTACATCATAGTGTTCTCTAAGACATATGATGAAAACTTAATCCATTTAAAGAATGTCTTTCAGAAAATCAATGAAATTAAAATGACCCTTGCATTGAAAAATTTAAATTTGGGTTTGAGTCTTTAAAAGTGTTGTTTATATTGTATCTGGATTACAAATATGTGTAGACCAAAATAAGGTGGCTGCAATCAAGAATATTGAAATTCCACAAAATGTAAAGGATGTATAATCTTTTCTTGGTATGTGTGGTTATTATAGACAATATATAAAGAACTACCAATTTATTGCTGAACCATTGACCACACTGATAGAGAAATCATAATCTTTCATTTGGAATAATAAAAGACAACAAGCTTTTGATAAGTTGAAAGAATGTTTAATTACAGCTCCTATCTTAGGATTACCAGACTTCCCATTACCTTTTGTATTGTATACTGATGCAAGTTTTATTGGTTTGGGTGCTTCTTTGCATCAAAAACAACTTATTGAATGGAGAATGTCAGAAGTAGTAATTTGCTATATTTCACATACTCTAAGAAGTAGAAAATTGAAATATGGCGCTACTCAAGTTGAATGTTTGGCAGTAGTATGGGCTCTTGAGAAGCTAAATTATTACCTTGAAGACCAAAAATTTGAGTTAATAACTGACTGTAGTACAGTACATTCTGTCACTGGCAAAAAGCCATTTTAGTTATTGTTAGGTTAGGTACCTAATACCCCTTCTAAAAATCTTAATAAATTACCTAGATTGGATATCCTGCCAGGTAAAAATTCTTTTCTTCAGATTCAAGAATTTTTCAGAAAGCATGCTCAAGAATGTATAAATAAGACATTTGAGTATGAGAAGAAAAGATGGGATAAAGCCCATAAAGAGCAAATGTTCAAAGAAGGTGATGAAGTCCTTATTTCTACACTAACTTTCAATTTTAATTGGAAATGTTAAATTGAAGGATCCACTCATTGGACCATTTGTAGTAAAAAAGATGGTTGGTAACAATGCTGTTGAAGTTATTCTATATGCACCATATGATAGAAAACATCCAGTGTTTCCTATTTCTCTTATAAAACCCTGAAATTCTAATGATACTGCTCTATTTCCAAGAATATCAGGATGAAATAAACAGCAACCTGAAGAAATAGTTTGAAAGGCAGAAATTGAAAAGATACTTAAAAAGAGACACCTTACAAAAGAAAAGGGAGTTGAGTATCTATTAAGGTTTAAAAATAAATCAAGTGAATATGAACAGTGGATTCCGGAAAATAAAAACTCTGATCTTAGAAATCTCTTCAAAAAATTTAATTCCAAATAATAATTTTTTATTCAGTGTATTTATCATGGAAAATTAAAAAAATTATTTTTTTATTCACTCCTTACCTATTAATTAAAATGTCTTAAAATTTTTTATTGTTTTTTTGGGTGAGGGAGTGTCAGCCTAAGTATCCCCAGGACTGAGTAGTTTTTATCGTTAAAATAACATAAACTTAATTACATTAAGCTTATAACTTAAAAAAAGATTAAAATACTTATATATGTGGTTATACTACATATATATATATAATTATTACACCGTTATATGACTTAAAGTAGTTTAAATAGCTTATACATAGCCTAATAATACTTATTAAGGTGTTTCTGGAGTCTTAATATACTTATCTTCAGTGTTATTAAGAATTTATAGACATACATACGCTTATATGTATACATAAACCTCATATCCAGAGAAATATGTAGTTATATTATGTATATATAGGTCTATAAGTGGGTTTTAACCTCTTAATAGCCTATAAACTTTATTTTTTCTTCTTATTCTATTTAATATGGATGTATTCAGTGGACTCACAATGCCTTCACAAGCATATACACCTTTTTCAAGCGCATATATCCAGTTCAGACAACTTAATCTGCTTCCTTTGATGGATTTTCATGGATTTATGGGTTGGGATATCATTACTGTTTAATATGGATGCTTGGGGATGTTATTGCGGGCTTGGAAAGCTAATTTGGTTCCTTTATATGCTTTGGGTTTCATTTTATACTCTTTGGATGAGTTACTTTACCTGTTTCTTTATGGTATCCGCATTTATCTGTTTATTCTATTTATGGTATGGGTCTGTGGTATCATTAATTGTGATGGAGGGTCCTTACTGGAGATCTGGGTTTTTAAACTGCTTGAAGTGGAAGCTATGGGGAGGTGTTGAGCTCTCAAAGTGCTGTAATTGTAAGGGATATCAGTGACATCATCTGGATTGAAGGTCTGTGCACTCTAGTGGATTGTGGTATAAGTGAGGGAGGTTTGGACGGGTTATTAGACATCACTTACTTACTACACATCAAATAAACATTATAACACAATTATTATCATATAAAAATATATTATAAAGAATTTATAAATTAATATTATCTTTATATAAGCTATAACTATATTTTATTTATCTATTTTCCACCACTAGCATGCATAAAAATCTAAGTATTGTGAGTTTATATTGAGAATAACTATTTTATTAGTCTTCCTCTGAGTTTTAATCACGAAATCATTTATCAATGAGTATAAGGACCATTAATTTTTTTATTAAATCATACTTAGATACTAGCATTCATTAACATAATGCTTTTTGGAAAGATAAGACACATAAGCTAAAGCGTCTTCCAAACCAGAGTCAGAATCAGAGTCAGCAGCTAAAACTAAAGTGATAGAATTAATAGCTAAGTGAAGTTTATTCCTAGAAGAGAGGTGCTTCATTATTGTCTGTAGAAGTTTTAGGTGATGAGTGGGAAGTGGGAATTTTCCACCAAATGAGCAGGTGAAGTGTGTAGATAGAAAATATCTTATGTGTTTTCCACCAGAATTAAGTATCATATAGTGAAGAGACACACAAGGATGAGAAAAAATTTTATGTGTTCACCACCAAAATTTAGTATCATAGAATGAGGAAAGACTTAAGTATGGCATCAGAAATTATAAGTCATGTGACTTTCTTAAAAATCCATCATGGATGTGAAGAGTTTGGGATCAGGAATTAGGAACGGAAATCAGGGTATAAGAGGCAGGATAATGCATTATTGTGGATTCCTTATTCACTAGCCCTAGAGCTAGTGGATAAGAATCTTCTGCAAATATTTATTTCTGATCCTGGGAAAAAAAAATCCTGATCCCTGAACATTGATACCCTCCATTACTAACATTTTCCACCATAAACTTTCTGATAAAAAAAGTTGGAAGTTTAACCTCTTGCTGGAGGAGAGAAATTGAATTTCCACAAATATTATTTTTTTGTGAATTTATAATACTAATATTTTTTTTGATTTCAATGAGATAATTGCAATCTACACCACACAATATGGGGGGGGGGACTTGCTAGCAAGTCTGCAACCTTGAACCCTAATTCATATCTTTTTCAGCACACATTGAGGTGGTGATGAAACAATCATGAAGAAATATTGAATTTACTTTGAAAAAACCTTGAAACTGATTTGAACCTTCATTGAACCACAGTTGATTAATAGTTCAAAAAATATTCACAGCAGGAAAAAAGTGTGCACTAGACATCTAGTGCTTTTTTTTGATTCCTGGTAGAATTCCGAGTGGGACTTCCATCTGATGCCTCCCTCCCCTAATTCTCCCTTATCTTCAATCTGACTTCCTATCCTACCCCCTAATCTCATTTCTAACCTTGCCATCTACTTACCCTTTTTTCCCTATTCCTTTCCTTCACAGTGAGAAAACAACTCTCCTCTCCTTCCCCCCCTCTCCCTTCTCTTCTCTTCATTTCTCACACCTCCCCCAGAACCTCACTCACCTTTCCCAGCCCACTGTCATTATTTAGTTTTATTTTACTTTGTATCTTTTTCATTTTTCATGTTTCTTCCCTACCAAAATCTTCCTTTCTCAACAATTGGTTACATTTTTTTAGTAAACACAAGCAACTCAAATTCTGAAATATGTATTTAGTTAAATTATTTACCACTTGGAATGGGTTATAATTTCTCAAAATTTTATTCCTTGTTATTTCTAATTTATACATATTAATTATTCTCAAGTTTATAAAAAGTTGGCTACTTCCCAAGCCCTTGCATGCCTCCCCAACACTTTTTTCACCTCTCCAATCTCATCGCTCACCTCCCCCAGAAAAACTAAGGAGCTGGGAAAGGCTGGGGAAGGTGAGAGAGGGGCTTTACAGGGCTGGGAGAGGTTATAAAATCCCCTAACCCACTTCAGGAAGGCTGGAAAAGGTAAGCAAGGGTCCTTAAAGGGCTAGGAGAGGTGATAAAAGCCTTCCACCCACTACTCACAGCCCTACTTAGTCTTTACAGCACCTCGTTCATATCTCCAGCCAAATTAAGGGACTTGGGAAGCTGGGGGAGGTGAGTGAGGGGCTTTGAAAGTCTGTGGGAGGTGATAAAAGCCTCTCACTTACTTCTCCTAGCCCTCCTTAGTCTTTACAGCACCTCGCACAAATCTCCAGCCAAAGTAAGAGACTGAGGGAGGCTGGAAGAGGTGAGTGAAGGGCTGGAAAGATTGGGAAGGTGAGAAAGGGCTAGGGGAGGTAAGCAAGAGCTGGGGGATGTGGAAAATAGACTGGGGAGGTGAGTAATAGTTTGAGAATGTGAGAGAAAGGCTGGTGAGGGCTAATGGAGGTGAGTGGGGTGAGTGAGGGGAATGGGAGGTGGGCAAAAGGTTGCAAAAGGGGTGAAGTTGTGTTAAAAGTGAAAATAGAGTGGAGGGGAGTAGTGAGGAGGGCTTAAACATTGATTTTGAAGCTTAAAGGGTGTAGCAAATGTATAAGGAGGGCAATAAAAGGGTGGTGAGTGGTAATAGGATTAACAGAAATGAAAAGGCAGAAAAATTTGTGTGGGGAGATTGAGAGGTTTTCCATTGAGGTAGTGAAAAATGGAGTGTGAACTTTGTTCTTCGGGAAAACATCAGATTCCACCCCCTCAATCTATAGCTCTATTCTGCTGATATGGAAAATGATTGATAATTATTTTTTATTGATATTTTTGAACTTAAACCTATAGTTTATACATCTTTATTTTATATTTTTGATTTACAATGCACTTAAAGACTAAGAAAGTAATATAGTAAAATAATTGATAATGAAATACTATTTTGCTTTTTTACACAATAATTCACAGAATTCTTTTGATAAATATACATGATATAAATAAATAATATAATAGGAAAATTGTAGCAAAAAGTTGAAAACTAGAATAAAACATTTAAAGAAATATTAAACTATTGAACTTATGTATTTTTTGAGTTTATTGTATTTATTTTTAAATGTAATAGTAAAAAATGTTGGTTAGATTAAAATTAGCTTTGAAATAAATTAAATAATTTGGGTAAAGTTTGATGAAAAGATTTATCCACATATATAACCATTTAGGCTTATTTCTTGTTTTGTGATTGCTATATATAACTGGATAATTGACTGTAATAACTTCAAATTTAAAAAACTTTGATAAGTTATCTACCTCAATATATTTATGATAATCTATTCAGTAACAGAATAAAATATCTGAGTCCTTTTTTTTACTAATTTTTTTCATTTCAATGACTATATACATTTTCAAAAAAATTATTTATCATGTTTTTGGTGGAACTTATATTGAAATCTCAATGAAATCTTGTTTCCAAGTGTGGTTCATAATAATTTAAGCCATGAAAAAATTTATAATTTTTTAGAAGTTTTATTAATTACTTTTAAATATAAAAATAATTATATTTTTATATCAAAATATTTTTATTAAATACTTTGAGGTTCTAAAAATAAGTACAAATTAAAAATTATTTTTAGAAAATATTATATTAAAAAAAGTTTTAAGTTGATTATATATTATTATGATATGATTACTTTCCATATAACGGATTTAGAAACTACCTATAAATCAATTTTATACAACTATATTACATAAAAAAGATATCAGCTCTTCTGCTTAGATTTGAAGTACTTCAAAAAAACATTATTTTTGCCTTAGGTACACATTATATAGAGTATTCAGAGCATCATATTAATTTTTTAGACTTACACATGTAAGTTGAAGGGAAGCCTCACAGGATAAAATTGGTCATTTTGTAAAAAAAAAAATAAGTAAATATCTTTTAAATCAATATATATTTTTATAAAAAGTCAAATTTTAATGTTTATGTTTTGTTTTAAATCTGTTATGAAGATTTGAAATATTGCTATTTAAATTAATTTTTATGACAATATACCCATTCTAGTATTGCTTTGTGATAAGGCCAATTTCAAGAAAATTTTTAAATTCTTCTGTTTAAATAAAATATCAAAGGGATTGTTTTTCATACACTTAGAAACTAAATAGAAACATCATATAAGATCTACCAATCAGCATAAATATCATAATTCCAATAAATCATTGATAAATCTTGAACCCATATATATAGTTTTACCATTGGGTGTAAGTGTTCAGTTGTAAATTACTCTTATCAAAACTTTGATTCTAATGACTAAAAAAGCATACCTGCAATGTTTCATTTAATTTATTTTTCAACACCATAGAATTGAAATATTTTTTCTTTTCATTTAAAACATGGAATAATATTATTTTTAATCAAAAGATGATTGCTTTTACAGCTGCTTTTCTACATGGGTATAATCTAAATTACCTATTGTGTCTTTTTTAAAAAATGAATATCATATAATAGTTTTTCAATTTGAAACTGATAGAATTATGAAAAAGTACCTCTTTTACTTATTTAATTCAGTTCTTGAACAATAATACAATCAAAATATTTACCTGAAGCACATTTTTAACATGAGAACACATTTCAAATTATATGGTGCTTATTCCCAGGTTGACACTGAAATCATCCCACAATACAGCATTGAAGCAAAATCAAGCACTAAAATTAAAGTTTAAATAAATTTATACTACTTTGTTTTAATTATCCTTAAATTTTTACATCTAGATTGAATTTTAGTCTTTCATATGAAAAATTCACTAAGTAGTGATTAATTATTTCAACTCATGAGATTACTCTACCAAATAACCATATTTACATGGAATTTTGATGAAATACATCATGAAGAGTTCCAGAATATCATATATGTATTACATTGAATAAATTTATATTGTGAAAATTCTTAGTAGTTGAATATTCAATAGAAAAATAAAGAGAAAAAAGATATTTCCTTTTAATTTTAATCATCTTCTTGCATAAAAAAATGGAAAAAACTGGATTAAAATTCACTTGTATAAGAATTACACTTCTTTCTAGACATATAATTAAACAATTTATCAATTATTAGTGCTAAGTGTAAAGAAGATATTAGAGAACTTCATTGAAACAGAAATTATGAAAACATATTTCTATCTTTTATTTTTCTTAATTATGAGTCTTTTCACAGTATTCTAGAATAGAAACTTGAGAATTTTTATGGTTCAATATTTTTATTAAAGAATTCCATTGAATTGAAAATAATTATATTGCATAATTAGAAATAATAAAAATACAAAAAAAAATATCAGGTAATATGGTTTAAATTAAAAAATAAAAGCTTCAAATTCTTGGTTAAAAGGAGTTATCATTAAAAAGAACCACTGATATTATTTTATATTTTTTCAAAAAAAATAGAATAAAATAATTAGAGAGGTTAGAAGTGATGTTTTTGAAATAAATAGTATAATTTTAAGTCTTTCAAGTGATCAGGTGAAATTCAAAATGAAAATGAAATTGATTTTTATGAAAAAAATTCTGTGAATGGATCAGATTATTAATCTTCCCTTGTTATTATTTCTATAAATTATTTATTAAACTTTCACTATTACTCCAGCACAGACTCATCCATGTTTGGTTAAGAGCTCAAGATGAGTTCAAAATAAAGTTCAGTCTGAATTCCATCAGAATTCAAGTTGAGGACTTGCTAGAAAGTCTCCCCCAAATATTGCGTGGTGCTATCCTCTTGCTGGATGCCATAAAATAATCCACCACATATATCTCCTTTACTATCCAAATTCCCATTCCTTTTTTTATCCAACACAATGAATCCCATCTTTCCCTTAGAACCATTTTTAAAATTTATAGAATAATTTGATAATGATAAAAACATATAGAAAAATCCATAACATAATTAAATTCTAATGATAAATCAGCAGAGAATAACTGAAAATCAACTTGAATTATCTCCAAGTGAGACAACCTATTAAAATCAATTATCTCTTTTTGAGGAGAGACTACTAAATTAGAGCAATAAACTCTTTCTACCCCAAAAAATGGGGGTCTCCAAAATAATAATTATTAATCATTGCAGCCGCTTTTAGGCTGTTAAACATTCAAAAACACCCTCAAAAACAACAAAACAACAGTAAATACACGTAGAAACAAGATAATCACACATAACACATACCAAAATGATGATAAAAGAAGAATATTAATCTGAGACGTAATAAGTGACCCTAGCTTAAGCCTACAAAAACACAACTAAACATCTAAAAAATAGCAAAACACCAATAAATACACCATAAGCCCAGCTATACCCTACATACCAAATACCTCTAAATATGCACTCCAAAGGCCTACCCAGCTTTGAAACACCACATTCTTTCTACAAACAAGAATGTCCACATTCTTCATCCACTAACAACCATGTTCAAACACTTCTCCAGACCTAACTCTGACCTGTGTTCTTGCCAGTACTGAATTCACAACAACCTCATCAGTTTAATTACAAGACCTCTTCACATCTACAGGATTTCTTGTGATGCTTTGCACTCTATAAAGAAACAATGCCACAGACCTGGCTTATTATCCTCCTCTTCAGATTCTTGCTACACTCATCCTGGCCCATTCTCTTCCACAAAAAGATCCAGAAACTCCATTCTCTTCCACCAAAAGATCCAGACCCTCCATTTTCATTCCAAGAATAATCAACAAACTTTATTCATCCAGAAGAAAACCTGTAACTCCAACAGCCTCTTCTTCCTCTCATTACCCTG
Organism: Hemileia vastatrix; assembly: GCA_030280995.1. Classification (NCBI taxonomy): domain Eukaryota; kingdom Fungi; phylum Basidiomycota; class Pucciniomycetes; order Pucciniales; family Zaghouaniaceae; genus Hemileia; species Hemileia vastatrix. The sequence continues at coordinate 8,592,922 of JASXTE010000019.1, read as the reverse complement.
AATTTCCAGAAGGTAAGATTCCATCACTCCATACCAAACTAGACTGACCATTTTCTTCAGACTCTCCTCCACCAGTCATTGTTGATGATGACACTATGTACAAACAGCTGATCCTTCCACCGCAGCGTTGGGCCTACCCTGTGGGAGGTTCTTTTCAAAATTGGCCTGCAGTGTCAGCTGGGTTTCTCATGGTAACTATGTGATTTTTTTATATCTTTTATCCTATTTTGCAAGACTTAATATCTTCCTGCTATTACCTTGTTGCACATTCTACTCCGTAACCAGGGAAAAAACACCATACATAACTTTTGATTCATATGCAAAAAAGAATCTAATTTAAGTCAGAATTTATTTTGCAATGCATTTTATATACTTTTTGATCATATGTAAGGAAGAAATTTCTCAAGGTAGTTTTATATTATAAAATATAAAATCTATAAGTAAAATTTCAAAGGAAGTAAATTTTACCTTCCATCCTATGACCTAAGGCTTATCATTTTGCCAATCTCTCACCATAACCCTCAATTACAGCCAAAAAATACATACACCTATCATACAATCATGGAAACCAGCTCTGATTCAAACTTTCTAGTAATTTGTGATTGCCCCAACAGCTGTAGGTTCACAATACTCAATGCTGCAAGAGAAGAAGTCAAGGGATGTTATGTTAGTCGTAAAACTTGGACAAAACATCAAGGTAAAAAATACTGTCTTCTGGAATCAATGAAGTAAATCACTTTGTCAACATCTGCATCAAAAAAAACATGCCAAGAGTCCATCATCCTGAAGTTCTAGAAGTGTTTTTATCACTGATGAAGATTTTGATTCGACTTCCTTTCTAAGTAAGCACTTTACCTTTCATTTTAGGTTTCTATGCTGAAACTCAAGTACTTTGTTTTTATTGTAGACTTTATCTTGGGTTTTATAACCTGGCTACATATTTCCTGTGGCATCAGTCATATTTAAATGAAATATGCAATCCAACGCATAATATACATTGTCAGTAAATGCCACCAATTACCACCAGAGTTCAACCTTGAATCTTGAGTTCCACATAACATCTGGATTGTCACAAAAAGACTCAAACTAAAGAAAAAATTAGAAAAGTTTTTCAGCTGTCCAAAATTCTATTCCCTGTATAATCTTGATACTTCACCTGATATGTGTGGCTACAAACCTACCAAGCGATCTGCCACTTGCAATGAGGAACTTTTCTTTGCCATCAATTGCCATGCTAGATCCATGGACATGTTGCAGAATGATATGATGCTTTCTCTACAAGATGAAGAATCTATTTCTTATAGGCTAAAAAGTTTCTTTGTAGTTCAAGACTTTAATAACTGGCTTGGTTGGCTCCCTGGATTACCCAATGTTGAGATGGAAATCAAACAGTGGGCTAATTTTGTGGCTGGATTGTCAAATGGGAAGTTTTATGATTATCTTCAATCAGAAGCGTACCAAAATATACAAATTCATGGATCAGATGAAAATAAAAAAGATCTCCACCTACAATTTTTGCTTTTTGTTGACTGGTACCCATTTGTAAATAAAATCTCTGGAAAACAAGTATCAATTGGTGTCATGGCCATGCAGTGTCTAAACTTACCACCAACAATGCGCTATAAGACTCAATATACATTTCTCTTTGGAATTATTCCGGCACCTAATCAACCAGACATGGTGACAATCAACAATATTCTAAAACCTTTGGTAGACAAAATTCTTGAAATGGATCAAGGTGTTAAGATCAAAACCTACCAGTTTCCCAAAGGAAGAACTGTGACAGCTAGATTGGCTGTGCTGATTGGCAATATTGTTGCAACCCACAAAGTTGGAGGGTTTGCTTCGTATTCATCATCTAAGTTTTGCTCTTGGTGTCATATAAGTAAATCAGATATCAGAAAAATGACAGTTGGAGAAAAAAGAGAAAGAGAAAATACTTTGCTTGTTTCTCATGAGTGGAAAGAAGCACGTACCTTGGCTGGACAGTCAAAACTTGTTAAAGAAACAGGAGTGAGATGGTCAGAACTTAATTGCCTCCCTTACTGGGACCCTGTCAACATGATTGTTCTTGGTGTCCTCCAAAACTGGTATGAAGAAGTTCTTTGTCATCACTTTCGAGATCTTTGAAACTATAATCCTAAAAGTACACGATTTGGAAAAGATACAGTATGTGGGTCAGCTAGTGAATATGATAGAAGTTGAAGTGATACAAGTAGTTCAAGTAGAAAAAATCTAGGAGCTTACAATAAATGGCAACAGGATAAACTACTTCTAGAAATAAGGCAGGTTATAGTCCCTACTGGAATAGGTTCTTTTCCAAAAGGAGTTGGAACTGCAAAAAACGGAACATTTAAAGCAAGTGAATGGATGGTTTTATTTTTGATTTATCTACCGTTAGCCTGGGTTGATACAACATTGGACCAATTTGATATAGAGGGCCAGATAGCTGAAGAGAAGGTCCACATTCAAAATCTCAGTGCCATTGTTGAATGCACAAAAGTTGGTGCTTCAAGGGAGGTAACACCAGATTCACCTAGGAATTTTGCAGAAAAGTATGGCAAATACATGAGAACGTCAGCAATTTTGTGGGAGGGACAAAATCTTTGTCCAAATCATCATTATGCATGGAACCTTCCTGAACAGCTGAGCTGGTGGGGGCCTCTTATTGGAATGTCTGAGTTCTATGGGGAACAACTAGTGGCCACTCTTCAGAAGATAAAGACAAATAAAAAAAATGTCAGTATTCTTTCATTTAATTACTAATAATTTTAAACTACTTACCTTTTCTTGTTTTCTTTTTTTTAAAGCGGAGATGGAAAACACAATAATGAATCAGTTTTTTCAGTTACAAAGGATCACTGGACAGAAATTTCTGCATGTGAAAAAGAAAGAACATAAAATGAGGTCTATTGGTCAGACATTTATATTTACTGAGGAGCTTTACAATCAAATTCATAATTTTTTAAAACAAAAAGAACCTTATCTGTGCCATTATAGTGACTGGCCACATCCCAATGGATGTCAAATTCTGAGTCAGTGGGGACAAGAACTTCCAAATCTTAAGTTTAAAAATGGAAGCTACCTTTCAAAGAATAAACAAAACCAATATTGTGAAGTACAAATTGATTTCCATTGTGAGTTTGGTAAATTTCTAAGAATCTTAAAGTTGGATGTAAGTGAAGAAAATATTGTGGTTTTCATTAATGTCTTAAATCCGGTGAATGAAAATAGAAAAATCAGTGATATTTTCAAAACTTTATGAGTTTACCGAAGGGATTTGGGACATGATGTAGTAGCCAAAATTGTAAGAGGAAAAGATATTTGTGGTCCTGTGGCCTATTGCACTCTTCATCCATATCTATTAGGGGTTAAAAAGCCGACAATTTTGTTAAGTCCAGTTTTAAAATATTTATCAGGAACTTTTGATGTTGTGGAAAATGATTAAATGGATATGGATTTAGATGATTAACTTTAATTGCCAAAAAATTGCAAAAAATCAAAAAAATTATAATTTATGTGATGGTTATATGAATTCATAAAAAAATGTGAGATTAATATAATGGGTAAAATTAGTTTATATTAAGAAAATTAGGTTAAAAAGAAATTTATTAAAAATTGGACAAGGGGTACACATTACACATGAGAACAAGAGGTGAATAATAGAAAAATTGACCGAAATTCCAGGCAATATTGCAAATGAGAAAGATATATCCAATAAAACTTTAATGTAGTTTTATCACAGTTAAATTTACCATTATAATTTAAGATCTATTAAAGAACTATAATTATATGAAATCTTATATTACAAAATCAATTATCAATTGAGAATTTGGTAGGGGGTGACAGCTTATATAGGCAAAAAGTTAATGGACATTCAAAAGCTAAAAAAAAATATAGCTAAATTAGTAAGATGCAAGAAGAAAATTGCATCCAAAATAAATAACTTTCATTGGTGGACTAGAAAACAGAAAATGGAAAAAGTACCTGAAAAATGAAAAATAGTGTCTCCTTACCTGAAAATAGTGAGAAATTATGGTAAAGTAGCATCATGACAGCTAGCACACAAACCCTTCCTTTATATAATTTAAAAAAATGTTGCTCCAAAAAAACCCTAGTCTATATTTCAGTGAATTCTCTTGTGCCAACCCCTGATCCATTATAGATGCAATGATATACAAATGAAAGCAAAAAAAATTGGTGTGGACAGGAGGTTAGGACTGTAGATTAAGGTAATGCTCCTGAGAATATCAAGGGAAAATCAAAAGATAATAAAAAATGATATACAAATGAAAGAAAAAAAATTGGCGGGGACAGGAGGTTAGGACTGTAGATTAAGGTGATGCTCCCAAGAATATCAAGCAAAAATCAAAAGATAATAAAAAAATGATATACAAATGAAAGCAAAAAAAATTGTCTGGGACAGGAGGTTAGGACTATAGATTAAGGTGATACTCCTGAGAATATCAAGCAAAACTCAAAAGATAATAAAACAAAAAGAGATTAGGTGTGGTAGGATGTGCTACTGTTGACTAAGATAATGCACCCAAGAAAACACTTCAAAATTAAAAAACTTACTACTTACCCAATAAATATCAAAAAATTTAAAGCTTAGTTATAGATGAAGTTTGTAAGTAAGGCCTAAATCTACCACTATTAATCTTGGCTCAAGTAAAGCCCCAGAATAACTGAACCTCAGTTACATGTAGTTTTTTTTTCTTCTTATTGGCTATTTTCAGTTTACTGAGTTAATTTGTATCGATAACTTAGGAGATAAAGCTTTTTCCTAAAGATTTTCACATTACCATAGAAATACTTTTTCCCGAATAATATTTAAATTGATTCTTAGTTTATTCTGTATGAAAATTTTATTTCTTTATTTTTTTCACTAGTCTACCTCTTTATTTGAGTCATTTTTTATTTAGGTGCCCAATATTGAAAATTGGTGTTTATTTTCATACTAAAACATTTGTAACTACATGTCTCCTATTTTTTTGGTTGGTATTTACTATTTAGCTCAAAGATGGACCTTTTTTTTACTGATTATGTTGATCATTTGACTTTTGCTATAAACAAGAAACACTGGTAGATCCTTCTTTCATTATTTTTTCATTGTCCTCAATGTTTTAATTTAGAATTACATACAACTTTAGATATTTTCAGTCATTTTTTTGGATTCCCTCATTTAATTTACCCCTTTCACATCCATAGGTGCTATATGCTTTCCACTAGTTTATCTCATAAATTGAAACCCTTTTTTACTTTTATTTTACGACACTTGTTTTCCTAAATAGCAATATATAGAGCCACATTTATCCATTCATCCTGTTATTCTCTTCATTAGATATAATATAATATGACACATGCAATGCATACAATATCACTCAAAAACACTTTTTATCAAGTTTCCTAATATCAAATGTGTCTATATCTTCTGGCTCAATAATATATATGGTCACATAAAATTTTATTATTAGTTTTTTAAATAATTCACAAAAAATATTTGAAATTATAAATCAAAATTTATTTCTGTGGTTTCAATAGTAAAAGCTCAATTGTAATCTTATAATTCATTTTCTCCTAAGTTTTTACTCACTAACGTTCTCATTATATTCCAAGCTATATACACTATCAATTGGCATGCCACAATTGTTCCTAATTTTTTAAACTATTCATTTTCATCAATATCACCAATCTCCTTTCACTCAAATATATGAAGAGAATCCATAGCTTTCATCATAATCTTCTTTCTTAATATCTATATCTTCCATTTCTGTATCTTCTTCTAATTCATATTTAGCCTTATTCTTCCCCTTTTTGCTTTTCTGATTTATTTCTTCACTACTTGAAGCTCCTTCAGAGCTTACAGAATCTTCCTCTAAATATGAAACACTGTCTTCACTCCGCTCAGAGTTGCTGTTCAGGCTAACAATTTCCTAATAGTCACTTTTTCCCTTACTTTCACTCTCACTACCCTCTTCAAACTCTTCATTTTTCTCTTCAAAATCTAGATTGTAAAATTTGGTTGCTTTGTTCCAGTATTTTTGAGAAAAATTTTTATTGTTTAGTTTTTCATCTGGATGTTGTTTCCCGCGAATCTATTGATTTGGATCAGGTAAAAAATCTATTTTAGACTTATCAGTTAAGCTTGCCCTTTGAGCTGGCAGAAATTCATTGAGCCAAGTTGGATTGTAAAAATACAGCAGCAAATCTTTTGGTGCTTTTGGAAGTGCCGTTTCCTTTGGATTTTTCACTCGGATGTGAACACAAAGCTGTTGGCGCTTTCCTTCATTTTGGTCAGTCCTTTGCATTTCAGCATCTAAGCGTTGAAAAAATATATTGGCAGATTTGGAACAGTATGGCAAGCATTTGAAAAGATATACATTTATTTTGCATAATACTCATCATCACTATGAGCTTGTGTGCAAGAGATGATGTCCATGTAACGTTTGGGAAACTTTTGGATGACTGAAAACTGGAATTGTGCATCACGTAACTGGATTATAAAATAAAAGTTAAGTATTTTTTATTCTATCAGTTAATGAAAACTACTTACTCTTTGATGAGCTCTTTGCATTACCTTCCTTTCTTGATCTTGATGAAATTTTCCTTCACATTTTTTCTCACTTGCATAACGTTTTGCCATCGTATAATAGACATAGTGGTCATAGGACTGTCGGAAAAGGCCAAGCTTGTTTATATAATCTTGGTTCACATTCATGAACTTGTAAGCTCCTCCAAGTACTGCTTCACAAAATGTTCGTATAGCACTAATTCAACATGCTTGGTTGTATAGGGAGTCAGGTTGCTAATTGAAGTCTGGTGCCCAGCAAAGTATACCAAGTTTGGCTAGAGATGTGAAAATATAGAGTAGAAAAAACTCGGATGTATGGACAACTCCTGCACCAATCTTATTACAGCCACTTTTCAAGTTTTTTAGTGCTTTGACTTCTTCCAAGGCAATTATCTCTGCAGCATTCATATCTTTCATTGTATTTTCAACTTGATTGACTGAAGAAAATTGTTGCACAAACTCTCTTTGCTAATTTGCATCTGGGGCTGGTGGTACAGGACAGGTTTCTAAAAGGTTCCAAAAAAGGTGAATATGAAAATAAAAGGTATCCTTATGGTTATGAAATACAGTTAGTTAGTCAGTAGGTGAGACAGAACTTTTATAATAATTACTTACTCTTGTCTTTTCAAACCCTTCAGGTATTTCTTCTGTAACCATTTGTAGTGGATGCTTCTTTGAAGCAGAGGCTGGAGATTTGGATTTACTTGACTCCTTGACACAATCTTTTGAGGATTTAGATTTCTTTTTTGATTTTGCCTGGGGAGTAACAACTGGTGTGGAGGTAGAGGCTGAATTGATCTTTCTACTCTTCCCACTCCCTTGATTTACCGATTTCAATTCAGTATTTTCTTTTCTCTATGATATGTCTTTCACTGACGTACCTTTTGTAACCTCTAGATTGCAAACCTTTTCTAAAAGCTGTTCAATAATTTGATCCTTTTCGGCCAAACTATTTTGAAGTAACTGTAATTGCGGTTAAAGAAAATGTTCCAAGTTGTTATAGCCTGACATCTAGTCAAAAATATTTGTTTTGTAGATTATTTTATTATTATTTATCCTTAGAAGATGATGTTTTTTGAAGAAGTATATTCAAAAATAAATTAATTTACTGCTGGTGTCTTAGATTTTCACAGATGATATAGTTGGTCAGTCCAATGTGATTGTGCAAGTGAATTGTTTGATACGTAACAATATAAATGCCAAGTAACCAAGTTGATGTTCATATATATATATATAAGAATTCATATAATAGATATATATACATTAAAGTATATAAAATGCATTGCAAAATGAATTCTGACTTAAATTAGATTCTTTGTTACATATGAATCAAAAGTTATGTATGGTGTTTTTTCCCTGGTTACGGAGTAGAATGTGCGACAAGGTAATAGCAGGAAGATATTAAGTCTTGCAGAATAGGATAAAAGATATAAAAAAATCACATAGTTACCATGAGAAACCCAGCTTACGGTGCAGGCCAATTTTGAAAAGTACCTCCCGCAGGGTCGGCGTGATGCTGCAGTGGAAGGGTCAGCTGTTTGCACATAGTGTGACAAGGTAGGGACCATTGAAACAACACCCCCAAATCCAATACCTTTTGTCAACGTAGAATTCTAACATCACATCCAACAACAGAAACAAATCCTCCTTTCTTACTTTTAATCAATTCCTTCCAAGGAACAAGTAGACATTGATAAGGGAAGGAACCACATCCAACAATTCAAGGACAATTCAGAAAATTTTTCCACCTCTCTTGATACCCTTCTGTAATTTCACTAGTTCTTAAGTTTGATTTAGAAAAGAAAGTATGACCAGAGCCTCTATAGGATGTAGCCACCAAACAACCCTCTGTTTAAAGTTTTGGGGGACTATCCTCATTTTATAGTCTTGGGGGACTCAAAAACCCTCAGTTTATAATCTTGGGGGACTCAAAAACCCTTAGTTTACAGTCTTTGGGGACTCAAAAGCCTAAATCATAGACCCAGAACCAGATATCAACCACATTAAGACAAAGAGAAAAAAACTAACATTCTGGGGTAATTGTTAATAAAGCTGCCAGCCCATCAATTACCGCCAAACTTGCCTTTTCTAAATTCAAAGGCTCCCCTTGTGGATACCCTCTGCCAATCTTTAAAACCAACACCAAAAATAACACCTATTCCTCAGTTTATAGTCTTGGGGGACTAAAAAAACTCCTCAGTGTATAGCCTTGGGAGAGTATAGAACCAGCTTTCAGTTTAAATTTTTTATGGACTGATGCATATTTCAGTTTAACGTCTTGATGGGCTAATGAATATTCACCAAAATTCCACTTGCTGAACTTCAAAATCCACTTCATCTTCTACCCATCACTGATAAAAAACATTTTCTTACCTCTATATCTCTATCATAGTTATTCTACCACAGACCAAGTCAAACCTTGAATCCCCCGCTTTTGAACCTTCAGCCCTTCCTTTTATCACTTCTCTTAAAGACTATACTTGCAAACAGTGCATCCACATGGGTAGACCCTGCACATTCACTCTTCTAACTCTAGAGGCCAAAATGTACAACAGTGCTTGTGACTCTTGCAATTCAAAGAAGAAAAGATGTGATAGTGATTCCAACTACCCTATAACTACACCTTCACTTCTCACAAATACATCTCCAGATCCCCTACCAGATCCCCAGAACTAGCTCCAGCTTCTTCTTATTTTTCTTAAAATCCTTCTAGAAGATCCAGGAGATATGTCCCCAGAATTTTCTCTAAATGGCCACGTTTAACTTCCCAAGCATCTGCTTATATCTCTTCAAATTCAGCTTCAAATGATTCAAGTTCAGCTCCTAGGCTGCTAGACCGCTGTTGCAGTCCAAAGTTTGTTTATTATAAAAAGGTTTTTGGGGGATGAATATTAATATTGGAAAATTTAATCTAATTTTAAAATGGTCATATTTTAAATAATGAGTATTAAAAGTGGTTAAAAAGGGGTACATTTTACAAGTCAAAATTTAACAAATAATTATCAGACAGGAAATGAAAGTATAAGCTTAAAAGTGTATGGAAATTGATTTCAGGGGTCTCAAGAACCTTTGGGAATTTTTCTGGAATTTTTACTATTTTTCTACTATTTTTAATAATTTTATAAAGTATATTTGATTATTTTTAATTTTTCGTAATTTAATTAACTTTGATAATTCTTTACTGGGTGAATAGGGCTGTGCAGGCTACAAAAATTAAAATGGAATATAAAAGAGAAGCATCTTTATCATCTGAAATTTTTCTTAATTTTTTATTAATATTTTTAAGGTTTTAATTGAGTGCAGAAGTCTGTATGAGCTATGTAAAAACTCTGGAGATCTCTGGACAAGCTCTGGATTTCTTCAGTTAGGGAAAGTAGGGCACATGACATACTATGAATATAAAGCCTGTAGACTTGAAATTAGATGGCGTCTGACAAATTGTATCTTGAAAATCATATCAAGTAATCTAACAACTTGTATCTTAACAATCATTTCAGAGAATCTAAAAATCATATAACAACCGACCAATAACACATATTAATAAAAATCATTTATTATTATCATAAAAAACTATAAATTTCTAATACCCTTATAAAAATATTTTTAAATAATAATATATTAAATTCACTCATCATCATAAATATTAACTTATAGGGTACCATTTTAAAGGTCTCACCACCAGGGATCTGATTTTAACAACCTAATCTTTTTTATAAAAAAGCTTCATAAAATATATTATTCAATCATTTAGATAACTTTTCTAAATACAGCTTTAATGTTGTGTTTTTTTAACCTCATGATAAAGAACACAGATTCTACATCTCAACACATTTATTAAAAAATATTTTATTGTTCATTTCTTATTAAGTAGATATTATAGCTTAGTTAATTGTGAGCTCTTTATTTACGTAAAGGGATAGGGTTTTCTTCCATTTATCCAGCTCCCTTGGATTCTACTTACAGCAAGGGAACTTTAAGACTCTTTCTACATTGGTGGCACCCAATTTGGGGATCAAATTTTCTGTTTTTTAATTGATCTTACTTAAAATATGGACTATCTTAGCCTGAAAGAGGCTGATTTAACAAACGCTTATATTCTTTTAATGGTTCAATCTTATATCTTTTGAATGTCTTCTGCTGATGGATCTGGTTTTTCTCTTCCTGTTGGACCTTCAGTCAGGATTGTTTCTTGGGATGGGCCCAAGTTTAATGGGGAAGAATTTAAATGGTTTTTAGATCAATATAAACCTGCTGCTGTTGATAGGGCTTCACATTTGGAAATGGTGAAGCAGGTTAGTTTATTTATTGTTTATAGAGAGGTGGAATTGGAGGTTATTGAGATGGAAGGTTATAAATGGTGATTGGTTGAAATTTTCAAAATAAATGGTTGATAGATAGGGAGTCAGGTATACTATGGTAGACCTCAATAAAATCATTGCTGAATGGAAATATAAAGGTAGTTTTTCTAATATTTTTGACTTCAAGAAGCTATGTAGGCAGTTTACTGAAGTGGTGGATTATCTGATTCTGATGGAGGAGATTGGCCATGAAAATCTGGCAAACAATTTTTTTTGGTCAGCATTTAGTATGGAGATAAGAATGGAGGTTTAGAAGGAACTTTCTAGAAACAACTGCCAAATAAAGAACAGAAACCTCCTGATTTAGAGGACATCAAGTACAGCATTCAGGTGTATTTATAATTAATGGATTTGGACAAGTATCAAGAATATTTTACTCAATATTTTAGCAAAGTTAGCAAAGTTTTGCCTGAAAATAATGATATTATATTCAAGGCTCAGGAGGCAAAGAAGGCTCAGTTGGGCCAGCCTGTTGCTAAGGTTGAGGGGAATGTCAATTATTAAATGGTAGATCATTTAGCTGACTTAACTAAGCAGCTCAAATTTTTTTAGAAACAAAGAAGGCCAACAGAGAGGCTGTGAATTCTTCTTCTACTTCTTCTTATTATCAATCTAGGGCTTTTGAGAGGAGGAACTATTTATTTAATGGCAATGGTAACTGTTTTAATTGAAATGGTAACAGTGTTAGTAATGGTAATGGGAATGGGGTAAATGTTTATAGAGGTGGATATGGAAAACCTAATGTGTTCTCCTATTGTAATAGGAATTGGAAAAAAGCAGCAGATTGTTGTTTTTTGGACAAGGACTTGCAGGCTGGTGAAGTAAAAATTGATGGAAAGGTTTATAGATTTCCATATGTATCTTTCATCAAACCCAGTGACAGGCAAGCACCTTTGGATTTAGTTAGGTGGAATCAAATCACTGAAAGTAGAGCCATATTTGAAGAATTAACTGGTGATGATTATGATAATGCTAAAGGTTATCAAAATAATGGTGGTACTGATTTTGGAAAATTAGATAAGGGTAAAGAAAAGGAGGTCAGTAATGCCACTTTTACAACCTCATATGGTAGATTAGAGTTGGGAATGGTTTCTAGGGTTGATGGAAACTGTATTATTGGTAAATATGATGTCGATGCTGCTAGGAGAGCAGCTGCTACTAAAGCTAAAAGTAGCATACAGAGCCAACTTAGGACTAAACCAGGAAAGGCTGAAATTAACAAGATACTTTATACCAATCATAAAATTTATAAAATGCAGAAGAAAATGGCAGATATGGGGCCTCCAAGTTATGAAAAATTTGATTTAAACCGTGAGCCAATGCCTGTGGATGAATAATCTGATTCTGAAAAAGATGTACCTATAGCGTCTCTTCCCAGACCAAGTTTTTCTTGTTCTACTCCTTTGGAAGGGGTAAGGAGAACCAGTGATGGATCTGGATTGGTGAAAGAAGCTGGTGATGGAGCTAGGGTTATGTCAGATGAATATAAAAATGAGTGTCCTCAAGAGGTTCCTAGAGCCCAGGTTTTTAAGGCTAATTTTCAATATGAAAGGCCAGTAGTATCTGGTCAATAGAATGCTATGGAGATGGTTTTGGGTAGAGTGAATCAACTTCATATTCATATATCTTTAGGAGATTTATTTACAACTAGTCCTTCCCTTGCAGCGAAGCAAAAGAAGCATCTGAAAAGGAGAAGTGTATCAGTTGAAGAGGTTATGTATATATTTGAAAATGTTGAAATGTTTAGAGAGGAAGAAAAATTCATTTTTCTGATCCTTTAGGGTATTTAATGGTGATGCTGAATTGTAAAGAGGTGAAGGCCTGGGTGGATTTGGGGTCACAAATTAATTTAATTTCTTTAGAGCAAGAAACTATTATAGGCTTTCCAAATAAAGCTGGTACTGGTGGTCATGCTAGTAAACTTATGGGTACAGCAGAGGATGTCAAGTTATATATTGTTGGATTTGTTGGAAGAGTGCACTTTTATGTGGCCAGTGGTTCAGTATAAATGGTTCTTTATGGGCCCTTTTTGATGGATTTAAAAGAAAGGATAGGTTATCAGAGTGGTATGGGAGTTGGCTTAGAGATAACTGGTGACAATATGAGAAGGCTTAATTTACAATTGGCACCTCCAGGAGACAATGCTGGGAAACAAGACCTGGTCTTACCACAATGTGTCAGTGTTGTTCTTGCACCAAGAAGAGGCAAATAAAAAAGTCAGATTATGGTGAATAAATTGAAAAAGATAAGTATTAATACCCTCATTTTTTGGTTAGCTAAGGCTGATTTCTCTAATGTTTCAATCTATCCTCAAGAAGAGAACCCAGATTGAAATAGGTCAGCTCACTTGGAGGTAATTCAAGTGAATTCTCATTTATTTTCTGTTGATATTTCATTGTAATTTCATTATGTGATGAATTTTTCTATATGTTTATTATCTTTTTCAAACTATTCTATAAAATATAAAAATGAATCCAAGAAAAAGATGGGATATAATATGCTGGATAAAAAATTGAAAGTTAATTTGGTAAACTGTGGTGGTATTAGTGGAGTATTTATTTTATGGCCTCCAGAATAAGGATAAACTGCAAATTAAGGGTGTTCAGAAAGAGGATACACTGCAATTATCATATCAAAATCAACAAAAAAATCTTAGCATAATTAAATCGATTAAAAAAATTTGTGATGATTCTATTTTTTTCCTTCAGAAAGAGGTTAAACTACCAACTTTATTTACTGCTAATTTTATGGTGGAATATGAAAGGGAAAAAGGTGCAGTGAAATTATGTGATAAATTAGATGAAGGAAAAAGGGGTAATAGTGATAAAAATGAAAATTTTTCAAATAAAAATTATGTTTTAACTTACTCTATTTCTGATTATGGTTTTAAAGATGAAGAAAAATTTTATGAGGAATTATATAATGGCAAAACTATAATGGATCAATTATCACAAGTAAAAGTGGATGTAGGTGCAGAAAAATATAAAAAGGTAGCAAATAAAATTAGGCCAATTAACAAACCTTTACCAGCTGAATTAAATTGGCCTTTGAGAAGACCAATTCTATCATGAGATCCATACAACTTTCCTTTAGTCAAGAACCCACCTGAATTTTCTGAAACTTCTAGGATCACTGTCAAGATATTATAGGCTGTTAATTTTGGACCTGAAAGATGGCTTTCAGATTAAGAAAAAATGTTGTTTTTGGATGTAATGGTTAATAATTAGAAGGCCATTTCATTCTTAGAAGAGAAGAGAGGTGTCTTAAAGCATTCTTATGGGGAGCCCTACAAGATTCCAGTGGTTCTATATGAACCATGGCAACAGAAACCAGTTCCTATACCCATCACTTTAAAAGAAGATTATATCAAAGTCATTAGAGAAAGAATTCAAACTGGATTATACAAACAATCATTATCAAGTTATTCAAGTCCAGTATTCTGTATTAAAAAATCTAATGGAAAGCTTAGGGAAGTTCATGATTAAAGAGAACTTAATAGGGTTACAATAAAAGATTCAGGAATACTACCTAGTGTAGAGGAGTTTGTATAGATTTTTTCAGGGAGAGTGTGTTATGGTTTAGAAGATATAATGGGGGGATATGATGAAATAGAGTTGCATCCGGACTCAAGACCACTTACAACTTTTGATACGCTGTGGTACGGGTCTTGCATAAGCACGTGAAAAACGCATGAAGCTCAGTAATTGCTACAAAGGGGAATATAGGAACAAAGGGGTTGTCATGTCATCAAGAAAAGCGCAGAGAAATATGGGTGTTGTGCTTGCAGTATGGGTTTACATGTTGAAAAACAGCATAGTATGGACATGGAGTTCATGGTATAACTATTTGTTTAGCAAAAGGCATGCAGCTGGTTATCACGTGGGGCTAGTAGTGCGGTATCAAGATAAGGAAGTATGTGTTAAATTAGGAAGATCTAACTAAGCAGCAGCACTAGCGCTAGTTAGAAAAGTCAAGGAAGAAAGTGCAACAAGTCAGGGTAAAAGCAGCGCACATACGCATGAAGCAAATATTGGAGGGTAGCCCAAGGATAATACTTACAAGTAATGCATGAGAAAGTGAGCTCTTTTACTATTAGCACATCATTAAGTGGGGGAAGTACAGGCTATAGTATACATAGTCTTCCTTTGAAAGTGTAGGGTAGGTATAGCTAGAGCACGGTAGTAGCTATGACTTGCTAAAGGGCAATAAAGTTGTACATACAGGCTACTAAAGAGAGGGGACTAGAACTTGAGCTCTGAAACCTATAGGAGAAAGCTAATAAGGCAAAAAAACCTAGGGATAACATGTAAGGGAAAGGATCTCTATGGAAAAAAGGGGAGATCAAGGAAGCTAGAAATACAAAAATATATAAAAAGAGTAATAATTATATATATATATAGTAATCAAGTAACAATACTGAGGATTTTTTTTAGGATTGTAGAGTAGCGGAGCACTGAAAGGTTATTTATTTCTGCAGTAAGGATATTATTTGTGTATAGCGCTTCAAGAGGGAGTAGCTGAGAATATTAAGAGCTTGACTGAGAATAGATAGTAACTGGGCTGTAGTGCCACTCTTATCTCTACTTTTCTAATTTTTCTATATCATCATGTTACAGTTATCACTGTTTTTTTTCTTAGAGTGGCAGGCGCTTCTTTTAATTAAGAAGAACCAACCCATCTCACCCTGTGTCTATAGCATGGTATTATAGAACTGTCTACAATTGGTGTCCCAACAGTGGCCTAATTGTAAGTGATAATAGTATTGTTATTATTTTGATTATTGTTTGTTTTTCAGGATTTTGTCAACGGACATGATCAATCTGGTGCTTCAGAGGAAGAGTCATAGGGTCTACAATGAGTGGATCAAGAGCCATTATCAAAGGATAGCATAGGATTGTATCAAGGGGTACTGTCATCTTTCATTAATTACTTTTTTTTATCTTTAAAAAAGGGAAGAAATGGAGCCAACTGCGACTTCATCAAGGCTTCTTCGAGAAGGAGTGAAGTCACCAAATTCAACTGCTTTGACACCTCAAAGGGTATCAACTATCATTAGATGCAAGGATGGTAGTTAACGTTTTACTGGTAGTAATAGCAAAAAGTTTTTATGCAGGTTTGAACAAGTTGTCAAAGTTCATGGGGCCACTGATTATGATATGGTGCGCCAGGTGTTGTTTTTTGTTTCAAACAATTGTAAGGACAACTTAGAGGACCTTGAAGGGCATGAGTCTCAATATTGGACAGCACTGAAGGCTCAGATGCTGAGGAGGTGGCCAAAAATTATGGAGGAAACTAAGTACACCATGTGTGACTTGGACGCTCTGGTAAATAAGGCTAAGGCAAAAGGAGGAATCAGGGATCCTAAAGAATTTAAAGACTTTAGGGAGGAATTTGATCAAATGGTCAAATATTAAGTCAGTAACAAGGATTTTAGCTATGTTAATGGATCGCTACCTAGTTTTTGTGAGGCGTTAGCGTCTGAGGTTGAAGATTGGGCAAAGAGGTGCCTAGATAGCAAGGGAAAGCTTATCAAGAAGAGGGATGGAAATTACAAATACCCTGGATTGGAGGCAATCACCAGGTCAAAAGTTAGACAACTTGCAGTTAAGTGGTTGTTTAGTACCTGTGGTCTAACCTGAGTTAAACCTGTGTTGGAACTTTGGTGGGACAATTTTTCATCATGACACATAGCTCATAGCTGAATCATTAGGACCAATTTGAATTCTTTATATAGTGCTTTTTGCATAATTTCCAACAGGCAATAGATCATACTTTGGTTTCTAAAAGGCATATATTGAATTCATAATGGATATTACAAAGGTGATTAATAGGCACCAGCTATACTACTTAATGACATTATACAGACAGTATCAGATAAAACACCACCAAAGCCACTTAGATTGAGAGCTCTTGAAGCATGTCCAATAATATCTTTATGAGTAATAATAACATTTTTAGACCATCTATTGTAGCACCAAAATACTTTGAATCCTGATTTTGAAAAAGGATTTTCAGTTGGAGTTTCAACAGCATCACACAATCGAACTATAATAATGATTATATCTGGCGAATTTAGTGAATTCCCCATTTACAAAAAAACTCTGTTCTTATTTCAATTTTATAATATAATCTTATTATTCCCATTACCTTGATGTTTTGATTATGGTGAGAAGCCTTACCACCAAGTTTTTAGTATTGGAGATGATTAATTTTAGATTGAAGAAATTGTAAAGCACCACTGTATTTATCTTTTTGAAGATATTGAAAAATGACTTTTTCCATCAATCTTGTTTCAATATCTCAGCCATACATCATGTTATTCACAGAATAAATTAAAAATTAATTATGAAGTCTTTTTTTTTCTATATTTAAAATATCATTCTTTTTTTTTACAAATAAATTGTCATTCCACTCAAGAAAATATTAAAGCTTCCCTTTCCAGATAAATATTTTCATAAAAATTTTTAAAATTTCATCTAAAGTCCAAAAAAAAATGTAAAGTAAAATGGGTTATATAAAGAACTTTAGAGAACATACTTTTTTTCTTATTGTGTGAAATAGATAATCACCTTCAATTGGTATGCTCATGAGCCTAAGCTACTGATTATGGTTCTGGTACAAATTTTTACAGAGCTTTAGGAAAATTTTGGGATAAGTTAACATTAGGCTTGATATCAACTTTTTGTCAAAATTGTTTAAGACATTTCATATAATCCTTCAAATAATTATGAAGAGATATAATTTTATCTTCATTGAATTCAAAGGAAGTAAAAAGGTTGATTATTGATACCAAAAGTGAAAGAAAATTTATCGACTTCTTCTCTTGACTTTCAAAGCTCTATTTATTCCAAACTGTGAAAAAAGCAACCCTATAATAAATTTTGTTTAATAACAGCCATTCTACTTCCTTGAGACTTTTTCGAGTCTCCCCTACATTGTGTGGAGTGTAAATTAGCCATGAGTGAATAAGTGTATGTCAAATAAGATTGTGAAAAATCTTTAATTCAGCAGGCCTTAGACTTTAATCAGAGTTTAAATAATTTGGGGTCTCAGATGATCCCAATTTGATTTTAGCTCTAAAATGGGCAGACATTTTCTGAAGTATGGACTCTAAAGAAGATATCTATTAGAGAAAAATGTATTTAATTATGAGTAAGCTTATTTAATTGGACTATCCACATCAGAAATTGATTTTTATTTATCTGATCTTGCTCTAAAACCCAGTGGATTAGCACTGCTTGATATCCCAACCAATTTTTGAGCTTCTTTTGCCTTCTCTCTAGTTTTTGCTTGAGTTTTTCTCTCAGTGGTGGTATCACTTTAAAAACTGTAGTTACTGTTTTTCTAATTTTACTTGAGTCATGAGACAAAGAATTTGTGGTGAAAGATGGTATTTTTGAATTTTTATTTTTAGCCTTTCCTTGCATTTGAATTCTGCATTTGATTGTGAACCTTTCTATTTCTCTGTATTTTTGGTTAGTAGATTTTGTTGATGTAATTTTGTTTTCTATTGTTCTGAATGGTATATTTTGACATATAATTAAGCCTCTTCTTGTTGCTTTCATTTTACCTATCCAAATATTTTTCTCTCTATTATCTTTATCCCTTCCATTGCTCCACCCTATCCACTGCTTCCACCTTGGCTGCATCTAACAGTTTTTTTCACTGTGTGGGGAGAATTGAGTTTTTCTCCATACTCTTTCCATTTATTTTATGTTTATTCTCTACTTATTCTTTTAAATCTAATCACAGAAACTCATAACTGTTCTCCTTATATTTTTAGAACATGCTTTGTTGTAGTTACTTGTTGTTGCAAGGCTCACAGTTGCTGATTTACCTGTGTTTAGGTATGTTTTTTTTCAATGATATCCAAATATTTTTCTCTCTATTCTCTTTAGCCGTTCCATTACTCCCTGTTGTCCACTGCTTCTCCCTTAGCTTCATATGAAAGTTGTGGGTAGAATATAATCTTTTTTCCAGTTTTATCACATGATTTTCTGTAGTTAATTTTTTTTGTAAGATGCAAAGTTGCTGATTGACCTGTTTTTTGCCTTCCTTTGTGCTAAAACCTCATCATTGATAATTTTTATAGGATAATAAGCTCTGATTAGAAATAAGGAATCAGGGGAGAGAGAAGATAGTTAATTATTTTAATTGAATATATCTTTTACAGCACAGCACAAATGAATTTATAGTTTATAGTCAGGCAGAAGAATAGCTATGCTGAAGAGTGATTCAATTACTTGAGAGAAATTGACTAGGAAATGAGAAAGATAGGAAATCAATTTTTTTGATTTTTTGGGGATAATTGTTATCCTTTTGGGGTAATAATGTATCATCAACCCATATAGACGGTGAATCCTACCCAGGAAGAAGACCCCCAGCAGGATCAACTAATAATTATTAGACTGGTGGGCCATTTAGGTCATAAAAGATGTTAAAATAAGATGGAAAATTTTACCAATGCTAAGATGAGGTGAATGTGCCCTAGCCCTGATAGTGTGTTTTTTGTGAGAGAGATAAAGTGAAACAGGTTTCTCCATCAAAACTGGGGAGCTTATGATTTCACATATGTGAGATTGAAGAAATCCAATGCAGATGAGAAAGGAATTATAAGATTATTCCATCTTGGAAAGAAATAAAGTTCAACAGTAAAGAGGATAATTTATGAAGAAAAAAGTATTTATACAAGAATAGAACCATTTCATTTCCAAGTAAGTCACATAATCTAAATTATCACTGGATTTCTCATAATGAGTAAAGCTTTGTTGAACACTGTAGGTCAAGATAAACTATCAGAACATATTTCAGCAAGATATATTAACTGAAATAAGTTTTTCAAATATATTAAAGTTACAAGATATCCAAATTAAAAACTTAAATTTTTAAATATTGATGAATGGTTTATTCA
Organism: Hemileia vastatrix; assembly: GCA_030280995.1. Classification (NCBI taxonomy): domain Eukaryota; kingdom Fungi; phylum Basidiomycota; class Pucciniomycetes; order Pucciniales; family Zaghouaniaceae; genus Hemileia; species Hemileia vastatrix. The sequence continues at coordinate 8,573,079 of JASXTE010000019.1, read as the reverse complement.
TGTAAAATTTGAGCTCCACTAGTCAACAATATTAGTAAAATATTTCTGCAAAATTTGAACCATAGATTTTGAGAAATTATAATGCAAGAAAATACTTAATCTTCCACTGTTACAAGAGAAAAACCAGCCTTTGGAATGAGGAAATCTGCTTACACCACGCAATATGGGGGGCGGACTTGCTAGCAAGTCCGCAACCTTGAACCCTAATTCATATCTTTTTGAGCACACATTGAGGAAGTGATGAAACCATCATGAAGAAGTATTGAATTTACTTTGAACACACCTTGAAGCTCATGTGAACACAAATGGGGCTACAAGGGCTGGAAAGGCTGGAGAGAGGGGTGAGGAAGGGTGTATGGGGTAGCAAAAAGGTTGGGAAAGAGTTGGAAGGGAAGATTAAGGGTTCTGAGGCATTTTAAATGAAGAAAAGGGTATGGGAGAGGTTGAGAGGGGTGAAATGGGGATCAAAAGAGGATGGCATACAATGGGGCTGGGAGGATAGCGAAAGGCATGGGAAGGGAAGACAAGCATGTGTTGATAGAATTGAAAGGGATGGAGATTGGTGCAAACAGAGTGTGAAAATAGGAGGATGAACTCTGTTCTTCGGGCGAAGAACAGAGTTCACTTCCATAAAATATTAGCTGAAACATAGTTTTCAATTCTGTAAAAACAGTTGTAAGTAATAGAAAAAGTCACTGATTTTTTTTATATGTAATCTGAAATTTTTTAATAAAATTATTGTATTTAAGAATTGCAATATTGTCAATCAATTTTTATTGATCAAATTAATTTAATAAAGTATTATTTTAATAAGCTGTTTCAAAAAATACTTTGCATTGAGTAGACTCATGGAATGATTTTTTCTGGCTTCCATTCAGTTATCCTCACACTTTCACTATGTTTTCAATATAGATCCATTGTTATTTGTGTGATACTTCAAGTGAAAGTTCAGTATTACTTCAGTCTGAGTTCCATCTGATTTCCATCTGACTTCAAGTTGCGGACTTGCTAGCAAGTCCTCCCCCTATATTGCGTGGTGTTATGGACACAGAAATATAAGAAATTCTAGTTCCATTCTACTGATAGGTAGTATGACCATAAATATGCAGGAAAAAAGGAGCCTGAATTATGCCCTTAATTTTTAATTCATGTTTTGAAACTTTTCACAAAAATAAGTTAAAATTATGGTGGATCACAGCTAACTTATATATAAAATCCAATATCACGCATGCTTTGTATTTTTAGATGTTTGGTTTTGAAAAGCCACAGCACAGCTTCAACAGCTTATGGTCAAAATAATATTAATAAATTGAATAGCACAAGTATATCTAATAAAATAATCTATCTTTAATACAAAATACAAAATTATAATTATTCCCTGTATTTTTCTCAAAAACATTCCAAAATGTAAAACCAGATTTCAACTCATTCAATTTGATTTCCTGTACAAATAACACAATACAAAAAAATATTCAACTGTATATACTTGCAAACCACTTCAGCAACTAAAAGGGATGTAGAGTTGTTCGCTGGGGTGCACCACCCAGCCCCTATGCAGACAGCCACTGTGACTTACAAAAGCATTTCCAAGTGACACCTAGTTCATTCAAATTTTCTACTCTTACTTAGCTTATTTTTATCATTTACTATGAAGTTTTCCATAAACTTATGTACTTAAATAAATCATCTGAAATTTTCAACAAAAGTTTAGCTTTAATTCACCACATCTCACAAACAAGACAAAATTTATTCAATATAAATCTAGAAAGTGCTAGTGTATGGAAAAGAAACTGAAATATATCTAAATAAAAGTTACAAAATATCATCCCAATTTTATTGGCAAATAAATTATTCTAATAGTATATCACAACATGAGAAAACATGTCACCTCATATTTGGATATTTGCAAATCCACTCTACTTACTCTACTAAGTGAAATGACAAGCAAAAATTTTGCTTCTTACTATTTAAAGAAAAGTGAAAATTTAATGCCTTTTAAATAGGTAAAATGAGGCAACATGGTGTTTTATGACATGCAGACATAACTATATAACTCAACTGATGTATAATCTCAATTTAAAATAAGTATCTGTCAATTACAATGATGAGACAAAATTTTGGGAACTGTAAATTTAAATGAGAGGCAATATTTGTAGAAAGAAAGTGTAGATATTTCTCAACTGAAATAGAACTGAATTTGGAAATATATTTCTCTATGCACTGCCTTTGAAGAAAATTAAATGTTTTAGCTACATTAGTAAATACATTACCCAGTTCAGTGAATTACTTACACTTACTGACACAAGGTTCTTATGATACAAGAGGTAATATTTTACCTCAAATATTGGATATAATTTTACTTCATACTAAATCTAAAATGCAGGAAAAATTGTGGTGACATATGGCCCCATTTTTCCCCACATGTGCTCAGCAAAAAGCTCAAATTCAAAATAAAATCATTTTTCTATGTTGGCACACAGAACTACATACAAAGTATACACCATATCCCAAGTACATGAGGCAAAGAATTTCCTCATGTCATCAGAAAATGTTGCAGCTGCATAAGGATGAGGCAACAATTTGCCTCATCTTATGCTTTGTGGAAATTCATATGAGAAAGGGGTAGGGAAGTTGCCTACATGCATACATGAGGCGACATTTTGCCTCATGTATGCATGTTAGATACTTGCTTCCTTTTTTGACTTCTGTATTGTTTTAACCTTGGGGATATATTGCATACATGAGGCGAAATGTTGCCTCATGTATGCATGCAAGCCACTTGCTTTCTGTTTCACTTCTGCATGTTTTTGAGATCAAGGGTATATTGCATACATGAGAGGACATGTTGCCTCATGTATGCATGCAAGCAACTTGCTTGCTTTTTTACTTCTGCATGGTTTTAAACTTAAGGATATATTGCATACATGAGGAGACATGTTGCCTCATGTATGCAATAACAAGAGCACTGATGAAAAATAGTGCAATAGATTTTTTTATCAGCACTCTTGTTATTGCATACATGAGGCGACATGTCGCCTCATGTATGCATGTAAAAATGTTCCATGATGTGTATTTTCTTTGGTATGGTAGGTATGCAGCAATGCATTGCTCATCTAAATGAAGGATTTCAAAGAATGTTATATCATACAAGAGGCAACATGTCGCCTCATGTATGCAGTACATCCTTAAGTTTAAAACCATGCAGAAGTAAAACAAAAAGAAAGTTGCTTGCATGCATACATGAGGCGACATGTTGCCTCATGTATGCAATATATCCTGAAGTTCAAAAACATACAGAGGTAAAAAAGCAAGCAAGTTGCTTGTATGCATACATGAGGCGACATGTCTCCTCATGTATGAAATATTCCCTTGATCTCAAAAACATGCAGAAGTGAAACAGAAAGCAAGTGGCTTGCATGCATACATGAGGCGACATGTCGCCTCATGTATGCAATATATCTTCAAGGTTAAAACCATACAGAGGTAAAAAATCAAGCAAGTTTCTAACAAGCATAGTGAAGGTTCAAATTTATAAAAGAAGTCAGGTAAGCATCTTGATTTTATTACTTTAAATAAGTTATTATAAATTAAAATCAAATCTTTATACTTTCCTGATTGAAAAATTAACATGGCTTCATCAATTTTTGTCCCTGAAATGGCTGAATAATTTGAATATATCTTTATTCACTCTGATACTGAGGAAATACAAGATGAGAGTAGATTCTAGCTTTCAATTTCATAGCTAATTTATTTTATGGTTTGATTTTCCAATTGACTTGACAGAGTGTTTATTTCTAAATCCTGTTCAAATTATAAACCTCAAACCTCTTGGGAAGCTATCAGGAAAAGTTTTTTTTTGAAATTTCATGTTCAGTCAACTTCTAGTAATAGGTGTTCAGCATGTTTCAGGCCCCAGATGATTTCCTATAGATGATATTTTTGAAGAAGTGTTTCTTGGGGAGCTTCCAATAGCCTTTTTATACTAAGCATACTATAATGATTTGTCTGTGGTGGAGAAGTCCCTTTTTGATACTGAGACAAAGGTCAAGTTGGAAGATTTAGCAACTGTTATTGAATTTTACTGTTGCAAAATTCAAGCCAGTTTGAAATAAGAAAAGATTAAAATGTTACAGAAAATAAATTTTCTGATTTATTTATACTAACTGAAGCAATACTGTGTCTGGCAAAAAAAGATTCTAATATATATCCTTATTTTTCATCATAGCATAGAGGATGCATGTAATCCCTTTTATATACTCTATATTTATTTTCCTTAAGTTTCTAAAATTACCTCTAAGCTAAAAAAAACTTATTATATAGTAGAAATAAAATCAAATTTAGTACTATAAGGTGTTTGATTCACTATTAATTTTTGGTTAAAGTATTATATTTTCTCAACTAATTATACCTTTATCTGCTCTGTTATAGTTTTTACAACCTCTTATTTTATCAACATAGGGAAAAACCTCACCTGATAAAAGCATCTAAATTATTTTTTAATATGGTGCAGTAAATTCCAGAAGCTATTATGAAACTTTATAAATTACAGGTTTAAGTGTAATCTAAGTAAGTGCATTATTTTGTTTATATTTTTTAAAAAAAACTTGAAAGTATAAGTCAATTTTTAATTTGTGATTTCAACTCTTCCAGAATCACAAATTCACCAAGTCATTTTAAAAATTTCCAATTTTCTGTGAGATTTCACTTTTCAAATATGGTAAAATTAAGGATATTATATGAGTTCATGTAAAAAATTTTCAATGAGTGAAATTAACCCACATTTACCTAACAAAAAAAGGGTATGAGACTTTGCAATGTGCTTTCATTGATGCTTGTTCTGGTAAAGTCTACAATGCTAACCTACAGAAAGAAAATAATGACAAGTTATTTCATGGGCCTAGAATAAATGGTGCAAGGGTAGTTATCATGGATGACTTATTTCCAGGAAAAAAAGGTAATGTAACACTGAGACACAATTTTCGGAAGCCACTCATGATCAAATAAGATAGAACATTTTAACAATAAGCAGTGCAATAAAATTTCTCTAATTTTCTATTTGGTACAGAGACACTCAGAGTTTTGGTCTTTCTTGTAAGTAATTTAAGCGCTAAAATTCATTCAAAGGTTACTTCTGATGTTACTTTAAGATACCTGAAAAACCACTTGACTGCAAGTCCTCTTACTTTTGACCTGGTGAGTGGAAATTGCTTTTGAAGCAGAAATGAAGCTGCAAAGAGTAGAACTAAGGGCTTCTAGGGTAGCATTGGAAAATTTGGAGGTAATTGAAGTTGCATCTGCTGCGGGGCCTTTGACTCCAATAACTAGTCCTTGAGGAAAACCCATCAAGAAGGATCCAGACTCGGTAATGGCTAGAATTGATGAGCTAGAAAGGAAGTTAGCTGAGGCAGCTAAAACTAAATATTTTTATAAGCCAAAATCCAGTCCTCAAGTTTCTCATTTTGCTAGCATGGTGTGCTACTACTGTAATAAAGAAGGGCTTTCTAAAATGAGATGTAATGCACTGCAAAAAGATAAAGAAGATAAGGTTGTCTATGAGGATGGGACAGCGCTGATGTTGGAAGATAGTACTAGACTTACTATAGATAGAGAACACGGTATGCAAGATAAAGTTATTGATTACATCAATAAAAAAACTATGGAGGTTAAGGTTAGTAAAGAAAGGAGCCAGAGCATGTGGATTAAGGAGAGGGGTCAAGGGCAGTCAACTTTGCTGTAACTTGTGCAGTTCTGGACATTAAAGCTAAAGAAGGGGCAGTTGCAATGCCACTTACTGCTGTGCCTCTGGAAATATTCATGGTGAAGCAAAAAAAGATGGCGCCTCCAACCATTGCTAGGCCAAGAAGAGCGGGCACTAAATATGCTAATGCTGAAGATATGGAGGAAGTAGGACATACTACAAAGAAAAATGTACCTATTTTTCAGGATGATTTTGAGATGACAGAAGGGTCAAGCAGACAGAAGAACCCTGAGGAACAGCGCTTAGAGGAGGAAGTTGTTTTGAAAGAACAGGAGACAGAAAGGGTTCTTCAGAGGGCGACACCTGCGGAAGGAATGTCAGGGGCTAGGAATGCAATGTCCAAAAATCCTCCTGGTAAGGCCAAGTTGGCGCTAAAACTGTGCAACCAAAGTGGAAGATGCAGCATCCAGTTCATTCAGAGTTTCCTTGGGCCGCTGAAGAATTAGTTACTCATTGTTTGAATTCAACAATTACGGTTCCATTAGAGATACTTATGGCTGTGGCACCTGATGTGGAATATGGGTTAGTAGATAAATGTAGGAAGCAGAGGGTAGCTAACTGTTTGCAGTACAAAATATCTCAACAGTTTTATCAACTGACTTTGGGGTTATCAAAAGATCCTCATTAAGCAGGGCATTTAGGGTATTTATCTTTGTCAAAAAATGGTAAGCAAATTAGAGCGCTAGTTGATACAGGCTCTCAGATTAATGTAATATCAGCGGATGATGCAATAGCGCTAGGACTACCAGTAAAAGATGGTGAGGGTACTGTCGCAGGTATTTGCGGGGGAAGACTACCTGTTATAGGGGTAGCATATTTTGTGAAGACTCGAGTTGCAGGAGCAGAAAGGGATCTGCACTTTTATGTCCCTATAAGAATGGTAAACCCAGTTTTACGTACGCCATTTTTAATGGATTATTTGGCTACTATAGATTATGGTTGAAATAAAACAATAGGAATAAGGATTATGGGGGATGATGGAGTCCCAGTAACAGCTGTGCAAGTAGTGCCTAGAGATGATGGATGGGAAACTAGATATACTGGCACTACAGTTTTAGAGAATAATAGGAAGTTTTATGAGGAAGGATTTGAGGAGGAGAATGAGTGCCTGCCAGGGGTGCATCCTTCTTTCATTAGGGGTTGGTATTTTAGGTGTTACTATCTCCCCAGAAGAGATGAACCTGGATAGTAACAGGCAAGTCCATAACATGATACGCAAAGTAGAACTTCATAGGTGTTTAGGTAATTTTACTATAGAATGTATGATACCTAGCTTATTTGATTTCTTTGAAATAGGTTTTAGTTATTTGTTTGTTAAAAAGGATAGATAAAAGTAAGATGTGGTTGTTACTCGTAGTTACATTAGGAAGACTATGATTTTAAGTAATGAAGGAAGTTATTGGCAAAGTTTAGCATCAAAGTATAAACCAGTTGCAGTGAAGGTTAAACCAGTCAATTCTCCAATGACAGACTTAAATCCTCCTTTACAGAGGCCAGCGCTGTCAAGAAACCCTTATGATATGCCTTTAAAAAAGTTTCCACCAGAATTTGTACCCACAGAAAGGATTACATGGGAGCGCTTGAAAATGGTTAATTTTGGACCAGATGTTTGGCTGTCTAAGGAAGAAAAGGACTTACTGTTGAATGTGATGTTTTTAAGAGAGAAAGCAGTTGTGTTTTCAGAAGAGGGAAGTGGGTTGTTAAAACATACCTATAGTAAGCCTTATATTGTTCCAGTTATACCTCATGTGCCATGGCAGAAGAAGACGTTTCCTATACCAGCCGCAATTAGAGAGGAGTATACTGAACTTATTAGGGAAAGGTTACAGACAGGATTGTATGAACAATCTATGTCAAGTTATTCAAGTCCGGTGTTTTGTCTGTTTAAACACAATGGGAAATTAAGGGCAGTTCATGATTTAAGAGAAATGAAAAAGGTTACAGTAAAGGACGCAGGAATTCCACCTTTGACAGAAGAATTTGTTGAATCTTTTGCAGGGGGCGCTTTTTATGGACTAGGAGACATTATGGGCGGATACGATGAGCGCGAGTTAGACTTGTCATCAAGACCTATGACAACGTTTGAAATGCCGCTAGAATTATTTAGGTTGACAAGGTTACCGCAGGGCACTACAAACTCTGTTGCAGTGTATCAGGCACAGATGATGTGGATACTACAGGATGAGATCCCAGAACATGTGGGAATCCTTATTGATGATGGTGGTATAAAAGGGCCAGTTAGCGATTATGATGGGGAGGTTCTAGAGGAGAACCCATCTATTAGAAGGTTTATTTGGGAATATGTGATTACCTTAGAAAGGGTACTCTTTAGAATAAAGGAAGCAGGTTTGACTGTTTCAGGGCTGAAATTTGCTTGTTGTGTCCCAGTGCTAGATATTGTGGACATGTTGTATGTAGGAAAGGAAGGATTATTTCAGAAAAACAAAAGAAGAAGGTCGGTACTTGGCCTAGACCTAGAAATACTATGGAAGTGTGTGGATTTTTAGGAATTTGTACTTACGTAAGGATGTTCATCTGCGATTTTGCTTTATTATCCTCTCCCTTGAGGCGCTTGAAAAGGAAGGATGCTGTATGGGAATGGACAGAGGAATGCAAAGAATAATTCAAATTAATGAAAAGGATTGTAGGAAAAGATATTCTTTTGAAAAAGCTGGAGTATGGGCCAGGCTCTGGTAAGATTACTCTAGCGATTGATTCTAGTGTGTCTGCAGCTGGTGCATTATTGATGCAAGAGGATGAGGAAGGGATTGATAGACCAGTGTTGTATGAGTCTAAAGCATTCACAAAGGTGGAGTCTAGGTATTCTCAGTAAAATTTGGAGCTTTTTGGAGTTAAAAAAATTCTTAAGAAATCGCAATGGATGCTTTGGGGGCAACACTTCGAATTTCAGGTTGATGTGCTGTCATTAGTACAAATGATTAGCAGTCCTAGTTTACCAGATGCTCCTATGACCAGGTGGGTAGTGAAAATCAATTTGTTTTCTTTTTATTTAGTCCATAAGCCAGGAAAAGCTTTTACTATGCCTGATTCTTTATCATAAAGGCCAGTATTTGAAGTGGATTCTGAAGCGGAAGAGTTTGAAGAAGATAAAAGGTGGGTAAATGGGATTGACTATAGTTATCAGAGGTTTAAGGATGAAGTCCGCGATGACTCTAAACTAGTAAAGGCAAAAGTCTGTGATGACTTTAAACTAGCTGAAAAACAAGTTCAGGATAACTTAGGAAACAAGGAAACCTTTAAAAGGAATTTTAAAATGATTTTCAGGGAAAAAGATAAGGCGCTAGATGCTGAAGCTAGAGTAATAACTTGAAATAGGCAGGAACTTGAATCTGATAACTCAGATGGTGATGGTGATTCAGATTGTAGTGAAGAAAGTGATATGTCAACCGAAGGAGAAAGCATAGACAAGGAAATATTAGAGAATAAGGAGTCACAATGGTTAAAGTTAAATTTGTGAGGAAGTAACCGACCTAGGGATTGTGCAGAAATAGAATGGCACAGGATAGAAAAGAGTGCTAAGAAATATTTTATCAAAAATAATAAAATATGGAAGAAACAGGCTTCAGCACCACAGTTGGTTGTAGAAGATAGGTACAGAAAAGAAAAGATTCTCAAAGAGTTGCATGTGAATCTAGGAAATAGAGGACAAGATTAAACCTATCAAAGAGTTAAAGAAAGGTTTTGGTGGCCTAATATGAAAAGTGAAGTTTGAGATTGCGTTAAATCATGTCCAGAATGTCAGCGCAGGAGTTACAGAAAGCCTAAGGAGAAAGGTAAGGCAACTGGTGAAGACACTATCTTTGGATGGATCAGTCTGGATGCGGTCCATATTAAAGAAATACAGTTTAAATACTTGGTAGTAGCCAGGGATGATTTATCAGGATGGGTGGAAGCAGTGCCTCTAGTTAATCTTAAGGCAAGTAATGTAGCAGAATTTTTAAAAAGGGAATGGATTTATTGTTATGGGGTGAGGAAAATGGTAACAGTGGATGGTGGTGCTGATTTTGCAGGAGAATCTCAAGATGTATTCAAGGGTATTGGTGCTAAAATTCAAGTTGCGACTCCATACTATCCTGAAGCTGAAGAAATGATTGAAAGAGGACATCAAGTCACTAAAGATGTGGATTTTAAGCTATGTGGAGCTAATGGAGCAAAGTGGAAAAATTATTTGCCATTGGTGTTGTTTGCAGACAGGATTTCAGTTAAAAGGACTAAAGGATTCAAGCCATATGAACTTATGGTTGGTCAGAGGGAAGTTTTACCTATAGATCTGGAGGCTGGATCTTTTCTAGGGTGTGACTGGGATCAGGTACGCTCTACTGAAGATTTAATTTTGGCTAGAGTAGCACAGCTAGAAAGTAAGGATGAGTTTGTGGAGAAAGCATATGAAAGAATGATGCAAATTCAAGATAGATCAGTTAAGTATTGGGATGAGCATTTAGTGCATAGGTTAAGAGAACCACTAAAACCAGGTGACCTAGTTCTGGTCTATAATAGAAGCTTAGAAAGTCAATGGGGCAAGATGTTCACGGATAGGTGGAATGGTCCTTATAGGATAAGAAAGCAGATAACAAGGGGTTCATATTTACTGGAGGAACTAGATGGTACTGAATGGAAGCAACAAGTTGTGGCTGATCAGATCAAAAGGTTCTACCCACAAGGAATACCAGTAGAAACAGAAACTATGGAAGTGAGTATAAACTAACATTGTTAAAGAAGGCAAAAGGCGTTATTTTCAAAAGAGGTCTCAAGAAGAGGATTTTGGAGCAGTTGTGACAGATGGGAGATGCTAACAAGGGGTTTAGCAAGCCATGGCTGAATAAGCAATTGGAAAAAGCCCCCAATCGGGAATAGTAAAAATAAAAATAAAAAAAGGGGGTCTCAATCTCCTAACTTCATTTGAGGAGACATGATAAGGCAAGAAATTAGACTAGAGAAATGGCTGTCTGGGCGAATCAAGAAAGCTGCTGGGAGTTTAGCAAAGGTGACACAACTATGGCTGAAGCATGATTGGCAGATGGAGTGCCCAAGTCAAATTTATCACATGTTTAGGAGATATTGTAAGTGCAATAAGGCGGTGAGTATGTCTTTTAAAATACTAGGTTTAAAGGCCTTTAAAGAAAGTAGAGGGAGAATAGCTCTCTAAATTTTTAGCTCTAGGAGTGGAAAAGATCCATATTTATTATCTATTTAGAAAAGAAGAAGTTTAAAATAGGTTAGGAATGATCGCTATCAAAGTTAACAGGATAACCCTTCTATTCCTCAGGCATAACAGAACTGTTGGGATTGGCAGGAAAACCAGAGATAGACAATGAGCTGATTTTGTTCATGAGTTGACCAATTAACTCAATATTCTCATAGCAGGAGTCAAGCTTGTGCTCAGAAAAAGCAGGGGTGGTTTTATACAAAGATGACATGGTGTCATAGATTAGCCAAATACAGAAGGAGATGCGCATGGAATGTACACAAGGTAATGGGGTTGGAACCCATCCTAAAGAAATGTATTTGGAGAAACCTAAGAATATGCAGGTCTTCTTTAGTACTAGTTAGGCAATTCAGTATATAGATCTTACTAGCTAGCAGGTATGCGGGCTGCATGGAAGGAGAAGAAATTTGAGGCGCAGTGCTGGTGGCTGTGGCAGATGTTTGCATAGGAACATCAATACCATCAGGAGGAGGAAAAACTATTTTGGGATGAATAGAAATTTCTCTTTGGGAAAAGGTAAAAAGAGATGTGGTTTCAGCAGGAAGTGTTGTACTAGAATTTTGAGAAGTATTAATAGATCTAGCAATAACTGTAAGAGCGCTAGAAGTATTACCAGGAGGGAATTGTACAAATCCATTAATAGAGGATGGAAGTTTATGAGAAAAAGTGCAAGTTTTATGGTATCTAAAGCACTTATCACAGGCGGGTATAAAATTGGCGTAACCTCTGGGTCTAGAAAAGGCGCAATTGAAATTATGGCGCTGAAAGAAGGCTCACAATTGATCTCTAGGTACAGTACGGTGTTGGTTCATGATTATACTAGGCCGTGATAATCGAAAGATAATAAAGAGACTATAGAGTGCTATATATAGGTTAGATAGTAGTAATGAAGATACAATCAAGAGACATCACAGGAAGGATCTGTTGGTTGTAGCCATGAAGGAAGTGCAAGTTTAGGGAATATGTCCCACTAGTATTGGCGCCAGATCTTGGGAAGATCTGAAAATTGCTTGGAAACAATGAATAAGAAGAAAGATTGTTTTACAGTCAATGCCTTCAATTTATTTTCTTTTGACGCAGGCATCTAAGGGAGATTTGCGCAACTTGTAGAAGGAGTGGAACTTTTTATCTCTCAAGGATATAACTTAAAATGTTTTTGTCTCATCTCTCACAAGTTTAAGTTCTTTTTGTTAAGGATAAGTTTTTTATTATTTATTTATTTTTAACAACTATCTACTATGTGCGTATAAGTAAAATAAAAATAGTTAAAGAATATAAGAAGGACTGAAGAAAGAAGGAAAAGAGTGTCAGCGCTGAGAAAGATTAAAGGATTTCTTTTTAAAAAAAATAAAAAGAAAAAGAAAAAGAAATAAGACTTAAGATTAAGGACAATTTAGGAAGACATACTCCCAATCGTCAAGGACTTCCTTGAAGATGATGTGCAGCTGATCCACCAGAGCTATGCAATTATGAAAGTCTTTGTTGCCCAATGCCGGAGTATCTTCCAGATATTCAAATACTGCATTGAACTAAGTATTGAATCAGTTGATTGTGCGGAAGTAGGGAGAGGCTACCACATGATCAAGAGCTTTCCACGTTTCAGGAAAAGGGGGGTTAATTGGAGTATCAACGGTGTCTTGATTGTACACTGTTGCAGCGTCATTCTTTAGAATTTTGTCGACGGTGGGAGCGAACCAGTCAAAGAGCTCACAGGGGGGTACCAGCACAGGGAAGGCAGGACATTGGGGCTCCGGCTCTTCCACTTGCAGGGCTGCTTCAGGAGTTTGGGAGCCATCCCAATCTGTTGTTTTGTCCAGGAACAACAGAGGATCTGGAGGTGGATCAGCGTAAGGTGTTGCTGACGCGTCCTGTAAAGAGATGAAAGAAAAAGTTGAAGTTAGCAATTAGGAATGAAGAGAAAGCATGATGCTTAAAGTATTCCCAGTCTCTTCTGAGAAAAGAGAATGAAACGGAGAACTTGTTTCCTCAGGCGTGGGAGCCTGATGGAAGACCCATTGGCGTTTTGGTGTAGCCGCTGCTTCAGGAGCAGGGACTGTCGTTTGATGGTCATTTGGGGCATCAATTTTGTGCTTGAAGCATTTGGGCCAGCCGCTGTAGAAATGGGTGGACGGTTGTAGCTACATTTCTTTTTGTGTTGTTTGCAAAAGTTACACAACTAAAAGTAAAAAAAAAAAAAAAAAAAAAAAAAAAAAAAAAAAGAGGAGGGAGAGAAAAATTTTTAAAATTGAAGAGTAATAAGGGGAGAAGGGACTTATGTTGTAGTACCCACCACCACAGAGGGCTCTGGTAAATTCACATGTAGGAACTCCATTCTCCCTACATCTATTGCAGCGACGAATGCCAGTAAGCATGGTATCTACGCGGGTACAAGGTGTAGTCATATCTAAAACGAAAAAATGAGAATAAGAAAGAAGAAAAAAGGAAAATAAAAGAAAAGAAAAGAAGAAGAAAAACTTACTAATTTTTTTTGAAAGATGGTAGAAGAGAGGAGAGTTGTGAGGAAGATAAGTGAGAAGCACACTATGGTTTTATAGCAACTGGGGACAGTCGCAAGTAGAGGGAGGCTGTGGTACGCATCTTGCATAAGCATGTGAAAAATGCATGAAGCTCAGTAATTGCTACAAAGGGGAATATAGGAACAAAGGGGTTGTCATGTAATCAAGAAAAGCGCAGAGAAATATGGGTGTTGTGCTTGCAGTATGGGTTTAAATGTTGAAAAACAGCATAGTATGGACATGGAGTTCATGGTATAACTATTTGTTTAGCAAAAGGCATGCAGCTGGTTATAACGTGGGGCTAGTAGTGCGGTATCAAGATAAGGAAGTATGTGTTTTATTAGGAAGAGCTAACTAAGCAGCAGCACTAGTGATAGTAAGAAAAGTCAACTAAGAAAGTGCAACAAGTCAGGGTGAAAGGAGCGCACATACACATGAAGCAAATATCGGAGGTTAGCCCAAGGATAATACTTACAAGTAATGCATGAGAAAGTGAGCTCTTTTACTATTAGCACATCATTAAGTGGGGGAAGTACAGGCTATAGTATACATAGTCTTCCTTTGAAAGTGTAGGGTAGGTATAGCTAGAGCACGGTAGTAGCTATGACTTGCTAAAGGGCAATAAAGTTGTACATACAGGCTACTAAAGAGAGGGGACTAGAACTTGAGCGCTGAAACCTGTAGGAGAAAGCTAATAAGGCAAAAAAACCTAGGGATAATATATAAGGGAAAGGATCTCTATGGAAAAAAGGGGAGATCAAGGAAGCTAGAAATACAAAAATATATAAAAAGAGTAATAATTATATATATATATAGTAATTAAGTAACAATACTGAGGATTTTTTTAGGATTGTAGAGTAGCGGAGCGCTGAAAGGTTATTTATTTCTGCAGTAAGGATAGTATTTGTGTATAGCACTTCAAGAGGGAGTAGCTGAGAATATTAAGAGCTTGACTGAGAATAGATAGTAACTGAGCTGTAGTGCCACTCTTATCTCTACTTTTCTAATTTTTCTATATCATCACCTTAAAGTTATCACGGTTTCTTTTCTTAGAGTTGCAGGCACTTCTTTTAATTAAGAAGAACCAACCCATCTCACACTGTGTCTATAGCTTGGTATTATAGAACTGTCTACAAAGCGTCTTGGACAATTACAGCTAACAAGATTACCTCAAGGAGCAACATATTCTGTTGCAGTTTATCAAGCTCAGATGACATGTATTCTACAAGACAAAATTTAACAACATTCTGGTATATTTATTGATGATAGTGGAATAAAAGGACCTTCAACTGATTATGTTAATGAAGTATTGAAGGAGAATCCAGGAATACAAAAATTAATCTGGGATTATGCTGTAGTTCTAGAGAAAATTTTTTTTAGGATAGAAGAGGCTGGTTTAACAATTTCATGTTCAAAATTTTCTTGTTGTGTTCCAGCTTTAAAAATCTTAGGTCATGTGGTATGTAGAGAGGGTAGGATTATGTCAAATAAGAAATTAAATAAAATTCAATGCTGGCCAAGACCCAAGAATATGATCAAAGTCAGAGGGTTTTTAGGTGTATGTGTTTTTGTTAGAATGTTTAAAAGGACTTTTCTTCAATGGCTGATCCTTTGAGACAGTTAACTAGCAAGGATGCTTATTGGAAGTGGGACTAAGAGTGTGAAGAGGTGTTTGTTAGGTTAAAAAAAGTAGTTGGGGAAGATATTCTCTTGCACAAGTTTGATTATTGGAAAGATGCAGGCCAGATTTATTTAGCAGTGGATTCAAGTCAAATTTCTGCTGGGGCAGTTCTGTCTCAAATGGATAAAGCTGGTCATATTAGACCAGTCAGGTATGAATCTGTGGTCTCTACTTAGGTGGAATCAATATATTCTCAACCAAAATTAGAACTTTGTGGTGTGGCAAAAATCTTAAATATTTTATGGGGACAACACTTTGAATTGCAAGTTGATGCCAAATATTTGATTCAAATTATCAATTCCCCTATTTTACCAAATGCACCCATCACTATAGGGGTAGCTTTAATTCAGAATTTTTCTTTTTATTTAGTTCACAAGCATGGAAAGACGTTTACTATGGCTCATGGCTTATAAGGAAGACCACCTACTGAAGTGGATTCTGACTCAGAGGAATTCAATGAAGATATACCTGGGATAATAACCATTACAAAAGGTGCTGAAGACTTTACTTACCTTCCCCATGAGGTTAAACTTTCAAAATTAATATTTGTGGATAAAGATTATGATTACCTCCACTAAGATGAAAAACTGGAATATGTAAAAATATGGTGAATTACGTACTTGGGGAGTTTGATGAATGTGTAGATAAATTTGGTACAAAAGAGGTTGAATATGTTGTGTATATGGATGATAATGGTGAAATATTGTGGAATAGTAAAAATTTGGTGAATGGTGTATATGTTGGAATTTTAGAAAATTTGGTTAAAGAGAGGTTGGGTGTTGAAAATTTGGTTAAAAGGATGTTGGAGGAAGATGAAGATGAAGATTCTGAAAAGGGTAAAAGAGGGAAAGAAGAAAGAGTTTTTGCTAAAAGGTTGGAAGGTTCAACAATGAAAATATTAAAAATCTTTTATGATAAAAGGAAAATTCAAGATTTAAAGTTATTGGCTCATACATGTGCAGGTTATTTAGGAGATAGGGAAGTGCCCATTGAAATAATATTAATGGATTTTCAAGATGAAGTCTGGGGACAGACTGGATTTTATTATAAAATGGTTAAATATTTATTAACATTAAAAAGTCCAGACAATATTGATAACAATGAATGGGTGGCTATCAAAATGAAGTCACTGGAATTTTTTCTTTCCAGAAGAAAATTGATGAGGAAGAGGTATCCAAATCCTCAAGTAGTTATTACTCAAAATAAAGGGCAAGAATTGGTTAAGAAATCACTGCATGAAGATCTTGAGCATAGAGGAGTTGGTAAAACGTATAGACAAAACACTTATTTATTTTTTCAGCCTTGTATTAAGCTGAATTTTAAAAAATGGGTTCAGTCATGCAAAGAGTGTTAAAGGAGATTATATTTAAGGCCAAAAGAACCTGGACATGCAACTGGTGAAAATACTCTTTTTGGTAGAGATAGTTTGCATGCTTTTCATACTAACGAGAGTAGATATAAATTTTTGATTTTAGCCAGGGATTATTTATCTGGTTGGGTAGAGGCTGCACCTCTTATTAATTTGAATTCCATTAATTTGGCAGATATTTTGATGAAGAAATGTGTATATAGGTATGGAGTGATGAAGGTCCTGAATTTGGGAGAGAGTTTAGAGAGGCTATATCAAAAGTTGGATCAAAGGTTAGGGTAGCAACCCCATATTATTCCAAAGCCAAAGGAATGCTAGAAAGAGGGAATCAAGTTATCTAAGATTCTTTGGTTAAAATGTGTGGAGAAAGTGCTGAAAAGTGGAGGCAATATTTACCATTAGTTTTATTTTCTGACAGAATCACTGCCAAAAGAACAACTGGATAATCACCATAAAAACTAGTTTTTGGACAAAAAGTGGTTTTACCAGTTGATTTAGAGGCTGAATCATATCTTGGAGTAGATTGGGATGTTGTCAAAAATACTGAAGAGTTATTTTGTGCAAGAATGGTTCAGTTAGAAAAGTAAGAGGAAACTCTAGAAAAGGCATATTTAAAAATAATGAATATTAGGAATAAGTCAGTTAGATATTAGGATTAGAGTTTTTCTCATAGGTTAAGGAATCCTTTTAAAACTGGAGATATGGTCTTGGTGTATAATAGGAGTTTGGAAGTTCATTGGGGAAGAATGTTTGCCAATAGGTGGATTGGACCATACAGAGTTAAAGAACAAGTATCCAGTGGTTCATATGTATTAGAAGAGTTGGATAGAACTGTTTTGAAAAAAAGAGTAGCTGCTGATCAGTCAAGCGGTTCTATCCTAGAGGCAATAGGTGTGCAGAAGTCTAACTCTGAAATGAGGATAAAATACCTACTATTGCTTATGAAGTCTAACTCCAAAATGATGATAAACTACCTACCATCATTAAGAAGATTTCCTCCAAAATGAAGATAAACTACTGTATCATTTTTTAAAGGAGATTTACTCTGCAAGAGAGTATAAGATAAAAATATCATTTAAATTAATAATCATTAAATCCAAATTTCGAAGTTTTTTATGGTGAAGAATGGTGTAGGAATAAACTATGTTTGGGTAGAAGAGCTCACAAGGGAACCTTCTAAATTTAATATTGGCAAGTTTGGGGGTAATTGATGGTCTGGCTGCTCTATTCACAATTACCCCACAATGTTTTTTACCATAGTTTCCCTATATCTAGTAGAATCTTGGTTTTATTTTTGTTATATAGGAAGTCCACTAATACTATAAACTGGATCAACACAACATAAATCAATTACACTCATTTGAAGCAGGATTCAAGGATTTTTTTATATAAATTCTCTTTTTTGTTTATGAATTTTTGTTTTTGAAGTTTTTTTAGTTGGAATTTTATTTATTTTCAATTTAAAATTATTAAAATTAAATTGTTCAGATATAATTATCACTGGTGGTCTTCAATCATTTTTAATAATTGAAGGGAGCCCACCCAGTGATAATTTCTATTTTTTGTTATTATTTTTTTTAATTTTTAAAAAATAATTTATGTTTATTTTCAATATTTTTTCTTTTGTATCCCAAATCAAGTTGCACTTGGATCTGGGTATGATGTCAGGGGTAGGGCTTATCAAATGGCTGGGGGGCATATTTATATATTTAATTTTAATTTTCAAATTTCAGGTCATCTTTTATTTTAAATTTTTAAATCATAGAGAATTTTTTTAATTTTCATTTTCATTTTAAATATTTCATTTTAAGTTTTATTTTTACATTTTAAATTTAAAATATATTAAATCATTTAAACATCAAAGAAAAAAAAAGTAATAAAAGAAGAAGCAAAAAAAATAAATAAATAAATAAAAGAAAAGAAAAGAAAAAAGAAAAAGAAAGAAAAAGAAAAAAAGATCAAGAAAAAAAAACAAATCATTAATTTAAATTATTAATACTTAAGAATTTATAGAATATAAAATTTATTTTTATTTTTCTTTATTTAATTTAATTTTAATTATTTTATTTCCTTTATTATAATTAATACAGAGAAGGGGGTTTACCAATGTTCAAAAAATTCTGGATTCTATGTCACGATCAAATTTTTAGTCTTCCAAGACTTTAAACTGGCTGGTTTTCAATATTTCCTTCAGGATATTTAAACTAATTAATTTAAATATTATTTCTTCAATAATTTTATTTTATTTATTTGTCAAGAACTCAAACTAATAGTATTTAAATACTGCTAGGCCTTCAAGACTTTAAACTGACTTTTCATTCATTTCTATTAGTCCTCTAAGACTTTAAACTGGGTGTTTTTCAAAATTTCTTCAAGATTTTAATGGGTTTCTAATTTTGAACTGTTAGTCCTCTAAGACTCTAAACTGGCTGATTTTCAAGATTTTTTTCAAGACTTTAATTTGTTGCTACTTTGGATCTGTTAGTCCTCCAAGACTTTAAATTAGCTGGTTTTCAAAAAAATTTCAAGATATTTGGCTTATTTATTTTTGGATCTGCTAGTCCTTCAAGACTTTTAACTGAGAATTTATGAATTTTTTTTATTTGGTTTTATATGGGATCTCTTAGTCATCAAGACTTTAAACTGAATATTAAAGAATAAATTCCAAGAATATACAATTAATCATTCTTTGGTCCTCTAAGACAGTATATTGGAAAATTATGTGTTTAATAAAAATCTTGTTGAAAATGTGGTAATGGAAAGATGGAAGGGTCCTCAGAACCCTAGATTGAATTATTGACTCTGTGGATTCTATTGGTGTTGGATCTTTTATGGTGAAGGTTGTGTTGGAATTGGTCCACTATGACCTAAAAATGGAAATAAACTATAGGATTTGGTCCTCTAAGACCTTAAACTGGAAAAAAAAAATCAAAATGTCAATCATTGGTCCCCTATGACCTTAAACTTGCAAATCACTTTCACTTTGGTCCACCAAGACTATAAACAGGCAATTGATTAAAAGTTTGGATCAAAAGGATATAAGGACGGAATGTTAATCTAGGAGGATATACAATTCAGTCATTTTAATTCATCACTGGCTCAT
This sequence comes from Hemileia vastatrix, assembly GCA_030280995.1. Lineage (NCBI taxonomy): Eukaryota > Fungi > Basidiomycota > Pucciniomycetes > Pucciniales > Zaghouaniaceae > Hemileia > Hemileia vastatrix. The sequence continues at coordinate 8,553,425 of JASXTE010000019.1, read as the reverse complement.
CATTACTCAAACTGGTATTCACTCATTTGGACAACTCAGTCATTATTGAAAACAGAGAAACTAACTTTAGGAAATGGAGATTTCATCTAATGAAGTTATTTAGGATTAAAGAAAGATGGAAACTTTAAAGGATATTTTTGGAGATTGTTTTACATGTAAAAAATAAGGTGCTAAGAATGTCTGAATAATTATGATTAATGGTATATTGGGTGAATTTTTTTAAAAGAATTGGATAAGTATTTGAATGTTTTAATTCTGAAACATAGAAGAAGGATAGGATTTTTATTTAGTGGGACTCTTTGGTGGACTATTTAGGAGGATGCTTGGAGGACCTTATGGTGAGAATGGAATCATAGTATTTTACTCAGGGGGAATCCCAATAGGAATGAAATCAAAAGTATTTAGCTCATTAGGGAGGCCCGCTCTCTCATGCTGTGAAGAAAAATGGAGACTGGTAGAGGAGAGTCTGAAGGGATTCAAAAATTTCTCTCTGTAGTGGAATCATCACAAGGCAAATACAGTTTATAAAAAATTTGATGTCAAAATATGTCAATTATATGACAAATTTGAAAGAATAAAAATCAACCATATGATAACAGTTAACAGCACCAATATGAATTAAAGAATCAAAGTATTAAAATTTTAAAGAAAACAAGAAAATCAATATAAACAATCACTTTAGAATATTTCAATTAAAATATTAAAATACTTTTTAATAGTAACCTTCACTTCATGATGTCTTCATGTTGAAGAGGATGAAGAGAAGATGAATATATGAACAATCAATTATGAAACTTTAAAGAATGAGGACATTGTTAATAGTAGGGATTATGTGGCAGTCTTAAGTTTATTATAAAAGGATTTTGGGTGATTATTATTTATATTGGAAAATTCAATCTAATTTTGGAATTTGTTATATTTAAAATAATGAGTAATAAAAGTGGTTAAAAAGGGTTAAATTTTACAAGTCAAGATTTAACAAATAATTATTGGACAGGAAACGCAAATATAGGTTCAGAAATGCATGGAAATTAAAGTCTGGAGTCTTATGAAACTTTGTTCTTCTGGAATTTTTACTATTTTTCTACTATTTTTAATAATTTTATAAAGTATATTTAATTATTTTTGATTTTTCATAATTTAATTAAATTTGATAATTTTCTACTAGGTGAATAGGGCTGTGCATGATACAAAAATTAGAATTACGTATTAAGAAGAATTAGCTCTATCATCTGTAATTTTTCTAGATTTTTATTGATATTTTAAAGGTTCTAATTGAGTCCTGAAGTCCGTAAAAGCTCCCAAATTTTCAGGAAGAGCTCAATACAAACTCTGGAGTTCTCCAGCTTAATTGTAGGGAGGATGTGGAAGTCTAAAGTTTAGTAGGGAATTTAAGTATATTATAAAAGGATTTTGGGGGATTATTATTCATATTGGAAAATTCAATCTAATTTTGAAATGGTTATATTTAAAAGAATGAGTAATAAAAGTGGTTAAAAAGGGTGAAATTTTACAAGTCAAGATTTAACAAATAATTATTGGACAGGAAACGCAAGTATAGGTTCAAAAATGCATGGAAATTAAAGTCAGGAGTCTTATGAAACTTTGGGAATTCTTCTGAAATTTTAACTTTTTTTCTAATATTTTTAATAATTTTATAAAGTATATTTAATTATTTTTAATTTTTTATAATTTACTTAACTTTGATAATTTTCTACTAGTTAAATAGGGCTGCACATGATACAAAAATAAGAATTGAATATAAAAAAGAATTAGCTCTATTATCTGTAATTTTTCTAGATTTTTAATTGATATTTTAAAGGTTCTAATTGACTTCAGAAGTCCATACAAGCTCCGGAATTTTCAGGAAGCGCTCCATACAAACTCTGGAGTTCCCCATACAAGCTCTGAAATGCTCTGGTTAGGGAAAGTAGAGCATGTGACATACTATGCATATAAAGCCTGTAGACTTGAAATTAGATGGCATCTAACAACCTTTATATTAACAATCATATCAGAGAATCTAACAATCATATAACAACCAACCAAAAATGCATATTAATAACAATCTTTTATTTTTATCATAAAAAATTATAAATTTGTAATATCCTTATAAAAATAACACTTTTAAATAATAATATATTAATATATAGGAAAAAATTTAAAGGTCTCAACACCAGGTATCTGATTTTAACAACCAAATCTTATAAAAATATAAGCTTCATAAAATATATTATTCAATCATTTATATAAATTTTCTAAAAACAGCTTCACTTTGGTGGTTTTTTAACCTCATTATAAAGAACACAGATTCTAAATTGAAACACTGTTATTAACAAATAGTTTATTTGTCATTTCTTATTAAGTAGTGGTTATAGCTTAGTTAATTGAAAACTCTTTATTTACTTAAAGGGACAGGTTTTTATTTGGTTTATACAAATCCCATAGATTCTGCTTACAGCAAGGCAACTGTAAGGGTCTTTTTACAGTGCGTCCAGGTGGTCTTCCTGCCTCTCTGGAAAGTGGAAATAAAGCTCAATACCTTCAAAAACAACCAGAAAACAAACAAAATTCCCCAAAAATTAACAATACCTCTGCACAAGAACCTCCTCATGCTCTCAGAGCAATTAAAGCAAAATTTTCAAGGTCCAATAACACTAAATATCCCCAAAATTCAAGAAAACTTGCCAGAGCTCCCCAAGAACAAAGCAGAGCTTCCAAAACTCCTCAAAACCCAAAATCACCTTCTCTGTCAGCCAGGCTGTACCAGAAGTCCAGTAAATTTTATAATATTTTATTGGACTTTAAAATGAAAATTTTTTTATTTATATTATGTATGAAACTTAAGATAATATCACTGTGAAATATGGGGGGAGGACTTTTTAGAAAGTCTGAAACCTTGGACTCAAATTCACCACAGATTTATCACAAATTTAGCTATTGACAAAGGAAACATACAATCAGGGATGAACACCACTCAGGTCAGTAATTTTTGGTGGGTGTTCATGTAGATTTCAGTATGAGTTCAGTCTGAGTTCAGTATGAGTTCAGTATGAGTTCAGTATGAGTTCAGTATGAGTTCAGTATGAGTTCAGTCTCAGTTCAGTATGATTTTAGTCTGATTTCCATCTGAGTTCTGTCTGATTTCAGGTTGGGGACTTGCTAGAAAGTCCACCCCCTATATTGCAAAGTTTATTGAATAATAAAATTACAAAACTAACTCATAAAAAAAATTAAAATTAGATTTATATAAATTTAATTACTATATAACTTGTATATACAGTTAAATAAATAAATAATACATTATATTCTATAAAGTATGAGCACTTTTTAATGTATTTAATAATAATAAATTATTAATTAATTAATGTAATATTATTTTATAATTATAAGTTACAAAGTTAATTTATAAATTTATTAATTAATTATATATATTTATTAAATAAATTTATACATATCTTATAATACATAAATATTGGGCACTTTTTTGACCCTTAATTGTGTCAGTAAAATTTTTAATTAAGTTAAAACACGTACTTAATATAAAAATATTAAGATTCTTACTTTCAATTAGTCTTCACATTAAATTAATTATTTGTATGACTCAAAATAGTTATTGAATTAATGGAATATTTTAAAACAATTATTTATTCATTTTTATACTAAATTAATTAAGTACATTAAAATTTTTCCTAAAAAATAGTATACTTTTTGTTACACATAAAAATGACTTTTTTTCTTAATCTTTGAAGAAACTTGTTTAAATTAAAAGATTTATATTCTTTTTGTTTAAGACTAATTTAATTTCCCACTTAATTTTGTTGCAGTGTCTGGGTTTTAATTGGTGAGAAATGGGCTCTTTCTCATGTTTTTAATTACTTGTTTCAGCTTCAAAAGTATTTTCTTGTTACATAACATTATTTTATTTTATTTTAGTTCTTATATTGTATATACATGTTTATGGCGCTTCAGAGGGCCCATTAACCTATAAAAGGTCATTGGGTAATCCCCTGAAGCCCCATCACTTACATTACCAATCTAACATTACACTTTATTATTTTTATAAATACCAAACTTATACTACTCAAATAAATTATATTGCAGTAACTATCCTTTAATTAATTTCAAGTACTATATAGTTATTAGGTTTCTTTAAGAAATTTTTTTAATATTTCCTAAATTTTGTGTTTAAGCAGAGAGAAAAAATAAAGTACTTACAAAGGTCATAATAAATCCCATACCCATTAAAAGTCCCTTGAAAACTCCAATTTTTTGTCCTTGCTTTTCATTTCCCCTTTTAAATATTCTTCTTCTTCTTCTTCTTCTTCTTCTTCTTCTTCTTCTTCTTCTTCTTCTTCTTCTTCTTCTTCTTCTTCTTCTTCTTCTTCTTCTTCTTCTTCTTCTTCTTCTTCTTCTTCTTCTTCTTCTTCTTCTTCTTCTTCTTCTTCTTCTTCTTCTTCTTCCTCCACCTTTTCCTACCTCTTCTAGACAACTGGCCAACATTCTCCATCCAAGAGAAGAAACTAAACCTCCCCTCTGTCTTCCAAATACTCCTCTGACATTTCCTTCTCTTCAAGTAAGTCATGCAGAAGACAAAAGTCAGCCCCCAGATCACCTTCACCTGCCCCATCCTACAACAACATTGGTTCTATAGAACCAGAAATGAATACAACTGAGCAGGATAAAAATAACAACAACTATTCAAACAACAATTCTCCTTCTCTAGCTAGGCCCCAGGAAGAGTTCCATCCCAATTCTCCTTCTCAGGCCCCACTGGAAGAAGACCAAGACAACCCATATTTGTTTCTGGCTGATGCTTCCACCACACATCTTTCCAAACCTTCAGAAGTCTAAATTCCTATGGCATATAATTTTGATGAACTTCCTATCTGTAAGTACCATAGTCTTTCATCCAATTTCGTCAACAAAAAAAAATTAAATTTTGGAAAAAATTTATCTTGTTTAGATGGCACCCCTTCTCCTGAAACTACTACTGGAGTTGGCCAACCTCTTGAAACTACGTTAACTCTGGATTATTCAGATATGAAAGAGAGCCTAAGAATAATGTTTTCCAACATGCTAAAGGCCATTGCTCTTCATGGACCATTGAATGAGTTTGAAATTACCCTGAGAAAGAGACTTCTGGATGACCACTGGAAGATTTCAAGATTAATTAAGCACACCTTCTTAAATTCCATCCCAGCCTTTTCTACTTCCTCCAAAAGACTACCTTCCAAACCAGTTCCATACCATTAAAACCCCTAAAATCTTTCCCAAATACTAAACTTCAAATAATGCAGTGCATCTTCAAATCCCAACAAGAAAAAAAAACACCAACATGTCCCAACTCAATCTCCAGAAGCTTCTTCTTCCAGACATTAAATTATAGAAAACAGAAAATAAATTAAATTAATAAATAGAGAAAAAAATAATAATTAGAAATATTAAAAAAATATCTTTTTATTATCACACTACGCAATATAGGGGGTGGACTTGCTAGCAAGTCCCCAACCTGAACTCAGACAGAACTCATACTGAACTCATACTGAACTCTGCTTGAAGACCCACCTAAAACTGTTCTGCTGAGTGGTGTTCATCCCTGATTGTATGGTTCCTTTGTCAATAGCTCAATGTTTGTTCAATCTGTTGTGAATTTGAGTCCAAGGTTGCGGACTTGCTAACAAGTCCGCCCCCTGTATTGTGCGGTGTCATTTACTTTTTTTATTTTAATTTCAATTTTTATTATTTTTTATTATTTTTAACACAATCCTACTTAAAACTACTAACATACTAAAAAAACTTGAAAAGAATTAAACAAAATTGCCAAAAAATTATGAGAGCTAAGAAAATATAATTAAATGAATAGAAATAAGATAAAATAAATAATAATTAAAAATGGTATCCCCCAGCCAATTGATGAACTTATCCCCTGATACCTTACCCACATACAAGTGCATCTTGATGTGGATAAACCTTTACAAAATTTTAAAGACTTGAAAAAAATTTGAACATATAAAGAAAACTTTAAAATGATAAAAATAAAAATGAATGAATAAAAGAAACTTGAGAAATAATAATGAAAAGGAAAATAGAATTTCCTGGCTAATAGATGAGACTTTCTCCACAAATGCTTACTTACATCCAGGTGACCTTGATGTGGTACACTCAACTATATATATATATATATATTGATTTTATAAAACAATCCTCACTAACAAAATAAAAGAAAAAAAGAAAAAAAGAAAAAAAGAAAGAAAGAAAAAAAATCTAAGACCACTACAGTTCCATTCCTTCACAACAAGCCTCAGAAGCGAATCCAGGTCCAAAAAAAAGATGATTGGGTGGGCTCCCTACAATAGGGGGTATCAAAGTTAAAAATCTTCTATTTCAAAATACCTCTTTTTTCCACCAAATCAACCATGATTATTTTTTTAATATGCCATATTGTGCCCCCAAAACACCTTTCTACTGAGAGTTAATGTCAATTTTGTGGTTTTCTTTTTGTGTTTTGAAATTCCTTTTAAATGATTACAAATTTTTAACTAGGATACCCCCTAATAAGTAAAAATTATGGGAGACCACCAGTGATCCACCACCAAGAAAAAATCCAAGAACCAAGAATCCAGTACAATGCAGTTTAAAGTCATAGAGGACTAAAAAACCTAAATAAAAGTAGAGAGCTAAGATTCAACTAAATATAACCAAGGACTTGAAACGGAAATTCTGGGGGAGCTGCTATACATAGCTGCCAGCACATCAGTTACCCCCACATTTGCCAAAATAAAATCTTGAATCTCCCCCCATTGGTATCTTCTAACAAAAAAAATTCCACTTCACAATTCAACCAATCAACACAAAATCCACCAGGGAAAAGACCAGCACTTGAAGACCACAGAATTCCAGTTTAAAGTCATAGGGGACTATAAACCTGTTAAAAGAAGACTAATTCTAGGGTTAAATTAAATTGAGAGAATGGGTTGGAAACAGACAATCTGGGGTAACTGTTATACAGAGCAGCCAGCCCATCAGTTACCCCCACACTTTCCAAGATAAAATCTAGCTTCCCCCCCACCCCCTGGATACCATCTAACAAAAAAATTTCCAACACAACAGATGCACACAATCACCAAAAAAACAATCAAACAACAAGAATGATTCATAGTTCACCCTCATTGTGAAGTTAGTCTTCTTCCCTTCTTGTGCCTCTGGGATAAAATCTCATCACCTGGTCAGCAGCCATTCTCTTCTTCAAGACTGCCCCATCCAATTCTTCTAACTGATATGTTCTGCCTGATAGTTGAGATCTGACTCTATAAGGAACATTCCACCTTTCAGAGAGCATCTTTTCCCACTTACTCTCCACATTCCTATTATACACCAATACCAACCACCCAGGTTTTAAAGGATTCCCCAGCCTGTGTTCCAACCTCTTATCTCAATACCTAACTTAATGATTCCTGACCTTCATCATCCTTTCATAGGCTTTTTCATGAAATCCATCTTTTCCTTCAAGCTGCTTCATTCTGGCACATAATAAGTATTCAGTTGAACAAACTTCATCCCAATCAGTTCCCAAAGAAGAAATTACCTCCAAATCTCTTGGTAAAACTGCCTTCTGACTAAAAATAAGTTCATAAGGTGAATATCCAGTAGCCCTCTTGACAAAAATTCTGTCAGAAATCAAAACCAAAGGTAAAAAATGTCTCCACTTTTCAGTACTATCACCACACTTCTTGACCAAAGCATCCTTCAAAACTTGATGCCCTTTTTCAACCATGCCTTCAGCTTCAGGCTAATAAGGAGTAGCCACTCTGAGCTTGGACCCAACACTAGTAACAGCTTCCCTGAATTCTGCTCCAAACTCTGGTCCTCAATCAACAGTGACCAATTTCATCAGCCCATACCTATAAATCCGCTCCTTCTTTAAAAATTCTGCCACATTATTGGCATTCAAATTAACCAGAGGCACTTCCTCAACCCAACCAGATAAATCATCTCTGGCCGCAATCTAACATTTATACCTTCCCTCTTTAAAATGGACAGCATCCAAACTGACTCTTCCAAAACACAGTTGGTTCACCAGTAGCATGACCAATTTCTTTTGGTTTCAAGTGACTTCTTCTTTGACAATCTTCACAAGATTGGACCCAAACTTGAAAAGCCAACTTCAAACTAGGCTGCCAAAATCTGTCTGCTACTCTTCTATAAAGCTTCCTAGAGCCTCTATGACCAAGTTCTTCATGCAAAGACTTCAACAACAACTCTTGACCCTTCTTCTGAGTCACCTCAACTTGAAGATTTGGATGCCTCCTTCTCATTAACCTTATCCCTGACACATAAAAGCCAGGACTCTTCTTCTTGAATTCCAACCAAGTATTACCATCACAACTATATGGCCTCTCTAAGATCAACAAATATTCTACCATAGGAAAATAAAACCCAGAATGACCCCAAGTCCCATCTTCAAAATCCAACAAAATAACATCCAAGGACACAACCCTTTCATCAAAATCACCAGAATGCACATGAGACAATTGACCAGCCCATCCAGCACACCTGGCACATCCTTCTACTTCCACTACTTTTAATGAGAATCCAGTGTACCAACAAAAACACCATTTTCCAAATTTGAGCCATCCCAAACAACATCCCCTTCTTCATCAATAAAAACATCTTGATCACCAGAATCAACATCAGATACAGCCAGTTTAACCTTATTAAGAGGGCCAACTTTTGCAGTTTAACCTTTTTCTGGAGGTAAGAAAAATTATCAGCAACTCTTGTTCTGGACCTGACCACAGGAAAACCTTCCTCAAACTTTTCTGGTTCAGAATCCTCATCTGTTGGTGGTCTTCTTGACAATTTATCTGGCATTGTGAAAGTTTTTTCCTTGCTTGTGTACCAAATAAAAGGAGAAGTGCTGCATAAATGCAACCCACCTATTCATAGGATCATTATGAATACTAGGAGTATTGATCATCTGCACCAAAGATTTAGCATCCACCTGCAGCTCAAAATCCTGCCCCCACAAAACAGTCTGCAACTTCCTCAAGATTTTTGCCACACCACAGAGCTCCAATTTTGGCTGGGAGTACCTTGACTCCACTTCATTAAACACCACAGATTCATACCTGACTGGAATGACCTTCCCATCCTTATCCTCCTGAGACAGAACAGAACCAGAAGCAATATAACTTGAATCCACAGCCAAATAAATCTTCCCAGCCCCAACACCATAATCTAACTTATGCAACACAATATCCTCCCATACCACCTTCTTCAACTTCACAAATGCCTCTTAAAAATCATCATTTTATTCCCAATTATCATCCTTCCTGGTCAACTTCCTTAAAGGATCAGAAAACAAATAGAAGTCCTTAATAAACATCCTTTCATAAACACAAACACCCAAAAATCACCTGGCTTCAGTGGTATTCTTTGGTCTTTGCCATGCTTGAATTTTATTAACCTTCTTCTTTGACAAAATCCTACCCTCTTTACACCCCACATGACCTAAAATCTCTAATTCTGGTACACACCAGCAAAAAATAGACCCAGAAACAGTCAAACCAGCCTCCTCTATCCTAAACAAAATCCTCTCCAGTTTCACAGCATACTCCCACAAAAACCTCCTAATGACAGGGTTTTCCTTCAATACCTCATTACCATAATCCAATTTTGGCCCTTTAATTCCACCATCATCAATAAAAATACCAGCATACACCACGCAATATGGGGGGTGGACTTGCTAGCAAGTCTGCAACCTTGAGCCCAAATTCTTACCCAATTGAGCACACATTGAGGTAGTGATGAAAAAATCATGAATAAATAGTAAGTTTACTTTGAACACAACTTGAAATCAATTCAAACACTTATTGAAGCACAGTTCAACATTAGAAAAAAAATCTTGAGGGTTTAATTATAGGAATTTTTGTAGGAATATTGAAATAAGTGAACCCCCCTACAAAAAAAAGTGGGCACATTCATAAGATTGTAGAAAAAAATAATTTTTCATTTTAATTTCAGAATAATAAAGTTCTCATATAAATTAAACTAAAACCTCTTTTACATGATTTTACAGCATTTTTTACCAGTTAATTTATTGAGTAATTAACCAATACTATAAAAATTTATTCAAGTAAAAAACATTTATTAAATTGATATTTTCATCAAAAAAATTTCAGTAAAAACTTACAGAAGTATAAATTTCTTCTCACTATATGAATATATATTCTTAAATATTTTTCAAGATTTTAAACATTATTGGAAGATATATTAATCTCATAATTGAAGTTATAAATATTTTAGTTGATTGTACAATTAAAAAAATTAGTGTTTATACCATACTTTTAGAAATAAATTATTGTATTGTCTCTAAATTTTCAAAAAAAAATTACCATTATCTTCGTTATAGCAAAAAAACATGTGTAGAGTTTTGAAATGAATAAAACATATGGCTAAACAATGTAGCACAATATTTATAAGTTTTTTTTGTGTTTCATGCCATTTCATTTTCAATTGCCTATAGTTTATTCTCTTTAAATATTATCCTTTTTAATACTTTCCTCCACTCCCTTGTGCCTTTCATACCATTCCCCACACACCTTTTCTCCCTCTCATAAATGTAGTGCTGCTCTCCCCGGTCCTCTCCCCTCACCACCCCTTGTATCTCCCTTCTCTACCCCTCTCCCTCCCACCAAACCTCACTCAAATCCTTTTTCTCCACATATTTACCCGTTTACTCCCCTCTCCACCATTCTCTAGCTAATATCACTCTCAATAATTTTAATCACTATCCTTCTCACTCCTTTTCTTCAATAGGTACAAAAAGGGGTGATTTTGTAAGCAAGAGAGGTGGGGTGAATAGAAAAAGGATTGAGATGATGTTGAAGGTAAATGGTTGGGATGGGGAGCAACAATTGTGAGTTTGGAAGCAAGAGTGTTATGATATGTTCAAAAAGGTGTGGTGGGTTGAAGGGTGGAATGAAAGGTTGAGGTGGGAAGAAAAAGAGTTGGAGAGGGGTAGGGAGGAGTGAGAAAGAGGTGAGTATAGATGAGGAGGGAAGCGAAAGTAGTGGGATGGAGTGAAAAGTGAAAGGGGAGGAGAGGGGAGGGGTAAGGAGTATGGAAACTTACTCTGGAATGTATGATACGTCAATAACTTCCTTGGGATGGTTATTAAAAGGGGAGATGTGGTGGTGAATTTGGAAGGGACTCAAAGGCAGACAAAAGCATCTAAAGAGCTGAAAGGGATGCAAAATGAGGTAGAAAAAACTGAAGGTGAACTCTATCTTTCGGCCGAACAACAGAATTCACCCTGTCTGTTTTCACTTCTCATTTGCCATTATCAAACAAAACATTCAAAAGTGGTGTACTTATTATTGTGACACTCAATCAATAAAATATAATGAATTATTTGATTTTTGTAATAGATACTGAACATTAAGACTGAAGATTTACAGGAATTTAAAGATTAGCAATTTAATACTATTTTGATTTTTAACAATGTCTTTTACAGAATGCTTCTTAAAAAAATATACATCTTATAGAAAACCAATAAAGTAGTTAAGCTTTTGAAATAAGTAGGAAAAATTTAAAACCCCTAAATTAAAATTTTGAACTAACACTATTTTTTTCTTTTATTAAATTAGTGTATTTAAGTTTTACTTTAGCTCTGAATGTGTTTAATGAGATTCATAATAGCTTTAGATTAAATTATAGAATTTAAATAAATTTTTAGCATGAAATAAATTGATATATTTAAAATTTCTGTTTGATTTCAAGTTCTATGATTGCTATACATACCAGACTAATTACCTGTAATAAATAAAAATTTAATAAAAAGAAATATTTTAGCTTACCCAATATCTTTACTGAAATCTAATAAGTAACAGAACAAACTTTTTAAGTACTTTCATTTACTAAAATTTTTTCATTGCCATGGCTATATGCATTTAAAAGAAATTTTATATCTTAATTTTGGTGGAACTTAGATTGAACTCACAATGAAATCCTGTTTCCAACTGTTGTTCAAGTTAAGTTAAACTGTGAGAGAATTTATAACTTTGTAAAAGTTTTACTAAAAGTTTTTAAATTTAAACATAAGTATATTCTTATATCAAAAATATTTATATTAAATACTCTGAGTTTCTGTAAATAAATACTAATGATGATTCATTTTGAGAGAATATTTTATTTGACATAGTTGTATGTTAATTTTTTAATATTATGATATGACTATTTTCTCTATATCACAGATTAAGAAACCAACTGAAAATTAATTCAATACAACTCTAATATATAAAAAAGTTATCAGATCTTCTGTTTAAATTCAAAAAACTTCAAAAAAATACTTTATTTATTTTAAGTACAAATTATATTGATCCTTCAGAGCCTCACATTATTTTCTCTGATTTATATGTGTAATTTAAAGGGAAGCCTGATAAGATAAAAACAGTAGTTTTTTTTGAAAAAATAAATTTGTTTCTTTCAAATAAATATATATTTTTATAAAAACTCAAATTTAAACATTATTTTTCTGTTTTATATATGTACTGAAGAGTTGAAATATCCTCTCTTTAGTTAAATGTTTATACCAATATACTCATTCTAGTATTATTTTTTTATAATTCCAATTAAAAGAAGATTTATGAAATTCTTCTTTTTAAATTAAATTTCAATGGGATTGTATTTCATAGGCTTTAAAATTTAATAGCAGAATCATATATTTTTACCTATCTGTGTGAATATCATATTTCTAATAAATCATTGATAAATACTTAACCCATATATTTTATTCAAGAGCTATGTCTAAATGTTCAGTTTTTGAATTACTTCTGTAAAATTATTTTTAAAGACTAAAAAAGTGAACCTGCACCTTTTCACTTAAATTATTTCTAAACACATTAGAATTGAAATATTTTGTCTATTCATTTAAATTATTTATTAATATTTATTTAAATTAAAATATGAACCCTTTAATGCTAGCTTTTTTATATGAGTATGAATAAAAATAACTATTGTGTCTTTTTTACAAAATAATTATAATATAGCAGTTTTTTGATGAGAAACTAATGGAATTATGAAAAAATATTGCACTTACCTATTGAATTCAGTTCTTGTGTTGTGTAATAGTCTAAAATTCAACCTGAAGCACATTTTTTCACATGAGAACAATTTTGAAAATCAATGGTTCTTATTCCCAGGTGGACACAGGAATTATCCCACCATATAGTGTGGAAGAACACTTAGCATTGAAATTAAATTTTAAATAAATTCATACTGTTTTGTAATTTTTGATGTTTAAAATGTTACATCTGGTTCAAATTTTGGTTTTTCATATGAACAATTCACTGAGTAGTGATTAATTCTTTCACCTCATGAGATAACTAAAGCAACTTACAAAATTTTTATAGGTTCTTCTTGAAATACATCATGAAATCTTCCAGAATCTCTTATATTTATTAATTTTACCAAATGCTTATTAAAGAACTGCTTAGTAGTTGAGGAGTATCTAGAAAAAAAAGAGAAAAAATTAACTTCATTTTAATTTTAGTCATCTTCTTGCATTTTTAAATTTCAAGAGCTGGGTAAAAATTTACTACTATAAGAATTATACTTCTTTCCAGAAATATAATCAAATGATTTCTCAAATATTAGTGGCTAGTATAAAAAAGCTGTGAGAATACACCATTGAGTCAGAGATTAGGAAAACAAATTGTTATCTTTTATTTGTTTATTTCTGGGTGTTTTTACTGTATTCTAGAAGAATTTTTTTTTAGAATTTTGATGGTTCAACATGTTTTCTAGATAACTTAATTGAATTGAAAATGATTATAATGCATAATAAAAAAATGGAAATCTTCATCAAAAAAAGAATCAGGCCATATGGTTTAAAATTAAAAATTAAATCTCCAAATTTTACATTAAATGGATTTTTCAAAAAAAAGAGTCACTGAATTTATTATATATTTTTTATGAAAAAAATGATTAAAATCATCAGGCAGGTTAAAAGTAATATTTTATAAATAAATTATACTATTTTCCATCTTTCTACTGATCAATTGCAACTCAAAACTAAAATTAAACTATTTTTTATAAAAAAATACTGTGAATTGATCAGATTCTTAAACTCCCCTTGTTTGAGTTTCTATTAATTTTTCATTGAACTCTCAATATTATTTCAGTTCCAAATCATTCCCCCTTGGTTGAGAGCTTAAAAGGAGCTCAAAATGAAGTTCAGTGCCAAATCATTACAAGTTCAGTCTGAGTTCCATCTGAGTTCCATCTGACTTCAAGTTGAGGACTTGCTAGCAAGTCCCCCCCCCCAAATATTGTGTGGTGATAAGTTGGTACTTCATCCTGCAAAATCTAAGCCATCTGTGCCTGGTAAACCACAACAGAATTTGTAGCTCCTTGAGGTAACCTGGTCAATTGAAACCTTCCCAAAGGAGTCTCAAAATTAGTGAGAGGCTTATAGTCCACATGAAGTTCCCTCTCATCATAACCACCCATAATATCTCTTAACCCATAACACACCCTTCCAGAAAAAGCCTCCACAAAATCCTCTGCACTTGGTGGCATTCCAGAATCCTTGATAGTCATTCTATTCAAGGCCCTGAGATCATGAACCACCCTAAGCTTTCAATTTTTCTTATTGAAACAGAATACAGGACTAGAATAACTTGAGGTTGACTTTTTGTACAACCCTGTCCTGACCCTTTCCCTGACAATCTCCACAAAACCATCCCATATAGCAGCAGGAATTGGAATTGGTCTGATTTTCCAAGGCTCATGACAAGCCACTTGAATCAGATAAGGTGAACCATAAGAATGTTTCAACACACCTCTTTCCTCCTCCACAAAGGCAATTGAACTTTACTCCCACACCATCACATACAACAACAACTTTCTCTCCTCTTCATATAACCACCCATCAGGAATAAAATTCACCACCTCCAACCTTTCCCCAGTAATCCTAGCAGTTTCCACAAAATCAGGTGGGTTCTTCACTAAAGCATCAAATAAGGATCTATTGACAAAGAAGGCCTCTTCAAAGGTAGGTTTTTCCCAACTGGAATAGGCTCATTGACAGGCCTAACCTTCACTGCTACCTTCTTGTACTTAGCGGCATCTATTTCCAAATCTTCATCTTCAACAGGGACTTCTTCAATCTTCCTAAAAAAACAAATAGGGGTTTCCCAAATTCTCACAGGTGTGGCCAAGGTAATTTTTTTGAATGATGTGGAAGAAACTCTAGCGGTCCACAATTGGGAGTATTTACTTTTAGACCCCAATCTCACTTCCCCAAAGCTTTTCCATTCCACATTCACATTTTCCTTGTCAATATCAACCTCAATTCCATCACTCTTCACCTTTTCAACCAAATAATCTTGAAATAATAAATTTTTTTTATCTTCTTTCTTCTTTATCTTAAAATTATTTTCTTTATTACCTTCAATTATCTTGAAATTTTTTTTCTTTTCATGATGGGGTGCCTTTCCTAAAACAGAAGCCAGGTTTGCACAATTACTCACATGTGTGGATAAGGTAATTTTATTTGAAAGGTGTAGCAATAACCCTAGTGGTGCACAATTGGGATGACTTACTTGTTGACCCCAATCTAACCACCCCAAAGCTTTTCCATTCCACGGACATAAACCCCATCTTTACTCTTGAACTTGAAATTAAATTATTCTTGAAACCATTAAATGAACATAGACTTGATAAAAAACTCGATGAATACTTTCAGAGAAGAGAAAAATTAGGCAGAGAAAGCTGAAGATCCACTTGGAATATCTCCAAATGAGCTGACCTACTACAACCTGGGATTTCCACTTAAAGGGGAGAGGTTTCAGTAGTTGAATGATCAGCCCCACCTACTTTGAAAAATAAGGCTCTCCATCAGAGCCTGAGCCACCTTCTAAAAACCCAGAAGCAGCCCTATACTCACTTCTTCTTTCACATCAATCAGGACAGTGGCACATAGAGCTAAGCCCAGGCCTAGTATCCCAACCTTCTTCACCAGGTGAAGACCTCCTCATATGCAAGGTCCTTTCATCCTCCCCTGTCAACTCTAAGCTAATACCAAATCCAGGTTGATAACCAATCCTGGCTGCAAAATCCATCAAAAATGGGCCACCCAAAACTGCCCTAAAAGTGCCTTTTGAAATATAAAATTCCACCTTACCAGAAGCTCCACCAACATCCAGATTCACAAACTCTGCTGTCCCATACAATTCAGCCACATTTCCACCAATTCCTCTCAATTTACCACCAATACCAGTTTTGATTGGGAGGCCCAATTGAGCTACCTCAGAAAAGAAATGAGAAGGATCTGAGAGCCAGAATCAATCAAACCTCTGATAGCCTTGCCATTCAGAGTGACATTGAAAAACCCCAAAGGAGCAGAGAAATGATTCTCCAAATTATCCCCCAACTTCTCAAAAGAATCACAAGTAAGCTCCACCTCCCCAGAAGAGACACTTCTCCTGGTCAACATCATCTTTTGCTTCTCAGTCAAACCAGGACTGATAGAAAACAACTCCCCATAATTCAAGGATATAGTTCCTTGATTGATTTTCTCCAACACAGAGTCTGTCACATCAACTCTTCCTGAAACCAATTGCCTCTCAAAATGGGCTTTTGGTTTCACTAACTTAAGCCTTGATGCCTCTTTAGGTTAAGCACCTCCATCCACAGGCTTCCTGACCACAGGAACCAAACCAGATCCATCACTTGTGACCCTGGCCCCACTGGGCTTTGGTAAGGAAGCCAGAGGAACATCCTCCTCAGAGTCAGAATCTAAATCCATTGATATTGGATCCCCATTCAGATCATAAGCACCAAACCTTGGTGGGCCCATATCTGCAATTCCCTTCTGCTTCTTTTTCAGCTCCTCCTTGCTAACATTCCTCCTGGAATCCATCTTTGGATCCACCTTGGGAGCCTTGGGCTTAGGCTGAGTCTTTGAAGTTCTCTTGGGCCTACCCACTCTCCCAGCATAAACATCATAAACACCAGCCAAAAATTCCCTCTTTGACTTTGCTTCACATGAATACAACTACAAACCACCATAGGAAGTAGAAAAAGAGACCTTATTGACCTACTTCTCCTTTCCCTTAACATCAATACCTTCCTTACCAGAAGACTTCCCCTGATCAGTAATCTCCTCAAACCTTGTCCTCCTCTGATTGAGAACACCCCTTCTCCTGACCAAATCAACAGGAGCCTGCCCCTCACTGGGCTTCACAAATGAGCCATCAGGGAACTTGAACACCCTTCCATCAAACTCCACCTTTCCCTCTTACACATCTCTGTTCAGAACCCAACAATCATTTGACCTGGGCCCCTCCTACTACAATAGGAGCACACTTAAGGATCACTACTACTAACTGCCCTCCTTTCAAAATTTTTGACCAGCTGCATCGAGGCCCCTTTCACCTTCTGGGTTTCCTGCACAAAGATGTGCAACTGCTTGGTCAAGTCCACCAGATTCTACATCACTGGGTCCCTCTCCCCTTTGGGAACCTACACCACCTTCTTTTCTTACCTCTTCATCTTAAATTCTTCTTCAGTCAAAGCTTCACTGAATTTTCTGACATATTTGGAACACCCTGCCTGATAAGTGTCCACAGCCAATAACTTTAAATGGGCCTCCACACCCTCTTTCACCTTTTCAAAGGCAGGAAACTTCTGGTCCCCATTAGCCCGAGTCTTCATCATTTCCTTCCTTGAAAGCTCCTTCAACTCATCTATTCTGACATCCCTAGCCAGGGCAGACCAAAAAACATTTTTGGAAACATTTTCATGTGCCAGCTCCTCCACTTCAACCAAATTTTCTACCACAGAGTCAAACTGTAATAGAAACTTCCTGTAACTGTGCAAGTTACCCACACCACCATAAGATTTCCATTCACTAAAAACCTTATTCAGATTCACCATAGTGAACCTAACACCCCATCTATTGATCATCTCCCTGAAAAACAACTTCCAATCACTCTTCTTGTAGTCGGACATGGCTACCACCTCCTTCTTAAACTCCCTATCACCAATGAAGAAAATAATTTGCTTCACCATGTCCAGGTAAGAGCCACCATCCACACCAGAAGCAGCCTCATTCTTCTCCATAAACCACTTCACATCCTCACCATTAAACTTAGTACCATCCCAAGCTTTGATCCTAACACACTCCCTAACCATCACAGCAGGAGGACCTCCCTCCCAACTGACAGTCAACATAGGAATATAGGAACCAGAAGCCATTTCTCAAGACCAAAACCACAAAAAAACCAAAGAAAACAGAGTCTTTAAAGAGCTATAAGTCCTTCCTCACATTGGGAACCATAAATGTAGACAATCCTATAGTGCTAGCTATAGGCCTTGACCAAGGTAGTTGGAGAAAAACCAGAAAGAAAATCCACTGTCACTTTAGAAAAATAGAGTGAGATTTACCTGCTAAAGTAAATTTAGTCTTGTTTTCTAAAACCCCTTTACAAAACACTTGAATGCTTGATCAGCCAAGAAATTAGTCACCAGGCAGACTACTAGACCAAGAACTGAAATTTATACCAATGTCCACACCAGAGAAAGAAATGATACTTGATGTAGGTTTCAAAGCCACACCAGAGAAACCAATAATACTTGATATAGCTTGAAATACTATACCAGAGAAAACAGTTGAAAGAGTTTAGGTCAAGTAAAAACTAACCTTCTCACAACCCATTCAAAGGATGCCACAAACACACAAAAGAGTGAAGCACAGAGATTCCAGGTATACCAGATGGTTGATGATAAACTAGAATGTCCTTAAGCTTGCTTAAATATCTCACACACAGAAAACCCTGGCCTTTTTCCATCCAAATCCAACTCTCCCACCTTTCTACATGCATGAAAAATACCTCTAGAGGCTTCCAGACATGCAGGCAGTTGGGCTGCCCGGCGGCAGGTAGCTTCTTTTAGGCCATTAAACACCCAATAACACCCTTTAAAACAAAAAAAACAGTAACTACACATAGAAACAAGCTAATCATACATAACACATACCAAGATTATGAGAAAAGAAAGGAAATTAAGCTAAGACATAATAAGTGACCCTAGCTTAAGCCTACAAAAGCACAACTAAACATCTGAAAACTAAAAAAACACCAATAAAAAACACCATAACCCCAATTATACCCTACATAATAAATACCTTTAAATATGCACTCCAGAGGCCTACCCAGCTTTGGTACACCACAGCAGCAGTGACTTTTCTTGCAGGTCTCCCAGCCATCCTACACTTTCTGGGAGACCAAAAAAAATTAAATAAAAATAAATAAATAATAAATAAGAAATAAGAAGAAAATATAAATTTGAAAAAATATATAAAAATGCAAGCGAAGTTGCTTCCAGACAGCAGCTATTTTGCTCATGGTTCTCCCAGCCATGCTGCTCCGGCTGGGAGACCAAAAAAATTAAAAAAAAAGAATAAAAAAAGTGTAAGCAATCTTGCTGGAGGGTCTCCCAGCCAAACTGCTCTGGCTGGGAGAACAAAAAAATTAAAAAAAAAAAAAAAAAAAGAATAAAAAAATACATGCAATCTTGCTTCCAGACAGAAGCAAAACTTCTGGCAGGTCTCCCAGCCACACTGCTCCAGCTGGGAGACCAAAAAAAATTAAAAAAAAAAATAAATAAGAAATAATGAATAATAATAATAATAATGAATTCAAGCAATGTCACTTCCAGACAGCAGCAAGATTTCCTGCAGTTTTCCCAAGAATGCTTCTCTGGCTGGGAGACCAAGAAAAAAAATTAAAATTGAAATTAAATTAAAAAAAGCAAACAATTTCACTTTCAGACAGCAGCAACATTGCTTTCTGGTCCCCAAGCCAGAATGCGCTTATAATAAAACAATATTAAAATAAAGGATTCCTTCTCACTTATTCCTTATTTTCCACCTGCTGGAACCAAAACTTCTATTAAACAATATTAGTTTTCAAATTGATCTGTTTATTTGATTAGACCAGGTAGCAGGTATGCACAAGCTAGCACTGCTTTATTTCCTTTTTATCATATAGTTTTTTTTTCCTAATAATGGTGGTGACCAAGAAAAAAACTTTTAAACACCATAGGAATCCCGAAAAGAAAGGGGAATTAAATTATCCAGGTAAGTTCTTGAAGCATCCAACTCTCTCTTCCAGATTTCTTTACAATAAAAAAAATTTCTTGCTATTTTATTTAAATTATATAACATTTATTTTTTTGAAATTATTTCCTTATTACTTTTAATTTTCTATAGCTCTTACACCATGGAAAGGTATGGAAGTTTTTAATAATTTTAAAAATCAATAAAAAAATTTACATTTTTTTCCTAAATTCATAGTTCCTATAAATGCCAGGACAACTAGAAAGAAGAAAAATGGGAGAATGAATAACTATTCAGAGTCTATGAAAAAAGGTGAGGCAGTTTGTGCAGATATAGGTTGAAGGAATAACTATTCTGAGTCTATCAAAAAAGGCAAGGCTGTTTGTGCGGAAATAGGTTGTAAATCTGGAAAGATGTATTATTGGGAAACCACATATTTGAGGGGAGAAAAATTTAGAAGTGGACCTTTCAATAACACTAAAATATTGAATCCTCAGACTCAGAAACCGTGCCTTAGTAATGAGATCTACAATGTGTTCAAACAGGGGCAGCATTTCTTGATCTGAAAAAATAATCAACGCTGCCAGTCATTTTCAAATCATATACTCTTGAAGAATTAACTGGTCTTGGAAAGCTAGATGATTTCAGATTATGCTGAAACTACTTTAAATCACTGGAACAAAAAATTACTATTAATGGGTCACATATAGAAGCAGGTGGTCATGGAAAGATGTTTGGGGCAGATAAAAGGGCTGCATATGATCATGTCCTTAATTTTGGTATGTAATTATTAAAAAAAATTATTTATCTTTTACTTTACTTTTTATTCAAGTTTTAAATATCATTTTGTCAAATTTCAAGGATTTTACTTTCTTGGGAAACTCAGTATTGAAGAAGTGAAGCAACATCTAGAATTTATCTATAAATTATATGCCCTTTTTTTCAGGAACTCTCCTCTAAATATTATGAGCAGGTATTATTATTTTGTAGTGATTTGGGACTCCCTCCTCATGGGAATCAAGAAGCATTTGGTTGAAATATTGTGTGGACAAATGATGGCTTCAGCAATAGCCCTCATACTGATCAAGATGCTACAGAAATTTTTCTTGGGGTTTGGATATTAACAACTTTAACAGGGAAACTTTCTGAGGAAAAATGGAACTCATAATATCACAGGAAAACAGATGGAAAATTTATTTTTCCTGAAATTGGATGGATGTTGGATTTGGAGAAAGTTGATGGAGTGTGAGTGGGGATATGGCCTTTAAATTCTTTGATTCATCAGACAGCCTTTTGCATGGAGCATGGAGCTTTCACCAGGCTGGGATCATCCATTCAGGTCACTAAAAGGTTAGTTGCAGTCCTCAGAAATCTCAAAATAATTTTGCAAGAAATATCAGGATATCTAGAGATGAATGTTTTATAAAAATTTACTTATCTTGTTGAGCATTTAAGTGATCTTTTGGAAAATGATCCTTCAAATAAGAATAATTTATACTATTACCACAAGGATATTATTTCTAAAGCTTAATTTGAGGAGAAGAAATGGATTAAAGATCTGGAAGAAGGGGAGATAGTTGAGGACTTGTAATTGTAGTAGGATATTCAAATTACATTATTAATTTAATTTTTTAAATTTTCTTGATTTAATATAATTAATAGGAGGAGCTCCAATTTTCAGGTTGCCAAATAAATTTCCTAGTAATAGAGTGATTGTTTGCATGCACAATCATTGAAATTATCTGGAGCATTATGCAACTTATTTTGAATTAATGTGAGTTGCCCTACTATCATCTCATTTTCTAATGAAAGGTAGCAAATTTTTTCATCATTTAACATCAAACCAATTTAATTTAATGGGGAGATAATGCTCACGTTATCTTTTAAGGGTATGAGATTTCATACTCAATAATTTTTTGTTTTCAAAATGCTCCACATTTGATAAATCAATTTTTTTATTTCCAAATGATCATATTTTCTATAATAGATGATAAATGTTCATGACTATATATTGCAAGTCTCTGTAACATGTAATAAAGCACCAAGGCTAAAGAAATCCTATCTAAATCCAGTCCAATTTCATCCTATTCCTCATCCTCATCCTCATCCTCTTTTCTCAAGTGCTTAAGAATCCTCTTTTTCAAAAGCCTCAATCTAAACTTAGCCAGCTCATCAGGGAAATCTTCCTCAGACTGTAATAAAATTTCAATGTCTTTTTCCATATTGTCTCTTTCTGAAGAAGATTTAGAAATCCTATTACTTCCCTGAACCACCTTTAAATGTTGCTCTTTGAAATTGGGACCAGCTTAATTCAATAATTTTGCCTGTTTTGTACCAATTGTCCTGGTTACATGAGCGAAAGAGATGTAAGGAAGAAAAGGAGAAGACTTTTCTGAGTTGCCATCTTCAATATCAGGATTTGGAGTTTTTCAAGTTGTTTGGTGACTATTAAGATTGGGATTCCACTTTGGTGCATGATGTAAACCTCCCAGGCATCCTCCATTTTAAAAGAAGCATCCTTTGATTGGTTTCAATGTTCTTCTTTTGCTGCTTGAAGCCACATCATTGGATTTGAACCACTGGGAGGATTTTTTTCAAGGCAATTATTATTCACTGAGAATTTTTAAGTTGCAGTATTGATTATACTCCAACTTTAAGTAAAAATAAGTATGATAAAATAAAATCAAATAGAGGCCTGAATAACTATACGGATTGTGTATATGATCCACATCCCTTTTGATTCCTACAGTAAAAATATTGAAGTCATCCATCAATGACTAGTAGAACATGTCACCAGTATGATGTGTACCAAAAATAGGCTTTTGGTTGACATGAAGCCAAGATTTAGCAAGTTGCTGGTCCTCTTGGGGTGACCAGTTAGCTGATCTAGGCTTTTGGGATTTCACTGGGTAAGTCGGTGATGGTGATGGTTGTGTGAGAGGGGATGGTATTGGTTGTGTGAGAGGAGATAATTCAATAGAGGTGTCTGGACTCATTTCAAAAGATAAAGGTGGAAAATAGTGTGAAGGATCAAAAAATGGTGCAGGGAAGAAGAGGATAAAGAAATTTATATGGGGAAGATGAAAGTGGAGGAAATGGGCTATGAGAAAAAAAAGTGAAACATGTCATGTTGAAGGGTAAATGTTGAATCTGAAAAAATAGATACAAAATGACATAAAGTAGAAAAAATTGAGAATTAAATACAAAAGAACCTTAGTTCATGTGGTGTTAAGATCATATGGTGCTCAATTATCCTCCATTATCATCAATTATGCAATTTGTATTTATAAAGATAATTTTTTGATCAACATTAGCGCAAGTGATGATTGGAGTGAAAATGGCATATTAATGCATAAAAATTGCATAATTGGGCTAAACTGATGGAAAATTGTACATTCTCAGGGAAAGATTGTCTATGTGGTTAGATCATTGCCTGGATGGCCACTTGTTACATTGACTTGTGTGTTGCGGGTTCGAATCCGTGCCGCCTCCCCCCCTTTTAACCACACCCCTTTGTCTAAGTGTTATGTACATAAGGGAATGGACTTGGCAACCTTTCATAATTATGTACTTAGTGTTAATATTTAAACCTATGGAGCATCTAAGTGTAATCTCCGGTTCAATCCAGAGACAGCACTGATATTGCTTCCATAGGTAAGTTTTTCTAGTAATATAATTGGTTCACTCCGGAGACAGCACTGATATTGCTTCCATAGGTTATGGGCTTATCCCTGAACAACTGAAGTTCTTTTTTATTTCTCCCGGAAGCAAGTGTGAATCCTGTGCCTGTCCCACGTTAAACACGCCTACGCTGCCATACCATACTCACTTACGGACAGCAACAACATTACGGTCAACTAATCCTTACCATATTCCCTAATCTCTTGCGTTGGAATTTAATTCATGCCAACATTTGATCCAAACAACGAAAATCCCTTCCAATCCAAACCTAAACTGCAGCGGGAAATATGAAACCTCCAAATTCCACCCCACCTTCCACGTGCATCTGGATCTAGACCAGACAGTCACCAAATTACCACCCGCGATCAATGCTGCTCTAGATTCCTCTCATCCACCACATCATTGGTATCATCTTCAGACAGCAATACAACTCAACTGCTATTTACAGCTGCCAAATCAACCCCCCCATACCAATAATCCTTCACCTTTTTGCCACGATACCAATACATCCCCTGTTCCTCATCCACCGACAATTGCCATCCCAATTTCAGACCAACCACCCCTTACCAAATACAAAGGTAAAGACTGCAGAGAAATAATTGAAGATGTATTCACTAAAACTAAACGTATGAAAAAATTGAATGCCAAAGGTTTCAACTGGCAAGTTTGGCTCAAAAACTTACATTTGGTTTTAAACCACCAAGTCAGGACAACAAAGTACACAACGGATCCCAACGCTGTGACCAACCCTATCTCACGTTTTGAAGATGAAATCAGATGGCACGTCTTATACTACACCCTTGAGGAGAAATTGCAATCATTTATCGACTATGGCATTTCATGTTTCAACGCTTTTTCAATAATAAGCAAGAAATTTGACAAATCTTCTCACACGTCCAGAATGACTTTATTTGAACACCTGCTTGAAATCCAATTATCACCATTCACAAGTATCATGTCCCATGGTGAAAAAATTAAATCAATCCTGGACTCAATTGAGAGATCTGGATTCACCTTTACACGTGACAGTGTTGCTGCCATTCTGGCACAACTCCTACTTCCCCCCTCCTGCCATCAGGTGTATGTCAATACGAACCGTCATCTCGAACTCAGGAAAGACCTGATTCAACCTACTTTCAATGACATGATGGATGTCCATTAAAACTGTTTCACCAACCAGAAATCCGATATGCCAGAGGGCCACCCAACAATGTTGACATCTCTTGAAGCAAAAATCGAGCCTGAGGAGACAATATCTACCATGGCTTTCAGACGAGGAAAAGTCGATTCCTATCGGCCGGGAAAAAGACGGCCAGATTACTCCTGTCATATGTGTAAGTCAGTGGAACATTTTGCAATGCAGTGCCCCTACAACCCTGACGGAACGGCCTTCAACGCTGAGGTGTGGGCTCAAAAAGAAGCCTGTCTGCAGAGAGCTCGCATGGCAGTCAATCAAATATGTTGGTCATTGAATGACTGGAAAGGAAAACAGCCTGCAAGAATGTTGTCAAAAGTAAACCTCACTGAAATTGACTCTGTGACCCTTAATGTTCTAACTTCCTCATTAAACAAACTGGATCTTGGTAGCGATGACTGGCTTGCAGAGATTGAAGGTCAAGGCAAGAAGGGTATTTTTGACTCAGGTGCGACCCATCATGTCACTGGTGATCAGCGACTTCTCACTGACTTTACCCTTTTGAAGACGCCAATGCTGGTAAAAACTGCAACTAACTCTGCAGCAGCTTTTATCACGGGATATGGGAAAATTTTTGTAAAAGGCCATAATAATAATTTGATTAAAATCAAAGGTGTTTTCTTCTGTGATAAAGACAAATCAACGCTTATCTCTCCATTTGATTTATTGCAGAATGGTATCTCTCTGTCTCTTGATAAAAATAATAATTACATTATATTAAAAAACAATAAAAAATTATTTAATGCTTTCATAAATCCCTCAGAACAACAATGGACTGTTAATTTAGTCTTTCCTTGTATGTTAGAATCAAATGTGTGTGAAATTGATTATTTTAATTTCCTTACCTCTAAGACTTTCCCTGCATCTTTTGTCCCTCCAACACCATCAAAAATCCCTTATCCAGTGGCAGCCCCAAACTCCATCATAGATTGGCACAGAAGGCTTGGTCATACAAGTGCTAGAGTTCTTCAACGCATTGCAAAATTGGGTTTGTGTCACAACGCTCCTGATTTTGTGCCATCATTCAGATTGAACTGTGAGGTGTGTGCTATCTCAAAGAGTTATAGAAGGAACACCTGTCATGCAGAGAAGAGACATCATGAACTGATGGATCTTTTAGTGTCTGATTTAGTGGGTCCTATGCTAGATGTCACAGAAAAGGGTGAAGTATTTGTGGCAACATTCAGAGAATCTTATTCAACTTATGGTGAAATCTTCATTCTGAAGAAAAAGTCTGATGTATTCGATGCTTTCCTTCATTTTAAAAATAGACTAGAGAACTTCACCAACAAAAAAATGAAAATTCTCAGGACTGACAATGGAAAGGAATACATGAACAAACGTTTTACAGATTATCTATCTGAACATGGCATCCTCCACGAGCACTCTATGCCATACCATCATGAACAAAATGGTATGGCTGAAAGGTTTAATGAAACCATTGGTGAAATCTCTAGAACAATACTTCTGGCATCAAACCTTCCACAGACCTTTTGGACGATGGCATACTGCTGGGCCTCTTATATACACAACAGGCTACCTAATGTGCGTATCACCGACAGCATGCCACATGAAGTGATTTTCAAACAAAAAGCGGATTTAGCTCCTATTAAAATCTTTGGTCAGTTTGAATATGTTCACATCCCTACAGAAAAGCATACAAGAATGGAGCCTAGGGCGATGAGGTGCCGAGTTGTTGGATTCATTGATGGAGGTAAGGGCTGGTTATTCTGGCACCCAGACACCAACTCATTTGTGCAGTCAGCTATGGCTACTTTTATTGCTGAAGGTGAAGAGTCAAAAGAAAAAATTCTTAACATACCTCATCCACCTGAATTCATGTCAAAAGGTGACCTCTCATTTATTCTCAATAGCCTGTGTTTTGGTGATTTCACTGCGGAAAACACCATTGATGCTCAAGAGTCCTTGGTTGACTACATCAATCAACATGCATGTGAACTGTCTGATAGATTACCACGTACTTTCAAACAAGCCATGAAACGGGTAGATGCTTCAGAATGGCAAAATGCATGCATTTCAGAGCTAGATAATATGTCGAAAATGAAGGTCTGGGATGTGGTTCCTCTCCCTCCAGGAAAACCTGTTACTGGGGCTAGATGGGTGTTCACCTTAAAAAGGGATGAATTTGGGAACATACTGAAACGTAAAGCAAGATATGTAGCTCAAGGATTTAAACAAATAGAGGGAGTAGATTTCAATGATACTTTTGCACCCACTGCTACGTTTGCTTCCTTGCGTCTAATGCTCACTTTAGCTGCTACTTTTAACTGGCCGGTCAAAACTTTTGATGTAACTGCGGCATACCTACACAGTCCAATAGAAGAAGAAATCTATGTTAAATTACCTGAAGGTTTTGAAGGAGATGATAAGAATCTTGTTTGCAAGCTAAAGAAGGCTCTTTATGGGACGAAACAAGCTGCTAGGTGTTGGTGGAAACATCTGAGTGGAATCCTTGCTAATCTAGGTTACAAATCAAGTAATCAAGATGCCAGTGTATATGTCTTATCAAAAAGTGGTGCTAAAGGGATGCTGTGGATATACGTGGATGATGTAGTGGTAGTTGGGAGCAATGAAATGCTTTTAGAGGAGTTAAAAAATGATATTGGTGCAAGTTTGGAAGTGAAGTGGACTGATGGTATCTCATCAATAGTTGGCCTAGCTGTTTCAAGATGTGATAAGGGATTTACAATTCATCAACCTGCCTTGGTCAACAAAATTTTGAATGAACATAATGTAGCTAAACTGACAGCTCACTCACCCCTACCAACAGGTCTATCTCTGGTATCAATACATAAAAAAAACTGAACCTGCTATCAATTCAACTAAATACTTATCCATCATTGGCTCTCTTTCATATCTTGTAGCTGGATCAAGGCCTGATTTAGCCTATCCTGTCAACTTCCTGGCATGCTTTGTGTCAGGCTAAGGTCAAGTACAAGGACGTGAACTAGCTTGAATAGTCAGTTGTCTAGAAGATTTTAATGGTCCTATATGAATACTGTAGTTCTAATCCACTAAGTTGTAAAATATAATCAAATATAAAGGTCTCAGTAATAAAATTCTCACTATTCTTATATATGGCTTACAATCTTTATAGTTGGTAGAAAAATAGATTATATAAATTTAGATACTATTCAAAAGTCTTATAAAAGTACTAATTGATATGTATTGTAATTGGTTTGGTTATATTGGTTAATTGTAATGATAAAGAATGAAGAAATACACACTTAATGAAAGTCATAAGCCAACATAGAACAAAAGATGCAATTTTGTCTCTTCCAAAAAAGATTCAAAGGGGGATATTGGTTCAATTAGCAGATCCATGGAGGTCTAAACTTGATGTGCTTCAAGAAGGATTCACTGAACGATATGGGCCGTCCAGAAGCACTGACCTCCCTTGGGACTCATCTGAGTTCTTAGAGAGCTAATGATTTTAAGAAAATTCTTCAACCATCCAATCTACAAAAATCTGGATGAAACTCCAAATTTTGATTTCACTTGGCAGCATTCTGCAAAGATTTGTCATCTTATATGCCACTTGAAAAACTTTTTGTCTGGTTAAAGGGGTATAAATTTTCCAAAAGCTGTTATATTCTCCAACTTTGCAGACTTTTTTCAGATGTTAGTGATTCTATAATAAGTTTTTTTACAAAATTGTGTTGGCTTATTAAAAACAATTTTCTAATATTTCAAAATAGAATAAAAATGGCTCTAGATGACCACAATATTAGGTATACCCAGCTTATGGGTGAGCTCAGCAGGGCAAAGCGAGACAAAAATATGCATGAATTCCATTTTAATAAAAATTGCCAAGTTTTGGTTGGAACAATTCAGGCTGCAGGAGTGGGTATAGATCTCAAGTGTGCTCAAAATGTATATATAATGGTGAGCTCAATGTCTTATATTTTATATTAAGAAAAAAAATATTAAATTTTTTATATTTTCAATGTTGAAATAGGAGCCAAATTGGAATCCAGCAGTTGAGAAGCAGGCTGTTGATCGGCTGTATAGAATGGGGCAGCAAAATGAAGTAAATGTTTTGAATTATTTCGTGCATGGAAGTATAGAATTCAGCATGTATAAGATTCAAAGGAAAAAAATGGAGCTAACAATGTAAGCCAAATTAAAATTTTATAAATTTTAATGATAATAGTAATTGATAAAATTATGTTTTTGTTTTCAAGGCTAAGTGTCCCAAACAGTGTAAATGAGGAGTATGAGTGTGCAAACCTATTATTAAGGGAGTTTGTCAATCACTCACATTAGAGGAAGCAAGAATTTCAAGGAGAGCAGGTAAATTTATGGGATTTTGAGGATTTAAAAGTCTGAGTTGTTGAGGATTTAGTGATGCAAGATATAAGGGAGAATAACAGTCATTTGGCAAACCCCAGGGGACATGAGAAGGATTAAGGTTAGGTGATAATGTTGAAACCAAACTGATTCTTTTGTACAAGGCCAAGTCCTTTAGCACACTTCCAGAGTAGGTCAAAGTATCTCGAATATCAAAGTGTTGTTGGTCAAGATATTGTTCAACTTTAGAAAAATCTTCAGACCTCCATTGCATTAAGATACGTCTTAAAGATCCATCATTATAAATTTCGGTGTCTGAACAACACTTGATGTTTGTGAAAAGGTTGTGATAAGTTTCACAATGTGGAAGTTGTTTGAGAAGTTTAGTTTGGTTAACTTAATTCTAAGAATCTTTGTTATTTGAAATAAAGGTTATAAATAAAAATGGTTGAAAAAAAGGGGATTTTCATACTTTTTTTTTATTCTATATTTATGCTTTCTCACTTTGATTATTTCTTGAGAGCTATCAGAATCCTTCCCAAGTCTTAATTTATCAGAATGACCTAAAAACCAAAGGTGAAGAACCCCCATTTGATTTGAGAAGCTAATTTGAGTTGAGTCAATTGGATATTCAATCAAATTATTGGTTTTTAAGGCATTGTCCCAGTTTTTAATGAGAATATTTGCCAAGACCTGGTTCCATTTGTCAAACCAATCTAGGTTCCAAGCGAAAGTTGACCCTGGGAAACTGCACATGCAAAGGTGGTCAATAAAAGATACACAGAAAATTGGTGGAAACATTTCCGAAAAAGCTGAATTCGATTCTGGATGAGGTAGTTCAAAGGCAATGTTGCAAGAATTTATGTCAAATGATGAAAATCTGTCTAATTGCTCTTCAGTAGGGTTTTGTTTCCATCCATTTGATTCTAATGACATATCCAAAAGTGAATGACAAAAATTGTGTATAGATCTACAAAAGTGAGAGTTGAATGGAGGCAAAGTCTCATTAAAAATTCTATTAAGTGTTTGTGTGTTTTTGGGCAGGTTTCCATGAGGAAAGTAAGAGCTACTAGGGTTCATAAACAATTAGATTAAGAAAGTTTTCAATAAAATTAAACAAAGAGGAAGGATAAATTGTGGAGCTTCAAAACTTTATGATCAAAGTTGATATAAGGAGAAGTATCACAAAAATTAAGAATAAGAAATATTTCAACTTTATGGCATTATAATATGCATAAAATATACTTTTCTATAAAATTTGAACTCAAAAGGAATGGTACAAAAGGAAGAGAATGATTATGTGATAAAAGCGGACTCATTTGAGAAAAGGATTTTTTTTTCTTTTCAAAAAATGTTTCCACAAAAATAATTTGATAAATGTGAGGCTATGTTCATTTTTTGATTACCAATAAATTATTTTTGGTCCAATATGATAGTAATAAATATTCCATTGAGTAATTTTTCTTCAGCCTGAATAAATAGACTAGAGTGTCACTTCTTCACATTTATTCAGGAAAATTTTATACAAGGTTTCAGATTTTTTGTAATGCTTTAAGGTTTACACTTTTGTAGCATCTATTATTTGAGTATTTTTGATTATTTCTTTATGGAAAATTCTACCTAGTACAGACCAATTTTCAAAGTGAATGAAATATGTTTGTGATTGTTTTTTACAAAATATCAACCTTATTTTTGGGTTTAACATTGATTTTTGGGGTAATTTTTTAAATAATTATGTTAAAAATATGGATTACTTTCTTATAGTCCATAACTAAGAATTTTTACTAAAATCAAATAATTATAGGGTATTTAGATATAACTCAGAAGGCATTTTATAGAAAAATAATTAAGATACTTGTGTGTACAATAGAATTTTTTCTATGATATAAAATATTCTGATAAACATGCATGCATTGTTGTACAAATGCAGAGAGTATACAGAATACAAATAAAGTAGACTGCATAGCTTTTAATTAATATATAATTTATCTGATTAAAAAGTGAACATTTAAACTTAAATAATTTCAACGCATATTCCATCATATTCTTTTGATAAAAAAATATAGCTTATATTAGCTAGTGCCTTGCAAAAAAAGGAATACCTTCAATTGGTAACTTCCAACAGCTAACTTATTCCTACATTTATCACAATTACAATGCCTCCATTTTTTTATGTATGTCAATTTCAAGAGCTTGGATGTGTCAATAGAAAGTATCAAAATTCTTCTGGGTCCTTTGAAGTTTGTATGGCTTTCAAAAGCTCTAATTCTTATGCAAAACATCAAGAGGATAGAAATAATAAGACCCAGATGGTTATTTCTTCCAACAATCCACTTAACATTGAAAGTTACAGCTCCACAGAAACAGTAAGCTGTATATCTATAGTTCAAAGTGAGAATAAAAGTCTTTATGATGTTTTGATGATTTATTATATAGGGGCAGAAGTATATTCAACAGTCTCTAGAAACTCAAATCTTGGGGGACGGCATAGCCAAATAATTATGTGGCAGGCAGCAAAGCTTTCTCTGATTCATCATTTGAGCAAAGAAGGTTGTACTCAATTTTTGGATGAAGAAATTAAGAAGCTCAAACTTATAGGTGATAGTGGAATACTGGATTCTGATAGCATTGTCCACCTGATCCCACGCTCAATAGATAAGGTTTTTAGTTGATTATAGCTCAATCAATCATTTTTAACTAAAACATGCTGTCCTGAATGCTTTGCTCTTTATGAGTATAACTCTGAATCTCAACCATCTATACTATGTTGCAATCAACCGGTTTTTTCTTCATCAAAGCACTATTTAAAAACGTTTTGAGCAGGACAAATTGTAGTTAAATGTGATGAAAGGCTGTATTTGATGAAGGAACATCAAGAACATGTAAAATACTTATCTCTTAAAACATTTCATCACCATTCTTTTATTGACTGGCTTAAGGAAAAGATCAAACTTTTCAAATTTGAGCTTCTGATTGAGAAGAAAACCCCTGTGGCAGACAATGTAGAGTGTGATTTGATGAAGGATGTTTGTGATGGTTCAATTTGGAAAAACTTTCACATTACCACTCCAGCTCTGGGTGGAAATGATGATGAATATACGATAACTTCAGGCAAATTAATGTTTACTTTATATGTCGACTGGTTTAGGCCTGGTGGTAATAGGATTGGAGGTCATCAGAAGTCTGTAGGCAACATTATGTTGGTGTGTATGAACCTACCTCAAGAAGATAGATACAAAATGGAAAATCTTTTTTTGTATGCTATTATACCTGGACCAACAGAACCCACAAGTGAACAGCTTAATCACCTTCTAAAACCCCTTGTTAATAATCTACAAACTCTATGGGATGGTATATTGATTGAAAAGACGCATCTTTATCCACAAGGCCAGAAATTAAGAGTTGCATTGTTCTCTTTGATAGGTGAAATTCCTGCAATACAAAAATTGGCTGGCTTTTTGAGTCACTATGCAAGAATGTTCTGCTCTTTCTGTAATATCTCTAAAGATGAAATTAGTGAAAAGAATGTGAGAAATTTTTCATTACGGAATCATGAGGATCATATGTTCTGGGCAACCAAGTGGAAAAATTCTAAGTCACATTGGGAGCATGTATCAATTGTTCAGAATCATGGGGTACGATGGAGTGAGCTGAATAACCTTGAATATTGGTGTCCAACTGAATATTTCTCAATTGATGTTATGCATTCACATATGCTTGGCAACCTAAAAGATCACAGTCTAGGATATTTTCAAATCAAAAATACAGCAAAAGATCTAGAAAGAAAGCTGGAAAAGGATAAAAATTGGCATGTAAGAGAAGAAGATGACAATTTCATTTCTGATACTTCACTGCACAAACATTCTAAAAAACGTAGAAGTAGCTTAAGCACCACAAATAATGATGATGATGATACAGGGCACAAAAGACAGTACAAGCGGCAAAGACTTACGAGTTCAAGACAGTCATCAAGTCATCATGGACTAGATAGTGAAGGATTGGGAAAAAATTGATCAAGAAGCCAGATTAGGTCATCCAGCTCCAAATTTATTCCTCCATATAGAGATTTGGCCTCATTACAGTCTCACAGCAGTGGAAGTAGTAGTTCATTGTATAACTTAAGGCAACAGAGCATTAGCATATCACAGAGTGAAGGATCTCACTCATCAAATGAGACAGCTAGAGATGAAGAAAATAAAAGGAAAGGTAAGGAGAAAGAAAATGAAGGTAGTAGTAATCCATGAATCACAGCAGAAGAGCTACAGGTTTTATGGAAGATGATTGATCAAGTAAGAAGGCCTTCTTGGCTAACACGAGCTCCAAAATCAGTAGGATCTAAAAAGGCAGGATCCCTCAAGGCAGAAGAATGGCACATACTGTATACTCTCTACTTTCCTTTGTTGCTTATACC
Source organism: Hemileia vastatrix (assembly GCA_030280995.1). Lineage (NCBI taxonomy): Eukaryota > Fungi > Basidiomycota > Pucciniomycetes > Pucciniales > Zaghouaniaceae > Hemileia > Hemileia vastatrix. The sequence continues at coordinate 8,519,702 of JASXTE010000019.1, read as the reverse complement.
CCTTTGGTTTGAAAAATTTAAAGAATTTGAATCTTCAGCTTCCTCAGCTGAAAAACCTAGAGAATATTATCTTCTCTTGTCACTTGTAACATTATGCTTGATCACAAATTTTTTGACATTAAAAAATATACAGACTAATGAGCTTAAAGATCTAGATCAATTTCTGTTAGAGTATCGTGAGTGCCTGGAAGAGGGTTGGAAGAATATTAAGGCAAAGCCAAATCTGCATATCACTCAACATTATCCTGAAATGATAAAGTGTCTTGGTCCACCATCAGGTACAGCTACTTGGTCTGTAGAGCGGTTGAATCATATACTATCTGAAATTCCAAACAATCACCATCCATGTATGTAATTTTTGTAAGAAATGATTTAAAAACTCAGCTGTGCTAATTTATTAATATTGACCACAGGAGAGATACAGCTAACAATGCTCAAAAATTGGTATCGGAAGTCTAGGGTATTAGATCTTGGTGAAGCTGAAGATAATGCTCAATATGAGACTAAAAAATCCATATTGATCTCGATAAACAAAACAAATGGATCCATCTAAGTATGGCATTATTTACTAAATGGGTAAGGGCACGAATGGGAAAAGAAACTTCAAGACGGGCTTTGACACCATTGGAGAAAAGTGGGGATTGGGTAGTTGAAAACATAGCAAGCATATTGATACATGGAAAGAGGTTTACTAGTTACCATTGACACATTGATAATTCAACAATTGAATTCTACTATGGAAAAGATAGCCAGTTTGGGAAAGTTGATGATCTTTTCAGGTAAAAGGAAGAGAATGATCAAATATATTTAATAGTAAGTCCTTTCAAGGAGCTCCGTCCAGAAGAAACATCAAAGGATTCCTATATGTTTTTCCCACAAGTGCATTGTCGGTTAATAAGAGTAGCCAAAGCAACTCAAATTGTGATTAAGAAAGATGCAATTATTGGACATGCAGCTACTGTCGAGCACAAAAAAGGAATGTTTGGAATCAAAGACAAGGTTGTCACTGCCATTGGACTGCAGAAAGTAGTGAGTGAAAAAATTAATCAAATTTATTTTCTGTTGACTAAAATCTTTGTGTTAATTTGGGATTGGGGAAATTTGTAGGATTAGTGATGTTCGTAAATGGTAAAATAAATATTTCAATGCTTGATTAAAAATGCAATGCATCCAACTTACCTTATCTTAAATCAGTTAAAAATCATATTGGTTGCTTTTAATGCGAGAGAACCCATGCTTTCAATGAGCCATTTTTATCTTAAATGTAAGAATGAAAGAAAGAAAATCATGATAATAAAAATATGACAAAATTGTTACTTAATGAATAATCTTCTTGCTCATTTGTCTACTATAAATAGTTTGACCTTCCCACTTTAGCAGATAGCTATATATCAATAACTTTATTTTTCCCCAAGATAAAATACACGTTAACAAGACTATAAACATAGTATCTTTTTTTACTTTAACTTTGATAGGTATAAATTTTAAAGACTGATTATTTTTCTTTTATTTTCTTTTATTACAGCTCATTATGGATGATAATTTTGAAGGGATGTCTGTTGACCCAACTGATTTCAATTTTTTTCCACCTCAACATACTAATACTGGAAATACTCCACCACCACCGGCTGCTGATCCACCTCCAGATGCATCTCAATCTGTACCACCTAATCCCAATCCAGGCCAAGAGTCTCATGAAGAACTGAGAAATTTTAATCCCAATCATCCTTCTGCTCCTGAAGTGCTGATCAGCATGCAGATCAGCTAGGAAGGGATTGGGCTAGTGAAGTATTGAGGGAATGTTTTGGAGACCAATCATCATCTGCTCAGCCTAACCAAGGAGAAAGCACAAGTGGAGCTGGTAAGTCAAATTTGTAGTGTATTCTTTTATTTAAAAATAACCAATTTAATTAACTTATTTGAATTGTAAGTGAATCCCTCAATCATTATGGGTATCAGTGATTACCACAGACTCAATTCAGCAGAGTCTCATGAACGAGAACGGGGGTTAAGGGCTGTAAAAGACTTAGTTAGAAGGAATGTTTTTCCCAGGAGCTTGGACAGTCTAAATAGAAATATTTACCACTTTCTGAAGTATTGTCTTGGAGGACCAACACAAATAGCAAAATATCCTGCAAGCCCAACACCTTTGGAGATTGAAAATTTGAAATCTTGGAACCAATTCAAACTTTCCTTACCCAAGTCCAATCTTCTAACCGTGCTAATTCTGCATCTGATCGACAATTTCTGATAACCAATTCTATAGCCTTATTGCAATCCAAAATTTGACTAACCGAATTTTTTCCAGAACCTGAGCCTCAAGGACTAAAAGGAGGAGCATCTATCCCACTTTCTGTCAAAAGAAACTTAGAGCGTGAATTTCAAGAAAAAGGTTTTTGGAAATTTGCCTTTGATTGGACTTGCTGTGATTTTTCGGAATCAACTTGGAATCAAGTCATGGGAAGCATAGTATGCGACCACTGTACCAGGTGGCTCACCACCTTGAATAAAATCAATCAGTCAAAGCTTCAGTTCACTCAATGTGTTATTGAGAAATGGGTAGTTAATAAGGGGAAGGAGATGATAAGGTTGTTTGGGCAAGAAGAGGAAAGGGTTGAAAGAGAAACGATGGAAAAGAGGGCAAGGGCACAAGTAAAACGTTATCGGACCAAGGTAAGTTTTTTATTTTACTTTGCTTTTTGCTATTATGAAGCTGATTTATTTGGAATGCAGATTGCTAGTGCACGCTACAAGTTAGCAAGAGATCTCTGCAGTGATGTGCCAGGTTTTGTTGTGCTTTTTCATGATACTAGGTGCATCTCTGATATTGAGGAAGGCCCACCACACGCCCCAACTGCACCCATCCAAGCTATTCCTGGATGGCGAAATCCTGAACTCAATGATTTGTTTAAAAAAATTGATAAGATGACAAAGGATTTATCCCATACACCAGCTCAAAAAAAATCAGCATCAAAAACATATTCACAGTCATCAGAAAGACAGTTGCACAAGATGGTATATTCAATTTTTCCAAATACCTCCCCAAGAATTGCTATTCAGCAACATTTTTGGCAGGATTATCTGTGAATGAACATGAGTCACTTGGGGTTGGAGCTAATATTGATCTGGTAAAGATTTGGGAATCAATCAATACAGCATCAACATCATCATAACTTGGGTAGAACGGTGATCTTCTGTGTAATATAGCTATCTTATATTGAATTTTATGTATTCTGTTATTTTTCAAAGAAAATTGGTAAATTTTATAAGGTGTTGAGAGAGAGTAACATTTTATTTAAGAAAAAAAAATAATGTATGAGATATAAAAATGTCTTTTCAACAAATTGATGGTCCATACCTCTTTATGTCACATTTATGTATCCATATTAATTTTGATCGAAATTAATGTTGACCAATACATAGTGAATACATGCTATTCCACTTACACTTTCCAGGCATAGATACCATTAAATATGAAAGTATCAAAATTAATTTTGATCAAAATCAATGAGCATGTTAATCATGAATTTCTGGAGTCAACTGCATATTTTTTTGCATGGTGCCTTTCCAAAATTAATTTTGATCGAAATTAATTTTGATACTGGCATATTGAATGGTGGCTATTCCTGGAAAGTGTAAGTGGCATAGTGTGTATTCATTATGTATTGGTCAACAGTAATTTTGATCAAATTTAATATTGACATTTGCATATTGAATCCAAACCAGCAAACAACCTAAAAAATTCTTCATAAAACTGCTCATTAATTTTGATCAAAATTAGGGTTGACCATATACATATTGAATGGTAGTTATATCTGGTGTGTGTAAGTTGTAAAGCTTGTGTTCAATGTGTATTGGTCAACATTAATTTTGATTGAAATTAATATTAATGTGTAAATGATATATACATGCTCAATATGCATTGTAACATGTTTACTTAAGAAAAGAGGGCCCTACTTTTCATCTTACAGAAAAATGCTTGGTGGCATGTCAAATTCAACTTTAATTAAAATTAATTTTGACATGTTACCATGCAAAACAGTAAGCAACTGACTGCATAAATTGATGATAATCATAAACCTTAATTTCAATCGAAATTAATGTTGCAAAATTCAGATTGAATAAAAGCTATGCCACTTACACTAGCCAGGCATATTTACTATTTATCATGTATTGGTCAACATTAATTTTTATAGAAATTAATATGGATATGTAAATATTATATTTACCCCCAACATGTATAGTAAATTTCAATACTTAACAATACTTTCTGTCCTTTACATGTCATGCAAAAAAGTATTATATCATTTCAACATTAATTTTGATCAAAATTAATGTTGGCATGCCATTATGCATTGAAACAACTAACTGAATGACAAAGTTCATGATCAAAATGCTCATTAATTTTGATCAAAATTAATGTTGACCAATACATATTGAATATAAGCTATCTCCATTTACTCAGAACACATATAACTACCATTCAATATGTATATGGTCAGCCTTAATTTTGATCAAAATTAATGGGCAGTTTTATGAAGAATCTTTTGGGCCGTTTGCTGGTTTGGATTCAATATGCAAATGTCAATATTAATTATGATCAAAATTAATGTTGACCAATACATAATGAATACACACTATGCCACCTACACTTCCCAGGAATAGCTACATGAAATATGAAAGTATCAAAACTAATTTCAATCAAAATAAATGTTGGAAAGGCACCATGCATAAAAATAAGCAGTTTACTCCAGAAATTCATGATTTTAATGCTCATTAATTTTGATCAAAATTAATTTTTGATACTGGCATATTTAATGGTAGCTATGCCTGGAAAGTGTAAGTGGCATAGCATGTATTCACTATGTATTGGTCAACATTAATTTCTATCAAAATTAATATGGACATGGACTATGCATAAAATTCCAATAAGTATAGGTATGCTAAGTAGTTGGATTAACTGGTTTGATCAAGTACACCATATAAAAATTTATGTTTTAATGCCTTTGTTAATTTCGATTGAAATTAATTTTAAGCCATTCATGTTGAATTTTATCTATGTCTGTGTAGTCCATGTGACATGGCTTGTATTCAATATGCAGGGGTCTACATTAATTTTGATTGAAATTATGAGGTTCATTGCCTCAAAAATTTTTTGGTTTCTGTCAGGGTTCTATGCATGGTGCCATATGATACTTTTTAATTCCTATCAAAATTAAATTCAACACAAATATATTGAATACAAACCATGGTACTTAAAGTACTTGGTCATAGCTAAAATTCAATATGCCAGTCTCAAAATTAATTTTGATAGAAATTAACCAGGATCCATGAAGTTTATCAATAGTGTATGAGTTAAGTTTCAAGTCATATGTTTCATCATTTTCTTGCACCCATTTCTAGGTTATCTCAACAATTTTTTTCAAGTTTTATTATATTAATCAAAACTGTGGTAAGTTGTGAAAAACTAGCTAATCCAAATCTCAAATTGAGTATTAATGTTTTAATAATTTTGAATGTTGTTTAAGGTATTTCATTGGGTGATTCATAATAATATTTTATCAACTTATTAGTCCTATAACTTTTGAAAAGTAACATTATTTTTATAGTTAGGGACAACAATACAATATCTTATGCAGACTAAGATATATTGTAAAATAAAACTATTCAATTTTTTTTCCCCTTAGTTGTATCCAAGTTTATCAATGGTTTGGTCACTGGGCCCACACCCTAGCCCGACACTCCTCCTGTCACTTAAAAAACAAATTCTTATCTTAAATTCTAATGTTACCAATTTTATATTTATAATTCATTTCTTGTTTAGTGAGGCATATCAGTATATTTGTGAATCTCTCATTGTCATCTGAAAGTAAATTTAACAAATAGTTTTAAAGCATTATCCTTTTTTTCATATAATATACTAATTAAGTGCATCTCCATTGTTTAGGAGTAAATTCTAATTTAAAAAATTTTGTATTTACCAGTAGCAATTTGCATATGGGATATACATTTGTTATTATTTGTTTTTCACACTAAAAGTCCCCAAAGAATTCTTAGTATTTTCTGTTAGCTACATCAAATTTCGCTTCAATATAAACAGATTATGATATAGAATGTTACTTAGTTTACCCCACTATGAATAATACATGTTAAAAAAAGCTCAAATAATATATAATCCCCCTCTTTATGTTTTCTGTTTCTTTCATCCTCACTTTAATTTTAATCTTATTCGATTTTTTATCCTATTAAATTATCAACTTCAATTTTCTAGAATAGAGTTTCTTATAATTATTCATCATATTACATCATAATTTTTTGATATCAAATACTTTTTTTTAATATTAATTAATCAATATGTCTAGTATTCAAAATCCTACACCTCCACTTTGCATGTGTATCATTTTCCTCTCTCTTAATTTATATATTTCACTTATGTTCTATATCTTTTTTTTTCAAAAAATTGAATTTCCAGCACCCGAATGTTTTCCATCCCACTCTCAGATTTATACTCGCTTTGAAGATCTTGAGCTTGCACCATGTCTTCCACATGGCATGGCACCTAACCCTCCTGTACTTAGCAATGAGAGGCAAGAAATAACAAGAGTTCAATATCACAATTTACTTGAATTGGCTAGAGATAAAACGGAAGAACTTGTCAAGATCCTTAACAATAATCCTTCTCCTTCATATTTATCTAACCCTTGTAACGACTTACTCCAATATGTGAAAAGCCTTGAAAAATGTGTGTTATTCACTTTTTTGTCTCCTTTCAAATTAGTAGATAAGATTATTAATATTTTTTTTTCTTCATATATATTTGTAGCTTACAAGGAGGGTGTGATTTCTCCTGATGATGAGACAGATGAACCATCAGCTTCAACTCATGCTTCAACTTCTAAGGAAAATCTTGAAACACCTGTTATCTGCTCCAAGAAAAAGAAATTATCCCAAGGCTCCTCTTTTGTTCGACGTATTAAACCGGCTTCTGCTAAAGATTTTTCTGATGTATCAAATAATAAATCTCAAAAAAAAAGCAAAGGCTTTAGTAATGAGTATATTCTTGTTTCCTTTTTTTTATTGTTATTCTTTTATCTTTAAAATTCTATCATATATCTCTTTTATTGCTTACATATTGTACTTTTTATCTTTCTTTTGATAGTTTGTACCAGAAACTCAACTACTGTAGATTGTTCCATCAATAAACGCCCTCTCCCTGATGAAGATGATGAAAAGAGTGATGAAAATAGCGATGATGAAATGTCAGAATATGAAGCTATGCTTTCTCATCAAAACAAGCAAACTTTAAAATCTTCTTCAAGGCATGAGGATATGTTTGATAAAGATGATGATTCAAACAGCTCATCACCGAATTCCTTCATTTCCAAGAAGCAATACCCATCACCTCCTAAATTACCTACTTTGACTTCTTTGAAAGCTTCTCTACCAATGAAATAAACTCCAATCAAGATATACAACAAACCTCTAACTTATTCACCCTCAGTTCTAAAAAGACTCTGATTTGCAGGAGGAATTCTGTAAAATTCATAAATATTATTAAGGTAGAATAAGCACAGCAAAGGTCCTTAGGTCGTGGTTGGAAATTGTTACTCTTCTCAAATTACGCTCTTCTACTTCTTCCCAAGAACCCATGTTAAATATTCCAATGTTTACTTTTCATTGGGAAAAATTTTGTGGAGAAGATTGGCTTTCAAAACTTACTGAGTTATGTAAGTTACCATAATTTTTAGTCTTAAATTTTTCTTTTACTAATTTTTTTTTCCTTTTGTAACAAATATTTTTTTAGAGATTGATAGCTCACAGCTATGGGTACTCAATAATATTGATTTCAAAAGAATGGAAGATTTATGTGATCCTGATGGTTTAAATACTGAAATTCGCTCCTCAACAAAGAAAATGGATCACCCTGAATCCAATCTTATCCAAATGCTCATGAGATTAATGATCCCAAGTGATCACTGCCATTCTTCATGGGTATCTCTTATATCATCTTCACTTTATCTGACCGCACATGAATTCAGCCAGCTTCCATCACATAAAAACATTAACTCAGATTGTCCAATTGAACGTGGTCTTCAGCTTCTAGCTCACCTTTCAAATCTGAAGAGGCCAATTCCTGATGGCTTAGAAGTTGGTCCCACTGCACTTCAAACCTGTGATATATCAATGTCAACTCTTCTTCAAATCAGCAACATTATCATTGATATAATTATTTCAATTATCATTCTTAAATCAAAATATTGTGCTGCGACAATATCAAGTGACAAGACTAGAAAAGCTCAACAATTGAGTCAGAAAAACGAAAATACTCAACTTACTATAATGGAACAGAAAAAAAAGGCTGCGCTAAACAAGATAAATTCTGAATACTCCCACCACCAATATCAATCTTTCACATTCTATATAATCAATGGTTTCCGTGGTTTATTTCTGAGCTCTCAAGATCATAGATTAGCTTCAGCAGCTGATTGCTTGGAGGTGATATCAGAAATTAAGTTTCTTAATTTACATGAAAAAAAATCATTTTATGGAAGAAATAATTTGGAAAAATTTAAATAACTATATTTTAACATTAATAAAACCTTTTATATGCAAGTGTGATTCATTTCCTTCAAAATTTGATACCCCAAGTCCTCCAGGAATCGCTAGGGCTATTTCTGCAGATTTTATTAATCACTGGAGCTCCATTCAGCCAGTATCACCTTTTTTTGCTAAACATAGCCTTTCAATAAATTAATATTCCAACATGTAAATAGATAAAGTTCTGTGTATATGATTTATCTTGTATAATTCAAGTTATTTTCCTTCAAATACGTCAAACATGTGACCATCTTTGAAATTTATTAAGAAACCTTTGACATAATTTTCTAAATTAATTTTAAAAAAAATTATTTTAAGTCCAGCAATAACAAAGAATTTAAAATCTACTTATATGATTTCAAAAATTGTATTAAATTCTTAAATATTTTATTGTTTATATAAAAATATAATAACTGCTCTAGTTTTGTTACTTTACCTTTAATATTGAATAATCTATTAATTTTTACAAATTTTTTCATTGATTATAACATTTTTAATCAGAAGTAGAACAACTTAAATAATTAAATGTGTGTATTCTTAAAAAATACAATTTAATCTATTTTTGATTCTAAATTCTTTCATCAACTCTTTATTTTTAACTTTTTTATTAATAAGCCTGTATGACCTAAAATAATATACAGTTAATTTGGTGGCATTAAAAGCACATTTTTATGGATAATATATTTCAAATTCTTTATTATAGTTTTTTTATTTTAGAAACTTTGCTACTAATTTAATAAAAATGACATTTAAAGATTTCACAACTTATATATTTCCTCAAAAGTAAATCAAATTTTCTTATAATATTATGAAAAAAAAATTATTCTATTTCACAAATAAAAAAAATAGATAATACTATAATCACCACAACTGAAAATGTTACAGCTACTCCCAGTATTTATCATGTTTAATTTCGCATTAAGTTGTGTATATATGATATCAATTTTTAATCTTTAATTATCAAAATTTTTTAGATTTGTCTAAACATTAGATAAATAATACTTTGCTGATTTTATTTTTTCCTCTATTAAGTCATCTCTTTTCAAAAAAACTCTCAAAGCACTAATCAAATATTTATACCTATCTTTTTCTTCTTTCATTTCCAAGTGCTCTGAAATATTAATATCAAAAACATTAAGCTTTTCTATAGCATGAAAAATTCTAGTGCTGATTTGAATAGAAGAACCTATCCTTGTGAAGCCATGAATTTTGTGACATCTTGAGGTAAAATGCCTCAGTTGATTGGAAGGCCATAACGTCACTGTTATTCCATTAGTTGCTTCAAAGTTGATTTTACTTCAAATTTTGGGAAACATAAGTTCTCCACCTGTTTGTCGTGGTTGGGTCTTATCGTACTTCATATGAATGGTATTGTTTTCTGTATCTTTAGGAAAAAATATTCCTAAAGTATACTCACTTGCATCCTTATCACGATGAACCTCTTTGGAGAACCCATTACCATTTGCTCCAGATATCCAAGTTAAATTACTAGCAAACGGTACACCCTCTTCTTCACTATAAACTTTTGAAAATCCAGGAATACCAAGTTTTGCACAAAGATTAGTTGCCTCATTGTACTTTACATATGATATTTTTTTAAAAAAATTATCAAAGTACATTGCAATCCTCTTCATTCATTTCTTATATTCATCTGTGTGTAAAATATTATCAGTGTATTCATCTGCAAGTAAAAGCATTCAAAAATTCAGTATTTAAATTAAAAAAAGTGATACTTATGAATATATATAGATTTCTTCATATTTAAAATAAAGTCACCACCAAACATTTTTCCAAAACCACCAGCTCTTTGAAGATAACCATTATTTGTAATTTCATGTTCGCAGTAAAAAAGATCCTTAATGGATTGCACCGTAGCTTCTAACATATCTAGTTCTTTGAGCTCATGAATTTCAAAAGTCTGCACAAGAACATTAGGTATTAAGATACCTTTTGGTTTGTAAATACTACAACCAGGAAAAAAATTGTAATAATTATTGCAATCTGTCATCTTATTTGCATAATATTGTGCATAGAAATGTGGCTTCTTCCCATTTGTATCCATTCCAAGAGTGTTTACAAGTTTCATTCCGGTAGCAATGTCTTTCGCCCACCTATTGTTAGAGTTCTTCCCTGGCCGTTTTTTTTTTCAAATTGTTACTCATTGATGGTTCAATCCTAAGAGAATTTAATTTTGATTTAAAATAGAAAAAAATTAAAAATTAGAAAATAGTTACAAAATTTCAATTATCAGTCAATTATACCTTTAACTTTATCATATCTTCAATATTAGAAATATAAAATTGGTATATCTACATATTTGTAAATTCATATAATTTTTCTTTATTTCAAATATTAAGAATGTGTTTCAAAGGTATACTTTATTAAATTATACATATAAAGAGTATAGCTTTATCCTGTATGCATTCAGCAAGTACAAGATTTGGCTCTACACTTAATATTAATAATATAATGAAAGTATAACTCCAATACACTAGTAATATTAAAAAATTTACAGAATTATCATATCCACATATATAAAATGAAAAATCTTGCTCTGACCAATATATTGACTTAGAAAGTTATACTTCAATAAATTATTAATTTTTAAATTGTAGCATTGTCCTGTATGCTTTCAGAAAGTACGAGACTTTGAAACAACTTAAAAATCAATAAATTAAAGGTAAAGTACAATCATTCTAATTATTATTATGAAAAGAAAAACATTATCCTGTATGCTTTCAGCAAGTACAAGATGATGTTTTACTTTTCATATTAATAATATAATGGTTGAGATAGTATTTAAGAAATTTAGAAAAATGATAAGCAAAACATGAACTTACATGTCTATAAAATCTTCTTCCATTTGTAGCTGATTGATCAAAATTAATTATAAAGTTTATTTTATAATCACTTTTTTAAAAAATAAATAGTTAGATAAAGAAATTGAACATTTTTTATAAGGAATAAAGAAAATTAAATTGACAAACAAATAAAAAAACTTTAAGTTAACTGAAAAAGAATTTTTTGATAATGATTTGAAAGGGTACAGTAAAAGATACCTTAAAAATAAATTCTGAATTAGAATCATTAGATTAACTTGTCAAAAGTGTAATAAAGAGTAACAAACCAAAATGATATGAAATGCATTAGCAAGAAAAATTTTCTTACTGGTAATCGGATAAGGTCAAGAAAATAGTACCAATAAATCAAAATGATAAAGCAAAAATATGATCGATAACTTTTGAAAAAGGTAAGTGAGACAGAGAAAGGAACAATAAGCTCGGTGGCAAACAGATGTGGATATCATGAATTTTCACTGATCTCTTTTTCAAAAAAATGCAGCTCTCCCAGAAATATGATAAACTTCATCTAAATTCCAAGAATAATGTTTCCAAGGCACTGTACGCAACATGATCATTTTTTCCTATGCATATACTAATTCCAGCTAGAATTTACTTGGCTGCATGTTGTACAGATGAAGATTTATGGAACGCTGAAATTCACATCTAAAAGAAATTGACGCCACATAATTCTAGCTACCATGTTTCATGTAGCTAAAAAACATACACTCATCACATTTAAATTTACATTGTGTCAAAATTATTTCATTTTCAAATTTTTCTAAAGGGAACTATAATGTGCACCACCTATTTCTAAAATATGAACCTCCCCACCATATTAAATTGATATATTTTTAATTGTGCAATTTTTTTGCCTTGACCTTTTTCCTGATCTTACTTGGCTCAAAATATCAAAACATGACCAATGTTGCTTTCAGCAACATTTGATTTTGTTTCTATGTGTAACAATTGAAGGCCGTTTCTAACTATCTGTGGAGCGTTTTATATCCTATTTGTACACATGTTTAATTATTTATGTATTTCAATTAAAAAAATTACTTTTATTGCAGCCAGATTTCTACTTGCTGCTTTTTGGAAGCCTTAATTTATGACCCAAGCATTTGAAATTGGCTTGGGTCCCTTACATTTCAATTTAGTACTTCCAGCCAGGTTTCCCCTGGCTGGAAGTGTTGCTTTCAGGCAACTAAAGTCGCTAAAAGCGACTTTAGTTGCTTGTTTTTACATTTGCCACCCTCCCAGCCAATTTACTAGACTGGGAGGTGGCCAAAACTGTATGCAACACACGTTTTTGCTGCAAGAAACGTGGGTTGCACACTCGCTTCCATATTTCATGCAGCTGAGTTGAAATCAGCTGCATGAGATATGGGCAGCACATGCAATGCACATTGCATGCAGCAGCAATGCGTGCTGCATGCAGTGCATTGCACAGCCAGTTTTTTTCTGGCTGTGCAATTCACACAGAGAAACCAAAGTCCCTGCAAGGGACTTTGGTTTCTAAAATGAAAGCAATTTTCCCCACCAGGTGCAATCTGGTGGGGAAGTGAGAGACAAGTTAGACCGAAGTTGTTTGAAAGCAACTTTGGTCTTAAAAACATTAAAAATCATAAAAAAAAATGAGAAAGGTAGAAAACGAAACAAAAAAAAAAATTAAAACATGAGTATAAGAAAAAAAATAAGTGCTAGTTATACCAAAAACCCAAGCCTATTTCACTTGGCTTAGTTATTTAATAATAATTTTTTTAATACATTAAATTTAAAATTAAAACACCATAATATATAAGAAATTTTTTTATATGAATATTATAAATTTTATTTACCCCTTCCTCATAATTATATTTAAAATTTTGTTTTTTAAATTTTGACTTTTAAGTTAATTTTTTGGAAATCCAAAATTAAATTTTCAACTAAATTTTTTTGTAAGGTAAAATAAATTATAAATTTGACATTTTGTATTTAAATAAATTTTATATTTATTTAAAAAATATTTTGGTTAGAGGAATACCAATATTTTAAGGCTAGAAATACTGTGCAAATTGTAAGTAAAAAAATTATATTTTTTTATGAGGGGTTATTACTATTTTTGTAAATATGTTTCAAAAACATTCATTAAATACTGAATTAAATTACTTTGTAACTCAAATTTTTTGTAAATAATTAAAATTGAAATAATAATATTGATTGATTTGATATAAAATTTGAATTGGTAATAATAATGTCTCTTTAAGTAAATTTGAAAATCATTAAAAAAGACCATGTTGATAAGTACTTCATTTTTGATATACAATGGTTATATGTATATCTTATATATATTTCTTCAGTGTTATTTTTATATACATTCAATAAAATTTGTAATATACAATTCCATTTAATCATTAATTATTGGTAAACTTAGTTTTAACAACTACATATTTAATACCAGCCACTAGTATATAGTTTTTAATTTAAAACTCCAATATAATATGAGAGTATCCTTATTCTGTCTGGATGTAATTAACAACAATAAAAGACTATAAATGAGTCGGTAATTATTTACAATAAATAGTTGAAAAATAACCTATAATAAATGATATGTTTATCAAAAAGAGTACATTAAAAAAATATAATTTTGAATTTTTTTTGATATAATTTGGGTATTTAAATGAAAATTTAAATTATCAGACTTCAAAATGGATGAAATCTAAAAGTGGTGTTTATATAATAAGACTCATATAAAAAAAGTATAAAAAATCTACTATGTAACTAAATTATTAAATATTAAGGTATTATTAAAATTATTGAAAAACTTATTTTACAATTATAATGAAATCAAAATGTGAAATTAATGGTGGGATAATAGTAAGACTATGTGGAAACACTTTAATTTATACATACTTTTAACTATGTTCAGATAAAAAAATTGGTAAAATTTTATAATAACATCTAGTTAATAGTGATGCAATTTTATTTAGATAAAGAATAAATATTTCTGAAGAAAAAATATTTAAATTGAGATATGGCCATCTCCTTTCAAGAGATATAATAATAATAAAAATTTAAAAAAAATATAATAAGTATTCTTAATCACCATTTTTGAAAAGTCTCTAGAAAAAATCATTATAATATATCATTCATTTATTATATCATATGGAGCTTCAACTTGAAGTAGTGATGGGCAGCTTTAAACTTATGTTCTTAAAAACAAAAAAGTTAAAAAATATATAGTTATACTAATGAAAAAGCCAAAAATAAAAATACTATTATAAATTAATAAAATAAAACTACATAAATTTTATTGTGTTCTCATGATTCAAGGATACTATGTATGAATTTACACATGTTAAATCTAAATCTGCTTTAAGGCTAGTTTACAGGAAGAGCTATAAAGTTTCCTTAAATTCTAAAAATAACTTAAGCATTTTACTTCTTATTTTTTTCTTGTTTTCTTTCCAAAGTTGTTAGAGTTGCTTAATTAATACTGCTATCTTGATTGTAAGATATATAATTTTTTATGAATACATGATTTATTGTTTAAAAATCATATTATAAAGTTAAATAATTTATTTAATTTTTTAAAGCTTCATTTTCAAAGACACTACTCCATTTTCTATTACTTAACAAATATATAAATTGTGATAGTAAAATTTTTAGAATTTTCTTTTTGAGAGGGTCAAAATATATTGTGATGATTTTCATCTATAAATTCTTGTACTCTAAAATAAAATAATTTTCTCCCTTAAGTAAGCCTTTTCAAAAATATGAAAATATAAACAAGAATATTAACTTATCTTATTTTGATTTTCTTTACTGAAATTTTTAGTTCAATCCCTTTTTTTATATGACATTAGTTTAAAGCCATGGTTAAATGCTACTATATAATTAATTTTTATTATATATATATATATATATATATATATATATATATATATATATATATATATATATATATATATATATATATATATATATATATATATATATATATATATATGAAATATTTAGAAGGTCATCATTTTTTATTTACATGAATAAATGTCTCAATTATAATTCCCAACACTTATTAATGTTTCCCAAACTCAATAACAAATTTCTCATATGAAATATTAGCTTTTAATATAATCAGTTTATCTATAGCTGATATTCAACGTGAGATTTTCCTTTTTAGTTTCAGCTAAAATTAAACAAAAAGAGAAATCATGCATATGTGTATAAATGGTAACCATATGTTACTTAGAGGATTGTGAAATTCACTCATCAGAATGGTTTAAGTATTAAAATAAGTTTAGGTCATTGTTCTCTTGTATTTGAAACTAATTAGGAAATTATTCTAAAAATATATTTTAATGTTTATCATGTTTAAAAAGTTGGAAATATGAATTTTGAAAATTTTGAGTTTCTTATATGATATACCAAGCTTTAGTTTACATTGTTTCAAGTAGAATAGAATTTTAGTATTATAAATTGAAAGCAATGTACCATTATCTGTTTTTAATTGTGTTCTACTTATAGAATGATTACATAACATTAAACATTATTTAAATCAAAAAGGTTTAAAAGATATTTAGAATTTTACAAAATTTCAACATTTATTAATCTTGGATTTGAAAACCAACTATGATGTACACTCACTTGAAATAAGCGATCCCAATTTTAACATAATTTATCAATCCAAAAATAATGAGTTAATTAACATAAAAATATATATTTTTTCAAACCAAATCTTTAGATTCAAAATATGATGTTTTAATTAAAAATTGATACAAAACTTTAATGAAATGAAATATCTTAAAAGATTCAAAAAAATCAAATAACAAAACAAGTGATTTCTGCTAAAATAACTACTAACTATTGCAGATAAAACATAAAAATAACTCATATTTTAAAAAAAAATGATCTAACAATATTTATTTTTGTTAAAAAAATCAAAAACATTGTTAAGCTTGTTTGTGATAATAATGTTAAAATCCACTAAACATTATCTAAAGGTGGCAAAATATGTCAAAAATATTTTGAATTTTGTGAGCCAAAAATCAACAATTTTGTATCATTTCCTGTTGTGCTATGACTTTATTCCACCCTTTTTATCTGATTGTTCCAGTATTACTTTGCCATGATCACTAGTTTTGAAGTTAAAATTTATAAATGTTCATTATATTTGATAAATGAAAAACAACTCAAACTTTTATGACTACAAAATAAGATTTTGAAACTCCTTCTTTCAATCAATGATTGAAAAAAATTTCAGTTTATTTGAGTAACGATTTTAAGAATAAAAAAAATTTAAAATTCACAAGGACTTATTTCCAGGGACTATAATTATTTACTTGTGTAATTCATGAGCTACTTATCAATGATGTAAAACATCAGAAAAGGAATTTATAGTTATAAATCTACAAATTATGCTGTGTCTGGTATATATATCTTCAATAAATCTTTTAAACTTATATTAATCTACATACCACACAATAGAAAATCATTATATTAAAAAAGGAAAAAATTCTCTGATAATATCATAAAGAATAATAACCATGGATTGATATTCCATAAAAGTGGTTAATATAATTTTAAGAGAACCTAAATCAGTATTCTTTCATCAATATATATCCTTTTTGTCTTTGTAATTTATTCCAAACTAATTTTTTGAAAGTTGAATCTATATATCTAATTCCAAAACCACTATTAAGTCCCCTCTTAGACTTTTTAAGCAATTATATATATATATTTATATATATATATATATCATTTATTGAAAATTGAAATAAAAAATAAAAACATAATTTTATTTACCTTTAATTATTTAAATAAAGAGTATTTTCAGAATGCATTGCGGTTACTTGTGAAGGTTAGAAGATTTGAAGTTGGATTTATGAGTTTTTAGAAGGGAAAATATTGTAAAATTCTTTCATAAATATTTATTTCATAGTTTCAAATGTTGAAATCTACAAACTAATGGGATTTAAAATTATATTGAGATTTAAAATCTGTTTTCTACACAAGTAAAATTAAATAAAATGATGATATCAAAATTGAAATTAAGTTTAAACTTTTGATATGCTCTATCTTCAATTTTATTGATAGTGCATCAAAAATATAATAATATTTTTTCCTACATCACTTTTTACATAACAGATAGTTTTATTATTTTATGCATTAAAGATTGCTTACATAAGATTAACATCTATGTCAACTGTTTATGACTATTAATCTATATAATAAATATTTTTAGAAGAAAAAATAACATCAGTATATACTGACTTTAAAATTATGTAATTTAATCTAGTTTACAGGTAGATAATGAAGGGTGATTTCATTTTTGAATATGAATTATAGAAGTCTTATTTTGTCAATTTTAATTCTTTTTGAGCTCAAATGTATCCACTGCAACTTATGTAAGAATAATAATTATTTTTATTGAAATTTACATGAGAAATTATGCCTATTATTCAAAATCAAACTTGCTCTAATGGTGTTTTTCAATAATTATTTGCATTCATATCAATAAAAAACATTTCAATTTGCTGATGTTTTAGTTTTTGATATCCCCAAGGTTTATAGCTCAGGTGTACTATTCACAAAATTATTAAAAATATAATTTTTGAAATACATGATAAACTTGAAATTGAGGGAACATTAAATTTTTAAAAATAAATTCTAAATTCAAGATGGATAGTATTTTTTCTATTTTCACAAATGAACAATTTTTTGTTTCAATAAATCCAGAAAAAAAATTTTGCTGTAAGCATATTATATTAGATTTATTTTGATTTTACATACAATATTTTCAAGATTTGTGTTTAATATTTACAGTGAAAGTTAATGTTAATGTGAATTTTAAGTAAGCCTGAAGAAATTTAATCAATAGGCATATTGGATATGTAAAATAATATTTTTCTCCAATCTTGAATCATCCTGGGCTAAAAAATATCTTGAATAAGGTTTTTGTGGGTCAATTTGGATTTAAGTAGGATTAAGTGAGGTTTAATAAAGGACAGATAAAAGGCTAAATTCATTACTAGTGACTTTTTTCTCAAAATAGTTATAAAATATGTATCATTCTGGAATCAAGCTTAAATAAAGTTGACTTCAAACAGAGATAATTTCTAGCAGCACAACACCATATTTTCAAAGGTGTACAATACCTCAAATATTACTCATAATATAGTAAGGCGAGGAATCTACAAAATTCCCACTTGAAATGAGGATTTATATTTTGAATTTGAAATTGAGAAATTGAATATTATTTTCCAATTTAAATATCTATTAGTCATTTTACCAAAAGTTTTCAGTAATCAGATTGAATTTTGATGGTATTTTATTGTAGATTAATTATGTTGAGGAGCCATTTACTCAAAATTACTGGTTTTGGTTCTGATATTCCATGTGAAATTCAATATGAATCTTTTTGAAAGTGAATAGTTGACATATTGGATATGCAAAAGCTTATGTTAGATCAAAGTGAGCTCAAAGGGAGTTCAACTCATGATCAAATTAGGATTTTTCAAGATCAAACGGTAATCAATGTAAGTTCATCTTGAGCTCAATTTTTGACAAATCTCTGACTAAATGTAAGTCCAAACAATTTCCTCCATGGTGATGATGTGTGCATAATTCAGGTATAGATTTGTGGCTCAACGGAGTTCAAGCAAGGGGTATTGCTAGCAATACCCCCCCAATTTTTCTGTGGTGAATTGTTATAATATAAGGGCATTACAAATTGTAAGATATTAATTCTAAGTTAAGTTAGTATTCATGTTAGATAGATGTCTAAAATGTAAGATCTCTAATCTAATTTTGAGTCTACAGATTTATATGCATAGTTAGGTCAAACTCCATATTTTCCCTGCCCAGAGGATACCAGAGTTCATACAGAGCTAGTCTGAATCATTCCAGAGCTTGTATGAACTTCTAGACTTAATTATAGCCTTAAACCCTTAATAAAAAATCTACAATAATCAAGTATGATAGAGCTATTTCCTCTCTAAATTCCCAACAAGTTTTCATAGTCTGCACAGCCTATTCATTTTATTAAAAATAAACAAGTTAAGTCAATTACGAAAAATAAAAAATAATCATAAATAATTAATAAAATTATTAAAAATGGTAGAAAAATATTATGATTATCAATAACCATTTGAATAATTTTAAGCATGAAGCAATGAGGTTCTCCAGTTCCAAGGTTGGGTAGTCTTCCCAAGCTAGCAGCAATGTTTCTTGCATTTCTTTGGAATTTTTAGGTTGATATTTTTCTTGCACATTACACTTGAGGCTTTTCAAAAAATTTTCAATAGGGTTAATATCAGGAGATTGAAGTGGCCATTTAAGTTTTTTTATTTTATTTTTTAATTGGAATAAATTAATGACATCAGCTTTGTGGACAGGCACATTGTCCTCCATGATTGTTAATGTGTGCTTAGGGTCTTTTTTTTAGATAAGGCATGGGATTATTTTTATAGATGTTTTAAATGAAATAAGCTGCTTTTTGCTTTATAGGAGGAATAAACACAAGTGGTAGTCTTGTAGTGTTGTAAAATGGTCCCCAGATTATTGTAGAAGTTTGGCGTCTTTTGAAAGTGGGTTGGAGACAATTTCCTTCATATTTTTCAGATTTTGTGTGCCAAACCAATGTAGCTTATGGCCTCTTCCCTATTTCAAATGAAGATTCATTGGTACAAATGATTTTCTTCCAGTCACTAGCAGTCCACAAAGCATGATTAAAAGCAAATTGAAGCTGTTTTGCCTTGTGTGTTTCATTTAGATATGGTTTCCTTGCTGAAACACATTTGTGATACCCAAGACCCTGAATACTTTAATGAACAGTAGAAGGCCAAGTTTGAGTGGTTAGAGAGTTAGAAATGACATGAAGTTTATCTTTTTGATTGCTTCAGACAACTCCAGACAGTTTTCAAAGATCTCACAAGCTGAGTTTAGGTGGACAGCCAGAACAGGGAGCTGCTTCAATTGTTCCAGTTTCCTTAAAATTCTTAAGTAAGGTAGAGACCGTTGAGTGGGGTAGATTAAAAATTTTACATATATTCTGATTTAGAACCTCCCCTTTAAAAAGGCCAATAATTTGCCATAGTACTTCCTGCAACAGTTGTGTATTTTGTGCCCCATCTCTTGACATCTATTGTCAGTGTGTGCTAGTATCTAAGTATGATTTAATAGTAAATATTAATATTCCTAATACTTATTGATAAATTATTTAGTGATTAAACCTCAGGGGAAGACTAATAAACTAGTTATTCTCAATATAAACTCACAATACTTGGATTTTTATGCATGAAAGTGGTGGAAAATAGATCAATAAAATATAGTTATAGCTTATATAAAGATAATATCAATTTATAAATGCTTTATAATATATTTATATATGATGATAATTGTGTTTTAGTGTTTATTTGAAGTTTAGTAAGTAAGTAATGTCCAATAACCTTTCAAATTCTCACTTACTTATACCAAAATCCACTGGAGTGCACAGAACTTCAATCCAGATGATGTCACTGCTATCCCCAGCAATTAAAGCACTTTGAGGGCCCATCACCTACCCATGGCATCTATTTCAAGAATTTTCAACACCCAGACCTCCAGTAAGGACCCTACATCACAATTAATGATACCACAGACCCATACCATAAATAGAATAAACAGATAAAAGCGGATACCATAAAGAAACAAGTAAAATAACTCATCCAAAGAGTATATAATGAGACCCAAAGCATATAAATGAACCAAATTAACTTTAAAAGCCCCCAATAACATCCCCAAGCATCAATATTAACCCAGTAATTATATCCCAACCCATAAATCCGTGAAAATCCATCCAAGGAAGCAGATTAAGTTGACCAAACTGGATATATGCGCCTGAAATAGGTGTTTATGCTTGTGTAGGCGTTGTGAGTCCACTGAATACGTCCATATGATCTAAAATAAGCAGAAAAATAAAGATTATAGGCTATTAAGAGTTTAAAATCCATTTATAGACCTAAATATACATAATATAACTACATATTTCACTGAATATGAGGTTTATGTATACATATAAGCTTATGTATGTCTATTATTACTTAATATCACTTAAGATAAGTATATTATGACTCCATTAACACCTTAATAAGTATTATTAGGCTATGGATAAGCTATTTAAACTACTATAAGTCATATAATAGTTTAATAAATATATATATATGTATTATAACCATATATATAAGTATTTTGAACTTATTTTTAAGTAATAAGCTTAATGTAATTAAGGTTATCTTATTTTAAACATAAGAATTAATCATTCCTGGAAATACCTAGGCTGAAATCTAAGAAGATTTTGGAACAAAAGACAAACAGTAATTATTGAGATAAATAAAATTTAGTTAAATGGATAAAAAAATACATTACCATAAAAGAATAAGATTTTTGATGAATGGAAGTTGTGCCAATGGTGTGAATTGGAGCCTGGAGGATGCTGGTGAAATGCAAGTTTCAGAAATGAATTTCGGTTGCAGACTTGTTACAGGCCACTGTACAGAAGCTTGATTCCACCAACATCACCACTTTTTTAAATGAGGAAGACAAATAAATTCCTCAACAATTATGGAAGGAACTGGAGAAGTGCTATTCCAGAGCTCATCCTGCCACAGCATAAATGGTTCACACTAGGTTCACTGACCTTGAATATAATGAATGAAACCTTTGAGGCTTTGTCACTGAACTCCAAACATCTGTGAACATGCTTTCTCAAGCTGGTGAAAAACTAGAATCACCAATTTTTTCACATTCAATCCTACAGAAACTACCATAATCACTTGAGCTGCATCAATCTATGATGATAAACTCTGCGGAAAATTCAGGAAAACCTCTCACATTCAAAAGTGTATTAATGAAGTTATCTCAGCTTTCAGACCAAATAGATAACTCTCAAACTAAACAAAATTCTGCACTACTGGTACCAAAAAAGAATATCTCATCTTCATCAAAGAAACAAGAATATTGCAGCAATGGAAAGCACAACCCAAAATGACTCACTCTGAAGCTCAATTTTGGGCTCTAAATTCAGACCTTTTCCTAAAACAAAAAAAATCCAAAGCAAAAGCAACTTCAAAAGACTAGGATGAAAATGATTCTATGGAAACAGAAAATATAACTGAGGACTTGTATTACCTCTACCAAGTTTTTTCTGATAGCAGAAAACAGACATCCAACTTAATATTTGATTCTGGAGTGTCAAGTCACATGTTCAACTCAAAACAGGCATTCACCACTCTTCATAAAATTAAAGTCACAGTAAGAATTGGAAATAGGAAAGGAATTGGATCTGAAAAATTAATAAATTATGAAAACCGGCCAATGCTACTTACCAACTGCCTATATGTCCCTGAATTAAGCTGTAATCTCATTGAATTGTCACCACTCACAAACAAAGGAATGTCTCTTACAGCAAGTGTTGATGGTAATATATCCTTTAAGGAAGACAATAAAACCATATTAGCTGGAGTTAAAAAATCCTGATCTAATTTGTTTCATGTAAATTCCTACTTTGGTGAGCATATCCAATATTCATGTATTGCATCCACAAATTTGGACCTATAATCTTGGCATAATCAACTTAATCATGTGAATTATGCTTACTTAAAAATCCTTCTCAACAACCTAAACATAAAGTGTGTAAATCTTAACGAAAATGAGATATATGAAACATGTATAAATGGGAAAATGCACAAGTTACCACTTTCTGGTTGTTTCCCAAAGGCTAAAAAACCTTTGGAGTATGTGAATTGTGAGTTAGGAGGGAGATTGTTGGAGACAGTAGGGGGGCACCATTATTACTTTAGATTAGTGGAAGTATATGCTTCTGATCAGTTTGTTTACCTACTTAAAAAAATCTGATACATTCAATATGTTCAAGCAATTCAAGTCTTTTGCCAGAAATTTAACTGGCAAAAGATCCTAAATATACCGTGTGACAGAGGAGGAGAATTTTTTAAAAAAGAATTTGATGAACTTTCATCTTTAAATGGATTTGAAATTATTGTCACCTCACCTTACACTCTGAAACACAACCATATTTCTGAGAGAGGTAAACAAACCACCATCAAAATGGCTAAAGCCTTCCTGTTTAAATCTGGTCTTCAACTGAGTTATTGGGGTGAGGAAGTGATGAGGCCCATCTTCATTGAAAATTGATTGCCCACTAAAGCCAAAAATGGAAAAAAGTCTCCATTTGAGGTCCTTTTTAATTGAAAACCATATATCAATCACATTAAAACATTTGGCTGCACAGCTTATTTTCTAGTCCACAAGTAAATCAGGGGAGGTAAAATTAATAATAACTCCATCAAATTCTTCTTACTTTTCTTCCACAAGAAACACAAGTCATACTTCTTGCTGAATTTAGAGACCAAGAAGGTTGTATTTTCTCACAATGTCCTTTTCAATGAAAACACATTTCCAACCCTAAATAACAAGAAAATACATACCTCTTGGCCAATTTATTAAGTGATATACTTTCTTCTGTTCCTTATGAGCCAAGGAAAAAAGAGCAGCTACCCCTTTCATTGGAGGAACCAGGCCCACCACTGCAGTCCACACCGGAAGACATTCAAAATAAAAATTCTTAAAATCATCAGGATTGGCAACTCACATCCATGTTTTGTGAATATTGGACAACCAGTAATACAACACTGAGAGACATAAACTCTAAAATTAACCATGATAATATCATGTGAAAGTGACAGCATCAGCACAAATGA
The DNA here is from genome assembly GCA_030280995.1 of Hemileia vastatrix. NCBI lineage: Eukaryota > Fungi > Basidiomycota > Pucciniomycetes > Pucciniales > Zaghouaniaceae > Hemileia > Hemileia vastatrix. The sequence goes on along the minus strand of JASXTE010000019.1, from coordinate 8,495,527 downwards.
GTCAGCCTTCGAAACTTAAATACCTATATCCAAGATCCACAATACTCCTAAACACTATAATGAGTGATAAAATCAATAGATTTTGTTAGTGACTTAAAGACAGTAGTGGTCAACAGAAAAAGAATGTACAAGAGAGGAAAAAGGTGGACAAGCAAGGAAAGAGGGAAGAAGAGATAGAAAAAGAAGCTAAAAGAGGAATTTAAGTAAGAGTAAATGGGCATAAACAAATAATTAAAATAAAAGGGAAACAAGAATGAGTGCATTGCAGTTGTAGAGCACATACTTAATACCTGATAACAATTAATAGATTGTGTTAGTGACTTAAGGACAGCAGTGGACAACTGACAAAGAATGGACAAGAGAGGACAAAGTTGGATGAGCAAGGACAGATGGAAGAAGAGATAGAAAAAGAAACTTAAAGAGGCAAGTAAGTAAGAGTAAATGGACATAAAAAAATAATTAAAATAAAAGGGAAACAAGAATGAATGCTGACTTGGTAATGAGAATTTCTCTATGGCTTGAAGCAAGCATTTTTAAGGCTTAAGAATAATAAAAATATTAGTTTAAATAATAGGATTGGACTGGACACTGAGGAAAACAAAGAGGACTAGACTGGAAAATGAACTAAGGATTGAATGTTACCTTAAGAATAATAACAATATAAGTTTAAATAATAGGATTGGACTTGACACTGAGGACAGCAAAGAGGATTGGACTGGACAATGAGCTAAGGACTGACTGAAAGAAAAATAAAGTTATAATACTTTTATAATTGGATTTCAGAAGCACTTTAGCAGATCAAACATACATTTTACCTTAAGAATTATAAAAACATTAGTTTAAAGAATAGGATTTGACTGGACACTAAGGAAACAAAGAGGACTGGACTGAACAATGAACTAAGGACTTACTGAAAGAAAAATAAAGTTAAAAGACTTTGATAATTGGATTCTGCAAAGAGTAAAAATGCAAGCATCCTTTATAGTGAACAATTCAGTACATAGAGTTTGGAAGAAAATTGAGAATGTGAAGATCAAATTTTAATGAACCGTTAAGAGAAGAGAGAAATTTAAATAATGTAGATATAATAACAAAAAGATTAAAAAAATGAAAATAAGTAATTTAAAATAATTTAATATTTGATTAAGAATAAGAAAATACAGCAACCAATAGAGATATATATATAAATTAATTAACTCAACAAGCATTGCAATTTCGCTACCAACTGGTCCACAAATTTTTTGTCAATAATAACTTCAGTTGCAGCTCAGTTGACTTGGCACTCTACATACATCAGGACAGCTCAAAAAATGCTACGTGCATGTTCACCTCAACAATTTCTCTATCTTTGGCAAAGATATAATGTGGTTCAATAAACTCATCTCTAGTCACTTTGAAATGGAAAACCTTGGAGAATCCAAAATGATACTCGGAAAAAAATTTCAAGACACTCAACTGACAAAATCCAGCTCTCACAAGCAAAAGAGATTAAGGCCATTCTTTCCAACTACAATATGAGTAATTGCAGGACCATATCATGCCCCATGGACCCTAAATTTTTCCTAACACCCGCCAGTGATAAAGAGCAAAAGACCATTATTAAAGAAAACCTCAATTATCAAATTTCTGTTTGAAATCTTAATTACTTAGTACAATGCACAAGACCTGACCTGGCCTTTGCTTTCAGCCAACTCTCTCAGAGCTTGAACAAAAAACCAGTGAAGACCCATTGGGATGCCTTCCTTTGAGTACTACAATACTTGCAAGGAACAACAGACAAAGTTCTAACTTATGAGGCCTCTTCAACAGAATTCAACATACTTCAAGGTTATTTTGATTCTGACTGGGGAGGTTGTCAATCAACCAGACGATCTGCAACCAGTTAAATATTCACTCTGAATGGGAGTGACATTAGCTGGCGCACTAAAAAGCAAACTAAAGTATCACTAAGCATCACCAAAAGTGAATACAAGTCTCTTACAGAGTCAGGTCAAGAAGCCATTTGGATTAAAAATCTTTTGTCTGACTTCAAAACACCCTCACTTGACCTCAACACTCCAATTCTCTAACATTCTGATAATCAAAAAGGCATATCCTTGGCCGAAAATCCAATTTACTATTCTCGTACCAAGCATAGTAAAATCCTAATTCACTGGATTCAAGAGCAGGTAGAAAACAAAATATTTACACTCAAATATCACCCGACAAATGACATGCCAGCAGACATGTTAACAAAACAAGTGCAATGAATCAAACTCAGGAGACACCACCAATTCATCAAAATTGATGATGCATTACTCAACAAGAGAGGGTTTCAGATTCAAAAACTATCTTCATAATCCATCATCAACCACATGTTCTGCTCAGATCAAACATCTACCTTCACACAACTGTCTATGCCATGTTAAATTCTCAGCCCCTTCTAGATCATTTCCATGCACATATGTACTTAGTGCCAATATTCAGTAGTTATGGAATAGATTATACATGAGATCAATGGAGCTCACCTGCTATAGACACATACAGCCATATTGGCAACTCTTGGTGCAGCAAGCCAACAAAAGGGCAAGTTAGGCACAGCATTTTTGACTGACAGAGACTAACATATCTGACATTTTGGCAGCATGGTGGTGTGGATTGATCGTAGACTGGTTGCCAAACACTGACAGATCTGTAATAAATGTCAGATATGTCAGTCTCTGTCAGTCGAAAATGCTGTGCCTAACTCGCCCTTTTGTTGGCTTACTGCACCAAGAGTTGCAAATATGGCTGTATATATTTAGCCATTGCTTAGTTTCTGTTCTCCATTAATTTCATTATTATTTCACCATTATTTTATTTCAATCAATTTTTAGTCTTACTCACCAGTAATACAAAATTTATCCTATTCATTTTATCACCTCTTGCATTGGAACTCTAGGTACAATCTAGTCTTTCTCCACTCATTAATTTAGTTAATATGTTTCTTGCTAGGTTGGCACATTATTTAATGGGGCCACTGATTCCTTGCAATAACTAATTGAGCAAAAATAAGGTTAGAATTAATATCATTGATCTCATCATTATTTTCACTATTATTTTATTTCAATCAATTGTTAGTCTTACTCACCAGTAATACAAACTTCGTCCTATTCATTTTATCACCTCTTGCATTGAAACTCTAGGTTGGCACATTATCTTACAGCACCACTGATTCTTTGCAATAACTAATTGAGCACAATTAGCTCTACTATAAGCTTTCTACTTGACAGTAGGTGTCAGCCTGTATATCTCCAGGACTGAGTAAAAAGTACTTATAAGTTATGTTAAACACATGAACTAGACATGGGAATAATAAATAAGAGTACACAAATAGTATACATAAGTAAAATTATGATAATACACAAAAAAATGCCATTATAACACCTTATATACACGCATATATCCACCTTTTATAGGTCTTATGTACTTAATATTAAGTTGGAATATGTTAGGTTAATCTTAAGAATCTTAAGTATAAGGCTACATAATTTTTAAGTACACTTAAAGCTGTTATATTCATTGTTTTATGCAAAAAACAATAAATGCGCTTTATTTCACTTAAAAGTTGACTATATGCGCTATAAAATTGAGAATATCAAAATTGCGCTTTGACAGATCAATTGGGCTCATTTAGAACTATTGATTTGACTATTTAAATGCATAAAATTAACACTTTTCAAATTTGGTGTTTTTTATGCCAGAAATGGCTTCTGTGTACTGGCCACATACTGCCTGCTTTTTTCCCGTGTGAATAGCTTCATTTTTAGCAAAGTTAGCTTTTTCACACTATAATTACCCCACATTCTACGCCCACTGTGGGGAAACACACTAAAATAGGCGACAGGCGCTTATTTAGTGTCCTAGCTTAATTAATAATGCATTGACCTTGTTTATATGCACTAATTTCATTAATAACCTCACTCTTGGCACTTTCTTTCATCACCACGCTTAAATTCGCCTAATTTTAGTCAAGGATTTACCCGTGAAAGCGCCTGCCAAGAACTGCATGTAGTTACCCCACATCTCACGCTCTTTTTTAAGCTTTTGGGTGGTTTCTCAGTCAATTTTGGTTATTTTTGAATGGGAATTTCACGTAGTATAATGTCAGGATTAGCCCCATTATTTCTACAGTCAATCCCCCTTATTATTAAGCTATTCTTAACCTTAAAAAGTCTCCTTTAGTCTTTAATATTATTGTTTTATACGCATATACTCTCTTTTTGTCTTTTTCTTTAATTTTGATGGATTTCCCTTATTATTACAGGATTTTGGCGGTTGTTACTCTTCTAATTATGTCATGGGTTACTAGGAATGTTGATGGGCATGTCTATTAGTTGTTTAGAGGCGTCATTAACTGTGTATTGGGTGGTACATCAAGGGAATCATTGGGGAACTCAGTGTGTATAAAAGAAGGAGGTTTTTGGGTTGTATTTCTTCATTCTTTATCATTACAATTTAACCAATATAACCAAATCAATTACAATACATATCAATTAGTACTTTTATAAGACTTTTGAATAGTATCTGAATTTATATAATCTATTTTTCTACCAACTATAAAGATTGTAAGGCATATATAAGCAATTGGGGGCCTTTCCTCAAGAATTCTGTTATAATCCTGTAAGTGAAATTTTCAAAAGAAGGTGCACGTAAATAATATCCCTATAGAAATATTTGGATTATTACAACAGGTTGCGGTCACTTATATAGTGATTTCAGAAAAAGAAGCCCTGTTATATAATAAAATTGTGATATTGAATCATCAATTTTACCACTAATTTAACATATAATTGTTCTTAGTGGGAGTCTGTCAATAGACCAATTAAATTTGTGATCTTTGCAGATAATAACCAATTAAACTGATTAATTGTTTTCTTTTTACAGGACTCTTAATCCCTTTTTATTGGTTTGTAAAATTCATTTAATATTTAGAAAGAATCTTACTAACAAATTTTCTTTTTTAAATATAAATACACGGCTACATATTGTAGACCAGTTAAATCAAGTGACCACATAAAAAAGCATATTTGACTTTTGGCACTTAAAAATTCACTTAATACCAATAATTAAGCAATAAAATTGTCTTCAGTGGTAATAATAAATACTGATTAAACTCATTTTTGAAGTTTTTCAAATCTAAACTTTCAATTCTCTAAAAATCCACGTAAAAATGTGTGACAACAATGACATTGTAAGTAATTAGGCAAAACCTTATAACTTAAGAACTAGAGCTGAAAGACCTGTTACAGGAAATCCAAATGGAGGGTCAAGAATCACCAGTAACAATAAACAACACCCCACCAATGTCCATGGAGGAAAAGGAAAAGCTCTTAAAACAAATGTCAATAAAGAAGTCCAAAAACACCTTACAAGAGCAAATTCACTCCCTCTCAACCCTACTGAATACACTAACAATAAGAGTAAACAATATGTTAGACCAGATCAACAATCTGGAGAAAAGGGCGGCACAGGGCTTTATAGAAGTTAACCAGACTCTAGTGGATATAAGGTCTCATCAACAACAAGTGGCACCAAATACCACAGCAACACCTCCAGTCCCAGAAGAGGACCAAAAGATAACTGTAAGCAAATGGAAGTGGGATTGGTATGCCCAAAACTACAACAGTCCTCCTCAACAAGGATCCAGCAGTCACCCTTACAGGGGAAAGCCAAGGAGAGGCAGGGGAAATGGAATAAGACCGTGGTAAGTCATCCATCTTCTCAAGATCAATTATATAATCCTAACAATGAATTACTTATAGGTAATGAAATTGATAGAGAGTTATTGGATATAATTGATAAGGATTTAAAAGATTATTCATTTGAAAATAACATGTTAGACTTGTCATTACATGAGGACAATGTACATAGTTTTGTTGATCACCAGGAAAATACTATTAATATAAAAATGGAATCAAATGAATTAAAAATTGACCCTGATGATGAATCTTCTGAATTGGAAACAGACAAAATTGAATATTTTCTGAAAGAAAATCCAATGGAATCAAAAATAATTAGTAAATTATTATTAAGAATTGAGAAATTGGAAGAATTCTCTAGAGAGTCCAACAATAATACGGAAAGTGTATTATTAAACATCACACAATCATTGAGTACAACAGCCAATAAGTTAAAAATTATTGAGAATTCAAATAATGAATTGATCAATGAAAACAAAAGATTAAATTCTGAGATTAAAAATTTAGAAATTAAATTAGAACATTCTCAGAATATTATGGCTACCATAGAGGGATGTGTAAAATTGTCTTTTTCAAATGTAAATGATACTTTAACTCATGTACCTGTAATAAAGGATAGGTTACAAAGAGTAGAAATTGAGGTAGCCAACATTTTGAAAAATACTGAAACAATAAAGGATAATACCTCTTATGTAGAAAGAGTACCAGTTTTTATGAAACACTCTAATGATAAACCAATGATGGAACATGAACATAGTGTCATGGGCTCTGAGAATATAAAATCAGTAAAAGATGAAATTAATGATCATCTTTCTAAAGTGAGTGAATTACTCAATATTCCTCAGGTTAGGGAATCTAAAACTAGCCAAAAGAACTGGCCTAAGTTAGATCAGTACCCTTCTTTTGACGGGGATTCAAAATCTGATTGGCAACAATTCATACAAAGAATTGATAACTTAAAATTTTCATATAAATTACCTGATGAAGAAATTACTTCAAAGTTAATATCTTTATTTACAGATGTGGCCTTATTATGGTTTGAATCTGTATTGAGTGAGGGAATTAATTACTCCTGGAATGAATGGAAGGCACTAATTGAAAGGCAATTTGGTGGCCCAAAATTTAGAATCACTCAACAAAGACTGTATGAAAGGGCCAGATATAATCCAAATGCTGGAGATAAACCCATGGTCTTCTTAATGAATTTAATAAAAATCATGAAAGCTATGGATCCAAAAATGGATTATGAAGAGTGGAAAGAAAAAATAATATACAAGTTGCCTATATCAGTTAGAGATATTATTGTAGCTAGAACTGAGACTGTCAGAGATACCTCTGGATTCATTAATATATGCAATGAGATATTATTAAACCACAAGTATGAAACCAAGTATAGTAATTACAGACAAAGTGTTGATGTGGTAAAACCTACTACAAGTAAGTTACCAGTGGAAAAGAAAAAACCTTCAGCTCCCCTTGTCCCTAAGAGACAAGAAAATAACACTTGTTACAAATGTAATTAACCTTGGGTTAAAGGTCACACGTGTAAGAAAAGAATAAATGTTATTGAAACCTCACAAAACTCTGAACCTAGTAATCATGAAGATGAGAATGTGGAATCCAGTGAGGATTGCAAGAGTAACATATCTTACAGTGATGATGAAAATGAGATATTTGTATTAGAACAGGATATAATGTTCCTGAATGATGCTATACCTCATACAGACACATCTTTAACTTCCATAGAGGAAGCTGAAATAATTAAAGATGTATCTCATGACACTTACAAAATAACACCTATCAGAGCACCTATTATCATATGTGGAAAAGAAATGAATGCCATTCTTGACACTGGGGCTGCAGGTAGTGTAGTTTCACTTAATGCATTAAGAAAACTTGATAGTAAGTACCAGGAAAAACTAGAACCTGTTCAGACAAAGAACTGGAGGGGTTTTGGTTCAGTATTAAATCCAATTGGCAAATACAAAACTGCTGTATTCTTTAAATATAATAATGGATATGTTAGAGCAGTTTGTGAATTTGTAGTAATGGATAATAATAATTGTAGTGATTGGTTTATTATTGGCAATGATTTATTGACAAAATTTGGCATTAAACTAGATCCTGCAAACAGTTGTTTCACCATAGGGGTGAATGGTAAAAGGAAATTCAAAATATGTTCTGAAAATTCAGTATATGCCATTTCTCCTAGAGAAGAACAACTGCAAGGTGGAAGAACCACCAATGAAGTGGGTGAATTGGAAAATGAAATCCAAAAGGCCTCTTTCAGTCCTCAACTCTCGAAAATTGAACAAGAAGACATTTTGAGATTGATTAAATCATATCCTATGGCATTTGCTCATGGATCAAATGAACTAGGATTGGTCAAAGACCATGAGATGAAAATCTCTCTAAGTTGTGATCTGGATAATATTCCTGGCAGCTTAAAAAAGAAACCTTACCCAGCATCTCCTGCAAAAAGGAAAGATATTGAAGACAATATAAAATTGTTGTTGGAAATGGGTATTGTTGAAAAAGTGGACACAACACCTAAGTATTGTGTCATTTCACCAGTATTAATCTCTTATGAAAAAGATAAGGCAAGATTATGCGGTGATTATAGAGCTCTGAATACATATACAGTAGATGATATTTACCCTCTACTAAGGATAGCTTCTATCCATGCTACCTTACAAGGAGCAAAATATATTTCCTGTCTGGACGGGAACAAGGGTTACCACCAGATTCCTGTGGAAAGAAATTCTCAAAATTACTTATTAATAACCACACATATGGGTATATATAAGTATGTGAGAATGCCATTTGGCCCAAAGAATGCCCCTTCAGTCTTCTAAAAATTGATGGATAGTGTTTTTCATCAGGAAATGGTTGAAGGATGGCTATTGGTCTATATTGATGACATCATAGTGTTTTCAAAAACATATGATGAACATTTAAATCACCTGAAAAGAGTCTTTCAAAAAATGGATGAAATTAATATGACTATTGCATTAAAGAAATGTAAGTTTGGATTTCAATCCTTGAAAGTACTTGGACATGTTGTATCTGGATTACAAATTTGTGTTGACCAGAATAAAGTGGCAGCAATTAAAAACATTGGGATACCTAAAAATGTAAAGGAGGTTCAAAGTTTTTTGGGTATGTGTGGATATTATAGACAATATATTAAAAATTACCAATCCATTGCAGCCCCTTTAACAACATTAATCAGGAAGAATGAAGCTTTCATTTGGAATAATGAAAGACAACACGCCTTTAATAAATTAAAGGAATGTTTAATGTCAGCTCCAATATTGGGACTACCAGATTTCACCCTACCTTTTATCTTGTACACTGATGCAAGTTTCATAGGTTTAGGTGCTGCTTTACAGCAAAAACAGATAATAAATGGAAAATTATCTGAAGTAGTTATCTGTTATATATCCAGAACCTTAAGAAATACAGAATTAAGGTATGGTGCCACACAGCTAGAATGTTTAGCCGTGGTGTGGGCTTTGGAGAAACTTCATTACTATCTGGAAGACCAGAAGTTTGAACTTATAACAGATTGCAGTGCAGTAAAATCATTACTAAACATGAAAACACCTAATAGGCACATGTTTAGATGGAAACTAGCTGTACAAGAGTACAGAGGAAGAATGACAATCACTCACAGAGCAGGAACATTGCATTCAAATGTGGATTTATTATCCAGAAGTCCTTTGCCAAATGATGCTGACAACCCAGCTTATGTACCTGAAAATGAGGTTATACATATATTTGGGATTTATATAGTGGATTTAGAAGAAGAGTTTATGCAAACTATATTGGAAAATTATTCATCTGATAAAGATTTGTCTAAACTATCTACCATTCTTAATGATCCAACAAATGCCTCCATGAGTGCATTAATTAAAACCTTGCCTCCAAAGTATAAAAATGCGTTGGAAAAAGGTAAACTATCAATTGAAGATGGATATATATATTACAGGAAAAAGTTAAGCAATGTAATAGTAATACCACCTTCTATGAAAGAGTTAATGTTGAGTACTTGTCATGATGACATCTTAGCTGGTCATATTGACTTTAACAAAACATTAACCAGAGTTAAAAATACAGCCTGGTGGATAAACATGAAAGAGGATGTACAAAAATACATTGAAACATGTGACTCTTGTCAGAAATCTAAAAGATTAACTGGGAAGAGAGCTGGGTTGTTACAACAAATAGAGCAGCCAAAAGCTCCATGGGAAATTATAAACATGGATTTTGTAACTGGCTTGCCATTAGCAGGAAAAGAAAGTTTCAATTCTTTCTGGGTAATAGTAGATAGATTAACAAAAATGTGTAAGTTTATCCCTACCCATAAAGAGGTATCTGCAAAAGACTTGGCATTACTATGGTGGACTCAGATGATGAATACTGCTGGGTTCCCCAAAGCCATAATCTCTGACAGAGACCCTAAATTTACTTCAGAGTTCTGGACATCTTTGATGGAAGTATCAGGTTGTCAATTAAAATTGTCTACAGCACACCATCCACAAACTGATGGGCTGGCTGAGAGGATGATACAAACTCTAGAAGACATGATCAGAAGATATTGTGCCTTTGGATTAGAATACAAAGACAATGAGAAATTCACACATGACTGGGTAACATTAATTCCTGGCCTTGAATTTGCTTATAACAGCACAACTCATTCTGTAACAGAGAAGAAACCATTTGAACTCTGGCTGGGATATGTACCAAATACCCCAGTAAATCATTTAAATAAACTACCAAGGTTGGATATACACCCTGGCACTAAATCCTTTATTCATATGCAACAAATGTGTAGAAAGAATGCAGAAGAATGCATCCAAAAAGCATTTGAATATGAAAAGAAAAGGTGGGACAAATCTCATAAAGAACTTGAATTTAAAAAGGGAGATGAAGTCCTCATATCAACACTACATTTTAATTTACAAGGTAATGTTAAATTAAAGGATCCCTTTGTAGGACCTTTTGTAGTAAATAAAATGGTTGGGAATAATGCAGTGGAAGTCATATTATATGCTCCATATGACAGGAAACATCCAGTTTTCCCTATCTCATTATTGAAACCTTACCATGCAAATGATCCTGACTTATTTCCAAAAAGAAGGGGAAGGCCTAAAAAGCAACCTGAAGAAATTGTGGAAAAATCAGAGATTGAAAAAATACTCAAGAAAAGAATCCTTACTAAAGAAAAAGGAACTGAGTATTTACTAAGATTTAAAGGGAAATCAAATGAATTTGATAAATGGATACCTGAAAAAGAAATTTCTAATTTATCCACCCTTCTTAAAAAATTTAAACAAAAATAAATTTCTGTTAAACCAGCTGAGGGGTTAAAAAACTAGTACTCATAATATTTTATTATGTTTTATTTCTTTAAAGTTGAATCTTTAATGCTACAGATTTATTCTGAATACCTGAAAATTACAAATTAATAAAATAAAATGTATAACTTATCATTTTTTTTATTGTTTTTTTGGGTGGGCGAGTGTCAGCCTGTATATCCCCAGGACTGAGTAAAAAGTACTTATAAGTTATGTTAAACACATGAACTAGACATGGGAATAATAAATAAGAGTACACAAATAGTATACATAAGTAAAATTATGATAATACACAAAAAAATGCCATTATAACACCTTATATACACGCATATATCCACCTTTTATAGGTCTTATGTACTTAATATTAAGTTGGAATATGTTAGGTTAATCTTAAGAATCTTAAGTATAAGGCTACATAATTTTTAAGTACACTTAAAGCTGTTATATTCATTGTTTTATGCAAAAAACAATAAATGCGCTTTATTTCACTTAAAAGTTGACTATATGCGCTATAAAATTGAGAATATCAAAATTGCGCTTTGACAGATCAATTGGGCTCATTTAGAACTATTGATTTGACTATTTAAATGCATAAAATTAACACTTTTCAAATTTGGTGTTTTTTATGCCAGAAATGGCTTCTGTGTACTGGCCACATACTGCCTGCTTTTTTCCCGTGTGAATAGCTTCATTTTTAGCAAAGTTAGCTTTTTCACACTATAATTACCCCACATTCTACGCCCACTGTGGGGAAACACACTAAAATAGGCGACAGGCGCTTATTTAGTGTCCTAGCTTAATTAATAATGCATTGACCTTGTTTATATGCACTAATTTCATTAATAACCTCACTCTTGGCACTTTCTTTCATCACCACGCTTAAATTCGCCTAATTTTAGTCAAGGATTTACCTGTGCAAGCGCCTGCCAAGAACTGCATGTAGTTACCCCACATCTCACGCTCTTTTTTAAGCTTTTGGGTGGTTTCTCAGTCAATTTTGGTTATTTTTGAATGGGAATTTCACGTAGTATAATGTCAGGATTAGCCCCATTATTTCTACAGTCAATCCCCCTTATTATTAAGCTATTCTTAACCTTAAAAAGTCTCCTTTAGTCTTTAATATTATTGTTTTATACGCATATACTCTCTTTTTGTCTTTTTCTTTAATTTTGATGGATTTCCCTTATTATTACAGGATTTTGGCGGTTTTTACTCTTCTAATTATGTCATGGGTTACTAGGAATGTTGATGGGCATGTCTATTAGTTGTTTAGAGGCGTCATTAACTGTGTATTGGGTGGTACATCAAGGTAATCATTGGGGAACTCAGTGTGTATAAAAGAAGGAGGTTTTTGGGTTGTATTTCTTCATTCTTTATCATTACAATTTAACCAATATAACCAAATCAATTACAATACATATCAATTGGTACTTTTATAAGACTTTTGAATAGTATCTTAATTTATATAATCTATTTTTCTACCAACTATAAAGATTGTAAGCCATATATAAGAATAGTGAGAATTATATTACTGAGACCTTTATATTTGATTATATTTTACAACTTAGTGGATTAAAACTACAGTATTCATATAGGACCATTAAAATCTTCTAGACAACTGACTATTCAAGCTAGTTCACGTCCTTGTACTTGACCTTAGCCTGACAGTAGGTGAGATGTAAATAATTATTTTGACATTGATCACTTATATATTATCTCAATATAGTCTTCTCACATAAATATAGACCACAAGTTGTATACATGGATTATTATGATACAACTGCTCTTGTTGTTTACTGTTTTGATCATTGATTTCATCATTTGTTGGTCCCGAGTGACCTTTACTTCACTTGGTTATGTTCCCTTTAAAATGATCTCGCTGCCTCTTTCAATTGCCTTAGCCTTGAAACTTTTTGAAACTTTTACACAGCTTACCAATTCAGTACTATTTGATATTCATAAGTTTTCTCTATATATTTCATGTCACAATGATGCTCTAGAATATCCATTTTTTTAAGTAGTAGAGTATTATAGGTATCTTGATATATATATATATAGATTCTTGTATGCATATATATAGATTCTCATATATATATGAATAAAGGTCAATACATGTTTTACCTTATGATTGTGAGTTGTTATTTTTAATTAAAAAATAAAATCCAGATTCACATCAAAAAAAAAACAAAAAAGAGAGAGAAAGGGCCAGATTGGATTAATTGAAAAAAAATCCTGTTAAATCACCTTCCATCTCTTTAGTCAAATTCTCTCTTAAATTCTGACTACCAATACTTCATCCTTTTAAACCATCTCTTTAAGATCTTCAACCAATGTCGAGGATTCAGCCGGTACCATAATGTTTGTTTCTTCAACCATTTATCTTTCATTTTCTGGTAATTTCCAATAATAAATAAAACAGGCCTAAATCTTGGATTAAGCATCCATTCAAAGGCAATGAAATCCAATTGGGAACTAAATTCATTAAAAGTTAGAGCGTCAATCAATTTTCATGAAATAATATATGGAAATGATACATAACATGAAATTGCCTATAAACTTACAAATCCTTCGGTCTTGGGGAGTCCGTTCCGCGTGCAAATTGATAGTTGAGCTCATTGATCCATTTTTTTCCAAGTTTGTTTGTTTGCGCGAGGCGCATTAAATCTCTAATAACGCCAAGTCACCGCGGAGGGAAGAAAATCATCCATTGAAAAGAAAGCCAGTATTGAATCATTAATTATTATGATTTGAAAAGCTTTTCCACTTTAAAAATATGCCTTCTTCCACGCATTTTGAAGAAATACAAAATTAGACTTAATGCTTACGGCCTAATAGTGTAAAAATAATAATTTAGCGCAGACGGATTAAATTTTAGAAATTCGATTATTTTCTGGCTCGCGGCCGACTCAGCGCTATCGTATTGACTTGGTGTAGCTGAATAAGAATCATAATAAGCTGGTGTATCTGGTGGGCCATATTCTAAGCTAGAGTATTGTTGTGGATGATAGTACATTGGTTCGAAAGGCAACGGGATGTGCGGATTCCCTTCTCTCGCAAACGCCCAAGCAAAAAAATTGTCAGCTATTATAATTTCCAGATTTTAGAGGTCATTTTCTAGCTGGATGTTCACCATTTCCAGGAGACGTTCCAATAGAATACGACGTTCCATAAGAATCCGGCAGGACGAAAGGTCTGCCGATACGGACATTAACATTTCATTCAGATCAATTAATCATTTTACTTGGTATAATTTGAAAAATGAAGAGCTTGGTTGAATGATAGAATAAATTTTTATTTCTTCTCATACCTGTCTTCAATATTTGTGAAACAATCTGTTTAAAAATAATCATCAGCATTATTGTTACTTTTTCAATTTTTTTCCAATCAAAAAAGAAAAGAAAAAACATTTTTTTAAAAAACTAACCGTGTAAGGGAGCAGAATAGGGTCTTGCCTCGATCGATAAGATCATCAATGAAAAAATTGTGATACCCCATCCATTTTTCATTTTCATTTTCATTGTTTTGTTTTTTGACGCAAACGAAGATTTATGTTTTTACCAACTAATCTATTTTATAAATTATTTTTGAAGATATAAACTGACAGAATTTATTGGTGAGATCTTCTTTTTTATTATGTTCAAGAGGTGGGACAACAATTTGGTTTTTTTCTAAAAAGAAATAAACCAATCGTTGAGAGCAACGCATAACCAAGATGTGCGTTTCAAACTTATAATTTCAAGTTGTTCATTGTGTATTTTTTCTTGAGTATATCTATGCCTCCGCGAAACAAATCTTGAGCAGAAGTTTCACCGTGACATGAAAAAATTAAGGGGAAAGAAGGGGGAGCAGCTTGTCAATCCGCGACCTGCGCATAAATTAAATTTCACATTCATTTGTAATGCAGTCAGATAGGTATCATACACTTTTCAAAACCTTCAAAAACTACACGAAATTTTAGGATAAGGTTTGACTTTTTTTTACTCAAAAATGTACCAAAAGAAAAACTACAGGAAAAAAGTACTTTAAGAATATAAGCCAATGCCCTATTCCCATAATCTACCAAATATCTCACAGGCAAAAAATGTTGGCACCTGCTAAAAGTTGCCTTCCCCCAAACGTGTTAGGTCTCGACTACGCCACAGTCTCACAATGTATATAAAGTAGCACATGAGTCATAAAGTAAAAAACAATTGAATAATCATAACCATTCATTTTCCCGCCAAAAAATCTAACTGCCATAGTTCAGTCAAGGATGGGAACCTGCTAGCAGGTTATAGAGACAGGATCAGATACACTACTCCAAGAGGAACCAATAGATTTCATTACTGTTAAGTCACTAGGACTATGTACTTAGTTATGTGTGCAAATGTATATAGTCTGTAGTCGCGGCGTCCCCTGTTCTCCGGTTCTTTCTGGAGTTCTACAGGCTGACACTGTGCTACAGGTTATGGGCTGCATTTGCGGGCACTGACGTTAGCCAATAGATAACTCCACTAGCATTAGCAACACTAGGAACGTTAGTAAAAGAAAAAACCCCCAGCGCATGTCGACAAACAACTTACCTAATACGTGTGCTGGTAAAAAGAAAACATCCTGAAACATCTCTGACTGGGAATTAAAAAACCTCTGAATCTCTATAAATCCCAATAACACCTCTCAGACCCAACCTCGCGTAACGCGCTCCTCCACCCATTCGCAAAATCCATTGATTACCCCTGCTCCTACCCTTACCTCCATCCCTGCTTCACCACCCCCTCAGAATCTCACTCCCTCACATTCCCAATCTCTCCTCAATACTGTTAACATCTCGCCATCCCCCACCTACCCTCTTAGCCCCACACATCCCTACACTTCTCCTCTGCACCTGCCCAAATAACCAACAACAGTCGACAATCTCGCGCAGGCAATTAAAGACCTCAATATAGGTCCGCCCCCCCTATCCTCTTCTTCGCTACATTCACAACCTTCCCCCCTTCCTCCTCATTTGCAACACACATTTAGTCCCCCTGTGCCGCCTCCCCCACCTTCCCCTGTGCTACCTCCCCCTCCTAAAGTCCCTGTGCTACCTCCCCCTCCTAAAGTCCCTATGCTACCTCCCCCTCCTAAAGTAACAGAAATTGATCCTAACATAAAAATGGCAATGCCGTCAGAGCGATCGGCCTCACCCTATAGACAGGCCAATCCCGTCGGTTGTTTGCGACACACTCCACCCCACATGTCCATACCCCAACCAATCAGCATGTTAGAGAGACAAAGGATGCTATGCAACATCATTGAGTTCACCAAATCTGTCCCAACCCTTGATGTTAATGGTAGTAACTACTCAGACTGGCACAGCAATATAATGGCCTTAATCAAAGACTTTGTTGGCACAAGAGCTTATGCACTGAATGACAAAAAAGGCCCTGATGAATTTGAAGATAGAGTTACTCACTTACTTCTGGTCCATTCCATATCTCAAAATCTGCACCATGAAGTTATGACAGACTGGAATGCCCGCCAAACCTATCTTCATATTAATAACAAATTCACTAGGTCGAACCATACCTCTAAAATGATGGCAATCTGCAATTTCATCAATTTGAAACAAACCCAGTTTACATCACACAGTGAGTATTTGGAAGCTTTCAACAGGTACTTTGAAGCAATTGAACGTCAAGGAGTCACTTTTGATCATAAGGTATTCAAAGCACTAATGTCTCACGCCTTATTGCCATCATCCCTTAAGGACCTATATGTTGATCTCTGTGTTGACCTGGACAATCGTGCTGACTCAAAAGCGGTCACTTTTGAAGATTTCTGTCAACTCATGCCATCTTTGACTCAAAATAGGGTTGATATAGAATCTGTCTCAACAACTCTTGCTACTTCTCTGTCTGCTGAGCCAACCTTTAATGCAGCAACTAACCCACAACGTCAAACTGATTCTTACAGACTGCTGGTGCTCAACGACAATGCCATGAATGCAAATCAACAGCTCATTTCTTTACCCACTGTCCCTACAACCTTAACTCTTCCACCTTTTATGCAAGGCTATACCTCATGAGAGAACGTGCTACAACCCTCACCTCTGACCCAAATGCAAAAAGCAAACCAATATACATCCCTTACAAAAGACCACAGCGCAGACAAATTAGAGCAAGAGATGTACAAATTGAAGCAGATGAAGTCACTATCTTTGAAGAAAATGTGGAGGCTCTGTATGAAAAGTTGGAACAAATTGATCTGAACAGTGCAGAATGGTCACTTGAAGCGCTCTCCGGGAATGTGGCAATATTGGACTCTGGTGCCACCCATCATGTCACTGGCAATGTGAGCCTTCTCAGCAATTTCAGACCTCTTAAAAATCAAATCCCTATCAAAGTAGAAACTAACTGTCCTTCCTCATTTATCACTGGCATAGGGGACCTAAAAATAAAAGGAGATGGGAAAGTTGTTACTATTACCAATGTTTTTTACTGTCCAGAAGTTAGAACTACTCTTATTTCTCTCTTTGATTTAGTGGACAATGGTTTTTGTTTTGATTTATTTTCTGAAGACAAAAATTTAGGGATTTATTTTAAAGATGAACTGATTATGACAGGGTGGTTGGAATGTACAAGGAGAAGATGGATTTTAGATGTAATTAGGTCTAGTGGCTGCAATGAAAGTGTTTCCTCTTATCATTTTCCCTTGAATCCTTCCCTCCTGCGTACTGTTAAAAATAATGATACCATCAATCGACCCCCTGCTGCAAAAGGCTCCCTCATAGACTGGCATAGAAGGCTTGGCCATACCAGTGAAAACACAATTTGAACTATCATCAGAACTGGAATTGGTGATGGCTTGCCCATCTCTATGCCACCAGATAAGATCAACTGTGAAGATTTCTTAATAGCAAAAAGTACAAGGAAACCATCAGCAACACGGGAATAAAGACCAGAATCAATGATGAGCCTTATTGTTGGAGACCTGCTTGGTCCTATGGATCCAACTGTTAATGGAGCAAGATGGGCAGCAATGTTTAGAGAAAGTTCAACTTCCAATGGTGATGTCAGTACAGTCTAGTATATAAGTATGATATAATAGTGTTATTTTATGGTCCTACTACTTATTAATAAATGATTTAGTGATTAAACCTCAGGGGAAGACTAATAGAATAGTTATACTCAAATTAAACTCACAATACTTGGATTTAAATGCGTGCTAGTGGTGGAAAATAGAAGAATAAAATATAGTTATAGCTTTTATAAAGATAATATCAATTTATAAGGGCTTTATAATATATTTCTAGATGTTAATAATTGTAGTGTAGTGTTTATTTGAAGTGTAGTAATTGAATGATGATAATAAACCGTCAAAATCCCTCCTTACTTATACCCAAATCCACTGGAGTGCACAGACCTTCAATCCAGATGATGTCACTGCTATCCCCGGCAATTACAGCACTGTGAGGGCCCATCACCTCCCCATGGCGTCCACTTCAAGCAGTTTCAACACCCAGACCTCCAGTAAGGACCCTCCATCACTATTAATAATAACACAGAGTCATACCATAAATAGAAAACCCAGATAAAAGCGGATACCATAAAGAAACAGGTAAAATAAAAGATCAAAAAGAGATTTAATGAAACTAAAAGCATATAAAGGAAACAAAATAAATGTCCAAGCCCCCAATAACATCCCCAAGCATCCACATTAACCCAAAAACATATTTCCAACCCATAAATCCGTGAATAACCATCCAAGGAAGTAATTTTAGTTGTCCAAACTGGGTGTATGCGCCTGATATAGGTGTCTATGCTTCTGTAGGCATTGTGAGTCCACTGATTTCGTCCATATGACCTAAAATAAGCAGAAAAACAAAGGTTATAGGCTATTAAGGGGCTAAAACCCACTTATATACCTAAATATACATAATATACTGCATATTTCACTGAATATGAGATTTATGTATACATATAAGCTTATGTATGTCAATAATTACTTCATATCACTTAAGATAAGTATATTATGACTCCATTAACACCTTAATAAGTATTATTAGGCCATGGATAAGCTATTTAAACTATTATAAGTAATATAATAGAATAATAATTATATATATATATAATAAAATAATATATATTATTATTTTAACCTTATTTTTAAGATATAAGCTTAATCTAATTAAGGTTATCTTATTTTAAGCATAAGAAATACTCAGTCCTAAGGATATTTAGGCTGACACTCCCTCACCCCAAAAAAAAACAATAAAAAAAAATGTTAAGACATTTTAATTAATCTTAAGGAATGAAATAATAAAATAAAAAATAATTTTTATAATACATATACTGAATGAACAGTATTATTTAGATTTAAATTTTTTCAAGAGATTTTTAAGATCAGAGATTTCATTTTCTGGAATCCACTGGTCATATTCACTTGATTTATTTTTAAATCTTAGTAGATACTCAACTCCCTTTTCTTTAGTAAGGTGTCTCTTTTTAAGTATCTTTTCAATTTCTGCTTTTTCCACTATTTCTTCAGGTTGCTGTTTATGCCTTCCTGATCTTCTTGGAAAGAGAGCAGTATCATTAGAATGGTATGGTTTTATAAGAGAAATAGGAAATACTGGATGTTTTCTATCATAAGGTGCATATAGAATAACCTCAACAGCATTATTACCAACCATCTTTTTAACTACAAATGGTCCAATGAATGGATCCTTCAATTTAACATTACCATTTAAATTGAAATGTAGCGTTGAAATAAGGACTTCATCACCCTCTTTGAACATTTGTTCTTTATGGGCTTTATCCCATCTTTTCTTTTCATACTCAAAAGCCTTATTTATACATTCTTGAGCATGTTTTCTGCATAGTTCTTGCATCTGAAGAAAAGATTTAGTACCTGGATGAATATCCAATCTAGGTAACTTATTAAGAGTTTTAGCAGGGGTATTAGGTACATAACCCAACCATAACTCAAATGGCTTTTTGCCAGTGACAGAATGTACTGTACTATTATATGCGAATTCTAAACCTGGGATAAGAGTTACCCAATCATGCGTGAATTTGTCATTGTCTTTAAAATTAAGACCAAAAGCACAGTATCTTCTTATCATATCTTCTAAGGTTTGTATCATTCTTTCTGCTAGCCCATCAGTTTGTGGATGGTGTGCTGTAGAAAGTTTTAATTGACACCCTGAAACATCCATAAGTGACGTCCAGAACTCAGAAGTAAATTTAGGATCTCTGTCAGAAACTATTGCTTTGGGGAAACCTGCTGTATTTAACATTTGTGTCCACCATAAAAAAGCTAAGTCCTTTGCAGAAACCTCTTTGTGGGTAGGAATAAATTTACACATCTTTGTAAATCTATCTACAATTACCCAGCAGGAGTTATAACTCTTATGCCCTGCTATTGGCAAACCTGTTACAAAGTCCATGTTAATGATTTCCCATGGAGCTTTTGGTTGCTCAATTTGTTGTAATAAACCAGCTCTTTTTCCTGTTAATCTTTTAGATTTTTGACAAGAATCACATGTTTCAACATATTTCTGAACATCCTCAGACATGTTAATCCACCAAGCTGTGTTTTTTACTCTGGTTAATGTTTTATGGTAGTCAAAATGACCTGCTAATATATCATCATGACATATACTTAACATTAACTCCTTCATTGAAGGGGGAATTACAATCACATTACTTAATTTTTTCCTGTAATATATAAAACCATCCTCAATGGAAAATTTCCCTTTCTCTAATGCCTCTTTATACTTATCTGGTAATGTTTTTATTAAAACATTCATTGAAGCATTAGATGGATCATTTAATATTGTAGTTAATTTACTTAAGTCAGGATCTGAATTATAATTATCAAGAATTGATTGCATAAATTCATCCTCAAGATCTACAATATAAATGCCATAAATGTTTATAATCTCTGACTCAGGAACATAAGCAGGATTATCATCATTATTAGGCAGAGGTACTCTAGATAACAGATCTACATTAGAGTGCAAGGTTCCTGCTCTATGTGTAATAGTCATCCGTCCTCTGTATTCTTGTACAGCTAATTGCCATCTAAACATGTGTCTATTAGGAGTTTTCATGTTTAAGAGTGACTTAACTGCACTACAGTCAGTTATTAACTCAAATTTTTGGTCTTCAAGGTAATAATGTAGCTTTTCAAGAGCCCATACTACTGCCAAACATTCAAGTTGAGTAGCACCATATTTCAATTCACCACTTCTCAGAGTACGTGAAATATAGCAGATTACTACTTCTGACATTTTACCTTCAATAAGTTGTTTTTGATGCAAAGCAGCACCCAGTCCAATAAAAATTGCATCTGTATATAATACAAAAGGTAATTGGAAATCTGGTAATCCCAAGATAGGAGCTGTCATTAAACATTCTTTCAACTTATTAAAAGCTTGTTGTCTTTCATTATTCCAAATGAAAGCTTCTGATTTCTTTATCAGTGTGGTCAGTGGTGCAGCAATTGATTGGTAGTTTTTTATATATTGTCTATAATAACCACACATTCCAAGAAAAGATTGTACATCCTTCACATTTTGGGGAATGCCAATATTCTTTATTGCAGCCACTTTATTTTGGTCTACACATATTTGTAAGCCAGATACAATATGACCAAGCACTTTTAAAGATTCAAACCCAAATTTACATTTTTTCAATGCAAGGGTCATTTTTATTTCATCCATTTTCTGAAATACTTTCCTTAAATGGATTAAGTGTTCATCAAAAGTTTTAGAGAACACTATGATGTCATCAATGTATACCATTAACCATCCCTCAATCATTTCATTATGGAATGTTATATCCATTAACTTTTGAAATACTGATGGAGCATTCTTTGGTCCAAATGGCATTCTGACATACTTATAAATTCCCATGTGTGTTGTTATCAACAAAAAGTTCTGTGAATTCTTTTCAACAGGAATTTGATGGTACCCTTTATTTCCATCTAGGCAACTTATATATTTAGCACCTTTAAGGGTAGCATGTATAGAGGCAATCCTTGGCAAGGGATAAATATCATCTACTGTAAATGTATTTAATGCTCTATAATCACCGCACAGTCTTGCTTTATCTTGTTCATAAGAAATCAGCACTGGTGATATTACACAATATTTTGGTGTAGTTTCAACCTTCTCAAGAATGTTCATCTTTAATAACATCTTAATATTATCCTCTATGTCTTTCCTCTTCATTGGTGAAGCAGGATATGGTTTCTTTTTAAGACTAGTAGGAATATTATCCATGTCACAGGTTAAACTAATTTTCATTTCATGATCTTTTACAAGGCCAAGTTCATTTGTACCATGTGCAAAAGCCATTGGAAAAGCTTTAATTAATTCCAAAATATTATCTTTCTCAGTTTCACTTATCTGAGTGCCAAATGATGCTTTTGAAATTTCTGTTTCCAGAAGTTCCAACTCATTGGATTCTCTTCCTTTAGACAGGGAATTTGTTACTGACTCAATGTGTAAGACTGTGTTAAAAGAATTTATTTTAAATTTCCTTTTACCATTCATGCCAATTGTAAAATTATTATTAGCAGGGTCTAATTTTACACCAAATTTAGTCAGAATATCATTTCCAATGATAAAACAGTTACTACAATTTGTATTATCCATTACTACAAAGTCACAAGTTACCCTTACATAACCATGTTGGTGTTTAAAGAAAACAGCAGCTTTGTATTTACCAATGGGGTGTAGTACTGATCCAAAACCTCTCCAATTTTTATTCTGAAGTGGTTCAAGCTTAAACTTGTATTCACTATCAATTTTCTGTAATGTATTAGTGGAAACAACAGAACCAGCAGCTCCTGTGTCTAATACTATATTAACATTTTCACCAGAAATGATAGCTGGAACCGTGATAGGTGTCATTTTAAAGTTATCAGCTTGTATATCCTTAATGATTTCAGCATCCTCAAAATTCATTAAAGATTCATTTGAGTCCATATTTAATATTGGATTTTCAAAGATGGACAAATCATCTTCCAACATACAGACTTCATTTTCATCACTATATGAGATATTGCTGTCATAATCACTTGATTCTTTACTTTTTTCAGTTTCAGTTTCAGATTCACGTTGATTTTCAACAATATTTATGTTTTTCTCACATTTGTGACCTTTTACCCAAGGTTTGTTACACTTATAACAAGTATTTGTTTCATACTTTTTAGGTACTACAGGTGCAGTAGGTTTTTTCTGCTTCTCCTGAAGTGTTTTTGAATTCTGAGTTTTTACAGGTTCAACATTTTGCTTATAAGTGGAATACCTTGATTCATACTTATGGTTCAATAATATTTCATTGCAAATATTAATAAAGTCAGAATATTCAGTAACATTTAATGTTCTAGCTACAACAATGTCTCTGACAGATATAGGTAATTTGTATATTATCTTATCTTTCCATAAGTTAAAATCCATATGAGGCTCAATGGCTTTTAATATTTTGTTTAAATTCATTAAAAATACCATAGGTTTGTCACCATTCAACGGATTATACCTAGTCTTCTCATACAGTCTCTGCTGAGTAAGCCTGAATTTAGAACCTCCAAATTGTTTTTCAATAAGTTGTTTCCATTCAGCCCAAGAGTAGTCTCTACCCTCACTTAAGACAGCTTCAAACCATAATAAAGCAACATCCTTAAATAAAGAAATTAATTTTGATGTTATCTCTTCATCTGGTAACTTATATGAGAATTTCAAGTTGTCAATTCTTTGAATAAAATGTTGCCAATCAGAGCTGGCTTCCCCATCATAAGTTGGGTACTGATCTATCTTAGGCCAGTTCTTCTGATTGGATTTTATCTCACTAATCTTAGGTAAATTCAACAACTCATTTACTTTTGATAAATGGTCTTGTATTTCTTCCTGCACGGATTTGTGACTTACATTTTCAGATTTGACACTACCACCAGATGGTTTCAAATGTGGTGGTATAGGGAAGGAATGAGATTCACTTTTGCCAATGAAAGGATTATTATTATATTGATTATACTTATGATTATCCTGGTTCATTAGTAGATTGGCAGTTTCAATCTCAACTTTAGTTAATCTTTGTAGCAACTCAGAGACACTTTGATTTGTCTGTGCAAAAGATAACTTTGTTCTTGATTAAGTCTTTAATAAGTGTGTTTCATATAATTTTTCTAACTCACAAAATTTGTTTGAAAGGTCATTATATTTATTACTCAATGAATCATATTTAAGAGTTAGAGACAAATTTTCTTTCTCTAATTCTTTATTACGTGTTGCTAATTGAGAAATGTTCAATGTTAAGGATGAAATTGTATCACTAGTGAGCTTAACTGTCTGTTCCTCACAATCAGTCATTCTATTCCACAATGCTGAAACAATTCTATGGACAGTTGGATTATTGTTAAAATATTCCATGTCCTCCTTTTCAATTCTCTCACTCTCCTGTGAACTTCTCATCTCACTAGTAGGTGGTTGCAACTGAGGATTAACTGTATTATCATTGTATATAGTACTGTTATTATGGACAAAAGACAAGTCAGGTGTATCTACTCTAAAACCTAAATTTCTTAAATCCTCCTCTATTTTTTGTACAGATTTAACATCAATAGAATTACCTATATTGTAATTATCAGTATTATGTCTAATCTGAGAGGGTAAGTTATTTACCAAGGGATGGTTGCCAGGCCTGATTTTTGGTGCTTTTTTCCCTTGTAAGGGTGAGCTGAGGAAGTCAGATGAGGGGGTGGATCCCTGTTGCAACTGTGGCTTGTCCACTGTTGGTGAAACCAGTCCCATTTCCATTTGTCTACCAGGATTTTCTCCTGGGAGTGAGTGGACCCTCCTTGGGTAGGGGGTTGCTGATTTGATTGACTGGGCTGGCCTCCCTTTAATTCTGCCATTGCCTGATTCATCTGCTGAAATCCTACCTTGCAATTGTTTTGCAACTGCTCTACTTCTTTGAACATGAGAGATTTTGATTCCTCTAGCTTCAGAACCTGTTTGGCCAGGTGGGACAGTTGATCCTGAAGAGGAGGAGACGTCTTTTTGATAGTTATCTTTTTTAAGAGGGCGTCCTTTTCCTCTACACTCATGCTTTCTGGCTGGGGGTACTGTTGTCCCTCCATGGTGATGTCCTGGAAAGTTTTTATTAGCTTTAGACCTGGTATTATAAGCAGGCTGTTCACTTACACTATCCTGGGGAGCACTCATATTGTTCAGAATAACAATATTTTACGTCTACAAAAGGAAAAACTCTTTGGAATTAGTAGACAAAAGATATTAGTGATTATATTACTAATAAAAAAGCAATGGAGCTTACCCTGAATTTATATCTTTATTTATTTAAATAAAATATAAGAAAAATTCGAAAAAATCTGTTAAAAATATAATAATAAGTTTAACTAGACCTCTATAAGGGTGAATAATTAGCTTACCAAGCTTTAGCCAAATACCAATTTTATTGGGTGTTATATTGGTGTCCAAATACCAAGTGAAATTGGGTTTATATTGGGTACAGTTACTACTGTAAATATCTAATTTTTATGATAAAAAATTAGTACAATTATTATAAGGGTTCTTTTCCGCAATCAATGAGCTATGATGACCCACTAATATGCAGCAGACCCAAATATTTGGTTAATTTTGAGTTGTACTAAGGTAAAAATCACGTCCCAAGGCTTATACTAAATAATAAGTAAAATATAAGGAAAGACCCCCAATTGTCAGTACAGTCTAGTATATAAGTATGATATAATAGTGTTATTTTATGGTCCTACTACTTATTAATAAATGATTTAGTGATTAAACCTCAGGGGAAGACTAATAGAATAGTTATACTCAAATTAAACTCACAATACTTGGATTTAAATGCGTGCTAGTGGTGGAAAATAGAAGAATAAAATATAGTTATAGCTTTTATAAAGATAATATCAATTTATAAGGGCTTTATAATATATTTCTAGATGTTAATAATTGTAGTGTAGTGTTTATTTGAAGTGTAGTAATTGAATGATGATAATAAACCGTCAAAATCCCTCCTTACTTATACCCAAATCCACTGGAGTGCACAGACCTTCAATCCAGATGATGTCACTGCTATCCCCGGCAATTACAGCACTGTGAGGGCCCATCACCTCCCCATGGCGTCCACTTCAAGCAGTTTCAACACCCAGACCTCCAGTAAGGACCCTCCATCACTATTAATAATAACACAGAGTCATACCATAAATAGAAAACCCAGATAAAAGCGGATACCATAAAGAAACAGGTAAAATAAAAGATCAAAAAGAGATTTAATGAAACTAAAAGCATATAAAGGAAACAAAATAAATGTCCAAGCCCCCAATAACATCCCCAAGCATCCACATTAACCCAAAAACATATTTCCAACCCATAAATCCGTGAATAACCATCCAAGGAAGTAATTTTAGTTGTCCAAACTGGGTGTATGCGCCTGATATAGGTGTCTATGCTTCTGTAGGCATTGTGAGTCCACTGATTTCGTCCATATGACCTAAAATAAGCAGAAAAACAAAGGTTATAGGCTATTAAGGGGCTAAAACCCACTTATATACCTAAATATACATAATATACTGCATATTTCACTGAATATGAGATTTATGTATACATATAAGCTTATGTATGTCAATAATTACTTCATATCACTTAAGATAAGTATATTATGACTCCATTAACACCTTAATAAGTATTATTAGGCCATGGATAAGCTATTTAAACTATTATAAGTAATATAATAGAATAATAATTATATATATATATAATAAAATAATATATATTATTATTTTAACCTTATTTTTAAGATATAAGCTTAATCTAATTAAGGTTATCTTATTTTAAGCATAAGAAATACTCAGTCCTAAGGATATTTAGGCTGACAGGTGAGGTATTTTTTCTCAATTCCAAATCTGAGGCCACAACTGCTTTTGTCACCTTTTATAAAAAGCTAGAAATGGTAACTGGTAAGAAATTAAAAGCATTAAGAACCAATGGGGGGAAATGCACAGTAAACAAATGGCTCAGATCCTGGCTGACATTGGAGCAACTCATGAAATAACCTGTCCTCATCATCATGAAAAAATGAATCAGCCCAACGTTTCAACAGAACTGTTGGTGACATTGTCAGGACAATCTTACTAGCAAGCAAACTACCTGAATACTTCTGGGGATTGGCTTACAAATGGGCAGCTCATGTTCACAAACGGCTCCCCAATAGGGGGTGTCAGTTCTGGCAAATCCGCACTTAACTTAAGTGCGGATTACAAACCAAATCAGCACTTACAAATCAGCACATAAATTTTGCAAAAAAGTCACTTATTTCAAAAAAGGGTGTCAGTTATGACCTCAAATCAGCACTTTTTTCCTGGTTTTTTTCACAACCACATTTTGGCCACAAAACATCCCTGTCACATGTGACACACTGACCTTCCTCGCTACCTACCCATCAATCCTCGACACAAACTCCTTCCTGACATTTTCAATATTTTGACCAGCCATGTTTACATTCTTTTTTACTTATTTCTTCTACTTCTTAATCTTTTTTCTATGGGTGTCAGTTCTGACCTCAAATCAGCACTTTTTTCGTGATTTTTTTTTCAAAACTACATGTTGGCCACATCATCCCTTTCTTTCCCATACCATTTTGTACTCTCCAAATGTCCTCTATGTGTACTTCATTCACTTGGGTTGGTATTTTGGTTTGTTGCATATTCATTTTTTTTTGGAATTTACAGTGAATTTTTTTTTTGGATGGCTCATTGGTTTTCTTTCACCAGCTCAACATGAAATTGCATATTTTCTGAAATCACATATTTTGTCAGTGATTTTTTTTTCATTCATCCCTCATATCCTTTTCCTATTCTCCTCCAACATCCCTCAAACGATTTGGTTTCATTCATTTTGTCATCTCATCTCTCCAGGTAAGTCACTTTATTCTTTTTTTTGATTTTTTGATTACTATTATAATTTTTTTTGTTTTTTTCTGTTTATTTTATTTTTTTTATCTAAATTTTTTTTGTAAGTGGTTATTTTGGATTTCAATGGTATAATTAACCTTTTTTTTCTCTCCCTCTTTACTTTCTTTTTTAGCTCCACCACCCTACTCTTCATCCCTCCTTGGCATGGTCATTATCCCCCCTTTCCCTTATTTCACTTTTTTTTGGCTCCATTTCATTGAAACACATACATTGCACATTCTTTATGCATTTCACTTACTCCATATTCTATTTCCCCACAATTCCAACATCAATCTTTCTCACTCTATTTTTCCTACTTTTCAATCAAGGTAAGTTTCATCTCCTTTTTTTCATGCCTATATGATATCTCATTCCTTTTATGAAAAATTCATACTTATATATATGTATGACTCTTATCTGGATAACAGTGAACTTATAAATCTCCTTTTGATCTCATCTTCATTACCACTTTTCAAGTTTTTGTAAAATTTTGAAAATCAGACTCGGAATTAGGGTTAGATTTATTCAAATCTAATGTTCTTTTTACTGAAGATTTTCCTGAAGGCTACCTTTCATTTCCCCTAAACAGATTTGTATTTGATTCAGTGTTTGCTGAGATATTGACCGTTAAAGTTGAGCCTTTTTTTCCAAATTTAAATTTTTATTTCATTTTTTTATGTAACAAATTAGGGTTAGGTTTATTTAATTCACATGTCCTTTAACTGAAGATTCTACTAAAGCATATCTTTCATTTCCCTCAAACAGGTTTGAATTAGGTTCAGTGGTTGCTGAGATTTTGACCTTTGAAGTTGAGCCTTTTTTCCAAATTTCACTTGTCTTATTTCACATTTTTATATTGCATATTTAGAGGATAAGGATTCTGAAAATCTTATATGATTATTATCTAGGCATATATTTGTTGCTCAAGAATATCACTAAAGCTCAAAAAGATGAAGATTTTTGCTTATGGGACACTCTACCTTCCTTTAACTCTTTTCTTGCTCTTCAACTCAAAAAGCACTGTAATAAAGCATTTGAAAAAAATCATGAACTTGCAACCAAAGTTGGAATACCAAATTGGTGTGACTCCGAATGGGAAGATATCAGCCACAAATATCTTTTATTTTCTAATGTTATTATCACTCATTCTGGATTTCACAATAAAATTCACACCGATACCAAGGACACCAATTTTCTTACTTTTGGTATATTCTCATATATCAAACCGATTACTGGCCAACCAATACCATATCCAGCTAAAATCAAATGAAATGGTTTATATTTTCCACACCACCGGTGCGTCATTGATTTTGGTTTGGGAAATGGTATCATCGAAACTATTTGGAATTCTTCTAAGGATAATCATCAAACAACCAAAGCTCCTCCTGGTTTGGAATCCTGTCAAGATTTAACACATTTTGGTTGCTCATTTCAAATCAGTCATAAGTTGATTCAAAGAATCAATAGGGTAATGAAAGAAGGTAAAGTTAATCAATTTAAAAAAACTTTATTTAGATCCAAAAAGTATGGGGATTAGAGTTGTCATCGAAAATTTTATATTTTTTCGTAAATTTTTAATAAATATTTTTTATGCATCAATTTCCTCAACTAAAGTAATGGGCCCACGAACTTGTGTTGTATAAATGGTAATCATGATAACATTTATTTGTTTCATGGGGTTCCTCTAGCCTATACCTGTGGAAAGTCCCAAACTTTTGTTTCTAGACTTGGTCTGCATTTTGGCTTGAGGGATCGTCATTACTTTAAACTAGGGAAAGTGATATATATTAGATATTTATTTAATAATTTACGTAATTAAATTAAATTTAGATGACTTCCACCACTTACTTCAATAAAATGCAGGGGGGGGTATTGCCAAATTTTCAAATCTGACATGTGAAATTGATGACTTAGAAAAATTTTGGTGATATCCACCCCTTGCTTCAATAAAATGCAGGGGAGAGTATTGCCAATTCTTTAAAACAGATATAGAATTTTTTTGACTTGTAAATATTTTGGTGAAAATTTTTGACGAGAATGTGAAAGTAATTGTTTCCACCTTGAGCAGGTTTCTGGCTCAAAGGAATAGCAGTACCATCAACAAAACCAATACATCCTGGGAAGCCCTCTGCTTGCATAACCTGAGATGAATCAAGTCGCTCTTCTTTTGTTGGCCAGGTGAGAAGTTGAGATTACAAGGAGTTGATGGCAGTAATACATTGTTTGGTATAAGTGTTAACTGAACCATACCCTAAATCAAAGACATTTTCTAAACGTTTCAAAGCAGCTCCATTACCATTTGAACCCATATGACATAGTGTGATGGCCAATTGAATTGAAGGATGTTGTTGTTCTTTTTGAGAATTATTGTGAAATATGGGATGATCTTGAATAAGCTCAAGCAATTTAAGGAAACATTCCTGAGAAGTCCTGAACAGCTGTCTAAAACTGGGTGTAGATAGTTTAAGAAGTGTTTGGATGGTGTACTTGGGGGTATGAAGTACTTGAGGCTTTCTGGGAAGAAGGTAAAGTTTTGTGGCCATTTTTGATAAAAAGACAAAATCTTCTTCTAGATCAGAATCAGAATATCAATCAGAGTCCAAGAGCAGTTCAAGAGCCATGAAAGTCATTGCTTTATGTAATTTATCACAATTTGAAAGTGAGGAAGGCATAACTCTTATATGATATGATATGAAGATGTAAGTGATGTACGATGTTTTGAGCTATGAAGTGTTATGCTGTGGAGTGCTGCGTATGAATGGGATGATGCTGACAGATCAGTGAAATGGGACTTGATGGTGAAATCAGCACTTTTGGTTGTGAAAGTGCAGATTTGTAAGTGCAGATTTTCCAGAACTGACACCCCCTAATGTCAAGACTGGTAAAAAAACTCCTTTGAAACTCATGTACAATTGTGACCCAACTTACTCAAACCTCAGAATATTTGGTGAAACAGCTTTTGTCCATATCCATAAAGAAACCAGACATAAACTGGACCAACGGGCTTTGATTTGTAAGTGTATAGGTTATTCTTTGAATAATGCAGGTTGGATTTTTTGGCACCCAGAATCAAACTCCTTTTTTGAATCTGCTATGGCTGTTTTCCCTGGTGACCAACTTCCTGCTCACAAAGCTGCTTATCAACCACCACCATCTAAGGGCTCTCTAGGTCATATCCTCAATAATATGAAGCTAGGTGATTTCAAGGATGAGAAAACTCTTATCTCTCAGGAAAAAGCTGTACATGAAACTGTTAAAAAAGGTTTGTCCCAATCAACCATTATTCCCAGAACACATCTGCAAGCTATGATCTCACCTGACAGTCGCAATTGGGACCAAGCTTGAAAAAGGGAACTGCTAAACATGAAAGATATGGATGTGTGGTATGAGGAGAATCTCCCCCCTGGCGCCAAGCTTACCAATTCAAAATGGGTCTTCAAAATCAAAAATCCTTCTTCCAAAACTTCAATCTACAAGGCACAATACATAGCTAAAGGTTTTTTACAACAGTATGGTATTGATTTTACTGACACCTTTGCCCCAACTGCTACTTTTGCTTCGCAACACATTCTCCTCACTTTAGCAGCTTATCACAAATGGTCTGTCAAATCTTTTGATGTCACTGCTGCTTACCTTCACAGTCCAATTGATGAAGAAATTTGGATGTGACCTTCTGAAGGTTACCAGCTACATGAAGCTTGCAATGTGTTACTCTTAAAGAAAGCCCTCTATGGTACAAAGCAAGCAGCAAGATGCTGGTGGCTGCATATAGCCAGCAAATTGGACTCTCTGGGGTATAAGGCAAGTCAGTATGATAAAGTTTTCTATGTTCTAAGGAAGAAGGATTGTTTGGTTGTGATATGGATACATGTTGATGATGGTATAGTTACTTGTAGTAGTGAGGAGGTGTTAAAGAATTTGGAAGATGGTTTGGATGGTAGTCTGAAGGTAAAATGGAATGATAGTGTTGACGGTATAGTAGGTGTTTCTATCAAAGAAGTTCCAGAAGGTTTTGATATGCACAATTTTCAGCTCATTGACAAGATTCTACAGACTCATAACCCCTCTGGATTAACCACAAGATCCCCCTTACCAAACAACTTGGAAATCATCACTGCAAAGGAAGAAGAGGTAGCGTTAGAGACAACTAAATATCTCTCTATTTTAGGTGCTCTCAGTTATGTGGAAGTAGCAACTAGACCAGATCTGTCTTTCCCAGTAAATTTGTTGGCACGCTTCTCTTCCAAACCTACTGCTACCCACTGGATTGCTCTCAATCACCTTCTTAGATATTTCCAGAACACTGCCACCCTTTGTCTTCACATTCACCCTGACCGTACCTCACCACTTGAACTCCTATATTTTTCTGATTCCACTTGGAATAACAAAGCATTCTCAAGAGTTCAAAGCGGACACCTGCTACTCCTTTACTCTTGCCCATTGTATGGACATCAAGGCGCCAGTTGACAGTAAGTGATTCATTATGCACTGCTGAATATGTGGCACTTGGTGGTGGTATGAAAGAAGCAATTTGGATCTCAAACTTGCTCAAAGATATCTTCCCTGATATTCCCCCTATCAAGATCTTCTGCGACAACAAAGGAGCAATCACCAATGCAAAAGATAACCCTGGCAACAAGAGGACACAGCATGTGGATAGGTGTTTCTATATTGTGAATGAACAACTCTTTCTAAAGAAAGCAACATTGGAATGGGTTCCTACTGCTCAAATGCGGGCAGATATACTCACAAAATCACTGGGCCCATCTCTAACAATGCTAAGAGGGAGGGATGTATGTGTGTGGTGATGGGGTTATCTTTCTCTTCTCTTATTTTTTCTCATTTCTATTTATTTATTTTTTCATTTCGGAGTTGGTTATGTTTGCATGGGGGGATATCAGTAATATTTTTCATAACTAAGTGGGGGGGGATGTTAAGTCACTAGGACTATGTACTTAGTTATGTGTGCAAATTTATATAGTCTTTAGTCTCGGCGCCCCCTGTTCTCTGTTTCTTTCCGGAGTTCTACAGGCTGAAACCGTGCTACAGGTAAAGTAATGATAATCACGGTTCTTTCCGGAGCTCTACAGGCTGACACCGTGCTACAATTACTTACCTATAGAGACAGGATCAGATTCACTACTCCGAGAGGAACCGGAGATAAGTGTATGTGCCTCTACAGGTTTATATACTAACTTGCTAAGTACATAACACCCCCCTCCTTCACAAGTTAAAAAGAAAATCACACTGGTAATATATATATATATATAATCAAAATAGCAATAAAAAAATTAATAAACACTTAAAGTTTTTCTCTTTTCTAGCCACACATTAGCACCTAAAGGCTTGGTTAGAAAGTCAGCTATTTTTAATGCAGATGACAACCAAGTAATTTTGATCTTATTTGCCCTCAGTTTTTCATTCACAAAATAAAATGCCCTTTCAATATGTCTTGCCTGTTTGTCACTTGGGTTGTCAGTAGCCGTTACTATAGCTCCCTTGTTGTCGCAATACATTTGTGTTGGTGCAATGTCATTGGATAAATCTAACAATAAATTTCTTAACCATAGGACTTGTTGTGTTGCATTTGCCAGAGAAATATATTCTGAGTCAAGTGAGGCTAGCGCAACCATAGAACTGGACATCCATTTAAAAGTAAGATGTGTCCATTAGTTGATTGTTGGAATTCGCCGCCCCATGTTGCATCTGATTACGCTTCAGTACAGATAGAATTTCTATTAGGAAAAAGATTTAGCTTTAAATGTTTAGTGAATTGAAGATAACAAATAAGATGATTAATAGCACGCCACTCTTCAACACCAGGTGCAGACGCAAACCGTGCCATATAATTCACTGAGAATTCCAGGTCAGGTCTAGAGCCTGCAACCAAATAGCTGAAAGCTCCTATGATTGACAGAAATTTTGTGGAGTCATAGCTATTTTCGGTTTTTAAAGAAGAGATAGACATGTTGTTTGGAAGGGGAGAAGTTGCTTTCAATCCTCCATAGTTGAAATCCTGCAGAATGCAGTTTGTCAAAGAAGGTTGAGATAATGAAAATCCTTTGTTTGAATGCTCTACCTTAAGTCCAACTACTGATTCCAGACCATCAGTCCATTTAATTTTCATTTTTCCATTCAAATCAACCTCCAATTTTCTTAACATCTCTGCATAACTGCTAGTCACCATACCATCATCCACATGTACCCAATAACCCCCAGACTATTACCCTTTTTTAGTATATAGAAACTAGCATCATGTTTACTACTTACATATCCTAGTTCATGAAAAATTGATGCAAGTTGTTTCCACCAGCATCTGGCTGCTTGTTTTGTA
Source organism: Hemileia vastatrix (assembly GCA_030280995.1). Taxonomy (NCBI): domain Eukaryota; kingdom Fungi; phylum Basidiomycota; class Pucciniomycetes; order Pucciniales; family Zaghouaniaceae; genus Hemileia; species Hemileia vastatrix. The sequence goes on along the minus strand of JASXTE010000019.1, from coordinate 8,461,157 downwards.
CCATACAGGGACTTTTTAAGTCTACATACTTGACATGGATTTCCATTTGAGAAACCTTCTGGTTGTTTGATGTAGATAGTCTTGTCTAAATCACTGTGTAAATAAGCAACAGTTATATCAAAAGACTTTACAACCCAATTATTCTTTGCAGCTAAAACCAACATAACCTTTAGGGAAACAAAAGTTTCTGTTGGTGCAAAAGTATCAGTAAAATCAGTTCCCTCTAGTTGTTTAAATCCTTGGGCCACATAGCGTGTTTTATATCTTTATACACTACCATCTTGATTCCTTTTCTTGGCAAACACCCATCGCACACCTAGGACATTAGCTCCTTCAGGTAGGTCAACAATGTCCCAGACTTGCATCGTACTGAGATTGTTCAATTCCTTCTCGCAAGCCAACTTCCACTTTTCCTTATCTGGACATTTACATTCCTGTGCGTAAGTTTTGGGGAGTCATTCTGATAAGGACTGGGCATTTGCTTCAATATGATAAACCAAAGCATCCTGTGCAGCAATTGTTTCTTCTGCAGAAAAATTTCCAAGGACCAGCCTGTTCAGAATGTGCAATAGAGAAGCTTTTTGTACTTTATCGGAAGGAAATGGAGTTGTAGATGCGGAAATTTCCCCTGGGAATTCTTCCATGGCGGATGCAACAACTTTGCCCGTTTCTAGGTGCCAAAAAATCCAGCCATTACCTCCATTAGCAAAACCAACCACTAGAGAACGGAGGCTTCTATGGTCCAGCTTATTTTGTTTTTCTTTAGGAATATGTACATAAGCCCATTCTCCAAAAATTCTGAAATTCCCCAAGGATGGTTTTTTATCAAAAATTAATTCATATGGTGTCTTGACATTTGTGTTGACATTTGTGAGTCTGTTGTGAATGTATGATGCCCACAAGTAAGCAAAACCCCACATGTTCGTCTCTAAACCACTTCCAACTAGTATAGCACAAGCCATATCACCTATGGTCCTATTGAATCTTTCAGCCGTGTCATTTTGCTCATGATGGTATGGCATGGAATGTTTGTGAATGATACCAGCTGAGTTCAGAAAAATGCTAAAACATTTGTTATAATATTCATTCCCATTTTCTGTGTGTAGAAATTTGATTTTCTTTTCTGTGACATTTTCCAATCGGTTTTTGAATGCAATGAACACATCTAGAACTTCAGTTTTGGATTTGATGATATGCACTTTGCCATAGGTTGAAAACTGTTCCCGGAAAAGAACAGCATATACTTCACCATTGGAAGATATATCTGGAAGAGGGCCCACCACATCGGAAACTACAAGTTCCATGAATTTGAACTCATGATTGGATAAAACTGTAGTTTTATGTCGAGTCCCTTTTGCCACTGCACACACATTGAAAAAGAATTTTTCATCAAGAATTTCAACTGGAATATCATCACAACACTGTAATTTCATAATGCGCTTTAATATTTGTATGCTTGCATGGCCTAGACGTCTATTCCAGAACAAAAGAGAATTTGGTTTAGCTGGAGGATAGGGAACTTTTGAATGTTCTGGTAAGGGAACAAAAGGGGCCATTGACACATGAGAAGAAGATGTAACTAAAAAGTCTACATTGCTTTTACTAGGAGATAGAGGATTTTCATTTTTTGTATATTTATATTGTTTTTATCTACAAATTTTTTTATTTTAATAGACCATTTTTGTTTTTCATGAAATATAACTGCTATAAATAGAGGGATAGAATCTTTAGAAATTACAGCATTATTATTGGAGTCAAAACGCATTTCATAACCCTTGTTAAAAAGATCATATAATGAAATTAGGGTGTGTCATGCCTTGTCACAATAAAACACATCATTTAACACAACTATTTCTCCTTTGATGCCAGATATAAGCATGTCACCATAACCAGTAATGAAAGCGGGAGAACCATCAGTTGCCACATTAAATTTTATAGGGGATATTTCTTTAAAGTTAAGTAGGAGACCTACATTTCCTGTAACATGATGGGTGGCTCCTGAATCAAGCACACCAACATCTAATTCCAGAAAATGATCTGCAAGCCATTCATCTTTCCCTAAATCCACACCGTCCAGTGTTGTGGCTAATACTTCAATGGTGGCAGGATCCAATTCAGTAAAACGTGCAGATGAAGAAGACAGGATTTTGTTTCTCGATCTCTTTTCCTGTCGAGTTAGCTTCTCCATAATGGGTCTCGCTAATTTTAGCTTTGCCTCTCTCAATGCCCAGACTTCAGCATTGAAGGCTGGACAATCTGGGTTATATGGGCAAGAGGAGGAGAAATTTTTGGTACAGGAACAGGTGAAACAGAAGTTTTCTTTTGTTCGTGCATATGGAGGACGGTACAAATCCATTTTTCCTTTTTTGAAGGCAAGGGCATGTACGTCGGCACTCAAAGCGGTAGACATGGGAACATTGCTTGCAATAGTAATCGCTGAGGCTGTGTTATTGAGTGCCTTTATCATTGAATCATTGGACGGTTGACTGGTGATGGATTGAGTCTCAAAATGCCGATTTAGGGTGTGGAAAATTTCGTTTGCATTATTAGGTAAGAGAACATGTTCCCAAACAGATTTTGCCGTATCATCAGAGAAAGAAAAATTTGAATGCTTAATCTTTTGAAGGATGGAATCTACTTTCAAAAGGTGTGAAGACATATCGGTGAAGGATTCCGTGCAAATGGCAATCAGTTCCCTGAACAACAAAGCACAGGAAGTATGGGTTGAAGCTTCAAATTTATTTGCCAGTGTTTGGAAAGCAGTATAGCATGATGAATCCTCATCAATTTTGGCTTGAAGTTTACCCGGAATTGAATTGAAGATGATGGTCCATCCAAGTTTATCCTTGAATTTTGTAATTGGAGTGGCCAAAATAACAGTTGTGGTGGCATATCTAGTTGAACCTACCCACTGTCGCATGGTAACAAGAGTGAGTTTTTGCCAATCTTGCTAGTTGGAACCTTTTGCATCGAGCTTATCTATCTTAGTGGCTACGTTGAACACTCTACCCATGTAGATGTGACTTAGTTCACCATGATAATTATCAGGTGGGGGGAAGGTCGGCTGAAGACATTGGAAGTTCAGGAGATGGGCTCGAAGGTATGGATGGAGGGAGAGATTCAGGTGTGACTGACCAAGGAGTGGAAGAAGATCCGGGTGAAGATTCACGAGATGAGGACGGTTCTGGGGTGGGGTCAGGGGTATGGAGAGGGTGTTCCACCTTGTCAGAAGAGAGTGGTGGTGACAAAGATGATGGTTTTGGGTCAGGTAAGGTAGAGGGTTTATTCTCCAGTTGAAGGAAAGGACAATCACGTTGTAATTTAGGTTTTGTTTTAAAAGGTTCGGGAGTGTTGATACGTGGGGGAGGGGTAATTTGATTAGGATGATAGAGAGGAAGTCAATGGGGATGATGTTAACGCTATCAGAGCGGGGTTAAGAGGAAAAAAAATAACTTGGATGAAAGAAGGATACAATGCTTTCATGTGTGACTAGAACAGTACGGAAAGGGATCTGCTTCAATAAGCGGGATAGCCCATAACCTATAGAGACAGGATCAGATACACTACTCCGAGAGGAACCAGAGATAAGTGTATGTGCCTCTACAGGTTTATATACTAACTCGCTAAGTACATATAGTTTAAGTACATAACACAGGTGCCAGTTTTTTTCTGGTGAATTTTAATGGAAAAATATTCTTATACACTTATATTTGTGATATGTTAATCTATATATATAAAAGAACCAGTCTATTATATAAATAACTTAGTGCTCTAACTTCCTAAAAAATAGGAAATTGTACCGCTAACCTAACTTACCCCTCAACCCCCCAATCCCCTTACCTTAATCATCCCTATCATGCAATGTGTATGCAAGCCTGCTGTCTGTCTGTGTAGTAGATGGTGAGCAGGCTTGTAAGAGATAATAAATCTTATCAAGCTTAAGATTGATTTTTGCTTTAAATATGTGATCCAGCTTAGAATGAAATTAAATGGCATTAGGGGGTATCAATGTTAGAAATATTTAATTATTTAAAAGGTATTTCACAACACAAAAATAAAGCTACAAGGCTGACTTTATTTCTCAGTAAAACGGTGTTTTGTGGGCACAATATAGCATATTTTAAATAATAATCATGGTTGATTTGGTAGAAAAAAGAGGTATTTTGAAATGGAAGATTTCTAACTTTGATGCCGCCTATTATGTATATTAAAATAAGACTGGTGGGTACAAGACACCCTTCTCCAAATTTGAGCTGTCCCAAACAAAAACTCCATCTTCATCAACAAAAACATCCTGACCACCAGAATCAAGATCAGATCCAGCCAGTTTAGCCTCTTGGGGGAGGTCAGAACAATCATCCAGTTTAGCCTCATGGGGGAGGAGAGAAAAATCTTCAGAACCCTTTGTGCTGGCCCTAACCACTGGAACATACTCATCAAACTCTTCAGAATCAGAATCCTCATCTGTAGGTGGCCTCCTCGATAATCCATCAGGCATCGTAAAAGTTTTGTCCGGTTTGTGTACCAGGTCAAAAGAAAAATGTTGAATAAATGCCACCCACCTAGTCATTGGAGCATTTGGAAGACTAGGTGTATTGATCATCTGGACTAAAGATTTTGCATCCACCTGCAGCTCAAAATTCTGCCCCCACAAAAGAGTCTGTAGCTTCTTTAAAATTTTTGCTACACCACACAATTCCAATTTAGGTTGAGAATACCTAGATTCCACCTCATTAAACACCACAGACTCATATCTTACTGGCCTGACCCTCCCATGTTTATCCTCCTGAGACAAAACAGCACCAGCAGCAATATAGCTTGAGTCCACTGCCAGATAAATTTTTCCAGCATCAACACCATAATCCAACTTGTGAAGGGCAATATCTTCACCAATCACCTTCTTCAACTTCTGAAAAGCCTCTTCACACTCTTCAGTCCATTCCCAGTCTGCATCTTTCCTGGTCAGCCTCCTCAAGGGTGAAGCCAACAAAGAAAAATCCTTAATAAAAATCCTGACATATACACACACACCCGAAAATCCCCTGACTTCAGTGGTATTCTTAGGCCTTGGCCATGACTGAATTTTATTAACTTTTTTCTTTTCCATAATCCTTCCCTCTTTACATACCACATGACCCAGAATTTCCAAAGCAGGAACACAACAACAGAATTCTGACCCTGAAATGGTCAAATCAGCCTCTTCAATCCTAAACAACACTCTCTCTAGAGTTATTGCATATTCCCAGACAAACCTCCTTATGCCAGGGTTCTCTGCTAAAACCTCATTACCATAATCAGTGGATGGTCCTTTAATTCCACCATCATCAATAAAAATACCAGCATGAGTAGGAACCTCATCTTGCAAAATCCAAGCCATCTGTGCTTGATATACTGCCACTGAATTAGTTGCTCCTTGAGGCAACCTAGTGAGTTGAAATCTTCCCAAAGGAGTCTCAAAAGTTTTGAGAGGCCTTGAATCCGTATGAAGCTCCCTCTCATCATAACCACCCATAATATCACCCAAACCATAACACACCCTTCCAGCAAAAGCTTCAACAAAATCCTCTGCACTTGGTGGCATACCAGCGTCCTTGATAGTGACTCTATTCAAGGCTCTAAGGTCATGAACCACCCGCAACTTTCCATTCTGCTTCTTTACACTGAAAACCGGACTTGAGTAACTGGATGTCGATTGTTCATATAACCCAGTCCTGACCCTTTCCCTAACAATCTCCACAAAATCCTCTCTGATAGAAACTGGAATCGGAACAGGTTTGATTTGCCAAGGTTCATGACAAATCTCAGGAATCAAGTAAGGTTCCCCATAAGAGTGCTTCAATACACCCCTTTCCTCCTCAAAAAATGCCACCACCTTTTCCCTTAGCACAATAACTTGCAAAAACAACTTCTTTTCTTCTTCAGACAACCACCCATCAGGACCAAAATTAACAACCTTCAGTCTTTCCGCAGTCACCCTAGCTGTCTCTACAAATTCTGGAGGATTCTTCACCAATGGAGTACAGGACGGATCTCTTGACAAAGGAGGTCTTTTCAAGGGAGGATTTAAACCCACAAGCATAGGCTCATTGACAGGCCCAATCTTCTGCGCTACCTTCTTATACTTTGCCGCTCCACCTTTAACTTGAGGGATCTTCAGGAAATCTTCACCACCAGAACTGGAACAAAAACCAAGGGTTTCCCCATTGCTCACATGTGTGGCCAAGGTAATGTTTTTGAAAGGTGTAGAAGGAACCCTAGCAGTGCACAATTGGGATGACTTACTTTTAGACCCCAATCTCACCACTCCAAAACTTTTCCGCAATACCAAATCTTCATCTTCACTTCCGTCTTCCAAATCTTCAAATCTTGATTCATCTTCAGAATCAATTCTTTTAAAATTGTGCAGTTTATCCTCATGCTGGAGGCCCAAAAATAGATCTTGATGATCTTCTTTATTCATAATTTTCTGCAGTTTAACCTCATGCTGGAGGCCCAAAAATTGATCTTGACGATCTTCATAAAAATATTTTGAATCTTCTTTCTTCTTTATCTTCAGATTTTTTTCTTGGTTTTCTTGAATTATCTTGAAATTTTTTTTTCTTTTCTTGAGTTTTCTTCTGACCTACAAAAATAACCAGGGGTTTCCCCAATGCTCACAGGTGTGGCCAAGGTAATGTTTTTGAAAGGTGTAGAAGGAACCCTAGCAGTGCACAATTGGGATGACTTACTTTTAGACCCCAATCTCACCACTCCAAAACTTTTCCGTAATACCAAATCTTCATCTTCACTTCCGTCTTCCAAATCTTCAAATCTTGATTCATCTTCAGAATCAATTCTTTTAAAATTGTGCAGTTTATCCTCATGCTGGAGGCCCAAAAATAGATCTTGATGATCTTCTTTATTCATAATTTTCTGCAGTTTAACCTCATGCTGGAGGCCCAAAAATTGATCTTGACGATCTTCATAAAAATATTTTGAATCTTCTTTCTTCTTTATCTTCAGATTTTTTTCTTGGTTTTCTTGAATTATCTTGAAATTTTTTTTTCTTTTCTTGAGTTTTCTTCTGACCTACAAAAATAACCAGGGGTTTCCCCAATGCTCACAGGTGTGGCCCAGGTAATGTTTTTGAAAGGTGTAGAAGAAACCCTAGCGGTGCACATTTGGGAGGACTTACTTTTAGACCCCAATCTCACCACTCCAAAACTTTTCCGCATATCTTTCAATAAAGATATATAACCAATCTTCTTTTTTGAACTTGAATTAAAATTGATTGAGAATCTTGAGAGAGAACAGAGACTTGATAAAAAACTTGAAGAATACTTGCAGAGAAGAGAAACATTAAAAAGAGAAGTTTGAAAATCCACTTGGTATATCTCCAAGGGAGCTGACCTACTACAACACGGGATTTCCTCATTTTGGGGAGAGGTTGTAGCACTAGGGTGATCAGCCCTCATTACTCTAAAAAAGACAGACTCTCAATAAATCCTGAGCCACACTCCAGAAAACCAGAGGTGGCACCAACTTCTTTCCTTCTCCTGTAGCAATCCATGCACTGGCACATTGAAGATAAACCAGGCCTGGTCTCCCAACCATCCTCTCCAGGGGATGATAACCTCATGTGAAGTCTCCTTTCATCTTCACCAGTCAACTCCAAACTGATTCCCAAATCATATTGATAGCCAATTCTTGCCTGGAAATCCATCAAGAATGGCCCACCCAGAACAGCTCTCACCGGACAACCTACGCACAAGGTCAAGGATGTTCCTGCAAGTGAGATAAAATGTTCAGATACTTCTTTGAAGCACAGAGGGATAGTTCGAGGAAGTGATTCAAAGATGACTCGAAGGAAGAACTACTGCTTCGAGTTATGTTCGAGAAGGATTCTAATATAATTGAACGGTAATATTAAAATTCTTAAGATCTCACGAAGGGTTGGAAACTCAACAATCAAAGATTTAGGATTTAGATATGATTATTGAGAAAATAAATAAAGATACAATAATAATGATTTTCACTTAGAGTTTTATCACTATTAACTATAAATACGTTTTATAATTTAATTCTAAAGAATGTCAAACCAAAAACCCAGCCCCTTTTATATCCTTTACTCCTCCTCGCATTGACCTCATACTCATCCACCATTCCGCACACCACAAACCATTTAAAATATATCCGTTACACTTGGACCCTCCTCACTAACATTTGTCAACCCCCCTTAATCCTTCACTAACCATTCTGTTCATGCTCACTACCCCTTAATAACCCACAGACATTTCATGAACCTTTTAATGTACTATTATATTAACTGTTGCACTGTGCGTCGCTTATTGGAAAAAAGACTAAGACACACTATTGAGAGATTGACTAATTTAGATTTAGAGTTTTAGGCTAGCGCGATTGAATAGCGAGTACACAAAGGAAAGTTGCAGTTGCTATGGAGAGTTGCTTTCTGCGCTTTGAGTATGGATTTGAACCCTTTAGTATTGATTTAATGAGCTACTTTTGCCTCGAGTGTCACGTGGCGCATGACAGATGCCCGGGTATAAGAACGCAAGCTCCGTTGAGTGTAAAACATATTTCCCACACTACTTTCTCTTCCTATTTACTTAATTATTATTTTATTACTTTAATTCATTATGACGGATTTCCCTACACCGACTCCCACGCCTCCACACCCTAAAGCGGATGGGGGTGTTGTCACACGGCAATTTTCGAAGACTTGCACGGCTTGCGAGTCGATGGAGTATTTCTGCGTGGAGAGCACGGCAACACGAGGGCCTCGCCAGAAGTGCGAGTTTTGCTGATGGAGAAGAGTGGCGTGTGACGCCTTAGCGAAGAATGCCGATATTGAAAGTCGGTTTACTAAGACGAAGTATTGGGTGATCCCTAAAACGAAAGAAGTAGTTGAGGACATCTGGGATGTGTCCATTGGGGACGATCAATCGGTGGGGGAAAATGAGGAAGAAGTTGAAGATGATGTGAACATCTGGGTGGCTAGGGCTGAGAACAAGAGGGGGGTCGTCAAGGAGGAAGTTGACAAATTGGTCGAAGAGGAGGAAGAAATTCCCATCTCGAGGAAAACCCCGAAGAAACGACGGGTGGTCATCAAAGATGACGAAGAGGAAAGGGAGGTGGCAGAGAAGGTCACTCCTAGATTATTTTTGGAGACTGACCCAATCTTCGAAGTAAGTTCACCCTCTTATAATTTATAAATTTAATTTCTAATGATTCTGTTTTTAGAATTCAGACGTCATCATTGAGGCCACTACAACAGAAGCTTCAAATGTGGAAGCGACCCTTGTGGGGCCCATTGCGGTGGAAGTGGCAGTGGAGGATAGATTACAAACTGTTACCGCGAGGGAGGAAAACAAAGAAACCCTCAATCAAGTATGGTTAAAGAAACCTTGTCAGGTTCGACGAGCAAGATATATTGAAGAATTGAGCGGCGAGATTGATAACATTGTCGATGCCCCTTCCTTTGACGTAGCCGAGGAGTTACTTGAACTTGGGGAATTGATTCCGGTAGGAGAGGGGGAGAACTTTGAGAAATGTAGAAAGGAGATAAGGGAAATTTTGGAAAAGATGAAGGGATTGGTTCGGGAGAAGATAAAAGAGAAAATTTAAAATAAAAAGAGAAAAGAAGAAAAAGAATGTAAAAACAATTTGTATTTAATTATTTTACTTTGTTATTTTATTTAGAATTTTATTTTTATTTTTTTTATTTTCTTTTATTATTTTTTATATAAGATTTTAAGAGAAAGAAGGAAAAGACAGAAAAAAAGATTTAAATAGAATTTGTTTTAAGATTTTGAAAGAAGAAGTTTAAATGAAGAAAAAAAAGAAAGAATAGTTGATTGAAGGAGTTATTTGTTTTAAGTTCAAAAGAAAAGAATTAAGTAAGAAGAAAGAAATAAGAAAGAAATAATTGATGGAGATAATTTAGGAAAAAAAAATTGTTATTTAAGTTTGTTAATTGACAATTTGAGGGATTTTAGTTATTTGAAAAAAGAAAAGAAAGAAAAAAGAGACAAAATAAAATTTCTAAGAGGATTTTGAAGAAAGAAGTAATTTGTTTCGAAGAATTTAAAAAGGTGATTTAGAAGTTAAAGTGAAGTTCGAGAAAGATGGTCGTGTAATTTTCGTGAAGAATTTTGATAGTTCGAGGAAAATAAAATTTTAAAGAAAAATGTATATAGAAAATTGAGAAGAAATTTTTTTTTTATTATTTTTTTTTACTTTATTTGACTTTATTTTATTTTAAAAGAAGATTGAAACATTTTGAAAAGAGAAAGAATAAAGAAGAAAACAAAAGAATTTTTTAGAAATAAAAATGTTTTAGATTTTAAAAAAAAACAGAGAAAAGAAAAAAAAGAGAGTTTTAAGGTTTTGGTTTTAAAGGGTATTTAAGATGAAAAAATTTTAGGAGTTCAGGGGCGTTAGAAACATTGATGGCTGGTTTCCAGGATGTTTTGTCTGAGTCATTGAGGAAGCCTTCCCATTCCACGAGGTATTGAAGTTTCCCTTTGTGCATTCTTGAATCAAGGATACGGCTTACTTCCCACTCTAGATGGTCTTCTACTTCGACCGGTTCCGGAGGAGGTTGGTTCTTGCCCGGGTATGTTTCTCGAGCCAGTTCCAGGAGAGATATGTGAAAAACAGGGTGAATAGCCCGCCATTTAGGAGGTAGCTTGAGTTGAAATGCAGTTTTAGAGACTTCAGAGTCGATTTTGAATGGCCCCAAGCGTTTTTCAGCCAGTTTCTTTGATGGCCGAGTCGTTCAAATTTTCCGTGCGTCGAGCCATACTTTGTCACCTGGTTTTAAAGGAGGAGCAGTTTGTCAATGTTTTTCAGCCTGTTCCTTGTACCTTCGAACTGCTAATTCCAGATTTGATTTAAGTTCCTCTTGGAGTCGTGATATGGTTCGAAGATAATGTTCCGCAGGATGATTAGTTCCTACATGGATTGAATTGAATCGAGGATGTCTTCCATAAACAGTTTCAAAAGGAGATTGTTGTGTCAAAGAATGAGTTGAGTTATTATAAGCAAATTCGGCCAATGGTAGCCATGTGGTCCAATCGTCTTGTTGGTAACTGACATACATTCGAAGGTATTGTTCGAGGATTTGTTTGACCCTTTCTGTTTGCCCATCAGTTTCGGGATGATAGGCTGTGGAGAGGTTCCTCGTGATATTGAGTTGTCGACACAGTTGAGTCCAGAATGTGGATACAAACAATGAGCCTCTATCTGAAATAATATCATTAGGTAAGCCGTGTTTGGAAAATACATATTCTAGAAACAATTTTGACAGATCTTCTGCAGTAGCAGTAGTAGTGGTTTTAATGAAAATAGACATTTTTGAGAATCTATCTACTATTACTAATATAGCATCAAAATTATTAGAAAGAGGAAGTTGAGAAATAAAATCCATTGATAAAGATTCCCAAGGTTTGGAGGGAATAGGAAGTGGTTGAAGCAACCCATACTTCCGGTGACAGGGAGCCTTATTCCTATTACATTCGTAACAAGCTTTTATATAGGCCTTGATTTTCCTGGTCATACCTGGCCAGAAAAAATCCCTCGCTATTAACTGGTAGGTTTTATCAACACCAAAATGACCAGCTAATGGAGAATCATGTCGACTGTTGAAAATCCATAATTTTATCTTATTGTTGTCAGGTATGACTACTCTAACTTCGAAGACTAATAGACCTGATTCAATACTAAATCTTTTGGCCCCTTTCTTTGAGAGTATTTTGTCTTTTAACCCTAAACAATAATTGTCCTTTGACTGAGCTTTGAGGATGTTGGATAGTGGATTTTGAAACAATTGAATTGTCATTGAATTAAGTTGATGAGTTGTTAACATTGATTCGTTGAAGATTGATTTCACATTTTCTGGATTTTTGTCAGAAAATGTGTCCCCCCGCTGTGGGTAAACGTTGTCCCGACGTGACAAGATATCTGGGACAATGCAGTTCTTACCTGGGCAATAGGAAATAGAAAAGGGAAATTCAGACAGAAATTCAGCCCACCTGGCTTGACGCCTGGTTAACACTTTGGAAGACATAAAGTATTTCAAAGCATTATGGTCTGCTAAAATTTGAAATGGACTATCTAGGCTGATAAGAAAAGAGTGCTATTTTTTAAGACAGTGAATAATAGCTAAAAGCTCTTTGTCATGAATTTCATAATTTAACTCTGCTGCAATGAGTTTGCGTGACTCAAAAGCAACAGGATGAAACAGTTTTGTTTCCGGATTCAATTGAGAAATGACCCCTGCAATAGCATAATCGCTTGCATCTGTCTCGACTATTGTCGAAGCAGTAGGATCAAAGTGTCGAAGAATTGGAGCTGTGGTGAATGCCGTCTTCAATGCTTTGAATTCCTTTCGCGCTGTAGAAGTAAAAACAAAAGGAATATCTTTTCTAAGAAGAGAAGTAAGATTGGAAATAGTTTTAGAGTAATCTTTAATAAATCTTCTATAGAAATTTTCAAAACCCAAAAATCCTTGGAGGGATTTAACCCATTTGGGCTCAGGCCATTCCAGGACCTTTTGAATATTTTTGTTGTCCATGACTAAACCATCAGTGGATAATGTAAAACCCAAAAAATAAATAGATTTAAGATGGAATTCGCATTTATTATGCTTGGCGTAGAGTCCATGATCTCGAAGCCGATTTAAAACCTGTCGAACATGATGAATATGTTCATCCAGTGTCTTTGAGAAAATTAAAATATAATCTAAATAGACGACAACAAATTGTTCAACAACATCTTGAAAGATGTCATTGACAAAAGTTTGAAAAGTAGATGGTGCGTTACACAATCCAAAAGGCATAACTAAATATTCAAAACTACCAAATCTAGTGCGCATTGCAGTCAGTGGTTCATGACCTTCCGCAATGCAAATAAGATTGTAAGAGCCTCTAAGATTAATTTTAGAAAAGAAATTAGAACCATTAAAAAGGGTAAGAAGCAATGACATAGGAGGAACAGGATATGCATTCTTCTTAGTGACTGTGTTGAGCTTTCTATAGTCAACACACAACCTAAGACTACCATCCTTCTTTTTTACAAAGAGGACAGGGGAGCCGGTTGGAGATTTACTAGCTTTGATGAAACCTTTGGCTACATTCTCTGCAATTTAGTCTTGAAGAACTTGAGATTCGTCCTTTGACAAAGAATAGACAGGACCTGCCGGAGGTACTGGGCCTATTAACTCTATCTGATGGTCGTAGGGTCGATAAGGTGGTAACTTATTGGCCTTGCGGATTGAAAAAACATCGAGGAAATCATGATAGATTTCTGGTAGAGTCAGTTTAATGGCTTCAACGTCGATTTGGTTGTCCTCATCATCTTCGAGAGAATCTGTTGAGGGAAGACCAGAATTGAGAGAGCATAATTCGATTACTTCGAGGCAATTTAAATCCTCTTCAAGTGAAGTCATCGAGCTAGAAGGGTTAGCCAATTGCTCATTTAAAGAAAGATCAGATGCTTACAAGTCATCTGGAAGAGATTTGTCCTCTAGCAGGACATTGTCAGGCGGGTTGTTTAACTCCCTATTGACATGCATTGAAAAATTAGAAATATACTTAGTCCGTTGTGGTAGCCTAAAGTTTAGTACGGCACCTAAATACGTAAATGGAGTTATTACGGCATGCAAGATTGGCGTTATTATTTTTTATAAAAGGGTTTTATTTAATTTATTGGAGTTTAAAATATGAAGAAATTGGTCACGAGCAAATGCCTACACAAATACAATTTATTTCACGGAGAAAACTTATTTTTACGGTCTGAAAAATTTATAAGTATTAAGTCAAGTCACTCAAGAACCTTGGGAAATTTTCCCAGAATTTTTACTATTTTTCTTAAATTTTTAAATGAATTTTAAAGTTTTATAGAAATATTTACGTTTTCAAAAATTACTTAACTTTGATGAATTTTCACGGGGTAATTAGAGCTGCGCAGACTACGAAATTTAGTTTGGTATGTAAAGGGGAAGTAGCTCTATTATGTGTAATTTTTCTAGATTTTTTATTATAGTGTTAAGGTTCTAATTGAGTCCGGAAGTCCGGACGGATTCCATTTCGACTCCGTACGGGCTCCGGATTGACTCTGGAAGAGCTCTGGAGGGGAAAACTTAGGCACGTGACTAGGAATACTTAAGCGCTTCTCAAACTCGAAATTGAGAAGGGGGGACACATCATACAGCTTAATCTTTAACCACCACGGTCTCATTTTTTATTACTCAACAAATTAAATAAATTTGTAATACCCTTATAACTTTATATTTTTTATATATAACATTTTAGAAATACTACTCAACAATTAAAATAACACTTCAAACAGGGTATCTTTAGAAAGGTCTTTGTCGCTGGGACTTGATTATTGCTGTCTCATAAAAATTCAAATTATTATAAAAACATAAAAGTCAATCTTTACAGATCTTTCTCTGGTACACCTTAATTGTTGTTATCAGTATTTCTTTTCTCAACAGCCACTTTTAATTAAATCTCAATAAGCGTTAAATATTTTAGAGTTTCATTATTTTATCAATCAGATTCAAGTAGATTGGTTAGCTTAGTGATTTAGAATTCCCATTTTGTTATTTTATTGGAAGGACGGGGTTTTCAGCTAAATCCACATATCTCCTCCGGATTCTGCTTACAGCAAGGCGACTGTAAGAGTTTACCTTACCATAGTTGGTGCCCAACGTGGGGTTCGATTTCTCTAGCTTTCTTTAAAAGACTTACTTGATCAAGAACGTTATTAGCCTGCAAGAGGCTTATTTTCTGGAACTCTAATTGGATTTTTGTTATTGGCCTGCAAGAGGCTTGTTATTTTATCGATTGTTAACGCTTTTCATTACTTATTGGGATGTCTTCTTCTGCTGTTGCTTCTGGATCTTCTAACCCTCTTACTCCCTCAGTTAGAATTGTTTCTTGGGATGGCCCAAAGTTTGATGGGGAGGAGGTTAAATGGTTCATTAGCAGGTATGAAGCTGCTGCTGCTGTTGATGGTGCTTCCCATGTGGATATGGTGAAGCAAGTTAGATTTTTTATTGCCGATAGGGAGGTGGAAAAAGAGGTTATTGCTATGCAGGCATTCAAGGACAAGGATTGGGTTAAGCTTTCTAAAGCTATGGTTGATAGATGGGGTGTTAGGTTTACTATGATGGACCTCAATAAAATTGTTGGAGACTGGCAAGCAAAAGGTGGAGTTTCTTCTATGGCTGACTTCAAAAAGCTCTGTGTTCAGTTTGATGAAGTGGTGGAATATCTCATACTAGTGGACGAGTTAGTGCATGAGAACCAAGCAAAAGATTTGTTTTGGTCAGCATGCAGCAGGGATATTCGTATGGACGTCTTGAAGGATCTTTCAAGAAAAGATTTGATGAAGGAACTGCCTAATGGTGAGCAGAAACTGCCGGCTCTGGAGGTTATCAAAGAGAACATTCAGGCCCATCTCAAGTTATTGGCGTTGGACAAATATCAAGAGTCATGCACTCAATATGTTAGCAAGGTTAGCGAAGTTTTGGCCGAAAATAACGATATTATGGTCAAAGCCCAGGAGGCCAAGAAGGCTCAAATGGGATTACCTGCTGCTAAAGTTGAGGGTAATGTAAATAATAAGATGGTCGATCACTTGGCCGATTTAACGAAACAATTAAAAATATTTGTTCAAGAAACCCAGAAGGCTAACAAGGCCCCAATTGCTTCTTCGTCGACGTCAACTTCTTATCAGTCTAGAGGGTATGAACGTCGAAATTATAATGGCAATAATAATGGTAACCGCTTCCCAGGCAATGGGAGAAATGGTGGGAATGGTGGTAGTAATGGATATAGAGGTGGCTATGATGAGCCAAAGGTGTGCTCCTATTGTAATAGGAGGGGTCACAGAGCAACAGTTTGTTTTGCTCTTGATAAGGATATGGATTCTGGGCGAGTTTTATTTGATGGTAAAGTTTATAAATTTCCTGATGGTTCGTTCATCAAGCCCAGTGATGGACAGTCTCCTTCTGATTTGGTCAGAAGAAGTTTAACGGCTGAAAGGAGAGCCAGATTTGAAGAGGTGACGGATGAAGATGTTAATGCCAAGAGTGGCAAAAATGGTAATGGTAATGGTGGAAAAGCTGACAAAGGTAAAGAGAAAGAGGTCAGTAAAGCCACATTTTCTACTTCTTTTGGTGGTTTAGAGCTGGCGACGGTTGCCCAGGTGGAGGGTAGCTGTATGGCTGGCGAATACGATGTTAATGCTGCTAGAAGAGCAGCCGCTACTAAGGCGAAAAGTAGCATTCAGAGCCAATTGAGGGCTAATCCTGGCAAGGCCAATAACAAAGTGAACCCTTACTCTAAGGACAAGAATTCTAGTGCTCAAACTGCCGCCAACAAATTGAACCCTTACTCTAAGGACAAATTATATAAAATGCAGAAGGGGATTGCTGATATGGAGCCCCCTAGTTATGGCAAGTTTGATTTAAATGGTGAGCCTATGCCAGAGGATGATTCGGATTCTGAGGAGGACGTACCGTTGGCGTCTCTACCCAGACCAAGTTTTAGCGGTCCCATCCCAATGGAGGGTGTAAGAAGGACTAGCGATGGATCAGGATTAGTGCAAGAAGCTGGTGACGGAGTTAGGGTTATAGAAAGTGAAGATGTTATAATGGGGGGTGAAGATGGCTCGGTTGGACCTCAAGAGGTACCCAGGGCCAAGGTTGTTAAATCAAAGGTCCAGTATGAGCGGCCAGTAGTTTCTGGTCAAGCTAATGCGATGGACGCAGTTTTGAATAGGGTGAATCAACTTCAGATTCCCTTATCTTTGGGGGAGTTATTTACGATTAGTCCGGCGCTTGCTGAAAAGCAAAAGAAGCATTTGACGAGGCGTCGGGTTTCCACTGGAGAGGTGGAATATATTTGTGAAAATGCTGAAAAGTTTGGGGAAGATGTAGATACACATTTTTCCGCTCCCCTGGGTTACCTGGTGGTAACTCTTAATGGTAAAGAAGTAAAGGCCTTGGTTGATTCAGGGTCTCAAATTAATTTAATTTCATTGGAGCAAGCGACGAGTATAGGCTTGCCAATTAAAAGTGGAACTGGGGGAAACCTCAGAGGTATTGGAGGGCATGCAACAGAGCTGATGGGTACTGCTGAGCATGTCAGGTTAGGCATTGGTGGATCTGTTGGTAAGGTTCACTTTTATGTGGCCAGAGGAGCAGTCAAAACTGTTCTTGGTGGTCCTTTTTTGATGGATTTTGAGGCCAGGATAGGGTATCAAGCTGGCATGGGGATTAGTTTGGAGATCACTGGTGAAGATATGCGGAGGTTACATATGCGGTTAGCGCCTCCTGGAGATGAAGGTTGGGAAACACGGCCAGGGATTACTACTCTGTGCCAGTGTTGTGTTTGCACCAAGAAGCGGCATATAAAACGGACGGCTTCTGGTGAATTATGTTTTTTGGAAAAGGATGGATGCCCTCATTTTTTGGGGTAGCAGGGGCTGATCGCTCTAATGTTGTAATCTCTCCTCAGGATGAGATCCCGGATTGCAATAGGTCAGCTCACTTGGAGATAATTCAAGTGGATTCTCAATTATTTTCTGTTAATATTACTTTGGAGTGCAAATACGTTATGGACTTTTCTATATGTTTATTGGATTTACCCTGTTTTTCTATAAAATTTAAAAACGGTGAAAAAGGCAAAATGGGCCAAATTAGGTTGGATAAAAATTGGAAGGGTATGTTTGATTGCCTCCAGCAAGAGGTTAAACTGCAAGTATCTCCTTCTATTATGGACCTCCAGCAAGAGGGTAAACTGCAAAAATCTTATCAAAACCCGATTAAAAATCTTAGTATAATTAAAACACAAAAAAATAATTTTTGTTAAAATTCTATTATGGGCCTCCAGCAAGAGGTTAAACTGCAATTATCTCCTTCTATTTTGGACCTCCAGAAAGAGGGTAAACTGCAAAAATTACATCAAAACTCGATTAAAAATCTCAGTATAAGTAAAACACAAAAAAATAATTTATGTGAAAATGTTATTCCGGACCTCCAGCAAGAGGTTAAACTGCAATTATCTCCTTCTATTTTGGACCTCCAGCAAGAGGGTAAACTGCAAAAATTACATCAAAACTCGATTAAAAATCTCAGTATAAGTAAAACTCAAAAAAATAATTCTTGTGAAAATTCAATTCCGGTCCTCCAGCAAGAGGTTAAACTGCCGACTTTCTTTACAGGTGATTTAATGTTGGATAAGGGAAGCAAAGGTGTTGGAAAATCTGTTTATAAATTAGACGAGGGAAAGAAGAAAAGGGTAAAATTTAAAAATGAAATAAAATATTTTTCTAAGTTTTCTTATTCTGATTCTGGCGATGAAGAAGATTCATTTGATGAAAGTTTTAATGGCGATACAAAAGAAAATGTTTTACCTCAAATTAATTTAGATGTGGATGCAGCCAAATATAAGAAAGTAGCAAATAAAGTTCGACCTATTAATGAACCGCTACCTGCTGAATTAAATCCACCTTTGAGAAGACCAAGGTTATCAAGAGATCCTTATGAAAGTCCCTTGGTAAAGAATCCGCCTGAATTTTCTGAGACGTCAAGAATCACTTTTGAGAGACTGGGTGTTGTTAATTTTGGACCTGATGGTTGGTTGTCTGGAGAAGAGAAGAAGTTGTTGTTGGATGTGATGGTCAAGCGAGAGAAGGCCATTGCTTTTGTAGAAGAGGAGAGGGGTGTGTTGAAGCATTCCTATGGGGAGCCTTACAAGATTCCTGTGGTATGTCATGAACCGTGGCAGCAGAAACCGATTCCTATTCCAGATTCATTAAAAGAAGCTTATATCGAAGTTGTCAGAGAACGGATACGCACTGGACTTTATGAGCAATCAACGTCAAGTTATTCTAGTCCGGTATTTTGTATCAAGAAACCAAACGGCAAGCTTAGAGTTGTTCATGATCTTAGGGAATTAAATAGGGTTACAATAAAGGATGCTGGAATACCACCTAGTGCTGAGGAGTTTGTTGAAGCGTTTGCAGGGAGAGTGTGCTATGGTTTGTGAGATATTATGGGTGGATATGATGAGAGAGAGCTACATCCGGACTCAAGGCCTCTCACTACATTCGATACGCCACTTGGACGTTTACAGTTAACAAGATTACCTCAAGGAGCAACAAATTCGGTTGCAGTTTATCAAGCTCAGATGGCTTGGATCCTTCAAGATGAAATTCCACAATATGCTGGAATCTTTATAGATGATGGAGGAATTAAGGGACCAACAACCGACTATGATAACCAGGTGTTGGAAGAGAATCCCGGGATACGCAAATTCATTTGGGAGTTTGCAATTACTTTAGAAAGAATCTTGTTTCGAATTGAAGAGGCTGGTTTGACTATTTCAGGTTCAAAATTTTCATGTTGTGTGCCAGCCTTAGAAATATTAGGCCATGTGGTATGTAGAGAGGGTAGGATTATGTCCAAGAAGAAAGTTAACAAAATTCAGTCCTGGCCAAGACCCAAGAATACGACCGAAGTTAGAGGGTTTTTAGGCGTTTGCGTATATGTTAGAATGTTTATCAAGGACTTTTCTTCATTGGCAGCTCCATTGAGACGGTTAACGAGAAAGGATGCAGACTGGGAGTGGGATGAAGAGTGTGAGAAGGCGTTTGTGAAGTTGAAGGAGGTTGTAGGGAAGGATTTAGTCCTGCACAAGTTAGATTATGGAAAAGATGCTGGTAGAATTTATTTAGCAGTTGATTCAAGTCAGGTTGCAGTTGGGGCGGTTTTGTCTCAGATGGATAAAGCTGGTTACATCAGGCCAGTTAGGTATGAATCTGTAGTATTTACTGAGGTCGAATCAAGATATTCTCAACCGAAATTGGAATTATGTGGTGTGGCGAAAATACTGAAGAAACTTCAGCATATTTTGTGGGGGCAACATTTTGAGTTGCAAGTGGATGCGAAATCGTTAATCCAGATGATTAATTCCCCAAGTTTACCGAACGCACCCATGACGAGATGGGTAGCTTTTATTCAACATTTTTCGTTTGATTTAGTTCATAAGCCTGGCAAAACTTTTACTATGCCAGATGGTTTATCAAGGAGACCACCCACTGAAGAAGATTCAGACTCAGAAGAGTTCGATGAAGATATACCTATTATCAAAGCCAGCACTAAAGGAGCTGAAGACTTTCCATACCTCCCCCATGAGGTTAAACTGGCAGGACTATTGTGTTTAGATTATGGTGATGATGACCTCCACCAAGAGGATAAACTGGAAAATAGTTTTTATGTTAATAAAGGTGTAGATAAATTCGGCAGAGAGGAGGTAGAAGAAGATGTGGTGTATGTAGAGGAAAATGGATTGGTAGTGTGGGATAGTAGTAAATTAAGGAATGGTGTATATGTTGGAGAATTAGAGAACTTAAATAAAAAGGTGGATAAAGAGAAAGAGGTATATTTGAATACGGTTTTCGAAGGATCCAAAGGTTCAGAAGAAAAACTTCGACATAGCTCGATTAAAAATTTATTTAGGGGTCAACGATTATTGGCTCATTCATGTGCAGGTGATATTGGTGATAGAGAAGTCCCTATTGATGTTATATTAATCGATTTTCAAGATGAAGTCTGGGGTCAGACTGGTTTTTATTTTTTGTTAGTGAAATATTTGTTGACTTTAGAGAGGCCAGAAGATTGTGAAGACGATGAATGGGTGGCTATCAAGAGGAAGTCATCTACGTTTTACCTATCTGGTCGACGTTTAATGAGGAGGAGGTATCCAAATCCTCAAGTAGTTATAACTCAACAGAAGGGGCAAGAACTAGTTTTTAAATCACTGCATGAAGATCTCGGGCATAGAGGCGTGGGAGAAACGTTTAGAAGAATTTCTGATCGATTTTGGTGGCCTGGCATGAAGATGGCTGTTAAACAGTGGGTTCAGTCATGCAAAGAATGTCAAAGACGAAGTTATTTAAGGCCAAAAGAACCTGGACGCGCGACTGGTGAATATACGCTCTTTGGAAGAGTTAGTTTAGATGCCGTTCATATAAAAGAGGGATGGTATAAATATTTAATTGTGGCCAGAGATGATTTATCTGGTTGGGTAGAGGCAGCACCTCTTATTAATTTAACTGCCAAAAATGTGGCAGAATTTTTTTTGAATAATTGGGTATATAGGTATGGGGTGATGAATTTGGTGACGGTAGATGGAGGTCCTGAATTTGGGACAGAGTTTAAAGAGGCCGTATTGAAAGTTGGATCAAAGGTTAGGGTAGCAACCCCATATTATCCTGAAGCTGAAGGCATGGTTGAAAGAGGGCATCAAGTTATTAAGGATGCTTTAGTTAAAATGTGTGGGACAAGTGCCGAAAAGTGGAGGCACTATTTACCTTTAGTTTTATTTGCTGATCAAATCACTGCCAAAAGGACGACCGGATTTTCACCTTATGAACTTGTTTTTGGACAGAAAGCAGTTTTACCGGTTGATTTAGAAGCTGAATCATATCTTGGAGTTGACTGGGACACGGTCAAAACTACTGAAGAATTATTGTGTGCAAGAATGATGCAGCTAGAAAAGAAAGAAGAATATTTAGAAAAGGTATATTCGCGGATGATGAAGATCCGAAATCAGTCAGTCAGATATTGGGATGAGCGGTTGGCACATCGATTAAGGAAACCTTTGAACCCAGGAGATATGGTCCTGGTGTATAATAGGAGTTTGGAAAGTCAATGGGGAAAGATGTTTGCAGATAGGTGGAATGGACCGTATAAAATCAAGGAGCAAGTTTCCGGCGGTTCATATGTGCTAGAAGAGTTGGATGGAGTAGTATTAAAGAAGAGGGTAGCGGCCGATCAAGTGAAACGGTTCTATCCTAGAGGCACCAGGAGTGCCGAAGTCTTCCTCCGCAATGAGGATAAACTATGAAATTTCTTAAATTTTATCAACTCCAAAATGAGGATAAACTACAATTTTAATGACTTTTATTAAATTTATACCTCCGAAATGAGGATAAACTATGATATCTACAAAATTTTATGGATTCCTCCGCAACGAGTATAAACTATCTTCTTATTTTTATCAAAAATACTTTACTATCATTACACTGCATATGGGCGACGAAACTGTGATGAAACATAACGAAATGCGAGAAAACCTTCATTGAAAATTTTCAAAATTCAAAATTCTTAAAATATGGGTGAAGATAGTGTTGGAAAATTTTTAAAATTTATTGGAAGAAGTGTTCACAGGGGAACCTTCTTAATTTAATATTGGCAAGTGTGGGGGTAATTGATGGGCTGGCTGCTCTATACACAATTACCCCATAATGTTCGTTTCCAAAATTTTCCCTGTTTCTAGTTGAATCCTGGCTTTGTCTTTTAATTTTAGGAAGTCCACTAAGACTATAAACTGGAACGAATCAAGAGACACCGCTCTCAACGCCGGATTCAAGATTTTTTTTATTTTGTTTTTGATTTTTTATGTTAGATTGTGATTTCTTTTCTTTAATATATATTATGAATTATTGTAAAGGTGATGCTCACTGGTGGTCTCTAATCATTTTTATAAATTGGAGGGAGCCCACCCAGTGATCATCATTATAAAAATTATCTTTTAAAAAACTTTCATTTATTTTCTTTTCTTTTCAATTTCTCAAAATTGTGTAACCACATCAAGTTGCACTTGGATGTGGGTATGATGTCGAGGGTACGGCTCATCAAATGGCCGGGGGGCATCTTTTAAAATTTTATTTAAATTTTTTTTTTTTTTTTTTTTTTTTAGTACTTTTTTTATCTTTCTTTTCACATTCATTTATCTTTCTTTAAAATTAAATTTTAACTTTTATTTCAAAACTATCTTTTCTAAAATCTTTTATTTTAAATTCAAAAAAATAAAAAAAAATAAAAAATAAAAATAAAAAAAAATAAAAAAATAAAAAATAAAAAATAAAAAATAAAAATAAAAAAAATATATAAATATAAAAATAAAAATAAATGAAAAAAAAAAAAAAAAAATTAATTAATTAATTAAATCAAAATTATTAATATATTTCTTAGTTTTATTTTTCAGTCACTATTCTTTTTAGTTTATTCATATAGTTTAGACAGGAAACAGGGTCTAGGGGAACTCAATACCTATGGGATTTTACTTCAAGACATCTGTTAGTCCTCCAAGACTTTAAACTGGCTACTGTTCAAGACTTTCCTTAAGGGTTTTATATGAATTTTGGAGCCGTTAGTCCTCCAAGACTTTAAACTGGCTACTGTTCAAGACTTTCCTTAAGGTTTTATATGAATTTTGGAGCTGTTAGTCCTCCAAGACTTTAAACTGGCTAATTTTCAAGACTATCGTTAAAAAATTTTTTTATTGGATTTGTTAGGTCCACCAAGACCTTAAACTGGAGTGTTATCAAATGTTAGGTCCACCAAGACCTTAAACTGGACTGTTATCAAGCTGTTGGGTCCACCATGACCTTAAACTGGATTTCTTATCGATTAAATGTTTGGTCCACCATGACTTTAAACTGGTAGTTCATTCATTGTTTAGTCCACTATGACTTTAAACTGGAAAATTAATATCTGCAGGACAATTCAACATTCATTGGACCACTATGGCCTTATACTGGATTACTTGTCGATCAAATGTTTGGTCCACTATGACATTAAACTGGATTATCAAATTTATTCAATCTTTGGTCAAGCCTAGGCCTTACTTAGGAATATATCAAGATATTTATGCACTTAAACGATCTTTGGTCCACCAAGACCATAAACTGGCAATCGATTATATGTTTGGTCCACCAAGACTTTAAACTGGAATGTCAATCTTGTTTGGATAACTCAATTCAATCTTTTAATTTATCACTGTCCACTAAGACTCTAAACTGGTTATTCAATTATTTCTGGAATTGGGTGCTGATAGCTTTAGGAGGTTAAAATTTTAGGTGGTGATGATGCTAAAGAAAGCATAATGGTTAATTAGGTGAAATTTGTGGCGCTTTAACATGGTCTAAAGATAATATTATTATTGTAAGCCTGGCAAAAGTATTTTATGGGTTTGCTGTATAGCAAAGTTTGAAAATTGTGATGAAGGAATCAGAAGTTAGGATGGTAGTTGGATTTTAAGGGAATGATTTTTTTTAGTGCCTCATAGTTAGGCCATTTTTTTTTTTGGTGTGAAGCTTGGAGGACCTTATGGCGAGATTGGAATCATAGAATTCGGCTCAGTGGGGGGCCCTATGAGGTTGGAATCAGGAGTATTCGGCTCATAGGAAGATCCACTCTCTCAATGCTGTGACAAGAAGGAAGACTGGTATATGGGAGTCTGAAGGGATTCAAACCTTGCTCTCAGTAGTGGAATCATCACAAGATTTATATTATTTTATTTTATGTTATATCAAGCCAGAGAAGAAAGAAAACATCATTTATGTTGAAAGTTTAAGAAGACCAAGCAAAAACAAAATTTTATCAAGTTATACTGTTAGAAAAGATAATTTCTTTGAAATTTTTCAACATCATTATCAAAGCTTTGCATTAAAATTCTTCTTTTCATGAGGTCTTCATGGTTATTAGCTGGAGTTTCTTGAAAATAGGCCAGCATTTTTTGTTTCAACTCATTAGTAAAGTCAAGAAAAAGATAGCGATGAAAATTTGGGTAATGATTGATATAGTCCGTATTCACTCTACCAACATCATCAGTGTTGGTTATTTCGACAGCTAGAAGTTCAAATATGTTATTAAGTCATAGGTTTAGTCAATTATGATTAAAAGTTTTTTTTTTAGTAAGATAAATAGGGTCTTACATTTAGAGCCAGGAAACATAGTCTCAGCAAAGTTAGTTGGGGGTACTGGCGTTATAGGATTAGGATCTTGTGAAGGCAAAATTAGGCCGGGATCCGTTGATGAAGATTGAACTTTTGAAGCTGTTTTTGATCTTATTCGTTTTAAGAAGACAGGAATTTTGGATCGCTTTTTAGAAGTTGAGGGATCAGGGAGAGCTGCTGGTCCTAAATATACGTTTGTTTTAGAAGGAACTATTGGCCGGTTGCATTTGACTTTTTTCACACGGCATAAGTCGCAAGCTGTTCTGCCAGGAAGATTAGGGTTGGACATTAAACAAGGTACCTGGTATCGAGTGCAGAGTTCACATGGAGCGACAAGTTCTTTGGATGACATATTGATGAAGATGAATTTTATAGTTGATTAAAGAAGATGGTGGTTGAAGGTTAAAGATGAATATTGTGTTCGACCACTTATGCAAAGTTTTAAGAATGGGGACATTCTCGATTGGAGGGAGGATGTGGTAGCCTAAAGTTTAGTACGGCACCTAAATACGTAAATGGAGTTATTACGGCATGCAAGATTGGCGTTATTATTTTTTATAAAAGGGTTTTATTTAATTTATTGGAGTTTAAAATATGAAGAAATTGGTCACGAGCAAATGCCTACACAAATACAATTTATTTCACGGAGAAAACTTATTTTTACGGTCTGAAAAATTTATAAGTATTAAGTCAAGTCACTCAAGAACCTTGGGAAATTTTCCCAGAATTTTTACTATTTTTCTTAAATTTTTAAATGAATTTTAAAGTTTTATAGAAATATTTACGTTTTCAAAAATTACTTAACTTTGATGAATTTTCACGGGGTAATTAGAGCTGCGCAGACTACGAAATTTAGTTTGGTATGTAAAGGGGAAGTAGCTCTATTATGTGTAATTTTTCTAGATTTTTTATTATAGTTTTAAGGTTCTAATTGAGTCCGGAAGTCCGGACGGATTCCATTTCGACTCCGTACGGGCTCCGGATTGACTCTGGAAGAGCTCTGGAGGGGAAAACTTAGGCACGTGACTAGGAATACTTAAGCGCTTCTCAAACTCGAAATTGAGAAGGGGGGACACATCATACAGCTTAATCTTTAACCACCACGGTCTCATTTTTTATTACTCAACAAATTAAATAAATTTGTAATACCCTTATAACTTTATATTTTTTGTATATAACATTTTAGAAATACTACTCAACAATTAAAATAACACCTCAAACAGGGTATCTTTAGAAAGGTCTTTGTTGCTGGGACTTGATTATTGCTGTCTCATAAAAATTCAAATTATTATAAAAACATAAAAGTCAATCTTTACAGATCTTTCTCTGGTACACCTTAATTGTTTTTATCAGTATTTCTTTTCTCAACAGCCACTTTTAATTAAATCTCAATAAGCGTTAAATATTTTAGAGTTTCATTATTTTATCAATCAGATTCAAGTAGATTGGTTAGCTTAGTGATTTAGAATTCCCATTTTGTTATTTTATTGGAAGGACGGGGTTTTCAGCTAAATCCACATATCTCCTCCGGATTCTGCTTACAGCAAGGCGACTGTAAGAGTTTACCTTACCATACCGTGGGGTGATCAATCCCCGTGTCCAGTCAATTTCAGGATTCCAATGCGTTAAAAAGTCATGGCCAAGAATGGTATCGTCCATCCTTGGGGCGTCCAAGACTGTTAGTTCCCACTCGAAGGGGGGAAAATTTGGAAAGTTGAAAACCCATAAAACTTTCTTACTGACCCAATATTTGGGTTCCTCTGATTCGACCAAATAAATTGGAGTTCGATCAATATCTGTAAATGTCAGCTGTAACTTCTCGGCAAAAGATAAACTGACAAAAGAAATTGAAGCTCCAGAGTCTATAAGACAACTGAAGGGGATATCCTCCTTAAAAAGAATGAATCTCAAGCGGTTTAAGGCAACTCCAGTCCTTAAGACATGGAGGTTCTGTGCACTGGGAGATATAAGATAGTTTGCTTTGCACACAAGTAAACTATCTACTAGTTTTTTGGCTTCAAACTAGTACCTTCTCTTTCCTTCAACTTTACACAATCCTCTAGCTTGTGCTTACCCCCACAATACATACATAACCCATTATCTGTTCGCCTCTTCCTCTCAGCTTCTTTAAGTTCCCCTTTAGGATCCAGTACTTTACTGATATCGCCTGGGGTCAAGCTTTTCGGTCGAGGTTTGTCCTTCCCCTTAATAGGTTTGGATTGAGTCAAGGAGGATTGAGTTGTTTGTGGGTGTGAAGAAGGTACTGATTTGAAATTTAAGCCTTGAGATTTGTTGGCGTATTGAAGATGTTGAAGTCGTCCTTGGTAAACGCCGTCAAGTTTGAGGGTTCGATCCATTAAATCTGTTAAAGTAGTCATCTTCTGACCATGAAGATTTAACTGATCCAGAATCCTTGAAGGAAGTCCTTTTTTGAAATGATACTTAAGGGCAGCATCATTCCAACCTACTCAAGTTTGAAGCGCTCTGAAGTTTGAGATATATTCAGAGGCTTTCCCATTATCACTCATGCAAAGGAAATCAAGTTCAATTTCTGCGTTGTCAGTTTCATTAGGGTCACCAAACAACGTGAAGAGTTGGTCTTCGAACTTTTCCCAGTTATTAATAAGTAAGTGGGTTTTGGTTGAAGAGAGCATGAGAAGATAAGGTTCGAACCATCTTGCTGCTTTTCCGGCCAGGAATGAAGAAGCATAAACAACTTTTGATTGGTCTTTATTGAAGGTTTGAGGGTCATTATGGAACAGGAGCTTGCAGTTTTTCAAGAAGGGTTGCAATCTGTCTGGATGTTCTCCATCAAATTTATCAGGAGATTTCATAGAAGGAGTTTTAAATTTAGATCCCTCTGAAGACGTTGAATTTGAAAGGGTCTTCATGAAAAGTCTCATGAAATCTTCCAGAGAATTGGATGGTCCAGGTTCTGAAGGTTGACCAGAAGGGTGGTTAGCAGGGGCAGATGGTGCCTCTTGCATTGTATCCTCTCCTTCTTCATCATCACTAGAATCATCGAAATCTTGTGGGATGTCTTCTACCGATTGGACTGAATGTTGCCGTTCCCTAAGGTCGAGTGGCTCCAAGGAGTGAGTGCGGGAAACAGGCCTAGTGGCTGTTGGCCTGCCTCTGGTGCAAGCTCTAGTAGTAGCGCCTGTAGGAGGAGTGCGTTGAACAGGTGCCAATTTAAGAATTAAGAGAAAACACCTGAAAAGGGACGTAGTAGTGCAAAGAATGAGAACTACGGAGAATTAAATTATACTTTCACCAGAAGACCTATGCACAAGTTCGAGAATGTTCCTGCAAGTGAGATAAAAGATTCAGATACTTCTCCGAAGCACAGAGGGATAGTTCGAGGAAGTGATTCGAAGATGACTCGAAGGAAGAACTACTGCTTCAAGTTATGTTTGAGAAGGATTCTAATATAATTGAACGGTAATATTAAAATTCTTAAGATCTCACGAAGGGTTGGAAACTCAACAATCAAAGATTTAGGATGTAGATATGATTATTGAGAAAATAAATAAAGATACAATAATAATGATTTTCACTTAGAGTTTTATCACTATTAACTATAAATACGTTTTATAATTTAATTCTAAAGAATGTCAAACCAAAAACCCAGCCCCTTTTATATCCTTTACTCCTCCTCACATTGACCTCATACTCATCCACCATTCCGCACACCACAAACCATTTAAAATATATCCGTTACACTTGGACCCTCCTCACTAACGTCCATCAACCCCTCTTAATCCTTCACTAACCATTCCGTCCATGTTCACTACCCCTTAATAACCCACAGACATTTCATGAACCTTTTAATGTACTATTATATTAACTGTTGCGCTGTGCGTCGCTTATTGGAAAAAAGACTAAGACACACTATTGAGAGATTGACTAATTTAGATTTAGAGTTTTAGGCTAGCGCGATTGAATAGCGAGTACAAAAAGGAAAGTTGCAGTTGCTATGGAGAGTTGCTTTCTGCGCTTTGAGTATGGATTTGAACCTTTTAGTATTGATTTAATGAGCTACTTTTGCCTCGAGTGTCACGTGGCGCGTGACAACAGCTTTAACTGTTCCCTTAGCAATATAGAAATGCACCTTCCCTGAGGCTCCGCCAACATCTAACTTCACAAACTTGGAAGTTCCGACCAATTCAGTGACATGGCCACTGATCCCTCTCAAATTTCCACCAATACCAGTTTTGATGGGGAGGCCCAAATGAGTTGCCTCAAACAAAGAAATCAGGTATATCTGAGAACCTGAATTCACCAATGCCCTTGCCTCCCTTCCATCCATAATGACATTGACATAACCCAGAGGAGCAGAAAAATGAGTTTCCAACCACTCACCAAACTTTTCAGCAGAATCACAGATGTATTCCACCTCCCCAGAAGAAACCCATCTTCTGGTCAACAACTTTTTCTGCCTATCAGCCAACCCTGTACTGATAGCATACAACTCCCCATAAGATAGAGAAACCTGACCCTGATTCATCCTTTCCAGAACAGAGTCCATAACATTGTATTGACCAGAAACTACTGGCCTCTCAAAGTGAGCCCTTGGCTTCACCACCTTGGTCCTAGAAGATTCATGAGTACCAGCACCACCAACATATTTACCATCAAAAGGAACCAAACCAGATCCCTCACCAGACCCTCTAACTCCAGCAGGCTTTGGCAATGAAGCCAAAGGGACATCCTCCTCAGAGTCGGAATCCACCTCCATTGGCATTGGCTCACCATTCATGTCCAATGCGCCAAAACTAGGGGGGCCCATGTCATCCATACTCTTCTGCATCTTGTACAGCTCCTCTTTGCTGTACTTCTTCCTAGCTGCACCCAGCTTAGGATCCACCTTTGAAGCCTTAGGCTTTGGTTGTGCCTGAGAACTGCTCTTAGGCCTTCCCACCTTTCCTGCTTCCACATCATAAACACCAGCCAAGCATTCACCACTTGACTGTCCACCACAAGAGTACAACTCCAAACCACCAAAGGAAGTAGAAAAAGAGACCTTATTGACCTCCTTCCCCTTTCCCTTGACATCCTCATCCTCCTTACCAGAAGACTTCCCTTGCTCAGGAATCTCCTCAAACCTTGGCCTCCTTTGATTGAGACCACCCCTTCTCCTGACCAAATCAACAGGAGCCTGCCCCTCACTGGGCTTCACAAAAGAACCATCAGGGAACTTGAAAACCCTGCCATCAAACTCCGCTTTTCCTTCAGACACATCCCTGTTCAATGCCCAACAATCATTGGACCTGTGCCCCCTCCTGCTGCAGTAAGAGCAGACCCAAGGATCACTCCTACCAGCCCTCCTATCAAAATCTCTAGGCTGAGAAGGTGCCTTATTGACCTTCTTAGCCTCCTGCACAAAAATGTGGAGCTGTTTTGTTAGGTCAGCTAACTGTTCCAACATTGGGTCCCTCTCCTGTTTTGGAACCTTCACCATATTTTTCTCCTCCTTCTCCTCCTTCTTCTCCCTAAATTCCTCTTCAGCCAAAGCCTCACTGACTTTGCTGACATACTTGGCACACCCCTCCTGATAGGTGTCCACAGCCAATAACTTCAAATGGGCCTCAACAGCCTCCTTCACCTTATCCAAGGCAGGCAACTTCTGGTCCCCATTAGAAAGAGTCTTCATCAATTCCTTTCTTGACAACTCCTTCAACACATCCATCCTGACATCTCTAGCCAGGGCAGGCCAAAAAACATCCTTGGCAGAATTTTCATGTGCCAGCTCCTCCACTTCCACCAAATATTCCACCACAGGATCAAACTGTAGCAGAAACTTCCTGTAACTATTCAAGTTACCAACACCACCATAAGATTGCCATTCACTGACAACCTTGTTCAGATCCACCATGGTGAACTTGACACCCCATCTATCCACCATCTCCCTACACAACAATTTCCAATCCCTCTTCTTGTAGCCAGACATGGCCACAATCTTCTTCTCCACTGCCCTATCACCAATGAAGAAAATAATCTGCTTCACCCTGTCCAGGTAAGAAGCACCATCTACACCAGCAGCAGTTTCATATTTCTCCAGAAACCACTTCACATCTTCCCCATTAAACTTGGTACCATCCCAAGTTTTAATCCTAACACACTCCCTAACCATCACAGCAGGAGGACCATCCCCCCCACTGACAGTCACCACAGGAATAGCAGAACCAGAAGCCATTCTTCCAGTCCAAAAAACCAAAAAGAGCCAACCAAAGAAAACAGAGATTCCAAAGAACTAGCAGGTTCTACCCCACATTGGGCGCCAGAAATGTAGACAATCCGATAGTACTAGCTATAGGCCTTGACCAAGGGAGTTGGAGAAAAACCAGAGAGAAAATCCCCTGTCCCTTTAGAAAAATAGAGTGAGATTTACCTGCTACAATAAATTGGTTCCTGTTTTGCTAAAGCCCCTTTTCAACACACTTGACTGCTTGATGAGCCAAGAAAGTAGTCCCCAGACAGACTACCAGACCAAAGAACTGAAATGTAGACCAATTTCGACACCAGAGACAGCAAAGATACTTGATGTAGGCTTCAAATCCACACCAGAGGCAGCAATAATACTTTCTATAGCTTGCAAGACTATAACAGAGAAAACAGTTTCCAAAGTTAAGTTAAATGAAGAACTCACTTGCAACAAACACAGCCAAATTGTGGCCAGAAAACAGTGAAAACTGAGTGAGGAACAATGATATCACCTCCGGATGGTTGTATGATAATTAAGGTTGCCCCAAACTGTCTTGTTCACTATCTACACACAGACCACTATCTAAGAGCCCATGCACACCCACCAAATTGAATAAAAAACCCTCCAGAAGCGCTCCCCAACCTTCTAAAACAGAGGCGGGCAGGCCTCCTGACGTCGGAGGCGCCGCCTGAAGCGGCACGGCCTCCCTGAAGCCAGAAAACCAATAAAAACACCTAATCTACTTAGAAAAAAATAACTACAACTACTAAAACCTTTAAAATACGGAATTTCACTATAACAACATTGAGACATGAAATATAGAGAAAAATTAGCTCTATCCAACGGTACTAAGCGCTTAACCCTAAGACTTAAGGTTAGCCCGTAAAACCTGAAAAACAAAATTAAACAGCTATCTTTTATAAATGAAAAATGAGGAAATGACCCCTTAAAACTTAGAATATGAAAAATGTCTTCAAGACATAAAATATAGAGAAAAACCAGGGCTATCCAATGATAGTACCCACATACCCGCAGATCCAATATCCACGGAATAAAACCAGAAAATACCCAATTCCTTAACAGATGTCAGTTAAGATATGCACAAACAGCGCCAAATCACACAACAAAGGCCCCTGCCAATGTTGGAAGACCACAACGTGGCTGGAGAAAGAGTTCAAAAACAAAAGAAAAATAGATCAAAAAGAGGTTTTAATGATTTAGATCCAAATCCTTCAATATCAAGCCAAAATTCATGTTCTAGTGCCTCTAGTAATTTCATATATTCATTTTCAACCTAAAAGGAAAAATTAAAGTCCCCTTCTTACCCTCATTCATCCTCTCAACCTTTGAAAAAATCTAATAAATCAAAAATTTCTGTTTGTCTACTTCTACCTCCACAAAAAAATTTTAAGTGTAAACCTTCTCATCAAGATATTTTTCATGAGCATTTTAAGAAAGTTAAAACCGCTTGTCCATCAAAAAGTCACAATCAACTTCCTAAAGATATCTTTTTGGATGAAAATGAGTCTAGATCCAATTTTTCCAGTTCAAGTAAGTTAAAATGATTTATTATTAGATCATAATTGTATTTCAAAATATTTTTGTAGATCGCAGCTTTCAGAAATATTCAGATTTATCAAAACACAAAGTCACTTTTAAAGCAGCGCAAAACCCAGATGCATCAAAAGCTAATTTTTGTCTACAATTTAGTGAATTGTTAATTGTTAAAACCTTTATCCACAATACTAAGACCCGTTTATGGCTAACCCATGTTCCTAGTAGTCTTGGACAGGTTGGTACAAATATTAAAGCTGCTGAAAGGTTTTTACTATGTAAGATTTGTTATTTGGAAGCTTTGATACCAGTTTGGGCTATTGAAAATTCTGACATACAAGAGAAGTTGATTAAATTTCTTTCACTTCTGGTTTCAATAATCAATTTTCTGACTTCCTTGGAGATAAGTGAAGCTTTAATTTCATCTCTTTAAGTTCAGTTAAAAGATGATGTGAAGTGTCTTAAAGAATTTAGGCCAGATATCAATATAAAGCCAAGCATCCACTTAGCACACTATTTTCCTGAAGTTCTGAGAAGATTTGGGCCAGCACCATTAACTTCAGCATGGGCCCACAAGCATATAAATGGAATGTTAAGCTCCATTCCAACCAATAAGAAAAAATTTATGTTGTTCTTAATTAAAGCTACTTAAAACTATTAATTAAATTTTTTAAAGATCAAATGGACAAGACCATTATGAAAAGGTTTATTTTGACTGTTCAGCTTCAATCTTTAATGGACAGAGCTAAATATTGATTTGAGAATGAAATGAAAAATTTCTTCAGTTCAGAGAAAAGAAAAATTCTCTCAAAATCATCTCAACTACTGTGTGAAGACTATAAATTGTGGATAGAGTATCTCAACATGATTAATGGTAAAAAATATTTTCCAGTATTTTTACAGAAAATCAACCATCTTTTTCATCTCATATTCTATCACCTCAAATTATTGAAGTAGATAACTTGTTATTGGATCGAAAAAACTATGCATTATATTCAACAAATCAAGGAAATGGGAATGTTGAGGTAAATTCATCAAAAGGAAATGATGTTGGGGTTATATTGAAAATGTGGCAGTCAACAAAAGTTTCAGGTCAAAATTTTATTTTAGTTGGCTTATATGACATTGTGGATCCTAAAATTGAAAATTCTTTTTTAAAAGCTGGGCTTAATGTTTTTTGGTGTTATGATAAATGGTCAAAAAAAGTAGTTATGAATAGCAAGGCAATTATTGATCATGTTTCAAAAAATACACATCCTAGTTGTTTTGCAAATGTTTTCTAAAATTCTTGTTGTATGATATCATTAAAAAATATAGCCAGCAGCTATTCCAATTTTTAATGTGGTTTTAGAATTGTAATTTTTTTTGGACAATAAATATATACAAATATTTACTTCCAGTGATTGAGCTAACTAATAAAAGTAAAAAATGTGGAATCCAAATTTCACTCCCTAATTCATGAGAGGTAGTTTTGAATATGAACCACTTGAAGCTCTAACCAGGTTACAGCAAGGTTAGTCAGAAATACAAAAAAAGGACTTGCCTACCAGTCCTCCTTTTTTTTCCCCTGTGAATAACTCATTCAAAGAGAATAAAATGAAACTCAAAGCATATATAGGAGCCAAATCAGCTTTCCAAGCCCCCAATAAAATCCCCAAGCATCCATATTAACCCAGTAATCATATCCCAACCCAAAAATCCATGAAAATCTTTCAAAGGAAGAAGATTAAGTTGTCCAAACTGGATACATGCACCTTAAAAAGGTGTATATGCTTGTGTAGGTGTAATGATTCTATTGAATACATCTATATGACAGAAAATAAGCAGAAAAATAAAGCTTATAGGCTATCTAGAGGTTTAAACCTGCTTATAGACCTATATATACATGATATAACTGCATATTTCACTAAATATGAGGTTTATGCATACATATAAGCTTATGTATGTCTATAATTAATTAATATCACTTAAGTTAAGTATATTATGACTCCATTAGCACCTTAATAAGTATTGTGGGGCTATGGATAAGCTATTTAAACCTATATAAGTCATTTAATAGTGTAATAAATAGTGGGTATCAATGTTCAGGGATCCTCAATTAGGGATCAGGAATTTTTTTTTCCGGGATCAGACATTATTAATTGTGGAAGATTCTTATCCACTAGCCCCGGGGCTAGTGGATAAGAAATCCACGATAATGCATTATTCTGCCTCATATACCCCAATTTCCATTCCTAATTACTGATCCCAAACTCATCACATCCATGATGGATTTTAAAGAAAGTCGCATGACTTATAATTGCTGATGCCATCCTTAAGTCTTTCCTCACTCTATTCTATTTAATTTTGGTGGAAAACACTTATGTTTTTTTTCTATCTACACACCCCAACTGCACATTTGGCGGTGAATTCCCACTTCCCACTCATCACCTAAACTACCGACAACAATGAAGCACCTCTCTACTAGACAGCTACTTCACTCCACTATGAATGCTATCACTTTACTTTTAGCTCTCTACTATAAGTCTGACTCTGATTTGGAAGATGATTTAGCCTATTTGTGCTTTCTTTCCAAAAATTGTTACCTCATTTCCATGGGGCCAAATCTTTATCATGATCCCCAATATGATCTCTGCTCCATTCTCAACATTCCTCAACTAAAATTCCCTCAACTATTTAGAACTTCTCCCAATTCTTTCTGCAAACCTTATAAACTCATCTCTGAACATCCTATCTTTCATAACAATTCCCATAACAAACAGTTTAATCCTGCCATTAAACTTGCTGTCGCACTATATTGCTTTCGCTCAAATGGAAATGGTGCTGCTTTAAGACTTTTGAATAATCTAATCCTCTCAAGTAATGCAAGCCAAAGGTTTCCCTGGCTGTGTAGGTTTTGTTGATGGCACAACTATACCTTTGAGTAAAAAGCCTTCTCATGATGGGAACCATTATTTTGATTTTAAACAAAGGTTTATTCAAAATCTTCTCAAATTTCTCATCATTCATGAACTAAATTTTTATCTTCCTTCTAGATACTCTATTGCCATTCAACTTATATGTGATGTCAATAAAAAATTTATTGCTTTTCACAGTGGCTGCCCTGGATTATGTAATTACTCTTCCATCTTCCAAAGATTGAGGATTTTTCAAACCCCAGACTCATACTTTGATGAATCTCAGAACCTCCTTTCAGACTCATAATATGCAAGTGGGAAGTACATTATACTTGCTTTCCATGGTGCAAGTTTGGAAAATGACCCCAAAACTAAATTTAATTATCACCTTTCCTAATCAAGAGTATGGATTGAAAACGCTATAGATATTTTTAAGGGAAGATTTTCTAGTCTTTGGGAACTCAGAATCTAATTTCAAAAAAAATTGCAGATCAAAACTGCAAAAGATTGGATCATGAGTTGTGTTATACTCCACAATATCCTAGCTGATTTAAAGGATGAGTGGAATGATCTTTATAAAGAAGAGGATCCTGAACTAGCACTGACTCCCCTCTCCCTTGAATCACAAAACATTCAATCAACTGGCATACACTCCATTATAATTCCAGTTACTCTCCAAAATTTCACTTCAAAACACTTTTAAAATTTTATTTTGGTGCTCTCCAAATGTCCACTTTGTGTAATTTATTCACTTGGTTTGGTATTTTTGTTTGTTGCATATTCATTTTTTTTTGAATTTACAGTGAATATCTTTTTTTTGGATGGCTCATTGGTTTTCTTTCACCAGCTCAACATGAAATCACATATTCTCTGAAATTTCATATTTTGTCAGTGTTTTTTTTCATTCATTACTCATATCATTTTCATCCTCTCCTTAAACATCCCTCATATATTTTTGTTGCTTTTATTTTCTCAAATAAACTCACCAGGTAAGTCATTTTTTCATTTTTGTTGTTTTTTTATTTGCTAATCATGATTTTTTTTTGCTTTTTTTTTGCTTTATTTTGTCCTGTAAGTGCTTTTTTTTATTTTCAAGGTTAGACTAATTTTATTTTTTTTGTTTTATCTTTTTTTTCTTTTTTTTTCTTTTTTTCACCCTCCATCATCCCCTTTTCCCCCCTCCTTGTCTGCCTCCATACCCTTCTTTCTCCCCTTCTTGGCCACCTCAAGTCCCCCCATTTACCCCCTCCATCATCCCCCTTTCCCCCCTCCTTGTCTTCCTCCATACCCCCCTTTCTCCCCTTCTTTCCCACCTAAACTCCCCCCTTTAATCCCTCTTTGCCCACCTCAACCCCCCTTTACCCCCTCCTTTCACGCCTCAAACCCCCCTTCTCCTTCCTTTACCCCCTCCTTGGCCCCCTCAATCCCACCTCAAACCCCTCCACCCCCCCAGCACCTACTTATCAAATTGCTATTGATTCAATAAGTTAATGAATGCTTATCAGAAATTTTTAATTAACTTATTGAATTGTTACCGATTCAATAAGTTAGGTGTAGGGGAGGTTGTGGAGAAGTTTGAGGCACTACACAATATAGGGGGTGGACTTGCTAGCAAGTCCTCAACCTGAACTCGGATGGAACTCAGATGGAACTCAGACTGAACTCAGACTGAACTCATACTGAACCCATACTGAACTCTACTTGAACACCCACCTAAAACTGTTATTCTGAGTGGTGTTCATCCCTGATTGTATGGTTCCTTTATCAATAGCTCAATGTGTTTTCAATCTGTGGTGAGTTTGGGTCCAAGGTTGCGGAATCGCTAGCAAGTCCGCCCCCCATATTGTGTGGTGAGGGGGGGTTTGAGGCAGTTCTGAGGGGGTAAAGGGGGGTTTAAGGGGGTCAAGGAAGGGGAATAGGGGGGTTGAGGCAGGAAAGGAAAGGGTAAAGGGGGGGTTTGAGGCGGGTAAGGAGGGGTTAAAAGGGGGGTAAAGGGGGGTAAAGGGGGTGACTTTTTGGGGGGCATTTTGAAGTAAAAAAAGACTACTCTCTGCTTTTTAATTTTTTTTTACAGAATTTTTTTCTCATTCACTAAGTTTCTGGACATTTCCCCCTGTTTCCATAATAAATCAGGTAATTTATTTTTTTTATTTGTGTTTGTTTTTGCAAATAATTAATTATTCTGAAAGTTACTGAATTCAATTTTTTTTTAAATTATATTTTAATAAATTGGATTGAAT
The DNA here is from genome assembly GCA_030280995.1 of Hemileia vastatrix. Taxonomy (NCBI): domain Eukaryota; kingdom Fungi; phylum Basidiomycota; class Pucciniomycetes; order Pucciniales; family Zaghouaniaceae; genus Hemileia; species Hemileia vastatrix. The sequence goes on along the minus strand of JASXTE010000019.1, from coordinate 8,423,442 downwards.
GACATCGAGAGGTATTTCCAGTAGCAAGTAAGTTATTTTTATTTATTTATTTATTTGCAATTAAATTTACTGAATTTATTTTAATTTTTTTTATTTACTCTTTTTATATTTTTTGGTGAATTTGTTTTACCTGGTATTTCAATCATAATTCAGGTTTTTATTTTGAATTTTTTATTTTTTTCAAGATATATTACTGATTTCTTTGCAATTTTTTTTGGTTTTTTTTTTTTAAATAAAAAATTTTTCTTTTCAATTATTTTACTGATAATTTTTTATTGTTGAGGGTTTTTTTTAATTTTTTTTTTTTGTTTTGTAAATTTTTTTTTCCAGGAAGCTAATATGGAAAATTTAACTCACTCATCTTCGTTATCATCAATTTCTTCTGAATCATCTTTATCCTCTCTTTCTTCCTTGTCTTAAAATCTTGAAAGCTCCAAGAATAATCATCAAATATATTCAACTTCATCTTCTTTATCTTTACTTTCTTCTATCTCTTCAATTTCCTTCAATTCTATTCCTTCTCTCAATCAATCTGAGCTTTCTTTACCATAAATTTAAAAGCATAAAATCATGGAACCAGCTAAAGAATAAAGAAATTCAAAGACAAAATTTTATCAAAATAGAAAATTGATTAGGATAAAGATATTTTGAAAAACATTCTTTGGACATTTGGACAATCTCAAATTTTATAAGACTTCAATATCAAATGTTAAGAAAATTTTTTTTTACAAAATCATCAAAAACCTTACAGAAGGCGGTATAGATATCATTGTTGCTGTTGTCAATAATGGATAAAAGCCTCAATTCATCTTAGAAGTTCATTCATTTAATGGGAAAAAGGATGAAGTTTTTTGCCAGCTTTCTGATTTAATTTCCACTCTCTATCAAATGGCTTTGGTTTGAAAACCCTTATCAAATAGAAATTGGATTTCTGGTGTCATGAAAGGTTTTGGTTGGCAACCAGGATATGATCAAGGAGTTTCTTTTGGTATTTAAATCTTTTTTATTATAAGTAATTTTTAATTTTGTCATATATTTCAGAAATTGATTCTTTATTGAAAAATTTGAAACCAGAGCAAATGGAAGAAGATCTGAAATGATGGAATTCTTTAGGATCATTTAATATTTTCTTGGAAAATCAATTTAAAAAATTATGTTTGCAAGCTTTTCAAAAAAACCATCAACTTACTTTAGAATCTGGTTTACCAAATTGGTCTGATCCTGAATGGGAAAAGGCAATAAATGCTTATGTTTTTTGTTCTAATGTTATCATCACTTATAAAAGATTCTAAAACAATTTTCATCTAGATAAACATGATAAGAATTGTCTAAAATTTGGAATTTTCTCTTATATTAATCCAGAGACTGGTGTTCCTATTCCATCACCCTCTTCTGATGAGTGACATGGCCTTTATTTTCCTGACCATAAATTTATTATTGATTTTGGTAGTGCCAATGGAATAGTTGAGGCTATATGGAATTCATATCAACATTGGCATCAAAAAACTAAAGCACTGCCAACTTTAGTTTCTTGTGAAGAATTTACCCATTTTGGCTGTTCATTCCAAATAAATGAAGGTCTTATTAATCATATTAATAATCAAAAAAAAATTAGATAAAAAAATTGTTCTTAGTAGATCTGTCAAGTAATGCAACTAAAATATTATATTTTTTCAATCATTAAATATTTTTTCACAAATTTTTTTTCTTTTTTTTTCTCTTTTATTAAATTTTTTTATTTTTTTTAAATTTCCCTTTTTATTTTCCTCTTTTTCAATTTTATTTATCCTTTTTACTTTTTTTCATTTAATTTTGGATTTGTCTCTTCCAATTATATTTTAAAGTTACATCAAGATAGATTACTGTTTTTATATAATGGTGCATCTGGCCTTAGGTCATTCTGCTGGCTATTATATAAAATAGGAAAGCTTGATTGGGACTGGTGAAAATAATTGGTTGTAGAAATTTTCAATTTTAATTTTTTTCATTTAATTTTGGATTTGTCTCTTCCAATTTTTTTTCAAGTTACATCAAGATAGATTAATTTTATTATATAATGGTGCATCTGGCCTTAGGTGGTTCTACTGGCAATTATATAAAATAAGAAAACTTGATTGGGACTGGTGAAAATAATTAGTTGTAGAAATTTTCAATTTTAAAATTTTTTTTTCCATTTAATTTCTTTGATTCAATAAATTGCAGGGGGAGGTGTTGCCAAATTTTCATATCAGACTTTAAAAAAAATTTGACTTGAAAATTTAATGATACCCTTCCCTTAATTCAATAAAATACAGGAGGGGGGGTATTGTGAAATTTTCAAACCTGACATGTGAAATCGATGACTTAAAAAAATTTTGGTGATACCCACCCCTTGCTTCAATAAAATGCAGGGGAGTATATTGCCAAATTTTCACATGAGACTTACAAAAAAAATTGACTTGAAATTTTGGTGATACCCATCCCTTACTTCAATAAAATTCAGGGGGGAGTATTGCCAAAATTTTATATAAGACCTGCAAAATTCATTACTTGAAAGAATTTTGGTGATACCCGCCCCTTAGTTCAATCAAATGCAGGGGTGGGATTGGGAAAATTTCAAATGTGACATGAAAATTTTAACTAAAAAAGAATTTTTAACATTAAAAATTCTTGAAAATTTTATTTAAAAGAGAATTTAAAATATTAAAATATGAAAATTCAACTAATGATGGATAGAGTAAAGAAATACATGAAATTAAGAAAAAAAAATTATGTACAATTAATTATGAACAGTTGAAGTGTGAGAGAGATAAAACAAACTTGTCATCAAGCAATTTCTTTAAACGTTCAATTTCTCAACATATTTATTAGCTTTAACACATTCTATCAAGAAATCTTTCTTTTTGGAATTTTCTTTATGATCATGCTTATATTTCATCTGTTCCATGAGGTTTTGGTGCTCAAGTGTTTTCTCCTCTTTCTTTGACTTTTCAATACTTAGAGATAACTCAAATTTCTTCTCCTCCAAGTCTTATGCCCTATCATCCTTCCGTAAAGAGAGCTCATACCTCCTCTCCTCCAAGACTTGTGTCCTATCATCCTTCTGTAAAAAGAGTTTGAACTTCTTCTCTTCCAAATCATGTGCTCTGTTATCCCTCCTTAAAGAGAGCTCGTAATTTTTCTTTTCAAATTTTAGAGTCTCTTTAGCAATTTCTACTTGTTCTAGAGTGATAAGAAATATTAACATAAAGTAGAAGAAAAGCAGAGTAAAGTATTAAGAGGTTTGGTATCAGTTACTAGCATCATGTTTCTACAAAAATTCTTCAATAGAAGAAAAAGTAGTTTGAGATGAAGTATCACTTTTTCTTCTTCTTTTAGAGTGGAAATTTAGACTACTTGAAGCCCTTTGCTTTTTCTTCAAGGTCACATTTCCCTCTTCACCATTGTTGCTGGCTTCTGACTCAGTTGATTGTGGCTCCTGCTTTTGTTCTTCAGCCTATTTAGAAATAAGAAAATGTAAATAAAAAAAAGAATTGGTAAGATAAAAGAAAAGAAAAAACATACTTGAGTTAGATCAGGTTGATTTATATTGCCATAAGGATCTATTGAAAATATATCTTGATTTGTGGAAGTTAAATTAGGGGAGGCTTGAGTAGAAGAAGAAGAAAAAGATTTCTTTTGACATCATTTTTGGAGATAGAATCTTTAATATTCAAGATGTTTTCAGGATTAACATCAGCTCACTCTCCAAAAATAGCATCCATCTCTTTAAAGTAAGGACATAAAGAATCAAATTTATCATCTATGGATTTGATTCCCTTACTGATATCAAGGTCAGTAATACCAAAACCAGTAGAAGATGAATCAGTCTTTGCCTTCTTGTATTTGGCTTGATAATGCTTGAAGTGTTCAGACATCTGTTTCAGTAAAATATCTATCCTTCCCTTAGTCTTATTTCTTAATTTATTTGGTCCATCCTACTTTAGTTGCATTTTCAGTACCAAAACAAGAATCATAATTAGTTTTTATTTTTAGCCAGTTGATAAGAATGAGATTATCATCTTTTTTTAGTTGAACGGTTTTGGATTTCTCAGCAGAGCAGGGGAAAGAGGGAGTAGTGGGATTTAAAGAACAACTGGGTGATGGCTGCCTTTGAGAAGATCTATTAGGGGGTATAAATGTTCAGGGATCCGCAATTAAATTAATTGCGGATAAAAATCCTTATACCCCAATTATCTTCCGCAATTATTTTTGCTAATAATTGGGTTATTAGACACTTTACGTGTCAATGTTCACCTCTTATCCGACATTTTTTTACTCAATTTTTCATAACCACATCTTGGACAACCTTCTGTCATAACCACATCTTGACCTACTTTCTGCCATAACCACATCTTGGACTACTCCCTGGATATGCCTTCTACCCTGCTGCGCACTTCCATTCTCATCCCATCCTGTTCATTCTATCCGCTCAGAATTTCTCCCCATTTCATCTATTTGATTCTGCTCCTTTTCATCTTCATTTATAATAACATGCCTTGTCATCCTAGATATTCTCAAAGGCAGCCATCACCCAGTTGTTCTTCAATTCCCACTACTTCCTCTTTCCCCCGCTCAGCCAAGAAATAAAAGACCGTTCAATAAAAAAAAGATGACCATCTCATTCTTATCAACTGGCTGAAATCCAAAGCTAACTATGATTCTTGTTTTGGTACTGAGTATGCCACTAAAGTAGGACGGCCCCCTGCATCAAAAGTTAATGGCTATCTTCTAGTGGCAAATGAATTACGGAATAAGACCAAGGGAAGGATTGATCTTTTGCCTAAACAGATGTCTGAATGCTTCAAGCATTACCGAGAAAAATACAAGAAGGCAAAGGCTCTTTCATCTTCCACTGGTTTTGGGGTTACTGACAACGATATAACTAAGGGCATAAAATCCATAGATGATAAACTTGATTCTTTAGGTCCTTACTTTAAAGATATGGATGCAATTTTTGGAGAGCAAGCCAATCTTAATCCTGTAAACATGTCGGATGGTGAAGATCCTATCTCCAAACATGATGTCAAAGCAAATCTTTTCCCATCCTCTTCCTCCACTCAAGCCTCCCCTCATTTGAATGAGACATATCTAGATAGCTTTTCTGTAGATCCTATAGGTTATTTAACCCAACCAAATCTAACTCAGGTCTGTTTCTTTTTTCTTTTATCTTATCTTTTCTATTTTTTATTTACTTATCTTTTTCTTATTTCTTAAAAGGCTTATGAACAAACCCAGGATCCTCAATCAACTGAGTCTGAAGCTAGTGACAATGATGAGGAGGAAAATGCTACGTTGAACAAAAAGCGAAGGGCTTCAAGTAGTCTAAATTTCCACTCCCAAAGGAGACAAAAAAGTGATACTTCATCACAAACACCTTTTTTTCGATGGAACAGTTTTTAGAGAAACGTGATGCTGGTAAGTGATATCATACCTCTTATTACTTTACTCTGCTTTTCTTCTACTTTATGTTAATTTTTATTCTCAATCTAGAACAAGTGGAAATTGCTAAAGAGACTCTAAGCTTTGAAAATAAGAAATACAAGCTCTCTTTAAGGAGGGATGACAGATAACAAGATTTGGAAGAGAGGAAGTATGAGCTCTCTTTACGGAAGGATGATTGGGTCCAAGATTTGGAGGAGAAGAAGTTTGAGTTAACTCTTAGTATTGAAAAATCCAAAAAAGAGGAAAAAACACTCAAGCATCAAAACTTAATGGAACAGATGAAGTATAAGCATGATCTCCAAGAAAGTTCTAAAAAGAAATATTTCTTGATCGAATGCGTTAAAGCAAACAAATCTGTTGAAGAAATAGAACTTTTAATGAAATTTTTTGTTGACTAGTTTCTTTTATTTCTTTCACACTTTATGTTCTCATATTTATTTGTACATAAATTTTACAATTATTTTCTGTATTTCTTGAAATTTTGTATTTTAATGTTAAATATTCTTTTTTAAATAAAATTTTCATGTCTCCTTTGAAAATTTGACAATCCCCCACCCCTGGATTTTTTTGAAGTAAGGAGTGGGTATCACAAAAATTCTTTCATGTCATGAATCTTGAAAGTCTTATATGAAAATTTGGCTTTACTACCCCCTGCATTTTACCGGTATCCCAAAAATTCTTACATGTTAAGAATTTCACAAGTCTTATAAGAAATTTTGGCAAAACCCCCCATGGATTTTATTGAAGTAAGGGACGGGTATCACCAAAAAAATTTCACCAAAATATTTACAAGTCAAAAAAATTCTATATCTGTTTTAAAAAATTGGCAATACTCTCCCCTGCATTTTATTGAAGCAAGGGGTGGGTATCACCAAAATTTTTCTAAGTCATCAATTTCACATGTCAGATTTGAAAATTTGGCAATACCCCCCCCCCCTGCATTTTATTGAAGTAAGGGGTGGAAGTCATCTAAATTTAATATTATTACATAAATTATTAAATAAATATCTAATATATATCAATTTCCCTAGTTTAAAGTAATGACAATTCCTCAAGCCAAAATGCAGACCAAGTCGAGAAACAAAAGTTTGGGACTTTCCACAGGTATAGGCAAGAGGAACCCCATGAAACAAATAAATGTTATCATGATTACCTGTTATACAACCAAAGGTCGTTGGCTCATCACATTACTTGAGCAAATTGATATATAAAAAATATTTATTAAAAGTTTATGAAAAAATATAAAATTTTCGATGACAACTCTAATCCCCATACTTTTTGGATCTAGATAAAGTTTTTTTAAATCGAATAACTTTACCTTCTTTCTTTACCTTATTGATTCTTTGAATCAACTTATGACTGATTTGAAATGAGCAACCAAAATGTGTGAAATCTTGACAGGATTCCAAACCAGGAGGAGCTTTGGTCGTTTGATGATTATCCTTAGAAGAATTCCAAATAGTTTCGATGATACCATTTCCCAAACCAAAATCAATGATGCATCAGTGGTCTGGAAAATATAAACCATGTCCTTTGATTTTAGCTGGAGATTGTATTGGGTGGCCAGTTATTGGATTGATATATGAGAATATACCAAAAGTAAGAAAATTGGCATCATTCCTATCAATATGAATCCTATTGTGGAATCCAGAATGAGTGATAATAACATTAGAAAATAAAAGATATTCGTGGCTGATATCTTCCCATTCAGAGTCACACCAATTCGGTATTCCAACTTTGGTTTCTAGTTCATGATTTTTTTCAAATGCTTTATTACAGAGCTTTTTGAGTCGAAAAGCAAGAAAAGAGTTAAAGGAAGGTAGAGTGTCCCATAAGTGAAAATCTTCATCTTTATGAGCTTTAGTGATATTCTTGACCAACCAATATATGCCTATATAAATGAAATAAGTGAAATGATATTAAGAATGGTAAAAAAATTATTAGACATTCCAAGAGAATATCCTTTAACAAAACCTGGTCTCCAACCAAATCCAATCATGATACCACCCAACAAATTTGTATTTCTTATAGGTAATCAAGCCAAAGCCATTTGATAAAGAGTTATGATAAGATCCAATAGTTGATTAAAATTTTCATCTTTTACACCATCAAATGAATGAAATTCGAATATGAATTGAGCCTTATAAGAATTACTGATAACTGCAAAAACTCGATCATCTCCAAATTCAGTTAGATTTTTGATATCTTCTGGTAATTTTTCCAGATATTGATTTTTTTATCTACTTTAGTTTATGAAAAAAAATGTTTGGGATATGACGAAAATAACTTTCACAGAGAATTTTTTTTTTCAGATATCTTTTCTTCTGATGAGACTGATTATCTTTAATTTTTTTTGATGATTTAGATGATGAATTTTTTTTTTCAGATAACTTTTCTTCTGATGAGACTGATTCTCTTTAAATTTTTTTGTTGATTTAGATGATGAATTTTTTTTTTTTCAGATATCTTTTCTTCTTATGAGACTGATTATCATTAATTTTTTTTTTGATGATTTAGAAGATGATTGTATGGAAGTTGATTTCAAAGAAGATGATAGAGATGATAAAGATGAAGATGATAAAGAAGATAAAGATGAAGATAAGAGTGAATTAAGGGGTGAATCTGAAGAAGAAGACATTTTTTTGATCTGAAAAAAAATTTATTTGTCAATATAATTTAAACTCAATTTTTTTTTTAAAAAAAATTCTCACCTAATAATAAAAAAAGCTGTTTTTTTATTTGAAAAATAAAATTGAAAAAAAAAAAAAACCAAAAAATCAGTAAAAAATTTTCCAAAAAAATAATTTATAAAAAAAAACCTGAGGTTTTATTTTAAAAAATAAAAGCAAAATCCTTTAAAAAAAATAATAATTAAATTAATTCAAAAAATAAAATTTCAGTAAAAATTAAATCAAAAAGAAAAGAAAAAAAAATTAAAAGTGAACCTGAAGATTTGTTATTAAAAACCTTCTCACAAGATCCTGAAAAAAAAAAAATTAAGTAAAATCAAAATCAAAAACAAAAAAAAAATTTAAATAAAAAAAAAAACAGAAAAATTATTTACTAGAAAAATTAAAAATTAATTAAAAAACCTTTTTTGTTTTGTAAATAAGAGGGACAGTCCTTAACAGAAAGAAATTTTTTTTATTTCTATAATACTGCCAGCCAAAAAAATTAAAAAATTAATCAAATTTACAAATAAAAATTTGTTAGTATATTTATTTGAAATTAGATAACCCCTCTTTATCTCCCATAAATGTCCCCTTTTCCCCTCCTTTATTTATTTGAAATCCCCTTACAAATCCCTCCCTCCTTGCCTCAATATTCCCCTCAAATCCTCTCCTTGCCTGCCTCAAAAACCCCCTGAAACCGCCTGCTTAATTCTCTCAAAACCCCCTCAAATTCCCCCCCCCCTTAGTTACCTTAAAACCCCCCCAAATCTCCTCCCTTAGTTACCTTAATCCCCCCCTTTACCCTTCTTTAAATGTCCCAACCCCCCCCCTATCCCCCCTCTTTAGCCACCTCAAACCCCCCCCCATTCCCTCTCTCTTTAGCCGCCTCAAACCCCCCCCCCCTTAACATCTTTCCTCCCCCCCTTCCACTCCCCTTACCCCTACCCACTCCCTTACCTCCTCCTCTACCCCCCCCCCTCCTTGTTAATGAACGATCGGTAACAATTGTTCATTAAGTAAACGAATTATTAGCGATTCGTTTACTTAGTGAATGATCACTAACAAACGATCATTAACGATTGTTTGTTAATTAAAAGGAGGGGGGGTAGAGGAGGAGGTAAGGGAGTGGGTGGGGGGGGAAGGGGGGTGTTTGAGGCGCCTAAAGAGAGGGGAAGGGGGGTTTGAGGTGGCTAAAGAGAGGGGAAGGGGGGGTTTGAGGCGGCAAAAGAGAGGTGAAGGGGGGGTTGAGGGACATAAAGAGAGGGAAAGGGGGGAGTCTTGAAGCGCCTAAAAAGAGGGGAAGGGGGGGTGATGAGGGACCTAAAGAGGGGGGAAAGGGGGATTTGAGGCAGCTAAAAAGGGTGTATTGAGACAGGTAAAGAGAGGAAAAAAGGGGGGCCTTGAGGATGATAAAGAGAGGTGAAGGAGAGAAAAAAAAACAAAAAAAAAGAGAAAAAAACAAACAAAAGATTAGTTTACCCTAGAACAAAAAATAAATGAAGCACTTACAAAAAAAACAAAAAAAACAAAAAAAAGCAAAAAAAAAAAAAAAATCATGATTAGCAAATAAAAAACCAAGAAAAAAGAAAAAAAATGACCTACCTGGTGAGTTGAGTTGAGAAAATAAATGCAACCAAAAAAGCTGAGTGATGTTTGAGGAGAGGATGAAAATGATTTGAGTGATGAATGAAAAAAAAATCACTGACAAAATATGTGATATCAGAAAATATGTGATTTCATGTTGAGGTGGTGAAAGAAAACCAATGAGCCATCCAAAAAAAAGATATTCACCGTAAATTCAAAAAAAAATGAATATGCAACAAACCAAAATACAAAACCAAGTGAATAAAGTACACAAAGAGGACATTTGGAAAGTATGAAAACATAAAAATTAAAAATTAAAAGGGTGGTGAAGAGAAATGTTGGAGAGTAATTGGCATTATAATTGGGCGTATGCCGGTTGATTGAATGATTTGTGAATCAAGGGAGGGGAGTGCCGGTGGTGGTTCAGGATCCTCTTCTTCATAAAGATCATTCCACTCATCCTTTAAATCAGCTAGAATATTGTGGAGTATTACGCAAGTCAAGATCCAATGATTTGCAGTTTTGATCTCCAATTTTTTTTGAAATTGGATTCTGAGCTCCTGAAGACTAGAAAATCATCCCTTTAAAATGCCTATAGCATGTTCAATTCATACTCTTGATTGTGCAAGGTGATAATTAAAGGCAGTTTTGGGGTCATTTTCTGAAGTTTCACCATGGAAAGCAGGTATAATGTACTTTCCACTTGCATATGCTGAGTCTGCAAGGAGGTACTGAGATTTGTCAAAGTATCAGTCAGGGGATTGAGAAATCCTCATTCTTTGGAAGACGGAAGAGTCATTACATGATCCAGGGCAGTCACTGTGAAAAGCAATAAAGTTTTTATTGATATCACATACAAGTTGAATGGAAATAGAGTATCTAGAAAGAAGATAAAAAGTTAGATTGTGAAAGATGAGAACTTGGAGAAGATTTTAAAGAAACCTTTTTTTGCAATCAAAATAATGGTTGCCATCATGAGCAGGCTTTTGACTCAAAGGGATGGTTTTGCCATCAACAAAACCTATACAGCCAGGGAAACCTTCAGCTTGCATTACTTGAGAGGATTCAAGTCACTGTTCTGGAGTTGGCCAAGCAAGAGTTTGAGACTTGAGGGAAAGGATAGCAATCATACAGCGCTTGGTGTATAATATCACGGTACCATATCCTATGTTAAAAAGATTATCCAAACGTCTTACAGCAGCACCATTTCCATTTGAGCCAAAGCAACATAGAGCAACAGCAAGTTCGATGGCAGGATTACGCTGTTTTTCATGAGAATTGTTATGGAAGATAGGATGTTCAGAAATGAGTTGATAAAGTTTGAAGAAAGAATTGGGAGAAGTTCTAAAAAGTTGAGTGAAGTTTAAATGAGGAATGTTGAGAATGGAGGCCAGATCACATCGGGGATCATGATAAAGATTTGGCCCCCTGGTGATGATGTAACGCTTTTTGGAAAGAAAACACATATAAGCTAAAGCATCTTCCAAATCAGAGTCAGATTTATAGTAAAGAACTAAAAGAAAAGTAATAGAATTCATTGTTGAGTGAAGTAGCTTCCTAGTAGAGAGGTGTTTCATTGTTGCCGGTGGAAGGGTTATGTGATGAGGGAAGTGGGAATTCACTGCCAAATGTGCAGTTGGGGTGTGTAGATAGAAAAAAAACTTAAGTGTTTGCCACCAAAATTAAGTGGCATAGAGTGAGGAAAGACTTAAGGATGGCATCAGAAATTATGAGTCATGTGACTTTCTTTCAAATCCATCATGGATGTGATGAGTTTGGGATCAGGAATTAGGAATGGAAATTGAGGTGTAAGAGGCGGGATAATGCATTATCGTGGATTCCTTATCCACTAGCCCTGGGGCTATTGGATAAGAATCTTCCGCAATTAATAATGTCTGATCTCGGAAAAAAAAAATTCCTGATCCCTAATTGCGGATCCCTGAACATTGATACCCCCTATTATGATGAGGCATGTTAAGATAATTAAAGATGAAAAGGAGCAGAAACAAGCAGATGTGATAGCAAGATGAAAAGGAGCAGAAACAATCAGATGAGAGAGTGAGATGAAAAGGAGCAGAATCAAATAGATGAAATGGGGAGAAATTCTGAGCGGATAGAATGAACAGGATGGGATGAGAATGGGAGTGTGCAGCAAGGTAGAAGCCTTATCCAGAGAGTAGTCCAAGATGTGTTTATGGCAGGAAATTGTGCAACATGTGGATATGACAGAAAGTTGTCCAAGATTTGGTTATGAAAAATTGAGTAGAAAAATGTTGGATAAGAGGTGAACATTGACAGGTAAAGTGTCTAATAACACAATTATTAGCAAAAATAATTGTGTAAGATAATTGGGGTATAAGGATCTTTATCCGCAATTAATTTAATTGCGGATCTTTCAACATTGATACCCCCTATTTAAATAATTAAATAGGGGGTATCAAAGTTAGAAATCTTCCATTCTAAAATACCTCTTTTTTCCACCAAATCAACCATTACTATTTTTTAAAATATGACATATTGTGCCCCAAAAACACCTTTTTATTGAGAGTTAATTCCAAGTTTGTGGATTTCCTTTTGTGTTGTGAAATTCCTTTTAAATATTTACAAATTTCTAACTTTGATACCCACTAATAAATACTTTAATCAATAGGGGGTATCAATCTTCAGGGATCTGCAATTAGGTATCAGGAATTTTTTTTTCCAGGATCAGACATTATTAATTGTGGAAGATTCTTATCCACTAGCCCTGGTGCTACTGGATAAGGATTGCATGATAATGCATTATCCCACCTCTTATACCCCAATTTCCATTCCTAATTCCTGATCCCAAACTCATCCCATCCTTGATTGATTTGTAAGCAAGTCACATGACATATAATTGCAGATGCCATCTTATGTGTCTCTTCACTCTATGCTACTTGATTTTGGTGGCAAACACATAACATTTTTTCTTATTCTTATGTTTCTATCACTCTATGATACTTAATTTTGGTGGAAAACACATAACATTTTTTTCTATCTACACACCCTTCCTGCTCATTTGTTGGAGAATTCCCACTTCCCACTCATCACCTAAAACTTCTACTGACAAACCTTTCTACCAAAAATATTGAAGGACCTCTCTACTAGGAAGAAACTTTACTCAGATATGTATGCTATAGCTTTAACTTTAGCTGCTGACTCTGATTCTGACTCAGGTTTAGAAGACACTTTAGCTTACAAGTCTTTTCAATGATCTTTATGAAGAAGAGGATCCCAGACCTGCACCAGCTCTTCCCTCCCTTGAATCACAAAACATTCTTTCCACCATCATATTCTCTGTCATTATGCCAACCACCCTCCAACATTTTGAAACACAACCCTTTTAATTTTTTTTTCCATACTCTCCAAATTTTCAACTTCTGTGCTCTATACACTTGGTTTGGTGTTTTTATTTTTTGGATATTCTTTTTTATTTTATATTTATGGTGAATGTCTCTTTTTTGGATGTCTCATTTGTTTTAATTCACCAGCTCAACATGAAATCACATATTTTCTGCAATAACATAATTTTTCATTGTTTATTTTTTACACCTATTAGGGGGTATCAATGTTCAGGGATCAGCAATTAAATTAATTGCGGATAAAAATCCTTAAACCCCAATTATCTTCCGCAATTATTTTTTCTAATAATTGGGTTATTAGACACTTTATGTGTCAATTTTCACCTCTTATCTGACATTTTTATCCTCAATATTCCATAACCACATCTTGGACAACATTCTGGATATCCCAGCCTTCCCATCTTGCTGCGCACTCCTACCCTCATCCCATCCTGTCATCTACCCTGAAAAATTCTTCATTGAAATGTCCAATTCTCTTTACCATAGAAAATCTCTCTCACCAACATCTTGAATTCCAGGCCAGAACCTCCCCTATGTGGTAAGAAAGAAAATATTTCTGATCTATGAATCAAAACATTTAGCATTGTATAATTTCATAGCATATTTTGAACAGAAATGGTATGATCTTTCTTAACCTCCAGACTTGAGAGTCAGTGTTAGACCTATCTTATGGGAAGTAGATGGTAAATAGATTTTCTATTTTATGTGATGAGCTACTGCTTCTAACCAGGATACTGCTGTATTATTTTTATTTTTTCCTCCTCTAAAAGAGACTCCACCTCACTGCTTCACCTCTACTTCATTCCCCACCCTGAAAATCCATCTCTCTTGCCTCCCATTTACCTCCAATAGAAACCCCACTCCTCAAACTTACCTTGCTCTCCATCTCTTCATCTCCACTAGACACCCCAGAACACCCTTTCAACTTTAATTGATGCCCCACCCCTTTAATCCATGTTGCTTTACTCCCGTTTGCCTCCAATAGAAACCCCACTCCTCAAACTTACCTCGCTCTCCATCCCTTCATCTCCACTAGACACCCCAGCACATCCTTAAAACTTTAATTGATGTCCCACCCCTTAAATCCACCTCAATTTACTCCCATTTGCCTCCAATAGACACCCCACTCCTAAAACTTACCACACTCTCCATCCATTTATCTCCAATAGACACCCCAACACACCCTTTCAATTTCTATTGATGCCTGGCCCCTCAAATCCACCTCGCTTGCCTCCCATTCGTCTCCAATAGAGACCCCAACACACCTTTTTAACCAAACTTGATGCCCTGAGCATCAAATCCATCTTGCTCCCTTCCTCATCATGCAAAAATTAACTCGCCACCCTCTCCATAGCCTCCAACCAAAAAACCTCCAAATTTATATCCAATATTCTCTTCTTCACTTCATCTCCACAAAAAAATGATAATCTTAAATTATTTAATATTAAATTTATAGAGATGAATAAAGAAGAGTAATACAAATATATTAAAATAAGTTTATGATACAGACAACTGTTTTGCAATAACTGAAATTTTAAGCCTAGATATCCCTAGCACTGAGTATTTCTTATACTTAAAATAAGATAACCTTAAGTAAATTAAGCTTATCTCTTAAAAATAAGTTTAAAACAATAATATATATGATTATATTACATATATATATAATTATTACTCTATTATACAAATTATAATAGTTTAAATAGCTTATCCATAGCCTAATAGTACTTATTAAGGTGTTAATGGAGTCATAATATACTTAACTTAAGTGATATTAAGTAATTATTGACATACATAAGCTTATATGTATACATAAATCTCATATTCAGTGAAATATGAAGTAGATTATGTATATTTAAGTATATAAGTGGGTTTTAGCCTCTTAATAGCCTATAACCTTTGTTTTTCTGATTATTTTAGGTCATATGGACGTATACAGTGGACTCAAAACGCCTACAGAAGCATAAACATCTATTTCAGGCGCATACACTCAGTCTGGACAACTTAATCTGCTTCCTTGGATGGATATTCTTAGATTTATGGGTTGGGAGGTCATTTCTGGGTTAATATGGATGCTTGGGGATGTTATTGGGGGCTTGGAAATTTCATTTGTTTCCTTTATATGCTTTGTTTTTCATTATATTCTCTTTGGATGAGTTATTTTACCTGTTTCTTTATGGTATCCGCTTTTATCTGGATTTTCTATTTATGGTATGGGTCTGTGTTATCATTGATTGTGATGGAGGGTCCTTACTGGAGGTCTGGGTGTTAACTCTGCTTGAAGTGGACGCCATGGGGAGGTGATGGGCCCTCACAGTTCTGTAATTTCTGGGGATAGCAGTGGCATCATCTGGATTGAAGGTCTGTGCACTCCAGTGGATTTTGGTATAAGTAAGGGAGGATTTTGACGGTTATTAGACATCATTCACATACTACAATTCAAATAAACATTACAACACAATTATTAGCATTTAGAAATATATTATAAAGCCATTATAAATTGATAATATCTTTATATAAGCTATAACTATATTATATTCATCTATTTTCCACCACTAGCACATATTTAAATCCAAGTATTAGGGGGTGTCAGTTCTGGAAAATCCCAACTTAAATTAAGTGTGGATTTCAAACCAAATCAGCACTTAAATTTTGCAAAAAAGTCACTTATTTCAAAAATGGGTGTCAGTTCTGACCTCAAATCAGCACTTTTTTTGTGATTTTTTTTTCAAAACCACATGTTAACCACATTATCCCTTTCTTTCCCATACCATTTTGTACTCTCCAAATGTTGTCTTCGTGTACTTCATTCACTCGTGTTGGTATTTTGGTTTGTTGCATATTCATTTTTTTTTGGAATTTACGGTGAAAATTTTTTTTGGATGGCTCATTGGTTTTATTTCACCAGCTCAACATGAAATCGCATATTTTGTCAGTGATTTTTTTTTTCATTCATCCCTCATATCCTTTTCCTATTTTCCTCCAACATCCCTCAAACAATTCGGTTTCATTCATTTTGTCATCTCATCTCTCCAGGTAAGTCACTTTATTCTTTTTTTTTGATTTTTTGATTACTAATTATAATTTTTTTTGTTTTGTTCTGTTTATTTTATTTTTTTATCTAAATTTATTTTGTAAGTGGTTATTTTGGATTTCAATGGTATAATTAACCTTTTTTTTTCTCCCTCTTTACTTTCTTTTTTAGCTCCATCACCCTACTATTCATCCCTCCTTGGCATGGTCATTATCCCCCCTTTCCCTTATTTCACTTTTTTTTGGCTCCATTTCATTGAAACACATACATTGCACATTCTTTATGCATTTCACTTACTCCATATTCAATTTCCCCACAATTCCAACATCAATCTTTCTCACTCTATTTTTCCTACTTTTCAATCAAGGTAAGTTTCATCTCCTTTTTTTCATGCCTATATGATATCTCATTCCTTTTTTGAAAATTTCATACTTAAATATATGTATGACTCTTATCTGGATAACAGTGAACTTATAAAACTCCTTTTGATCTCATCTTCATTACCACTTTTCAAGTTTTTGTAAAATTTTGAAAATCAGACTCAGAATTAGGGTTAGTTTTATTCAAATCTAATGTTCTTTTCACTGAAAATTCTCCTGAAGGCTATCTTTCATTTCCTACAAACAGATTTTAATTTGATTCAGTGGTTGCTGAGATATTGACTGTTAAAGTTGAGCCTTTTTTTCCCAATTTAAATTTTTATTTCATTTTTTTATGTAACAAATTAGGGTTAGGTTTATTTAAATCACATGTCCTTTAACTGAAGATTCTACTAAAGCATATCTTTCATTTCCCACAAACAGGTTTGAATTAGGTTCAGTGGTTGCTGAGATTTTGACCTTTGAAGTTGAGCCTTTTTTCCAAATTTCACTTGTCTTATTTCACATTTTTATATTGCATATTTAGAGGATAAGGATTCTGAAACTCTTATATGATTATTATCTAGGCATTTCAATTATATAGGCATATATTCGTTGCTCACGAATATCACTAAAGCTCAAAAAGATGAAGATTTTCGCTTATGGGACACTCTACCTTCCTTTAACTCTTTTCTTGCTCTTCGACTCAAAAAGCACTGTAATAAAGCATTTGAAAAAAATCATGAACTTGCAACCAAAGTTGGAATACTGAATTGGTGTGACTCCAAATGGGAAGATATCAGCCACGAATATCTTTTAGTTTCTAATGTTGTTATCACCCATTCTGGATTCCACAATAGGATTAATATTGATAGGAATGATGCCAATTTTCTTACTTTTGGTATATTCTCATATATCAATCCGATAACTGGCCAACCAATACCATCTCCAGCTAAAATCAAAGGACATGGTTTATATTTTCCAGACCACCGGTGCATCATTGATTTTGGTTTGGGAAATGGTATCATCAAAACTATTTGGAATTATTCTAAGGATAATCATCAAACGACCAAAGCTCCTCCTGGTTTGAAATCCTGTCAAGATTTAACACATTTTGGTTTCTCATTTCAAATCAGTCATAAGTTGATTCAAAGAATCAATAAGGTAATGAAAGAAGGTAAAGTTAATTGATTTAAAAAAACTTTATCTAGATCCAAAAAGTATGGGGATTAGAGTTGTCATCGAAAATTTTATATTTTTTCATAAATTTTTAATAAATATTTTTTATGTATCAATTTGCTCAACTAAAGTAATGGGCCCACGACCTTGTGTTGTATAAAAGGTAATCATGATAACATTTATTTGTTTCATGGGGTTCCTCTAGCCTATACCTGTGGAAAGTCTCAAACTTTTGTTTCTTGATTTGATCTGCATTTTGGCTTGAGGGATTGTCATTACTTTAAACTAGGGAAGTTGATATATATTAGATGTTTATTTAATAATTTATGTAATTATATTAAATTTAGATGACTTCCACCACTTAATTCAATAAAATGCAGGTGGGGGTATTGCCAAATTTTTAAATCTGACATATGAAATTGATGACTTAGAACAATTTTGGTGATATCCATCCCTTGCTTCAATAAAATGCAGGGGAGAGTATTGCCAATTTTTTAAAACAGATATAGAATTTTTTTGAATTGTAAATATTTTGGTGAAAATTTTTGACGAGGATGTGAAAGTAATTGTTTTCACCTTGAGCAGGTTTCTGGCTCAAAGGAATAGTAGTACCATCAACAAAACCAATACATCCTGGGAAGCCCTCTGCTTACATAGCCTGAGATGATTTAAGTCACTCTTCTTTTGTTGGCCAGGTGAGAAGTTGAGATTCCAAGGAGTTGATGGCAGTGATACATTGTTTGGTATAAGTGTTAACTGAACCATACCCTATTTCAAAGACATTTTCTAAACGTTTCAAAGTGGCTCCATTACCATTTGAACCCAAACAACATAGTGTGATTGCCAATTGAATTGAATGATGTAGTTGTTCTTTTTGAGAATTATTGTGAAATTTGGGATGATCCTGAATAAGCTCAAGCAATTTAATGAAACATTCTTTAGAAGTCCTGAACAGCTGTCTAAAACTGGGTGTAGATAGGTTAAGAAGTGTTTGGATGGTGTACTTGGGGGTATGAAGTACTTGAGGCTTTCTGGGAAGAAGGTAACGTTTTGTGGCCATTTTTGATAAAAAGACAAAATCTTCTTCTAGATCAGAATCAGAATCGGAATCAGAGTCCAAGAGCAGTTCAAGAGCCATAAAAGTCATTGCTTTATGTAATTTATCACGATTTGAAATTGAGGAAGGCATAACTCTTATATGATATGATATGAAGATGTAAGTGATTTACGATGTTTTGAGTTATTAAGTGTTATGTTGCGGAGTGCTGCGTATGAATGGGATGATGCTGACAAATCAGTGAAATGGGACTTGATGGTGAAATCAGCACTTTTGGTTGAGATAGTGCGGATTTGAGTGAAATAATTGACTTATTTCATTTTGAAATCCACCAGTATTGGAGCTAGTGTGTTTTGGAAATCCACACTTATTTAAGTGCGGATTTGCCAGAACTGACACCCCCTATTGTGAGTTTTATTTTGAGAATAACTATTTTATTAGTCTTACCCTGAGGTTTAATCACTTAATCATTTATTAATAAGTAGTAGGACCATTAATAAATACTATTAAATCATGCTTAAATACTAGATACACTGACAGAAATAGTCTATGGGACAAGATATATGATTTAATAGCCCAATATAATAAAAATGAACATTATTTGAAGAAAATAGCTAATAAATAAATAAATTATGAACCAATGAATAAAAAAATTATTATATTTCACACCATTAAGCATCTCCAAAAAGTAACTAAAAGTCTGACAAACAGTCACTTTAATTTGTACAATTATATATTTGGCAAAACCATTAATGCTTGGCCTTTTTGCCAAAAATTATTTAATACTTTTTTTGCCTGTATCAGCACTTTTCTGGCCCTAATTAGGGGTTTTTAGGCTTTTTGGATGATGCATCCAACATAAAAGATGCCACAACAGTATAAAACGTCCACAAAAAAATGTCAAAAGGGCCAAGAATTATCATTCATGCCATAAATAAGTAAAAAAGTAAATTTTTTCCCAAAAAATATTAGAAAATTATTGACCTGAATCTTTTGTAAGTTTCCTGAATACAAAAATTACAGTCCTGTTACATTCAAAATTTTTGAAATATATATTTTTTCTCTATAATGATGTCTATAAGTAAAGGTTAATGTGATAGTTTGTATTAATATTAACTTTTTTTATAAATCTTGATTAATGTGGACAAATTAAATGTATGTTCAAGGTACTAAAGAAGCACATAAGAGGGTGGCGAGCTAATTTTCGGGTGATGAGGTGTCAATTGGAGGTGAAGAGGAAGGTGTCACATGCCACATGACACTCGAGGCAAAAGCAGCTCATTAAATCAATAATACAGAGGTTTAAATCCATACTCGAAGTGCAGAAAGCAATTCTCCATAGCAACTGCGACTTTCCTTTGTGTACTCACTATTCAACTGCGCTAGTCTAAACCCTAAATCTAAATTAGTCAATCTCTCAATAGTGTGTCTTAGTCTTTTTCTCAATAAGCAACACACAGCGCAATAGTAAATGTAATAGTACGCTAAAAGGTTTATTAAGAGTCTGTGAATTACTAAAAAGAGGTAGTGAGTATGGACGGAATGGTTAGTGGAGGATTAAGGGGTTAATGGATGTTAGTGAGGAGGGTCCAGGTGTAACGGGTGTATTTTTTAATGGTCTGTGGTGTGCGGAATAGTAGATGGGTATGAGGTCAATGCGAGGAGGAGTAAAGGATATAAAAGGGGTTGGGTTTTGGTTTGACATTCTTCAGAATTAATTTATAAAACGTATTTATAGTTAATAGTGGTAAAACTGCAAGTTAAATCATTGTTATTGTACATTTCCTTTTTTCCCTCAATAATCATTTCTAAATTTAAATCTTTGATTGTTGAGTGTTACAACCCTTTGTGAGATTCTAAGAATATTAGTATTACTTTAAAATATATTAAGATTCTTCTTGAATATAACTCGAAGCAGTAGCTCTTCCTTCAAGTCATCTTTGAATCAATTCCTCGAACAATTCCTCTGTGCTTTGAAGAAGTCTCTAAACCCCTCAACCTTGTGCATAGGTTGTCCGGTGACAGAAGGGAGAGAGGTTGATTTGATGCTTGGGGCATCAAGTTTGGTTAAAAAGGTGTGTTGGGGTTTCTATTGGAGGCAAAAGGGAGTAAGGCGAGGCATCAATTAAAGTTGTAAGGGTGTGCTGGGGGTCTAGTGGAGATGAAGGGATGGAGAGTGAGGTAAGTTTGAGGAGTGGGGTTTCTATTGGAGGCAAAAGGGAGTAAAGCGAGGTGGATTTAAGGGATGGGGCATCAATTAAAGTTGAAAGGGTGTTCTGGGGTGTCTAGTGGAGATGAAGAGATGGAGAGCAAGGTAAGTTTGAGGAGTGGGGTTTCTAGTGAAGGTGGAAGGGAAGTGAGAAAGGAAGATTTGAGGTGTAGTGGAATTGGTGGGAACGCGAGGGATGGATAGGATCAGAAACTTATGTTAATTTACAAAGGAAATATTTACAAAAAAGGAATAAACCATGAATGTAAAAAAGATATGAGGGTGTGTAGATAGAAAAAAAGGTTAAGTGTTCGCCACCAAAATTAAGTAGCATAGAGTGAGGAGAGACTTAAGGATGGCATCAGGAATTATAAGTCATGTGACTTTCTTGCAAATCCATCATGGATGAGATGAGTTTGGAATCAGGAATTAGGAATGGAAATTGGGGTATAAGAGGCAGGATAATGTATTATCATGCATTCCTTATCCACTTGCCCTGGGGCTAGTGGATAAGAATCTTCTGCAATTAATAA
Organism: Hemileia vastatrix; assembly: GCA_030280995.1. Lineage (NCBI taxonomy): Eukaryota > Fungi > Basidiomycota > Pucciniomycetes > Pucciniales > Zaghouaniaceae > Hemileia > Hemileia vastatrix. The sequence goes on along the minus strand of JASXTE010000019.1, from coordinate 8,401,972 downwards.
TGTCGGATCTGGGCAAAAAAAATTCCTGATCCCTAATTGCAGATCCCTGAACATTGATACCCCCTAATATATATATAAGCATATTAACCATATATATAAGTATTATAACCATAATATTAATGTATATGCTTAATGCAATTAAGGTTATCTTATTTTAAACATAAAAAATACTCAGTCCTGGGCATACCTAGGCTGACAAAAACCCTCTAGGTGCACACCCCAGCCTGTTATGGTCAATGTGGGTGACCTCCCAGAACCAAAATACAACCAGAAAAACCCTTAAAAACCATGAAAACAACAGAAAACAGCTTAAACTTAAATATATGCTGAAAAATCATTAAGACATAAAACATTGAGAAAAAGTTAGCTCTATCAAATGGTACTAAGCATTTAACCCTAGTACTTAAGGTTAGCCCAAAAAAATGCAAAAAAAAAAAAAATTAAACAGTTATGGGTGAAAACTGAAATATGCCCAAATGAGGCCTTAAAACCCAGAATATGAAAAATATCAACCTGACATGAAATATAGAGAAAACCCAGGGCTATTCAATGATAATAGCCACATTTCCATAGTGCCAATATTCAGCCCAGGAATCCAGAAAACAACATAAACCACCCATTTTGAGTATACCACACTCCCAAATTTCAACTCAACTACCAAAACAACACCAAATCACTTACACAAAGGCACTATTCATGTTTATATGCCACACCTACTGCAAGAGAAGCACGTCATTAACTATCAAAATACACAGAAAGTTTATGTAATAAACTTACCTATCTGTGGCGTCAAATTTCATCTTACGAAACATGCCAAAATGCTGCTAAACCCGCACAATGAACTTACATATCGTGACCCCCTGCCATTTAACTCGAACATTTTTTTTTCCTTTTTTCTTCATCAATTTTTGTGATTTTCCTCTTTTTCTTTTTGTGATTGCCTTCTGTTTTTCTCTGTCTAATTACTCATACTAATCCTATTTCTCTCTGATTCTTACTTCTCCATCCAGAAACTGGAGGTCTGACAAACTTTTAAAATGTGAAAAAACTGCTGAACATTTTTTATTTTTATTTTAGATTATGAATTTCAAGGTCTCTATTGACCATGTAACAAAATTTAAATGAAATTGAATCAGCTTTGTGAGAGTAGTATAAAAAAAATAGGGTGACGAGGACATATTGCTGGGCACTGTACATACTCTTTTAGTTGTGAGATGTAGAAGAAGTAAAGATGGATGATGCCGTTTCTTTTTAAGAGGAAAAAATAGAGTGATGATATTATCGTTGCAAAGAAAGATGTGGGAATGAAGTTGATATGAAGGTAATAATGTTGTAGATATATGTTGATCAGAAAGTACCGGATATATGTTGATTAGAAAGTACCGGATATATGTTGATCAGAACACTTTGTTGGCTTAAAACGATAATGGTCCTTTGTTTCATTTCCTGTGAAAGGAATTATTTTTATACTAGAAAAGAAAATAGTATTATACAGAAAAAGTTGGAAAGAAATAAATTAAATCTTCCACCGCAAAGAAAAAGAAAAAGCCAAATCAATTAATTTATACCCTGAGAGACCACTGTGGATTTGTTGATTTGTAGCACTACATAGTTCACCACTTTCGACTGAAACAGTCCTCTTAGACTTTACACCTTCCATTATTAACCATGTCATTGCTTCGACCATCAAGTGAGTATTTTGTTTTGAGTAGAGTGAAGCTAAACCACTTGAATTTGCTCATAACTTTTACACCTCGTTATCTTCAGCCAATTTGTTATTTCCGAACTCTAGTCCTCAGCCTGATCCATCCGACGATAGGATTACTTTATGGTTATTCTAAACCAGATTTTTTTTTCTCTCTCATTTACTTACAAGTTTATCAATAATCCCCTTTATAACTATGACTTTTTTTTTATCCTCGTCTTCCTTTTTTTTTTTTTTTTTTTTTTTTGATGTAGGTTCGATATTGACAATGTAATGACTTTTTAATTCGCATCATTGAATATATCGTGTTGGGGAATCTTACTTGACTTCATTCTCTCTCATGTGCCTCTTATGTCATGTTAGACACTTTATTCGAAAAGAGCAGGGGTAGATAAATGTATGGTTGACAAAATCAAAGCCTACTTTTTGTCTCTTGGTCTTACTGATGCTGAAGCAGAGGAACTTCACCGCAGGTAAGATACTGATACTATTAATGTTTAGTCCATTATTCTCTCCCACCCTAAAACAACTAGCAGCTTATGAAATGTTGGTTCTGATCACCACATGAACGGTTCTTCTCTGTTGGTGACTTGAAATTGGCTGGATGGCTGATTGCAAAGATACTACAAGGTCAGTGGGATGAGGGTAGGAGGAGCGACAGAGGAATGAGAGTGACGGAAACTGATGAGTGTGGGCTACCAGGAATACGGGCTTGCCATCCGCGGTCTGATCCGACACCACAAGATCGACCCGTTGGATTACGATTCCAAGTGTGATTCAGCATTGCCGCTGGAAGATATTCTTGCTCCTGATCCTGACCTGCGCAGGATTCTTCTGGCCATTGACCGCTCTAAAGCCCGCGTATGTCCGGACTCCTGCACTCCATTCCGTCTGGTCTCCCTTAAGGCTGCGGACTGACTCTACAGGCCCTTATGTGCAGGTATGGTGTCTGACCAACGCCTACAAGTTCCATGCTCTACGTGTCCTTAAGATCCTGGGTGTCAGCGACTTAATCGAAGGCGTCGTTTCATGCGATTATACTAATCCTGATTTTTATTGCAAGCCAGAAGTCGGTACGGATTTCCTTTCTTCTTCTTTCCCCATTTCACCCTCAATACATTGTTCAACATAATGAATGAATGACCCATACCATCCAATGACTGACATGTATCTCAAATATCATATCTCATCTTGATGTTTGTCCTCTCCTAGAGTATTATCAGGAGGCAGTGGCCCATGCTTCCTTTTGCCCTTCAAATAGTGGCTCATCTGAGGTTCTAACTCCGTATATCCCCCATCCAACATGTCCTAAGTTATGGGATCCTAGCAAGCACTGTCTCATTGACGACTCTAGTCTCAACATTCGAGGGGCTATGAAATTTGGCTTTGGATCAGCAGTCTGGTTTAATGAGGATAACACGATTCTATCCGAAAACGAGCAGGCTTTGACTCAGGTGACCAAACTTGAACAACTGAGAAATCTAGAGTTATGGAAAGACTGTTTTTTGAGCGATAGTTAACCTACCCCTACAGAGGCAGATCTGTATGGCATTGCTTTCGTAATTTGCTCTAGAATCAATCATTTCATCTTTTAAAGTTACTTGGTTGGCTACTGTAGACGAGACGCCTTATGATTATCAACAGTTCCTATATGCTTATTATTCTATATTTTATATTTATTCCGTAAGCCTTTGGCGCTTTCTTTTTTTTTTTTCTTATTTTTTTATTTAATTTTTAGTAAGCGTGTGTTAGTTAAAGGACATAGATAGAGTAGAATTAAGTTATGTAGAGCAATTTATCATCACGGATAGTTGTTACTTCGAAGGTGGAGGCTCTGTCCACCACGCAAAATAGGCGTACCCTGTGAGAGCCCAGCAAAATAAGCCTAATGAAAAATAACGTTGGGAACGTTTGTCCATATCTATTACCCGAAACAGTTTAATGAGCATCGTATATAGTAGATTACAATGAGAAAAGATGAATCAATTAGTAAGAATTTCATCATGAATGTATAAAGCGTCGGTGGTGATGCGGTTTAATATATACTTTCAATCAACTAGAGAGAAGTAGATAGGATAACTTACTGAGGTAAGTTGAAAATAATGATTGTTTAGGAGGATGATTGCTTTGAGAAATTTCTATCGATGCTGGGAGACGATTAGGATGATTTTCTACTTGTAAATTATTATCTTCTTTTTGACGTTTCGGTAAAGCTGATCGTGAAAGAAGATTCTCATTCACAGACGATATCTGATCATCAAGTATTGAACTATGCCTAGGAATTCCTGCTCGATTTCGAAGAAGGAACGAAGATGATGAATTGGATAAAAGATTTTTATTTTTAGTTTGAGAAGATGATGAAGTCATTTCAGATGAAGGAAGTTCGATGAGAGTTTTGAATGAGCTTGGTGAGTGTTTTCCTTGTAAGCCTAGTTTAAACGCATCTTTGATTGATTTGGGGAGGAGAAGAGGATTTGGAGATGGAGATGGAGGGGGAGTTGATGATGAAGATGATAAAGATGACAAAGATGATGAAGATGAGGAAGATGATGAAGATGATGAAGATAAGGATGGAGATGGAGGAGTGTACAAAGAAGAATCAAAATTTTCAAACTTTTGACGAGTTGAATAATATGATTGAGCGATATAATGATAATAAACTAATTTAGATATAGTTTGAGTTTGAAATATTGGAAAATGTGAACAAATCCCGTAGTTGATCATCCTTGTTGTTATAGTGATGAGCAATTAGAAAGAAAAAAAAGGTGAAGAAGTTTGGTGGGTTTCTTTTGAGTGAGTGAATGAATGATGAAAGGTGTAACACGAGGATTTCGATGAATGTTAAAAAGACACATGATTTTTATTTTATTTTTTATTTTGTTTTTTATTTTTAAATATAATTTATTTTATTTTATTTTATTTTATTTTAATGTATTTAAATTTGATTTATTTAATTTAGTTTTATTTTATTTTATTTTATTTTATTTTATTTTATTTTATTTTATTTTATTTTATTTTATTTTATTTTATTTTATTTTATTTTATTTTATTTTATTTTATTTTATTTTATTATATTTTATTATATTTTATTATATTATATTTTATTTTATTTTATTTTATTTTATTTTATTTTATTTTATTTTATTTTATTTTATTTTATTTTATTTTATTTTATTTTATTTTATTTTATTTTATTTTATTTTATTTTATTTTATTTTATTTTATTTTATTTTATTTTATTTTATTTTATTTTATTTTATTTTATTTTATTTTATTTTATTTTATTTTATTTTATTTTATTTTATTTTATTTTATTTTATTTTATTTTATTTTATTTTATTTTATTTTATTTTATTTTATTTTATTTTATTTTATTTTATTTTATTTTATTTTATTTTATGTTATTTTATTTTATTTTTTTATTTTTATTTTATTTTATTTTATTTTATTTTATTTTATTTTATTTTATTTTATTTTATTTTATTTTATTTTATTTTATTTTATTTTATTTTTTTATTTTTTTATTTTTTTATTTTTATTTTATTTTATTTTATTTTATTTTATTTTATTTTATTTTATTTTATTTTATTTTATTTTATTTTATTTTTATTTTATTTTATTTTATTTTATTTTATTTTATTTTATTTTATTTTATTTTATTTTATTTTATTTTATTTTATTTTATTTTATTTTATTTTATTTTATTTTATTTTATTTTATTTTATTTTATTTTATTTTATTTTATTTTATTTTATTTTATTTTATTTTATTTTATTTTATTTTATTTTATTTTATTTTATTTTTATTTTATTTTATTTTATTTTATTTTATTTTATTTTATTTTATTTTATTTTATTTTATTTTATTTTATTTTATTTTATTTTATTTTATTTTATTTTATTTTATTTTATTTTATTTTATTTTATTTTATTTTATTTTATTTTATTTTATTTTATTTTATTTTATTTTATTTTATTTTATTTTATTTTATGTTATTTTATTTTATGTTATTTTATTTTATGTTATTTTATTTTATTTTTATTTTATTTTATTTTATTTATTTTATTTTATTTCTTTTTTTTGACAAATTGATGAGGGTGAAATCCTGTTGTATATGTACTTCTGATATATATGCTTCCCCTATTTGTTCAATATAAATCTAAATCTTCCTTAACCTCTCTCTTCCTCTTTTTTTTTTTTTAGTTTGCTTCTTCAAATCAAGATCTATCTATAATGAGAATGACCAAGTTTCTTAAATAAGACCAGATCTAAGTAGTAATAACAATTATATATTTCTTTCTTTGGTTTTTTGAGTGTGATTCAACTTTTGTCAGTTGATGGATGAAAAGATGAGTTGAAGTTTAATTTGAATACTTTGCAAGACACATTTGTGGTTAAGGACTCTTTTATATGCTTTTTACATTTTTTTTCAATATTTTTTTGGTTTAACAGATCAAGATTATAAACCCTTTATTTATTTATTTATTTGTTTCATATTTACTTATTTACTTCTTTATTAGGGGGCCTCAAACCTTACCAAATATGGCTTGCAGGTTTCATTTGAAAAACACCACACAAACACACTATGAAGCATGGCAGATTTGGCACTTAGGGTTTCAAACATGGGATCAAATACTTCCTAATTTTGTGACATTTTCTTAACCACAATTCAGCCCACCAATACTCTCAGGTTGGGCTCAAGTCCAAAAACATGAATAGATTGAATGGTCATTTGTCTAGAAGATTTTAAATGGTCCTATAGGAATACTGTAGTACAAATCCAATAAGTATTAAAATATAACTCAATATAAGGGTCTCAGTAATTTTAATCTCACTAATTATAAATGGGTTACAATCTTATAGTTATAGAAAAAAAGACGTAATAATTCAGATACTATTCAAAGACTTTAAACGTACTATTTATATGTATTGTAATTGTATTGGTTATATATTTTGATTGTAATGATAAAGAACGTTGAAAACAAGACCAAAAACCCCCTCCTTTTATACCCAATAATTCCTACAAGGTACCCCTTGATTTACCAGTTCTATACATGGTTAATGATGCCTCATTCCAGCTAATACACCTGTCTAACAAAATAAAGAATGACCAATAACATAATTAGAATGATATCACCTGCCAAAATCCTGTAGTAATAGGGATAATCCATCAAAAATAAAGAATAAGCAAAAAATAGAGTGTATGCATGTAATACCTTAAAATAAAAGCCTAAAGAGGGAAATAAATTTATGTGAAAGGCTGTTTCTTCTTCTTATGATGATATTGATAAAAAAAAGTGAACAAGGTTATATTTTTATTTATTTATTTCTTCATTTATTTATTTTTAAAATTTATTTCCCTTCTTCTTAAAATTTAAACTTGTTTCAGAAAAGGGACAAGCTCAGATTCAAATCATGAAGATAGAGTCTCAAGAAATAACTTCTAAACATTAACAGCATATTTTTCAGCTGATAGACCTTTTTAAAATAGTCATCAGCACCAGATGAGGTACTCATTTAAAGAGTTTTTTAGAATCAAAACTTGCAACATAATTTGCTTGTTAAAGAAATTAGATTTAGATAGACCAAGATAATTTATGGAGATGCAGTTTAACATTTATTTTTGAAATAATGTTCCCTGATATTTACAATAATATGGGGTTCCAATGACCAATTGTTTTCTACATCAAAGAAAATTTATGACAATTTATTTGCAATACCCTTTCCTACTTTTATTCACAGCAGGAAATGGGAAACAATTTTTTTTTTCCAAGTTTAAAAAATGGAAATACTCTACCCTGTTTTTATTGAAGTAGGGGCCTAGATTGCCAAATTTTAAGTTCATTCCATAAATTACCATGTAAAAAACTCATATAAGATAAGTAAAAAAAATATATTAATGAAAATTCATGTAAAATTTTCAATTGAAATCATCTGTGACTAAATTCAATGAAATCAAACACAAGTGTCGCTACCAAATCCATTTGTTATGCCACACAGAATAACTGTTTCTTAACTATTGTGCAACAAATACATAAAAATTATTATTGATTTATAGGGTACATAGTGATTGTCATGTACTTATTATGCAACTGTTACACATTTTTATAGCCTTTTGGCATGATGAACAGTGTTGGTAGTGTGTATACATGAACCTCATGAAGAAAAAAAATGTCCCCATGATTATTGTTATACCACACATGGCCTGATGGCCGATTAATTTAAGTAAGTAGACTATTTTATGTGACTTTTTTAATAAAAAATCATGAAATAAAAATAAAACTTGAAAACCTATATTAGAGCCCATACTTTTTTCACCTACCTAATGTTTTATTTTTTACATTACCTTCTATTCTTACCTTATGAATCCAGTTGAAAAACTCTAGATTCTCAGTCATTTTTATCTAAAAAAAATGCAAATAAAATCAGCATAAATAAAAAAATAATATAAATTGGATAAAAAATACCTAAAAAGCTTTCCTCAGGCTACATGAAATTAATAGTCCCAAAATGTCTCCAGAAAAGTTCCCACAAAAGTGCCAAAAAAGTTCCAAAAAAAAGCTCTCAAAAGTTTCCAAAAAGAAAAAAAAACTCCCCAGAAGTTCCCAGAAATGTGTCAAAAAATTTCCAAAAAAAAAAAAAGTATCCAAATTTCTTTAAAAAGGAAAGTCCCCAAAATTTGTCAGAAAGGTGACAAAAATTTTCAAAAAAAAAAATTTAAAAAAAAAGACAAAAAGTCTCCAAAAAAAAGTTTCTAGAAGTATGGCAAAAAGTCCAAAAAAAAAAAGTGCCCAAAAGTCTCCAGAAAAGTTCCAAAATTCACTTGAAAATACTTGTAAGTCATTTTTGAATGGTTTCTAAATGTTTCTAAATCAATTTAAGGAAAAAATAACCCAAAATAGCCCAAAAACTTCTAAAAATCACTGAACAAATGCTCAGAAAAAATTACTGAATGTTATTAGCAAAAAAAAAGCCAAAAATAATAAAAAAACAGCTTGCAAAACTGGAAAATTCTTAGAAACTCTTTCCAGATTGTTTCTAAATGATTCTAAAGTGATTTAGAAAAAAGAGAAAAAAAAGAGAAAACCCATAAAATGACCAAAAAAAACACCAAAAATTCAAAAAAAAAAAGAATTGAAAAAAAGGAAAAAAAGCAGTTCTATCAGAAATTAAAAAAAGATGATAAGAAAAGAACAAAATAAATAGACAAAATAAAAGACATTTCAATCATCAATTAAATCACAAAATATAAGAAAGTAGCTTACCTTGAGAGCTGAGAAGTAAGAAGTATCAGAACTAAAAAAGAGTGATTCAAGTGAAAGATTAAGAGAAGATGAGATATAAAAGTGACACAGAATCTTATAAATGTTATGTGATTGAAAATGTTATGTAATTTCAGTGCTGGGAGCTGAACCAAAATGAATGAAACTGGGAAACTAGGGAAGTTCATTGCAAAAAAGTGAACTGTGATGAAGATTAAGGGTAAGTCTATGATTAAAAGATTTTTTAAGTGCTTTTAAGTCACATACCTTACCTGTATGAATAAGCCCTTAAGGAGTAGGTGAAAAATCTAGCTGTTGGCATTTTTGTACCTAGTTTATGCATCTCTGTACCTAGTGCTGACTAATCATGATGAAGAATGCAAGTGTTTTGATGACTTTTTTGGCCCAAAAGAAGACATGTTTGGGGACAAATATTCTGCTGAAATACACTTGTCCAGACAGGTGTATTTCATTTTTATGGCAGGTTTGGTAGCTTTTTTGTGGTGTGTTTATGTGGTGTATTTGGTAAGGTTTAAGACCCCCTATTCTGTGTGTGTGTGTGTGTGTTTTTAGTTCTGCTTTGAGCTAATCTAGGTATGTTTCTTCAGTAAAACTTAGCTCTTAATGGGAAGATGTGGATTTAAAAAAAAGTGAGCATCATCAAATTTACATCATGACTTATTTTTTTTTGTTTTTATTTAATCATAGAGTAGTTTCTGCCAGCCAAGCTGTAAGAGGGCCTAGGAAAATCACCAGTCTGATAGAGAATCTTGTTGTGGGAAAAAATTATTTATTAAAGATCAAATAGTACAAGTGAAAATTTTATAAGTATAAAATAAATGGCAAGACAATATATATTAATATTCTGTACAAAGACTTATATCTTTTATTTTGTAATTATAAAATATACTTATAAGATAGAGATACAACAATAAATATAAGAATGATTAGTGAAAAAGATGCTGGAAGGTGGTGATGGGGGTCAGATTGAGGGTTAAGTTACATATGAATAAATTGAGGGATATCAGAATGAATAGGATCTGGTTTGAGTTAAGTGAAGAAGAAATAAATTTTAATAATGGTCAGATTAGGCTGAAGGTAGAAGAGAAAAAATCTTTTATGGGTGATTTGGAGCTCATATAATCAAAATAGAACTTATTAGAAAATTGATACATGTGAAAGGGGTGCAAAATTTGACCTGAAGATGGGAAGAAATATGAGAATATGAAGAATACTTTGATCTGGTTGTATAGATGTGGAAAGGTCAAGAAAATTAATATTGGATAAGAAATTTGAAGATGAACTGATACTATTTTTATCTTGAAGGTATCATAAATCTCTTCAAAGAGAAAAACATTAAATATGGAGAGAAAATGAGAGCTATAATTTAATAATGTGAGAAAGTCGATTAGTACAGTGGGTGGCCATTTATTTTGGTCATTTTTAAATTCAGAACTACTCATTTTTTTCTTATTGTAAAAAAATATAATTCTATATTTAGTTACTTGAGATTCTAGAGATAACTAATCTTAATAGAAGGTGTCAAAAATCACCATATAAACCATTCAAGAAAGTCTTAAAAAATGTACCAAGTAAGTCATTATAGTTTAAATTAAACCTGTGAAAACAGGTTTACTTCAACAGCTTGTTTTTCCCTTAACACACCATCTGTTAGGTACATCCAAGACTTTCAGGAACTTCATGCCCTTAAATTGATTAATCAGAATTAGGTTCACATATTCCCATATCTTAATCTTTTTCTTTGCCTAATCATTAGGGGCTCATTTATACATGCACAGTACACTGTGCATCAAGTCTTAAGGCCCCCCTAACATTACACTACCCCCCTTATTTCCCCCCAAACACTAACATGTGTCTTTCTGTCGGCTGGTCGTCTAGAAGAAGGAGAAAATGGAAGAAGGAATGAGAGGAGGAGAAGGAGGAAAAAGGTATGGGTAATAAAAAAAAATAAAATTTAATAAAATTATTTAATTTATTGAGAGAAAAACAACGATAAGTGAGCTGGGAGGTGACAACAACTTGGTTTTATTAATATTAATATTATTTTAAGTAAGAGTTCTGCGCGGCAACCAAAATAATTACTATCAGACTTAAAGCAACCTTTAAATTGTTATATAAAATTTTAATTAGATTTTTATTACTAATAAAAAGACTATAAACGTAATATAAAAATTGTATTTAATTTGTTGAGTGTATAATAAGTGATAAGGCTACAGGGGATTATCCAAGGCCCTTTTATAGGCAATGGGTCCTCTGAAGCGCTACTATATCAGTAAATACAATGATTAGAAAGGAATAAAACAAATATATCAAAAAGAGTAAATGAAACATAACAATATAGAGAAAAACATGAAACAATTAATTAAAAGCCCAATTAAGAATCCAATTTCCCCGCCATTAATCCCCAAATCAGTAAGTGACAATAGTAAATAACTAAACAAGAGTGGAAACATAGGAACTATGAGAAATATAATTCCCAACAGATGGTCCATCCTGATTAGAGAACATTTTAAGTGAAACAAAAAAATAATTTGACGCAACAAAACAATCAATTAATCTCAATTTAGTTCAAATTAATTTATTTGTTTTTTCTAACACAATTAAGGGTCAAAAGAAGCGTCCTTAATAATTGTTTAGTGTCATATGAGAGGTATTAGTTAATATATAAATTTAAGTAATTAATTTAAATATATTATAAATCAAATTTACACTTGTAATTATAATATATGTTTTTTAATTAATTAAATATAAATTGATAATTATTAAATATATAAAAATGCGCCATTATTTGTAGAATATATTATATTATGCTCAATTTAATTGTATATAAAAATATATATAACCAATAAGTTTAATGTAACATTTGTATATAATAAAATTCTTATATAATTTCATTATGTAATAAAATATTAAGTTATATTCATTAAATACAAGTTTTACCCACTCTTTAAGGTTTTATAATTTATATATCATTTACTGGACTCCTGGAATAGCCTGGCTGACACTCCCTCACTCTAAAAAAAAACAATAAAAAAATGCTAAGATTTTTTCTTTTTGTATTTTTTCAACAGAGCAGGCAGATTTGAAATTTCTTTGCCAGGTATCCATGCATCATGTTCAGATGATTTGTTCTTATATCTCAATAAATATTCAGTACCTCTTTCAGAAGTGATAATTCTATCATTGAGAATTTTATCAATTTCTGCTGTTTCTGTGACTTCCTGAGGGTTCTTTTTAGGTCTTCCTCTTCTTTTTGGAAATAAGTCACTGTTGGAAGTATAAGGTTTAAGCAAAGAAATGGGAAAGACAGGATGTTTCCTATCATATGGAGAATACAATACAACTTCTACTGCATTATCACCAACCATTCTTTTAACAACAAATGGTCCTACAAAAGGATCTTTTAATTTGTGGTTACCTTGTAAATTGAAATGGACAGTAGAGATCAACACTTCATCACCCTTGTTAAATGTGTATTCTTTATGGGATTTATCCCATCTTTTCTTTTCATATTCAAATGCTTTATCAATACAACTCTGAGCATGTTTTCTGCATAGCTGTTGCATTTGCATAAAAGATTTTACACCAGGATGTAGTTCCAACTTAGGTAATTTATTATTGAGAATCTGAGCAGGAGTGTTTGGGACATAACCTAACCAAAGCTCAAAAGGCTTTTTCTCAGTGACAGAATGAACAGTGCTATTATATGCAAATTCAAGACCAGGCAAAAGAGTGACCCAATCATGAGTAAATCTGTCATTATCTTTATATTCTAAACCAAAGGCACAATACCTTCTAATCATATCTTCCAGAGTTTGAATCATTCTTTCAGCTAGACCATCAGTCTGAGGATGGTGAGCTGTAGATAATTTTAACCCACAGCCACAAATATCCATCAAAGAGGTCCAAAACTCAGAAGTGAATTTTGGATCCCTATCAGAGATAATGGCTTTTGGAAAACCAATAATATTAAACATGTAAGACCACCATAAGAAAGCTAATTCTTTGGTGGATACATCTTTGTGGGTTGGAATAAATTTGCACATTTTTGTGAATCTATCAACTATTACCCAACAAGAGTTAAAGCTGTCTTTACCTGCAACAGGAAGACCAGTGACAAAATCCATATTAATGATTTGCCAGGGAGCACTAGGTGCTTCAATATGTTGTAATAACCCTGCTCTCTTGCCTGTTAACTTTTTAGATTTTTGGCAGGAATCACAAGATTCAACATATAATTTTGTGTCTTCAGACATATTAGCCCACCATGCAGTGTTTTTGATTCTAATCAATGTTTTTTCAAGATCAAAATGACCAGCTAATATGTCATCATGACAAAGTTTGAGGATAGTTTCTTTCATTGAAGGAGGAATAACAATTACATTGGTAAGCTTCCTTCTATAATAAATATAACCATCTTCAATAGAAAACTTTCCTTTATTTAAAGCATTTTGGTATTTTGCAGGAAGAGTTTTTATTAATGCTTGAATTGAAGCATTCTTAGGATCATTCAAAATAGTGACTAATTTATTTAAGTCAGAATCTTTATCATATGAATCCAGTATTAACTGTAATAACTCTTCTTCCATGTCAACTATAAATATACCATGTATATGAACAGTGTCATCTTCAGGTACATAAGCAGGATTGGAGTCATTATTTGGCAGAGGCAATCTGGAGAGCATATCAACATTAGAGTGAACATTTCCAGCTCTGTGGATAATAGTCATCCTTCCTCTGTATTCCTGAACAGCAAGTTGCCACCTGAACATATGTCTGTTAGGTGTTTTGAGGTTTAAGAGAGATTTCACAGCACTACAGTCAGTTACCAACTCAAATTTTTGGTCATCCAAGTAGTAATGAAGTTTCTCAAGAGCCCAAACAACTGCTAAGCACTCCAATTGAGTGGCACCATATTTCAATTCACTATTTCTTAAGGTTCTTGAAATATAACAAATTACAACCTCTGAGGATTTATCATTAATAATTTGCTTTTGGTGAAGGGCAGCACCCAGACCAATAAAGCTAGCATCTGTATAAAGTACAAATGGCTTGTTAAAATCTGGAAGAGCCAATATAGGGGCTGACATTAAGCAATTTTTCAATGTATTAAAAGCTTTTTGACAGTCATCATTCCAGAGAAAAGCAACATCTTTTCTGGTTAGTTTTGTAAGAGGCAAGGCTATGACCTGATAATTTTTAATATATTGTCTATAATAGCCACACATACCTAAAAAACTTTGTATTTCTTTTACAGAAGTTGGTGCTTTCACATTTTGAATGGCAGCAACTTTATTATGGTCTACACAAATTTGTAAGCCTGACACAACATGGCCAAGGACTTTCAAAGATTGAAAACCAAATTTACACTTTTTTAAAGATAAGGTCATATTGATTTCATCCATTTTTTGGAAAACTCTATTTAAATGAATCATATGTTCATCAAAAGTTTTAGAAAAAACAATAATATCATCAATATAAACCATGAGCCAACCTTCAATAATTTCTTGATGGAAAGTGTTATCCATGACTTTTTGGAAAACTGAAGGAGCATTTTTAGGGCCAAATGGCATCCTAACATACTTATATATTCCCATATGAGTAGCAATAAGCAAAAAATTTTGAGAATTTTTCTCAACTGGAACTTGATGATAACCTTTATTACCATCCAGACAACTAATAAATTTTGCACCTTGCAAGGTAGCATGTATTGAATTAATTCTGGGTAAAGGATAAATATCATCAACAGTATAAGTATTTAAAGCTCTGTAATCTCCACATAATCTAGCCTTATCTTTTTCATAAGAAATTAAGACTGGGGAGATGACACAATATTTGGGGGTGACATCCACTTTCTCAATGATATTCATTTTCAATAATGTTTCAATATTATCTTCAATATCTTTTCTTTTTGATGGAGAAGCAGGATATGGTTTTTTCTTAAGGGAAGGAGGAATATCACTCAAATTACAGGATAAGGTAATTTTCATCTCTTCCTGAACAATTCCCAAGACATGAGAACCATGAGCAAAAGCCATAGGGAAAGAGGTAATAGAGGCAACAATAGAATCCTTTTGTTCATTAGTCAAATGATCACCAAAAGAAGCGGTATTTATTTCATGTAATAAATCATCCATTTCAGTTGTTGTTCTACCTTTACATTGGGTCAGTGAGTTACAAGATTTCAACAAATGCCCAGAAGGTTTAGGAGAAGAAATTTTGAATTTTCTTTTCCCATTCATTCCTAAGGTAAAGCAATTATTTGCTGGGTCCAGTTTCACACCAAACATGGTTAAAATATCATTTCCCATAATAAACCAATTGCTCAAATTATCATTTTTCATGACAACAAATTCACAAATAGCTCTGACAAAACCACCATTATATTTGAAGAATACAGAGGTTTTGTATTTGCCAATAGGAAATAAGGTAGAACCATACCCTCTCCATTTTTCAGAAGTTATAGGCAATAATTTACTCAAATATTCCTTATCCACTGAAGCCAAAGCTTTTTCAGATACTACACTTCCTCCAGCACCAGAATCAAGAACTACATCAACATTTTTACCATTAATGATAACAGGTGCCTTTAAAGGGGATATAGGAATAGAATTGTTAGTAATATCTTTAATTATCTCAGCATTTTCTACTGAAGATAAATTCAATACACAATCTTCAGATATATTATTTAAATAATGGACATCATGTTCCAACATTAAAACATCTTTAACAGATTCATTGTCATAGGAGATATTACTTTCACAGTCACTGGAAGAATTATTGACATCAAGTTCAAGTTCATCAGTGTCTTCATTTTGTTCAACAAGATGAATTTTCTTGTCACAAACATGACCCTTCTGCCACGGTTTGTTACATTTATAACAAGTATTTGTTGCATATTTTTTAGGTGCAACTGGGGCAGAGGGTTTACCAGATTTTTCTGGGAGCTTTATAGAAGGTTTATTCTGATCATTATAAGATTTACTAAGGTAATTCTTTGGTTCATATCTATGGTTGAGTAGTACCTCATTACAGATATTAATGAAAGAAGAATTTTCCCTTACATGCTCAGTTCTAGCAACAATCAAATCCCTAAGAGAATTTGGTAATTTATACAAGATTTTATCTCTCCAAATATCATAATCCATCTTTGGATCAATTGCTCTAAGGATTTTAGTTATTTTCATCAGAAAAGCAATGGGCTTTTCAACAGAGGAGGATACATATCTAGTATTCTCATACAGTCTTTGCTGAGCTAACCTGAATTTTGAACCACCAAACTGATTCTCAATCAAGGATTTCCAATCATTCCATGTATAATGATTGTTATCTAAGAGGACAGATTCATACCACATCAAGGCTACATTGGAAAATAAAGAAATTAGCTTAGAAACAATTTCCTCATCAGGTAGTTTATAAGATCTCTTTAAATTATCAATTCTTTGGATAAAGTGTTGCCAATCAGAGGAAGAATCACCATCAAAGGTAGGATATTGGTCTAACTTAGGCCAATTTTTCTGACTACTGGGATGGTCCACTTTTTGATTTGAATTATTCATTAGTAATAATTCCTGAAGTTTAGCCAGGTGTTCAGAAATTTCATTATTTACAGAAACAGCTGGTGCATGACCATCACAAGATTTTTTGCTAGTGGCAAAAGATTTTACAGACTCATTGTCAGTTTGTTTAATGGTTGAAATATGAGGAAGAAAGGATGAACTTTGTTCAGGTTTTTTCCCTTTATTTTTATGCAGCTTACTGGCAGAAATCTCATTTAATTCATTATTGATGGTTAAGGTTGAGAACTTTTCCTGTAGGTCAGACACATAGTTTCTTATTCTTGGAATTTCAGACATCTGGTCATTCACTTTTGCAAGAGATAGAACATTTCTGTCCTCAGAAACTGAGTGTTTGGTACTTAGTGCATGGAAGTCATTTTTTAGTTTCTTCAACTCATTTTGTAGAGATTTTATTTCATTTTTGAATGAATAATTTTCCTCAATAAGGGGTTTCAATTCACTCAATGTTTTATGCAGACTGATATTTCTATCTGAGATAGCTCTATGGTCACTTCTTATTTGTTTTTGTTGACTAAGAACAATATTCAAGGTTTCTTTGATTTTTAAATAAGCTGTATCTTGTACAGAAGAACTCACTCTACATTGCAAGTGTAAATTATTTAATCTATCATTTTCATGGATTAACACATCTCTCACATGTTTGTCTTTCACAATATTAAAATCAAGGGTATCTTTCAAAATTTCCTCAGAAGTTTTTTCAATTAAGTTATAGATTTCAGGGGGAACAGAATCATTTTTAATTGCAAGAGAAGGATTAATTAAAGATGTAGAAGTTAAATGTAAAGGTTCATCAAATGACAATTTGCTAATTACATCAATAGGGCTACTAGTTACAGGAAGCTGTCTTTTAACAGGTTTAACTGTTCTTTCACCATGTTCAATAATATTACCTGCAGAAGAAGATTTATTAGAAAACATACCCAAGTGACTATCAACCAAATTACTTACCATGGCAGAGGAGGAAACTTCCCCTGGGACTGGGTTTGGGATTGTGCTTGGGCCTTCTTTCTCCTGCTTTGTTGGTAGGGATGAGGAGGTGGATGGAAATTGGGTGTTCTGGATGGGCCAGGCTGATGATGAGGAGGGTGTTGCACATTCTGTTGGTAGTGACTCATTAGATAATCCCATTTCCATTGCTCTACTTCCATAGTATTTGGATTTTGGATGGTTGAGCTGGGTGGCTGTGAAGGTTGAGCCTGAAATTGAAGCTGATTGGGAGGCAATTGAGGAGGGGCCTGGGCCTGAATCTGGTTCCTGAGTTCTTGGACCTGGTCCCACAATGTGTCTACCTTTGCTTTGTACGTCATATTTTCTGTCTTCAACTCTTTTATATGACTGGAGAGGTTGCTGATTTGTTGTGGCAGAGGAAGCTTTTTTATTTTGAAGCCTTTTGGAAGACCTTCTTGAGGCACTAGAGGCTTTACTTCCTTCTGTGGTACTGGGGGAAGGGGGTTTGGTTTGTTTGCATTTCCTGTCATTTCCACATCCTGCAGTATGAGAATTCTTTGTGTTAGCATAAGATTTTTTATGACCAACTTTAGAAGAACTTACAGTGTCAGCATCATAGTCAATTTCTATCTCATCCACTTGCATGTTATCCATTTTTTCTGTCAAATTGTTGGACATACTAGTGGGAAGATTAATATTTTACTTTGTACTTTAAAAAAAATAATCAAAGTTAGTCAATAATTTTCTCCAAATAATATAAAAAAAATTTTTTAATTAATTAAATTATAGAAAAATTAACTTTCAATATAAAGTAATAATTAAAAAATCAATTTTTAAAAAAAAATGGATTGCAAGTTTAAATTGGGAATAACAAGTTAGTTAATTCAACCAATTAATTACCAATATTAAATATGGCAATATATACTGGGACTAAGCACAATGTACTTTTAAGTCAACCAAAAATTAACAATAATTAATAATAAAAAAAAAAATTAAATTAATAATTCAATTTGTATTAATAATATTGTTAATTCTTCTAGGACTAAGAGGATTTAACACTCTATATTGGTCAACTAGGAAAAAAAAAAAAAAATTTTTTTAAAAAAATGAACACTTACACTCAGTGAATCAGCAATTAAGCCACAATCACTGTTATTGCAATAAAAATATAGTATTATGAGTGAGAGGCGCAAAGGTGAACTTACTATAGTGATCGAAAAATCACTTCAAAATAATATAAAAATTAATACTATATAAACCTAATATGTCGAACCCAAGTTCGAAACACAGTCGCGGCAAAAGTTTCGTTTTGCTAGGTGGTCCGTGCGTTTTGTCGTTCGTCGCCAGGCTTCGATCGTCGTCGTCGTTTGGAAAGGCCCTCAGTTGTCGGCTGGTCGTCTAGAAGAAGGAGAAAATGGAAGAAGGAATGAGAGGAGGAGAAGGAGGAAAAAGGTATGGGTAATAAAAAAAAATAAAATTTAATAAAATTATTTAATTTATTGAGAGAAAAACAACGATAAGTGAGCTGGGAGGTGACAACAACTTGGTTTTATTAATATTAATATTATTTTAAGTAAGAGTTCTGCGCGGCAACCAAAATAATTACTATCAGACTTAAAGCAACCTTTAAATTGTTATATAAAATTTTAATTAGATTTTTATTACTAATAAAAAGACTATAAACGTAATATAAAAATTGTATTTAATTTGTTGAGTGTATAATAAGTGATAAGGCTACAGGGGATTATCCAAGGCCCTTTTATAGGCAATGGGTCCTCTGAAGCGCTACTATATCAGTAAATACAATGATTAGAAAGGAATAAAACAAATATATCAAAAAGAGTAAATGAAACATAACAATATAGAGAAAAACATGAAACAATTAATTAAAAGCCCAATTAAGAATCCAATTTCCCCGCCATTAATCCCCAAATCAGTAAGTGACAATAGTAAATAACTAAACAAGAGTGGAAACATAGGAACTATGAGAAATATAATTCCCAACAGATGGTCCATCCTGATTAGAGAACATTTTAAGTGAAACAAAAAAATAATTTGACGCAACAAAACAATCAATTAATCTCAATTTAGTTCAAATTAATTTATTTGTTTTTTCTAACACAATTAAGGGTCAAAAGAAGCGTCCTTAATAATTGTTTAGTGTCATATGAGAGGTATTAGTTAATATATAAATTTAAGTAATTAATTTAAATATATTATAAATCAAATTTACACTTGTAATTATAATATATGTTTTTTAATTAATTAAATATAAATTGATAATTATTAAATATATAAAAATGCGCCATTATTTGTAGAATATATTATATTATGCTCAATTTAATTGTATATAAAAATATATATAACCAATAAGTTTAATGTAACATTTGTATATAATAAAATTCTTATATAATTTCATTATGTAATAAAATATTAAGTTATATTCATTAAATACAAGTTTTACCCACTCTTTAAGGTTTTATAATTTATATATCATTTACTGGACTCCTGGAATAGCCTGGCTGACACTTTCACTATGTAAAAAGCTTCAAATATAAATACAAATTCTCTTGCCATTGATCTTATTTTTGTGTTTGATACAGAATCTGATGCTGAATTAAATTTGGTCTATATGAGTTACCTGTTAGAGAACCATTACATTCCTCCCCAAACACCTTCTATTTACTATCAACCACAATATCCACTTCAAAAACTTTCTGAAATTCATGAACCTAGCTTTTTAAAAATACTCTGAACTAATTTTCATGGTTTTAATTGGCTGCAAAAGTTTATCCAAGGTCATTTTATTTTCCACCACAAATCTCATTTCCCACAGCAGGATCCTGAAATACAAATATCTGGGACACATTGCCAATTTGTCTTAAATAGGAATGGTGCTTCCATAAATTTTTTTGAGGACCTTATCAGTTTAATTCATTCAGGAATAGATATATACACTAATAAAAACATCAGAGCCACCAGTTCACTTCAATCACAATTATTGACATGACTCACTAAGGAGGTTAGACCATAAAACTTGATTTTTGTATTTTTAAAACTCTTCATCTTTTTATTTTTACATGTATATGTTTCTAAAAAATATTTCTGAACCAATTTATCTTCAATTATTGTCAAAAAAATATATGAAAAAAATTCAATACCCTCCCCTTAAATTTACTATGGGTAGGGAGTGAGGATTATAAAATTTTTCATTTTCATTTTTATTTCATAAATTGATAATTAAACCAGTTGAAAAAACCAAATCAAAGGAATGGAAGTCAGAATACCACCTTCCAATTCATTCTGATGTGTCCAATGTCAAAGAATACATTTGACATGGAATTTTATTGTTAACTCATTCAATCAATTTTTTTTCATGATTACCTTTATACAGAAGCAAGGTCTGATGAATCATTACTTAAAGTTTTTAATTATCTTTAAAAACAAATTAATTATAAATTTAATTAATAAAAATGAAACTTTGGAAAACCCTTTATTTACAATACTTAGACTCCCTCCTTAAATTTTTTGTTTCCATTGAACCTTCACACCCCGCTTTACTTAACCAATTAAAAAAACTCACCAATAAAATCTTGGAAACATTCAGGAAACATCCTGTGAATGTTTCCAAAGAGATTTCAAAAAATGTTAGTAAATGACTTTGAAATGTGCTGAAGACATTTCTAAAGAAAAATAACAGAAAAAAAACTCACCAAAAATTCTTGGAGACAGTCAGGAAATGTCCTGTGAGTTTTTTTAAATTAATTTGGAAAAAAAAGAAAAAAAAATTTCAAAAAAATTTGGAAATGTGCTGGGAAGATTTCCATGCCATTTGAAAGGCAAAATAACAAAAAAAAGTTAAAAACTTACCCAAAATTTTTGGAAACAATCAGGAAAGATTGTAGCACTTTTTCTAAAGTGATTCAGAAGAAAAAAAATTAGTAAAAAAAAATAAACGTAAGGAAGTAGTATACTTTGATAAGGGTCAGAGGGACCTAAAATTAAAGAAGAAGAAAAAGCAAGAAAGAAAAAAGAAAAAAGATAGCTTGAGAGGACAAATAAAAAAGAGAAGAAGAAAAACAAATAACAGAATAAAGATTGAGGTTCAACAAAATAATAGATGAGAATAATGAGAAAATTATGAAAATGTTAAAAAAAGAAAAAAAAACATACCTTGATGAAGTGGAAGAATAATAGGTAAAGAGAAAGATAGTTGGGTAAATCTGGAAAGAGAAATGCATGATGAAAGCATTATGATATTCATTTTAAAATCTGTTATTAAATGTGTCATGGAAGAGTTTCAAGGGAATGAGGTGAGGCCTTTCCCAACTGGGACACTTGGATTGGGGAGATGTATGTATTGGTGGGCTGAATTATGGTTGTGCAAATGGTGCAACAGTAGGAAGTATTTGAACTTATGCTTGATGTCAGACTGACTTCAGGTACAGATATGTGAATAGCTTGACTAGTCAGTTTTATATAATATTTTAATGTTCCAGTATGAATACTTTTTTCCGAATCCAATTAATTATTAAAATATAATTCAATATAATGGTCTCAGTAATTTAGTCTCACTTATTAAAAATGGTATACAGCTTATAGTTGGTAGAAAAATAGAGATAATGATTTAAACCAATATTTAAAAGAATTAAAAAGTACTAATGAATATGCATTGTAATTTTTTGGTTATATGTTCAAAAGGTCATTTTAAAAATGTAGAATAATAACCTAAAAACCTCCTCCTTATATGCCCATAAATCCCTGGTGCCCACCACTTATTCCCCAGACCCATTACATGCCCTGAAAGCACCTCATTGTCCATTTCAAGAAGTTTCACAGGCCCTAATAGCCACAGTAACTTCCCCTCACAAAAGAAGAACTATTTCACTACCAAAAATACAAGAATAACATTGGATAATACATCAAAATATAGAAACAACCTGAAAACAACATATATGAGTGTTATTCCTTAAATAAAACACTGAAATAGTAAAGAAAAGAACCAGAAATAACTTCTAAAGAAGGAAGATCATCATTAGAAGCTAAAATACTAACTATAAAAATTCTTCCTGTGAAAATCTTATTTAAAAATAACCAATAATAGCCATAAAACCTATTGAGAAACCAAAAACAGATGTAGAATGTGGGGTGACTGAATGAAGAGTCTTGGAAGGAACTTTCACAGGTAAATACTTGATTAATTAGGCAATTATAAGTGTAGTTGTGGATTCTGGGTGCTAATCTTAAGTTTACTAATTTAATTATTTCATATAATGAGTTCAATGCACTATTAATGCAATTAGGACATTAGATAAGCACCTGTCACTTTTTTTAGCCTGATTAAACATATAGATCATACACTGTGAGAGTAATTTAGTGTGAAATGACTAAATTTTTTATTAATGAATCTATGCATGTGGGATAAATTCAGGCAGCACAAGGCCAGTACACATAAGCCATTTCTAGCATAAACAATCATCAATTTTTAGAAGTCTTATTTTAAGATAATTAAGTATCCAAATGAATTGCTGTCACTTGACAGCCTATGCACAAGTTCAAGGGTGTTCCTGAGTAAATGAGATTGGAAAAGGTGATTGAGGACTACTTCAAAGCACAGAGGAATATTTCAAGGAAGTGGTCCAAAGATACGTCAAAGATAAATTACTTGCTTTGAGGTAAGTTTGAGATGAATAATAATGTATGGTAGAGTAGGCCTAAGATTCAAGGGATCTCATGAAGGGTTTCAACTTAATAATTCAAAGGGATTGAGGAGTTTTGAAGTTTGAGCAGAAATTGATTATTAAGAATGGTAAGAAAAAATAATAGCTTTATATGAGTTTAACTACTATCACAACAATATTATAATTTAGTTCTAAGGAATTTCAAACCAAATCCCCCCAATTATATAGAAAACTCCATCTTGCATTGACCCCTTTAATAAACTTCCCTTAATTTATCACTGAACCTCTAATATAACACACAGATCCTTTAACCTTACTCCTTTTCCTACTCACAGACCTTTAATTACCCTTAAACACACAATAACCCAAAATTGAAACTATAATATTGATCAAAGCACTAATACACCATGCATTTTCTTAAGTTTGGAAAGTATAAGCAGATAATTGACTACTTTAGATTGAAGTTTTAGATAGCACAGTTGCTAGGTAGATGTTTCTTTCTGTGCTTCAAGTATGGATTTGTGTACTTATATATGGATTAAAAGATTAAAATTTGCTTTGAGTGTCATGTGGAGAATGAAAATTGTGCTGAGTAGATAAAATTTATTTTTCAAAGCACAAGTTAATATAGTTAAATTTATAGTGCATATATCCAGCTTTTAAGTGAGTAAAAGCACATTTATTAATTATTTCACTATTATAATGAAAAAATAACTTTAAGACCGCTTAAAAATTATTTAAAATTATTTATGAGGTACTTAAGCTGTTCTGTAAATGGACTCTTGATAAAGGCAAAAATTCATGTAGAGGTCCTTTAAACATATTTTTGTCACCATTTAATTTTTTTTTCCCTTCTCCCTTTTATTTAAACCTCCACCATCTTGGCAATACTGACAAGTCTACCAGAAATATTAAAAGGCTATTTTCAACACCAACTGTTTTGGACTCTGTGAAAAGATTATTTTCACCTTTAATTTTTTTTAATAAATTCCCACTGAAGAAAAAATAGGAGTTTTGGTTGATTTTATTTTTTCATTTTTTTATAATATCACTCTTTAGCCTCTCCTCACTCTATTGGTACCACCAAAACCAAGATTCTATTGTTTATTTTTAATATTAAATACATTCTTATTTCAAAAAATTAAATTCCTAAAAAAATACTACTTTCTTAATTTTTTTGTGATATTTAGATTTTAGAGGTGTAATATAGTTATGTGATTCATTTGGAATAAAAAATTATGTGGTCATTTTTGAGAGATAAAAACTTTAAGTGGTAACAAGAATATGTTGCTGGGAGCTGTATATATAATTTAATAATACCTTAATGTTCAAAAGAAGTTGTTTTCATATGTCTCAATCATTTTGATATTTTTGTGGTCTTATTAGGTGCTAAATACCTTTGTAATATAAAGATAGATATTTATAGGTGTTATAATTCTTTGATAGTTACTGAATCATCAAGTGGAACACTTGTGTGTGCCCCTTATCCCTTTTGATTAATTTTTTGTCACCTTAAGGGTCTCTTTGGCTATAAAAAGGCCCATGAAAATATATTCTTTGACAATTTTTTACCTCTTTTAGTTTTATTTACTTATATATTTTTCTACTAGTATTTTTGGTCTTTAAAAATTTTCTTTCCCAAAAAATTTATTGCCTTGCTCCTCTCTTTTAATTAAAACTTTACTGAGCTCTATAGATGACTGATTTACAGTGTCAACCAGAGGATGACAACACAAATTATGGGAGATGGACTTACTAGAAATTCTGAAACCCCAAAGCCTAATTAACCTGGAAATCAAACACAAGTTAAGATAGAAATGAATTAACTGAAGAGTAAGGGTGAACCTTTACTTAAATTAATTTGATGACCAATTATAACTCAATTTAAACTTAGTAGGTGTCAACTATAAGTATTTGCTTATTCACTGCTAAGCCAATGCTCAGTCAATGCTGAGCCAATGCTCAGTAATAGATAATTTATTTATAAATAACTGCTTGGTAACAAATTATTGAAAGCTCAGTGATAGCTCAGTAAGTGATCTTTAAGTGCTCAGTAAATTTATAGTTACAAGTAAGTAAGAACTCAGCAGGTGTCCACTTAGAGCTAGTGTAAGAAGTCAGGCTCAGTTTCATATGAGTTAAGCTGAGTAATCACAGATTCCCTAATAATTTACCTTTGCCTCAGTAGTGTTCCAAGTGTTACTTATTAATTTCCATTAGTTTTCTTTCCTAACATGTTCTCTGCCTCTCTCTGTATTTACCAGTTTATCATATTGTTTCACATTTCCTTCATGCCCCTTTCTGGGAGAGATTGTGTAAAATAATAATAATAAAATGAATTAATTTGATTTTCATATTAGTTACAGTTGCAGACCTTCTAGCAAGTACCCCCCCCCCAAAAAAAAAATTGGTGGCATGAGTGACCAGGATCAGAATACTTACAGCTGGGGTACTGTCACCATATGGCCTACACACAAGGTCGAGGATGTTCCTGAGTAAGTTAGAATGGTAAGGGTGATTGAGGATTACTTCAAGGAAGTGATTTGAAGATATGTAGAAGATAAATTATCTGTTTCAAGGCAAGGTTGAGATGAATAATACTTTATGGTAGAGTAACACTAAAATTCAAGGAATCTCCCAAAGGGTTGTAACTTAATAAAAAAAGGGATTTAGGAGTTCTAGAATTTTTGAATAGAAATTGATTGCTAAGAAAGGTATGAAACAATAATAGTTTTATATAAATGTAACTACTATCACAACAATATTATAATTTAATTCTAAGGAATGTCAAACCAAATCCCCCCAATTATATAGAAAAATTCACCTTGCATTGACCCTTTTAATTATACGCCCTTAATTTACCACTTAACCTCCATTATAAGCCACAGATCCTTTAACCTTACTCCTATTCCCACTCACAGACCTTTAATCACCCATAATCACACAATAACCCAATATTAAATCTATACTATTTTATCCAAGCACTAATACACCACACATTTGCTTATAGTTTAAAAGTATAAGATGATTGACTAATTTAGATTCAAGGTTTAAATAGTGCAGCTGCTAGTGTGTTCAAATCAAGACAACAAACACCATACAATATGGGGGGAGGACTTGCTAGCAAGTCCAAAACCTTGGACCCAAACTCACCACAGATTGAACACACATTGAGCTATTGATAAAGGAACCATACAATCAGGGATGAACACCACTCAGAAGAACTGTTTTAGGTGGGTGTTCAAGTAGAGTTCAGTATGGGTTCAGTATGAGTTCAGTCTGAGTTCCATCTGAGCTCAGGTTGAGGACATGCTAGCAAGTCCACCCCCTATATTGTGTAGTGAAAGGAGAAAAGCGTTTTTTCTGAGCTTCAAGTATGGATTTGTGTATTGATATATGGATCAAAAGGTTGGTTTTTTGATTTGAGTGTCATGTGGCGCATGACAGGTACATGGTGTCCAAAGCACATTTTCATACATGAATTTTGTTTTCAAAGCACATCATCCTTCAAAAAATGATATTGCAGCCTGAAGCACAAATTTGGCATTATTCTGTGCCATTGAAAAGTGTGAAATAATCTCTATTTTGTGTTTAAGGTTTTTATGTCCTGATCTTAAAGCAGGACATCTTAGTCTATAATTAAACATGAAATTACCTTTCAAATGGTAATATACTTTTTTGTGAGTTCAGGGATATTGTGATAAGTCAAAAATCTGATGTTTTTATGTCTTTATTAAGTAAAAAATAAGATTTAATCCATGCCTAAAACCAATACAAAAGTTTAAATAAATATATATCAAACAAAGTGTAAACCATCTGTGAAGTGGATGTTCGAAGCAGTTGCAATCTAAAATGGTCATGGAATAATTTTATTAAAGCAGAAATGTGCATGAAAAAACAAAAACTAAAGATGTAATTATGCAGAAGAAATGATATAGAGGACCCTCTAAATCTTATACTGAAGAAATCAAAAACATTACCAGGTCTCAAGCCTGTGTAGGTTACTGTTGGTTATGATATGTAGTGAGAATCAAGATTTTATATATACATATTTGGAAACCCCTTAAATTTTTGGTTCTTATCCATTTTTTTTAATTATTGACTGGTGTTCTTTCTTCTTTTCTTAGTTTTCTTTTCTTTAAGGATTTTTTTTCATTGTTATTTGAAACAATTTTAGCCAACTAAGGTGGTGAAAGAGAAGAGATACATACAGAGGCTAAGTACAAAGTATTACAGTTAAAGAATACTGAATTTACTTTTTAAAGATAAAATGTTTCTAAAGTTTTACATTATACTGTCTAGTAAACATTGAAAGAATAATAAGATTCAATAATTCCCAAAACAACAAAATCACTACTATATATAAAATTTTATATAAATTAATTTTAATAGACTTTAATGTCTTATCCATATTGTTATGGTTAGTTTTATCTAGCTTAGTGATTATGTGCTATGTACTTAGTTATTGTGGTATAAAACCTATGGTGAAGCTGACATGTCTAACTCCGGTTCACTCCGGATGAAGTGCTGACACTGCTACCATAGATGAGTTATGAAATAATATTGAGTTCACTCCAGACAAAGCACTGAAACTTCTACCATAGGTTATGGGCTTCCCCTGATTATATACTAGTAGTATAATGAATCTTTTATTATTCCCAGAACCAATTGTGTGCCCCAAGTTTGTCCCTTGTTAAAATTGCCTTTTTTCCACTGGGCATCTATTCAATTTTTTGATGCATGGTTTCCTTCCCAGAATTTAATTCATTTCTGATGATCCAAACCCTTTTAAATATCAACATAAATTAGCCCGCAATAAACCCACTCTCACTAGGGAACTTAAAAACCTAGAAATACCTCCTCACCTCCCAAAAATCACCACACGTGATTGTTGCCAATCACATTACTTCTACAGTTTTTTCTCTTGTACAACCACTTCTCCTTCATCTGCATCAA
Source organism: Hemileia vastatrix (assembly GCA_030280995.1). Lineage (NCBI taxonomy): Eukaryota > Fungi > Basidiomycota > Pucciniomycetes > Pucciniales > Zaghouaniaceae > Hemileia > Hemileia vastatrix. The sequence goes on along the minus strand of JASXTE010000019.1, from coordinate 8,373,819 downwards.
GAAAGAGTATGGGTCTCCCCTTCTTCAAATCTGAAGAACTGAAAATATCCTCATTTTCTTTCTCAACACATATTTTTACATCCCCTGTGTTAAACTTTACCTTTACCTCTTCCTACCAATTGATACCCACTACCATGCCTTTGCAACCAGAACCTTATAACCCTATCACCTAAAATTAAGTCAAGGGTTGTGTTTTTGTTATTGATGATGTTCTTGCTCAAGTGAAGCATATGCCTAAACTCAAGTCTGATGGTTCAAATTGGCAGATGTGGCACAAAATTGTCACCCTTTTTATGCAATGGTGTGTGAGATCCACTAAATACATGCTGAATTCAAATGCCATTATAAATTCTATATCAAATTTCAAGGATGAATTATGTTGGCATATTTTGTACTTTACCATTGAGGAGAAACTACAAAGTTTTATAGATGTGGGTACTACCTGTTTCCATGCATATGGTGTTCTCTCCTCAAAATTCGAGAGGACCACACATATGTCACACATCTCCCTTTTCAATTAATTGCTCAACATTAAAAACTCACCCTTTAACAATGTGATGTCTCATGCCAATTCTATTAAAAATGTTTTAGATGCTTTGAAACAATCCAGTTTTAAAATGGGCTATGATGAGCTTGGTGAAATTCTCATTCAAATATTGTTACCAACCTCAGTGTCAAATGTATCATCGGAAATTAATAAACATTTTGAATTATGTAAAGACATATCCCAACCCACATTTGATGATATACTCACTGCCTTACAGAACACTGTTAAAAATGTTTCCCTTCCATTGGTCAACCCTTCCACTGCGCTGTAAACCTCCATCAATAGCAAAGACATATCTTCCCTCACTTTCTGAAAAGGAAAAATGGGCAGTTACTGTCCCGGAAACAAGCCACCTGATTACTTGTTCTGCTTATGTTGTTCCACAGAAAATTTCTGGAAAATGTGTCCATACAATGTAAATGGTTCTGCTTTCAATTTTGAAGTGTGGACCCACTGTGAAGCCAGACTCCAATAAGAAAGAGCCACTCTAGGAACTATCAAATGTTCTTTGACTGAAAAAAAAGGGAAAATGTCCTCATCCAAAGTCCAACTCAATGAAATCAATTCTTCAGCTCTAGATGTTCTCACTACATCTCTAAATGACCTAGACCTTGGAAGTGATGAATGGTTAAATATATTAGATGCTGACAGTACTAAAGGTGTTTTTTATACTTGAGATTTAAGTCTTCTTACTAACTTCCAAAAGTTAAAGACGCCTATATCAGTAAAAACAGTGACTTACCTTGCTTCTGCTTTCATTACTGGACATGGTGATATTATTTTAAAGGGATATAACAATGAAATAATCACAATTAAAAATGTATTCTTCTGTGAAAAAGCAAAGTCTACACTAATTTCCCCTTTTGATCTTTTACAACATGATATTACTTTATCTCGAAATGATAGCCATGAGTTTATTTTAAAAAAACATCTTAAAACTTTATTTCATGCTCCTTTATCTATGTCTGAAAGAAAGTGGACAGTGGAACTAGTATATCCCTGTAGTCTTGATGTTAGTTCTTTTTCAATGGATTATTTTAACTCTTTGTCATCTGCTACTTTGCCAGCACCTTTTGTACCACCTACCTCCAATAATTTTCCCTATCTGACTGCAGTACCAAATTCTATCATTGATTGGAATTGTTTCCTTGGCCACACCAGTACGCAGGTTCTTTAAGGAATTCCAAAACTGAACTTATGCACTTGGGCCCCCTTGGATGTTCCTGATTGCCAAATTAACTGTGAAATCTATGCATTTTCCAAGAGTAAACAACATAATACCTGCTTCAATTCAAAACGGGGCCATGCTATGATGGATTTAGTTGTATCTGATTTAGTAGGTCCTATGGTGGATGTCACAAGTAGTGGTGAGATTTATGTGGCAACTTTTAGAGAATCTTTTTCTACCTATGGTTAAGTGTTCAGTTTAAGGAAGAAAACAGATGTGTTAGATGTGTTTATTCTTTTCAAAAACAGGCTAGAAAATCTTACTGGAAATAAACTGAAAATTTTACAAACTGACAACAGTAAAGAGTACATAAATAAAAAAATTTCAGATTTCCTTTTCACCAATGGTGTTTTACATGAAAATTCAATGCCACACCATCATACAAATAATGGTATATTCTGAGAGATTCAACAAAAACTATTGGTGAAATAGCCAGAACCATCTTACTTGCTTTGCATCTTCCGCCAACTTTTTGGCCTATGGCATACTGCTGGGCTTCTTACATCCACAATAGGATACCAAACATTTGGGTCACTAATTCTACATCATACCAGCTGATTTTTAATGCAAAAGCAGACCTTTCCCCTATCAAAATCTTTAGCCAATGGGCTTATGTTCATATACCTATGGAAAAAGGTACAAAGATGGAACCACGTGCAATGAGATTCAGAGTGGTAGATTTTCTTAATGGGGGTAAAGGTTGGATGTTTTGGCATCCTGAAACTAACAGTTTTGTGCAATCAGCCATGTTTAAATTCATACCTGAAGGGTAAGACACAGATATGAAGTCTTTAACCACTATCTATAATACTGATCATGCCAAAAAGGGTGATCTTTCTTTTATTCTTAATAATCTTTGGTTTGGTGACTTCACAGCAGAAAAACCCATTTCTATACAAGACAAATTGGTCAATTACATTAACAACAATTCCCTTGAATTATCAGATCAACTTCCTAGAACTTTTAAACAAGCCTTGTCCAGATCAGATGTGAATGCATGGAACCAAGCTTGTGTGCAGGAGTTGGAAAACATGAACAACATGAATGTCTGGGATGTGGTTCCACTACCAACTGGAAAATCCATTACAGGTGCAAGGTGGGTTTTTGCATTGAAATGCAATGGATTTGGAAAAGTCATTAAACACAAGGCACAATATGTGGCTCAAGGGTTTAAACAACAATAAGTGGTTAATTTAAATGAGACTTTTGCTCCCATAGCTACATTTGCTTTGCTACATTTAATTTTGACCCTTGCAGCTACATACAATTGGCCTGTCAAAACTTTTGACATCACTGCAGCCTATTTACATTCAACTATTGATGAAGAAATATACATATGCCAACCAGAAGGTTTCAAGACTTCAGATCCAAGTCATGTGTGTCATCTGAAGAAGGCTTTATATGGCATGAAAAAAGCTTCCAGATGCTGGTGGAAGCATCTCAGTAACATTCTGTTCAAACTTGGTTACAAGTCCAGTAATCAAGATGAAAGTGTCTATATTTTGAGCAAAAATAATTATAAAGGATTTTTAAGGATTTGTGTGGATCATGGTGTAGTAGTAGGTAGTAGTGATGATGTGTTAAAGAATTGGAAAATGATATGGAAAAGGTTTTAAAAGTTAAATGGACTGATGGCATCTCTTCCATTGTTGGTTTAGAAGTGTCTTGGTGTGATCAAGGTTTTATCATACATCAACCAGAACTCATTAACAAAATTTTATCAGAGCAAAATACAACTGGCCTTATGTCTTACTCGCCTTTACCAACAAATTTTTCTCTCACCCCATTAACTGACAAAACTCATTCAGCAATTGAACCAATGAAATACCTATCAATAATAGGATCTCTATCATATCTTGTAGCTGGCTCTAGACCTGATTTAGCTTACCCAGTCAACTTCCTTGCACATTTTGAATCAAGACCAGGTAAAGATGAATGGAATGCTCTTAATCATTTGTTCAGATATTTACAGTTCACAAATAATATGAAATTTCATCTGTTTCCCTCCCTCAAAAAAACACCATCCACAAAGGTTTATTGTGATGCAACATGGGGTGGGGAGTTTTCATGGGATACTGGGGGTCACATCCTTCTCATTGATAACTGTCTGATTCTATGGCAGTCAAAAAGACAATCTCAAGTGGCTACTGGTTCACTTCACTCTTAAATTATGGCAATGTCTAATGGTACTAGACAGTCTCTATGGATGCATAATCTCCTTTTTGAAGACAATTTATGACATGGCCCTACAACCCTATACTGTGACAATAAAGGCGCCATTGTTGCAGTGACAGGCAATCCTTCCAAAAAACCCTGTTGCCATGTTGTTTGTGATTTTTACTTTTTTAACAAACAAGTCCATTGTCATGAAATAAATATTGAATGGGTCTCATCAAAAGAACAAGTATCTGATCTTTTAACTAAGAACTTGGGGCCAAATGTATGGAAAGAAAAAAAGAAATTACTGGGTGTTTATCAATTTATATTTCGTCTATCTTTTATTTTTATTTTTATTCTTTTTTCTTCATTCTTTATTTTCTTTATACATATTAGGGGGTATCAAAGTGGACCAATCTGCAATTAGAGATTGGGAATTTTTTTCCCAGGATCAGACATTATTAATTGCAGATAATTATTATCCACTAGCCCCAGGGCTAGTGTATAAGGAATCCACAATAATTCATTATCCCGCCTCTTATACCCCAATTTCCATTCCTAATTCCTGATCCCAAACTCATCAAATCCATGATGGATTTTTAAGAAAGTCACATGATTCATAATTGCTAATGCCATCCTTAAGTCTTTCCTCACTCTATGCTACTTAATTTTGGTGGCGAAAACTTAAAGTTTTTTTCTATCTAGACACCCCAACTGCACATTTGGCAGTGAATTCCCACTTTCCTCATCACATAAGCCTTCCACCAACAACTATGAAACACCTCTCTACTAGGCAGCTACTTCACTCAACTATGAATGCTATTGCTTTACTTTTAGTTCTTTACTATAAAACAGACTCTGATTTGGAAGATGCTTTAGCCTATATGTCTTTTCTTTCCAAAAAATGTTAGATATACCCAAGGGGGACAAATCTTCATCACGATCCCAGATATGATCTCTGCTCCACTCTCAACATTTCTCAAATAAACTTCAAATGTATGTCTAAAACTACTTTGAAGTTAATTTTTTAACCTTATATATTTCATGTTTCAGCTAATATTTTATAGCAGTGAACTCTGTTCTTTTCCCAAAGAACAGAGTTCATCCTCCTATTTTTACACTCAGTTTTCACCAATCCCCATCCCTTTCAATTATATCAACACATGCTTGTCTTTGCTACCCTCCCAGACCCATTGTATGCCATCCTCTTTTGATCCCCATTTCACCCCTCCCAACCTCTCCCCAACCCTTTTCTTCATTAAAAATGCCTTGGAAACCCTTAATCTTTTCTTCCAACTCTTTCCCAACCTTTTCGCTACCTCATATATCCTTCCTCACCCCTCTCTCCAGCCTCCCCAACCCTTTTAGCCCCACTCCTCCCCTTTACCTTGCCTCCACAATCCTTGAACCCAGATTTCTGTTACATCAAGATAGATTACTGTTTTTATATAATGGTGCATCTGGCCATAGGTTGTTTTACTGGCTATTGTATAAAATAGGAAAACTTTATTGGGACTGGTGAAAATAATTATTTGTAGAAATTTTCATTTTTAATTTTTTTCATTTAATTTTGGATTTGTCTCTTCCAATTATTTTTTAAAGTTACGTCATCATGTTTCAGCTAATATTTTATGGAAGTGAACTCTGTTCTTTGCCTGAAGAACTGTCACCGGACGACCTACGCACAAGGTCGAGGATGTTCCTGAAAGTGAGATGAGGGATTTAGAAACTTCTTCAAAGCACAGAGGAATGATTTGAGGAAGTGATTCGAAGGTCACTCGAAGTAAGAGCTACGGGTTCGAGGTATGTTTGAGAAGACTTATAATATAGTTTCAAAGGTAATAGAAATTCTTAAGATCTCACGAAGGGTTGGAAACTCAACAATAAAAGATTTAGGATTTAGAAATGATTATTGAGAAAATAAAGAAAGATACGATAATAATGATTTAACTTAAAAGATTTTACCACTATTAAATGTAAATACGTTTTATAATTTAATTCTAAGGAATATCGTACCAAATACCCAACCCTTTTATATCCTTTATTCCTCCTCGCATTGACCTCCCTCTCATCGCACCATTCCCATACCACAGACCATTAATAACATACACTTAGACCCTCTTTGCTAATATCCGTCCATGCTCAATTTACCCCTTTTAATTAATTAACAAACTTTTAATGAAAACTACTAATGTACTATTACGTTGATCATAGCGCTGTGCGTCGCTTATTGAAATTAAGACTAAGGCACACTATTTAGAGATTGACTAATTTAGATTTAGAGTTTAGGCTAGCGCAGTTGAATAGTAAGTACACAAAGGGGAATCGCAGTTGCTATGGAGAATTGCTTTCTGCGCTTTGAGTATAGATTTAGAACTCGATATTATTGATTTAATGAGCTGCTTTTGCCTCGAGTGTCACGTGGTGCGTGACAGATGCCCGGGTATAAGAATTGCGAGCTCCGTTGAGCTTGAGCCATCTTCTCACACTAGTTTCCCTTCCCTCTATATATTTTTTCTTGTTTATTAATTTCCTCATTATAATGAACTGTCCTACCCCAACACCTACGCCTCCACACCCTAAAGCAGATGGGGGAATGGTTACGCGGCAGTTTTCCCAGGCTTGCACGGCTTGTGAAGCGATGGAATACTTCTGTGTCAAAAGTACGGCGACTCGAGGCCCTCGCCAGAAATGCGAGTTTTGCCGTTGGCGACAAGTGGCGTGCGATGCGTTGACAAAGAACGCAGAGATTGAACGACGATTCACCAAGACCAAGTTTTGGGTGATCCCTAAAACAAAAGAGGTGGTCAAAGACATTTGGGATGTCTTGGTTGGAGACGATCAATCGGTGGGGAAGAACAATAAGGAGCTTAATAACGAGATCACAACCTGGGTAACCCAGGCCACAAGTTCGAAACGGGGTGTCAAAGAAGAGATCGAGGAGTTGGTGGAGGAAGATGAGGATGAAGTCCCTGTTCCAGGGCGGACACCCAAGAAACAATGGGTGGTCATTGAAGATGATGAGGAGGAGAGAGAAGCAGAGGTAGAGGTGGCTCCAAGGTTGTTCTTAGAACCTGACCCCATCTTCGAAGTAAGTTTTAGTTGTTTTTTTTTTTTTCTAGGGATGAGGTTACTGATGAGTTCTTGTTTAGACATCGAATGCCATTGAAGACCCAATCGGGGAACCTGCGTCGCTTTTGCCAACTGAGGAAAACCCTCCGGTCACGGGTGGAATCGAAGAACCTGAGGAAATGCTGGACCAGGTGTGGTCGAAGAAACCTCGTCAGGGTCGACGAGTTAGGTTCGCAGAAGAGTTGTGTGGGGAGGTCAATACAATTATTGATGCTGCTTCCTTCGACGTGGCAGAGGAACTGTTGGAGATTGAAGAGGTAGTTCCGGTAGGAGAGGAGGAGGTATTTGAGAAATGCAGGAAGGAGATAAGGGTAATTTTGGAGAAGATGAAAAGATTGGTTCGAGAAAAATTTGAAATGAAAAGGAGAGATGTAAAGAAGTAGAAAAGTAGAATTGTATTTAGTTTTTTTTTTTTTTGTATTATTTTATTGTATTTAAGGTGAATATTATTTTTTATAAGATTTGGGAGAGAGAGAAAAAAAGTTTTAAATAAAATTTTGCTTTAGAATTTGAAAGAAGAAATTTAAATAAAGAAAGAAAAAGAAAGAAGTTATTTAATTGAAGGAAGTTTAAGTTTTAAGAGAAAAATTTATGTAAGAGAAGAGAGAAAGAAAAAAATGGTTGGTGATTGAGATGAGTTTGTTGAAATGAGAATTTAATGAAAGAAGAATTTGTTATTTGCAAAAAGTTGTTTATTGATTTTTTAGGAATTTTAGATAGTTGAAAAGAGAGAAAAAAAAACAGAATTAGGATTTAAAGAGAATTTGAAAAAGAAGAATCATTTGTTCGAAGAATTTTATAAGGAGATTTAGAGGTTGAAGTTATGTTCAAGGAAATGGTCGAGTCGTACAAGATTTTGATGGTTCGAAGGAAAGAAAGTTTAAAGAGAGAATAAATTTTAGAAAAGAAAATTTTAAAGAGCATTTTAAATTTAAGAAAAGAATGTATTTAGAGAATTGAAAAAAGAGAAGAAAAAAAACATTTAGAGAGATTTAAAAGTTTTTTAATTTTATTTTATTATTTATGTTTATTCTATTTATTTTATTTTATTTTATTTTATTTTTAATTTTAAATTTTAATTTTTTAATTTTTAATTTTGATTTTGATTTTAGTTGGTTTTGGAGAAAATTCTATAGAAGGAGAAGAAAGAAAAAGAAGAGAAAAAAAAAGAAAACAAGGCTAAGAAATTTAAGAGGTGTTTTAGATTTTTAAGAGAAAGAGAAAAAAGAAAGAAAAGAGAAAAAAAAGAAAAAGAAAATTTAAAATAAAAGAAATTTTAAGGTTTTGGTTTTAAAGGATATTTCAAATGAAAAGATTTTAGAAGTTCAGGGGCATTAGAAACATTGATGGCTGGTTCCCAGGATGTTTTGTCTGAGTCATTGAGGAAGCCTTCCCATTCCACGAGGTATTGAAGTTTCCCCTTGCGCATTCTTGAATCAAGGATACGACTTACTTCCCACTCTAGATGATCTTCTACTTTGACCGGTTCCGGAGGGGGTTGGTTCTTGCCCGGGTATATTTCTCGAGCCAGTTCCAGGAGAGATACATGGAAAACAGGGTGAATAGCCTGCCATTTAGGAGGTAACTTGAGTCGAAATTCAGTTTTAGAGACTTCAGAGTCGATTTCGAATGGTCCCAAGCGCTTTTCAGCCATTTTCTTTGATGGTCGTGTTGTTCGAATGTTTCGTGCGTCGAGCCATACTTTGTCGCCTGGTTTAAAGGAAGGAGCAGATTGTCAATGTTTGTCGGCCTGTTCCTTGTATCTTTGAATTGCTGATTCCAAATTTGTTTTAAGTTCTTCTTGGATTCGTGATATAGTTCGAAGATAATGTTCCGCAGGATGATTAGTTCCTACATGGATTGAGTTGAATCGAGGATGTTGTCCATAAATGGTTTCGAAGGGAGATTGTCGTGTCGAAGAATGAGTCGAGTTATTATAAGCAAATTCGGCCAATGGTAACCATGTGGTCCAATCGTCTTGTTGGTAACTGACATACATTCGAAGATATTGTTCGAGGATTTGGTTAACTCTTTCTGTTTGACCATCGGTTTCAGGGTGATAGGCCGTGGAGAGGTTCCTCGTGATATTGAGTTGTCGACACAGTTGAGTCCAGAATGTGGATACAAACAATGAGCCTCTATCTGAAATAATATCATTTGGTAAGCCGTGTTTAGAAAATACATATTCTAGAAACAATTTTGACAAATCTTCTGCTGTAGCAGTAGTAGTGGTTTTAATGAAAATAGACATTTTTGAAAATCTATCTACTATTACTAATATAGCATCAAAACCATTAGAAAAAGGAAGTTGAGAAATGAAATCCATTGATAAAGATTTCCAAGGTTTAGAGGGAATAGGAAGTGGTTGAAGCAACCCATGCTTCCGGTGATGGGGAGCCTTATTCCTATTACATTTGTAACAAGCTTTTATATAGGCCTTGATTTCCCTGGTCATACCTGGCCAGAAGAAATCCCTTGCTATTAACTGGTAGGTTTTATCAACACCAAAATGACCAGCTAATGGAGAATCATGTCGACTGTTGAAAATCCATAATTTCATTTCATTGTTGTCAGGTATGACTACTCTACCTTCAAAGACTAATAGACCTGATTCAATACTAAATCTTTTGGCCCCTTGCTTCGAGAGTATTTTGTCTTTTAACCCTAAACAATAATCGTCCTTCGACTGAGCTTGGAGGATGTTGGATAGTGGATTTCAAAAAGATTGAATTGTCATCAAATTAAGTTGATGAGTCGTTAACATTGATTCGTTGAAAATTGATTGCACATTTGCTGGGTTCTTGTCAGCAAATGCGTCCCCCCGCTGTGGGTAAACGTTGTCCCAATGTGACAAGATATCTGGGACAATGCAGTTCTTACCTGGGCGATAGGAAATAGAGAAGGGAAATTCAGACAAAAGTTCAGCCCACCTTGCTTGACGCCTGGTTAACAATTTGGAAGACATGAAGTATTTTAAAGCATTATGATCTGTTAAAATTTGAAAGGGACTATCTAGGCTGAGAAGAAAAGAACACCATTTTTTAAGGCAATGGATAATAGCTAAAAGCTCTTTTTCATGAATTTCATAATTTAATTCTGCAGCTATGAGTTTGCGTGACTCAAAAGCAACAGGATGAAACAAATTTGTTTCAGGATTTAATTGAGAGATGACCCCTGCAATAGCATAATCGCTTGCATCTGTCTCCACTATTGTCGAAGCAGAAGGATCAAAATGTCGAAGAATTGGGGCTGTGGTGAACGCCGTTTTTAGTGCTTCGAATTCCTTTCGTGCTGTAGAAGTAAAAACAAAAGGAATGTCTTTTCTAAGAAGAGAAGTAAGATTGGAAATAGTTTTAGAGTAATCTTTAATAAATCTTATATAGAAGTTTGCAAAACCCAAAAATCCTTGGAGCGATTTAATGGTTTTGGGCTCAGGCCATTCCAGGATTTTCTGGACTTTTTTGTCATCCATGACTAAACCGTCAGTGGACAACGTAAAACCCAAAAAATCAATTGATTTGAGGTGGAATTTTTATTTATTATGCTTGGCGTAGAGACCATGATCTCGAAGACAATTTAGGACCTGTTGAGCATGATGAATATGTTCATCTAGTGTTTTTGAGAATATTAAAATATCATCTAAATAGACGACTACAAATTGTTCAACAACATCTTGAAAGATGTCATTAACAAAAGTTTGAAAAGTTGAAGGTGCGTTACACAATCCAAAAGGCATAACTAAATATTCAAAACTACCAAATCTAGTGCGCATTGCAGTCAGTAGTTCATGACCTTCTGCAATGCAAATCAGATTGTAAGCGCCTCTAAGATCAATTTTAGAAAAGAAATTAGCACCATTGAAAAGGGTAAGAAGTAATGACATAGGAGGAACAGGATATGCATTCTTCTTAGTGACTGTGTTGAGATTTCTATAGTCAACACACAACCTAAGACTACCGTCCTTCTTTTTTACAAAGAGGACAGGGGATCCGGTTGGAGATTTACTGGCTCTGATGAAACCTTTGGCTACATTCTCTGCAATGTAGTCTCGAAGAACTTGAGATTCGTCCTTCGACAAAGAATAGACAGGACCTGCCGGAGGTACTGGGCCTATTAACTCTATTTGATGGTCGTAGGGTCAATGAGGTGGTAACTTATTGGCCTTGCGGATTGAGAAAACATCGAGGAAATAGTGGTAGATTTCTGGTAGAGTTGATTTAATGGCTTCAACTTTGATTTGGTCGTCCTCTTCATCTTCAAGAGAATCTGTCGAGGGGATACCTGAATTGAGAGAGCAGAATTTGATTACTTCGAGGCAATTTAAATCCTCTTTGATTGAAGTCATCGAGCTAGAAGGGTTAGCCAATTGCTCATTTAGAGAAAGATAAGATGCTTGCAAGTCATCTGGCAGAGATTTGTCCTCTAGCAGGACGTTCTCAGGCAGGTTGTTTAACTCCCTATTGACCTGCATTGAAGAATCAGAAATATACTTAGAGTGTGGGGTGATCAATCCCCTAGTCCAATCAATTTTGGGATTCCAATGCGTTAAAAAGTCATGGCCAAGAATGGTATCGTCCATCCTTGGGGCGTCCAAGACTGATAATTCCCACTCGAAGGGGGGAAATTTCAGAAGGTTGAAAACCCATAAAACTTTCTTACTTACCCAATATTTGGGTTCCTCTGATTCGACCAAGTAGATTGGAGTTCGATCGACATCTGTAAATGTTAGTTAAAGCTTCTCAGCAAAAGATAAACTAACAAAAGAAATTGAAGCTCCGGAGTCTATAAGACAACTGAAGGGGATATCCTCCTTAAAAAGAATGAATCTCAAGCGGTTTAAGGCAACTCCAGTCCTTAAGACATGGAGGTTCTGTGCACTGGGAGAGATAAGATAGTTTGCTTTGCACACAAGTAAACTATCTACTAGTTTTTTGACTTCGAACTAGTACCTTCTCTTTCCTTCAACTTTACACAGTCTTCCAACTTGTGCTTACCCCCACAATACATAACCCATTATCTGCTCGTCTCTTCCTCTCAGCTTCTTTAAGTTCCCCTTTAGGATCCAGTACTTTGCTGATATTGCCTGGAGTCGAGCCTTTTGTTCGAGTTTTATCCTTCCCCTTATTGGGTTTGGATTGAGTCGAGGAGGATTGATTTGGTCATGGGTGTGAAGAAGATCCCGATTTAAAATTTAGGCCTTGAGATTTGTTGGCGTATCGACGATGCTGAAATCGTCCTTGATAAACGCTGTCAAGTTCAAGGGTTCTATCCATTAAATCCGTTAAAGTAGTCATCTTCTGACCGTGAAGATTTAATTGATCCAGAATCCTCAAAGGAAGTCCTTTCTTGAAATGATACTTAAGGGCAGCATCATTCCAACCTACTCGAGTTTGAAGTGCTCTGAAGTTCAAGATATATTCAGAGGCTTTACCATTATCACTCATGCGAAGAAAATCAAGTCCAATTTCTGCATTTTCAGTTTCATTAGGGTCCCCAAACAACGTAAAGAGTTGGTCTTCAAACTTTTCCCAATTATTGATAAGTAAGTGGGTTTCTGTCAAAGAAAGCATGAGCAGATAAGGTTTGAACCATCTTGCTGCTTTCCCGGCTAGGAATGAAGAAGCGTAAACAACCTTTGATCAGTTGCTATTAAAGGTTCGAGGGTCATTATGGAACAGTAGCTTGCAGGTTTGCAAGAAGGGTTGCAATCTGTCAGGGTGATCTCCGTCGAATTTGTCAGGAGATTTCATAGAAGGAGTTTTGAACTTAGATCCCTCTGAAGACATTGGATTTGAAAGGGTTTTCATGAAAAGTCTCATGAAATCTTCCAGAGAGTTAGATGGTCCAGGTTCTGAGGATTGACCAGAAGGGTGATTGGCAGGGGAGGATGGTGCCTTGTGCATTGTATCCTCTCCTTCTTCTTCGTCACTAGAATCCTCAAAATCTTGTGGGATGTCTTCTACAGATTGAACTGAATGTTTCCGTTCCCTAAGGTCGAGTGGTTCCAAAGAGTGAGTGCGGGAAACAGACCTTGTGGCTGTTAGCCTGCCTCTAGCGCGAGCTCTAGTAGTAGCGCCCATAGGAGAAGTGCGTTGAACAGGTGCCATTTTAAAATTTTAAAAACACCTAAAAGGACGTAGTAGTGCAAAGAATGAGAACTACGGAGAATTAAATTATACTGTCACCGGACGACCTACGCACAAGGTCGAGGATGTTCCTGAAAGTGAGATGAGGGATTTAGAAACTTCTTCAAAGCACAGAGGAATGATTCGAGGAAGTGATTTGAAGGTCACTCAAAGTAAGAGCTACGGGTTCGAGGTATGTTTGAGAAGAATTATAATATAGTTTCAAAGGTAATAGAAATTCTTAAGATCTCACGAAGGGTTGGAAACTCAACAATCAAAGATTTAGGATTTAGAAATGATTATTGAGAAAATAAAGAAAGATACGATAATAATGATTTAACTTAAAAGATTTTACCACTATTAAATGTAAATACGTTTTATAATTTAATTCTAAGGAATATCGAACCAAATACCCAACCCTTTTATATCCTTTATTCCTCCTCGCATTGACCTCCCTCTCATCGCACCATTCCCATACCACAGACTATTAATAACATACACTTAGACCCTCTTCGCTAATATCCGTCCATGCTCAATTTACCCCTTTTAATTAATTAACAAACTTTTAATGAAAACTACTAATGTACTATTACATTGATCATAGCGCTGTGCGTTGCTTATTGAAATTAAGACTAAGGCACACTATTGAGAGATTGACTAATTTAGATTTAGAGTTTAGGCTAGCGCAGTTGAATAGTAAGTACACAAAGGGGAATCGCAGTTGCTATGGAGAATTGCTTTCTGCACTTCAAGTATAGATTTAGAACTCGATATTATTGATTTAATGAGCTGCTTTTGCCTCGAGTGTCACGTGGCGCGTGACAAGAACAGAGTCCATCCTCTATTTTTATACTCAGTTTGCACCAATCCCCATCCCTTTCAATTCTATCAACACATGCTTGTCTTTGCTACCCTCCAAGCCCCATTGTATGCCATCCTCTTTTGATCCCCATTTCACCCCTCCCAACCTTTTAATTGAATGGTCTTTTATTTCTCATCTGAGTGGGGGAAAGAGGGAGTAGTGCAATTTGAAGAACAACTGGGGGAAGGCTTCCTTTGATAAGATCTATGATGATGGGGCATGTTAAGATAATTGAAGATGAAAAGGAGCAAAAACAAGTAGATGAGATGGTGAGGTGTTTTGAATGGAGAGAATAGATAGGATGAGATGAGAATGGGAGTGCGCATCAAGATAGAAGGCATATCCAGAGAGTAGTCAATGATGTGGTTATGAATGAAAGTAGGCCAAGATGTGGTTATGAAAAATTGAGTAGAAAAATGTTGGATAAGAGGCCAACTTTGACATGTAAAATGTCTAATAACCCAATTATTAGCAAAAATAATTTTAGAAGATAATTGGGGTATAAGGATTTTTATCCACAATTAATTTAATTGTGGATTGGTCAGCTTTGATACCCCCTATTACAAGCATTTTTTAAAACAGAGATAAGTACAGAAATCACTAAGAGGGGGGTGTTATGGTTAGGTTTATCTAGCTTATGGATTATGTGCTATGTACTTAGTTATGGTGGTATAAAACCTATGGTCAAGCCAACACGGCTAACTCCGGTTCACTCTGGACAAAGTGCTGACACTTCTACCATACATATATTCTTTCCCGTCAATCATTCTTATTTAAGTGGTGAGATACTGATCCACAATACAAAGGATTTAAATGATGCTGTAGATGGAAGTCAGGGAAGTTAAAATGACAAAAGCAGAGAGATCACTAAGGAAGCATAATATTGGGGAATCTTCTAGTTTAACTTTCAAAAGTCCTGTTAAGTTTCTACAATTTCCAATGGGTGTAGGTCTGTCTCATTTATATAAGCCAACCAAATACCTGTGAAATAACTCTCAAAGTGGATTCCCTAAGTTACCAAGAGAAGCTGTGGGAGCTGTAATGACTGGGGAGAGTGTTGTGTTAAGTACTCAACTGCGCTGCAGTACTATGTATATAATCTAGATACCATCAGAGAAATATAATTATTGATTCTTGCCTCCACAGGTTATGGTCCCTTAAACCACGCTTCCAACTGTGCACATCATCCAGTCTCCTTTGGTGTCTCAGTGCCACCTATTTTTCTGTTTCCTCCTTTTCATATAGCAATTATAGCAATTTTTTTCCTTTTGCCAACTACCTGGGAGTCTCCTTTTGCCTCACAAAATTGAACACCGAATACAGGCATTTCACTTTCTTATATTTCTTTTTATCTCTCTTCCTTCTCTTTTTTTTTCCTTTTCTTTTTCCTCCTTGCTTTATCTATACTATGAATCCCAGGTTTTTCCTCTTACTAGGACCTACCACGGTTTGACGGAGATGTCCAGATTTTCCTTTATATATGAAAAAAAGAGGCAAGTCACATGTCTTCCTCTCAAGTACCGCCTAATGCTCCTTGTGCAAGAAGGACACAAACCACACGGCCCCCTCACATGCCTTCACCCTCACCAACCAAACAACATACTACTCCACAACAAACCATTCCAATCAATCCCAATGAAGCAGACAATGATGAAACTGCAGCCAGTTATCAAACAGACCTTCCTGGCAGGGAAGTGCACAAAGAACGCAAAGCTACCGCGGTATCACTGGCACACATCAAAGCCAAATTGAAGGACTGGCCCTACCAATTAAAATCCAATGGTAGCAACTACAAATCCTGGTTTCAAGAGCTCAACTCGTCCTTATGGATCACGTTTATGACGAGAACTTCTTTACCTGCTCATGTCCTACATCTTTTTTGAAGAAAGAAACTCTCGGCTGATCAATCCTGCTTAATTCAGTCTCAAAAGATCTCCTCCGACAAATTATCTCCAAACGCCCAAGCACTCGAGCTTTTGCCTACCTCAAAGATCTCTTCAGTGCAAACTCAAGAACGTCACAACTTAATTTGTACCATAAAATACATTCTCTGAAACTGAGAAATTTCCCCGACCCTTTGACTTTGACAACCCAATTACGCGACCTGTTTGACAATATCAAAGAAGAGGGTTTTACTTTTGATGAAGACTCAATGTTCTCCTTAGCACTAAAATATGCTGTAGACCACCGTTCTGGAATACAATCTGAGGTCAATCCTGAAGCAGAGCAGGTGATGCAAACAAGGAATTCACCACCAACTTCCCGGATGATGACCCAAATCCTCACAAATGTATGGAACAGGCATCACCAAGAGCAAGAACACAAGTCTTCCACGTCCTCACTTGTAGCTAACGTCACAAATATAGACATACAGGACACAAACACTGACAGTACCTTTCAAGCAGACGCCTTTAACTTGTACCACTCTTGGAACTGCAACCAACCAGGACACCTTCAAAGCAAATTTCCCCATCCTGAAAAAACCCGCAACCTAACTGCTCTTCCAACTATAGCTCCATCCCAATTTAAAGATCATTACCCATCCATTAACTATCCTGTCCTCACCCCACCATACATACCTCCCCATAGACAGATGTCACTTCAATCCATTCCAAACCACTGCACCACACCTAACCCCCAGCATCAGCAAGGCCAAATGGATTCATATTGTCCAACTTACCCCAAAAGACTACAGTCCAATCCTAGTCAAAAATCTAAACCCAAACCTCGCCAAGCCAGAATCATGGAAATAGGTAACAAACATGAGGAAGCTGCAGCCAATTTCCAGAATCTGTCCATCTCTGAATCAACCCCTCCTCCAATACAACACCCACCTGTTTTTGATACTGGAGCCACTCATCACCTAACAAGTGCCATTAATGAGTTAGCTAACTTTACTACTCTCCCTGAACCAATCCTGTTACAAGTGGCAACTAATAATGTTCAAAATTTTATTACAGGGAAGGGAACCCTACCTTTTACTGCTCCGGATGGGATGATTATCAACATTAATAATGTCTATTACTGTAAGAATGCATCCCACACACTAATCTCTCCTGCAGCCCCTATACACGGTGGCGCCTCAATAGAATGGGACTCTAACAATAATATACATGTTTTACTGACAGGAATCAAAGTTCTAAAAGCTTTCTTCACCACGCGACAATGGATTTTTCCGTTCCCAAAAATTCAAAAAACACATTACACTTTACCACTTCCAACACCGCAAATTTTCTCGACTTCCTTACCTTCACCTGCAACACCATGTCTTCAACAACAAACAAAACTACCTGAAACACAAAAAATACTCTTGATATTCCTAATAACACAATTCCACCTCAAGCCCTAGTCTCCACCAATAACAATGATTTACTTTACTACTATCACAGACTCTTTGGCCATGCAAGCCTTCGACAAATCAGAAAACTGGTATCTGCAGAAATGGCCAAAGGTTTTCCACTACAAATCCCAGATGGAGAAATTCACTGTGAGATCTGAAAAATCTCCAAAAGCACTAGAGCATCAAATTTACCCTCACACAATTGACAACTAGAGAACCTTGAACTGCTCACCGCTGATCTAATTGGACCGCTCAAAGAAACAACATTTGAGAATGGTCTATATGCCCTAACAATCAAAGACTGTGCTACAACTTACACTGAATGCCATATCTTAAAATCTAAAAGCGACACATCCTCAGTCATCATCAACTCAATCAAACGATTAGAAAATCAAACAACCAAATTAGTCAAATGCTTTTGCTCCAACAACGGCGGCAAATTTGTAAACAAAACCCTGTCATCATTCCTCATCTCAAAAGGTATCATTCATGAACTCTCCCTGCCATACAATCATAAACAAAATGGCAAAATAGAATGACAAAACAGGTCAGTATCTGACATGGGGAGAAATATTCTACTCGACAGCAGCTTACCAAAAAAATTTTGGGGTTTTGCATATAAATGGGCAGCCTGCATTCAAAATTGCCTCCCTAACACAGTCATGCATGACAAAACACCGTTCAAAGCACTTTTTGGTCATGCACCCATTGCTAACATAATACGACCTTTTGGATCCACTGCCTACGTCCATGTTCCACAAGAATCCAGACTGAAACTAGATCCACAAGCGGAAAAATGCATACTGGTAGGTTTCCCACAAGCCTCAAAGGGCTGGCTCTTCTGGAATGTTAATTGAAAAAAGCTGATAGCATCTGCCTGGGCAGCTTTCAAACCCATTCTATCAACATCTTCAAAAATGTCTATACACAACCTAGTAGATCCAGTCAACGCCAACATGACAAACCAACTAAGTATACACAACTTGGGAAATTTTCATGACAAACAGTTGTTTGACAATCAAGAAGAACTGATAAATTCCATCAAACGTGCCTCTTCATTTCTGGCATCCAATGCTCCTAAATCCTACAAGGGTGCCATGAAACTACCAAACGCTTCCACTTGGCATCAGGCATGCCTTGATGAAATGAAAAACATGGAACACATGGAAGTTTGGGAACAAACAACACCACCAGCATCAGCCAGAATAAGAGACGCCCATTGGGTATTTACAGAAAAACAAAATGCTGACTGTGAAGTAATCAAACTAAAAGCACGATATGTTGTCAAGGGATTCAAACAAATTCAAGGCATTGACTACCACGAAACTTTTGCACCTACCGCAACATTCACTTCTCAACAAATAATCCTCACCCTTGCAGCCTACAATAATTGGCCTGTCCATTGTTTTGATGTAACAGCAGCATACCTCCACAGTCCGATCAAAGAAGAAATCTACGTCAAGGACCCTCCCGGTTTTGAGATGAATGACGGCAAAGCACTTCTGCTTAAAAAGGCACTTTACGGTACATGCCAAGCAGCGCAGTGCTGGTGGGAACACCTTTCAACAAAACTAACTCACCTGGGTTATATTGTCTCTACTTATGACCCAAGCGTTTACTATCTCAGAAAAGAAAATGATAACACAATTATTTGGATTCACATTGATGATGGACTTGTAACTGCCAACTGCACCAAACAACTAGAGTCACTACAATGGCTCCTACAAAACAAACTGACAATAAAATGGCAAACAAACCTTGACTCAATAGTAGGCCTGTCAATTAAACACGACAAAAACGGTTTCACGCTCAGCCAATCAACTCTAGTAAACAAGATACTAGAAAAGTACAGTTCTAACCTAGACCTTAAATCAACACCACTACCATCATCTTGCTCTCTTACGGTTGCCCCTGAAAATTCAGTCCCGGTAAATGCAACAAAATACCTATCTACCATTGGCTCCCTAAGCTATGTTGCCAGCGGCACCCGACCCAACATTGCCTTCAGCGTCAATTTCTTGGCCCATTTCTCAAAATGCCCAACCCAAAATCATTGGTCTTCCCTCAATCACCTCCTGGCCTACATAAGGAACACAAAGCATTTTATGCTAAACATTCACCCAAAAAGAGGCGCTCTTCAATCACTCTCGCTAAAATGCTACAGTGACTTGGACTGGGGCAGGGAGCATTCTAGATCAACCGGCGGCAGTGTCATTTTGCTACATGATTGTCCAATTAGCTGGCCGTCACGTCGCCTTTCCTGCGTAGCTACAGCTACCTGCCATACAGAATTGATGGCACTCGCCTCAGCAACCAAGACTGGCATCTGGATAAAAAATCTCCTTCATGATATAATAGATTTTCAAGGCACTCTTAATCTATTCTGTGACAATGAATCTTTTACAAAATCAGCGTCCAACGAATCATCAAATAAACAAACCCAACACATAGAACGTGACTTCTATTATGTAAATGAGCAACTCCACAAAAGAAAAGTGACTTTGACATGGGTACCTTCAATCAAACAACTAGCGGACGTCATGAACAAACCACTAAATGCCCTAACTCACAGCAACACTCTTGTTCAGCCAAGCCTAATACCATAATTTTTTTTCTTTTTTCTCTTCTTTATTCCCTTCTTCATTTCTTTTTCTTTTCTCCTTTTCTTTTTTCTGATTTTTTCTTCAAATTTCACTCTCTTTCTCTTCCAGTAAATTTTTTACAATGATATATATATAATCAAAAAAATAAATAAAATAAAATGAAATAAATAAATTAAATTAAATTAAATAATAAGTAGATAAATACATGATAATAATAATTCAACCAAAATCACTTTTTCGTAAACAAACCACAAAAAAACTCTTTCTTCTTTACTAATTACAGCATGTGAAACACTCGCCAGCGTCTTGTTGAGGGGCGGGTGTTAAGTACTCAACTGCGCCGCAGTACTATGTATATAATCTAGATACCATCAGAGAAATATAATTATTGATTCTTGCCTCCACACGTTGCAGCTGTGTTTATTGATGGTCAAGGTTGATGGTTTATGGTTTATGGAGGACCTGACTGTAATACATTTCCATATACAGTATAATATTTAAAGACTTTCTCATGATTAAAAAAGCACCTTATTAAACATTACTCACTACCTACTCAAAGACTACTCACAGACTACTCATGTTTAACATGTATACAATCATTAATATAAAATCTGCATGTAAATAGTAACTAGTTTCCTTAGCGATTCAACTTTGATTATTCCACAAATATAACTTAATATAAAATAAATCAATACTTACACTGACGCTGTGGTATAAGTCGTAATCGCTGAATTGAGGGCTATAAGAGAAGGCCGAGACGAGGGGCTATGATACATCTTCTATCTAATTATGCTAATCATAAATACTCATAATAATGGTCTTTATTCAGAAAGTTTTATAGCTAATAAAATGATGGGAATAATTTGTACCTTTATGCCAAACTTTTGGACTTGAAAGCTATTACAGCAGCTATTTCACTTGAATAATGTCAGTGAACTTAACACTAAACACTAACCTCGAACACTTCATCTACTCGTGCGATTGAATCCGATAGATAGTAGTTTATCGGGCTATACACCATGCTCAAGTCAGGGATTAGCTCCAATATCACGTCTAAGTCTCTAATTGGGTAACAGTCCCCACTGTGTTCTCTTTTTTTTTTTTTCGTTAAAATCATTTTTTTTGTTAAAATAATTTTTTTTGGTTTTGTCTGTAGTTCTGTTGAAAAATTAGCTCCATCAAACCTAAAACTATTTTTTAAAGTTGCAAGCTGCAAAGATTATTTTTGGAGAAGATAAAATACAGCTAAACCGGAAAAGCTTGCGGTTCTCTTGCTGCTTGTTCCCTGCCAAAAGCGACTTCTTTTGGCGGGGGATCGGAGACGAGAAACCCACGAGCTTTTCAGGTTTTACTGTAAATCTATCAGTATATCAAAAGTATCAACACAGATTGCTTGAATAATGACACAAGGACTTCTTTATTAGGGGGTACAAAGTCAGAAATTTGTAATTATTTAAAAGATATTTCACAACACAAAAAGAAAGCCACAAAATCGACATTAATTCCCAGTTAAAAGGTGTTTTGGGGGCACAACATGACATATTATAAAATATAATCATGGCTGATTTGATGAAAAAAAGAGGTATTTTGAAATGGAAAATTTCTAACTTCGATAACCCCAATTAGGTGTGTATTGACTGTTGATCTGTCCAGTTACAGCCATTCAAAAAATAAGTACAAGCTCAATAACCGTGAATAGGTATAGTCTAGCTATAACTCATTCAATATTCTAATCTTTTTATAGCCATGGCTACGATATCAAAGATCCGAGGGATTTAGCGATAAAGAAAGACTAGATAAAAACGAAGGGTGGAGTGAAGGTGATGTCAGTGAGAAATGAATATGTTTTTATTAGTGAAAAAGAACTGGGAAATTTAGGATACCAGAGTTGGATTAAGATAATATTCAATTACTACTACAGGCATTGTCTTTCGATTAATATGTTTTGGTGCCTCAATTTTTATTGGCAAGTTGAATAGATAAAGTTGCCTTTTTCTATGAAATAAGCAAAAATGGAAATATATATCTATATATAAAAAAGATCTAGTATATATATATATATATCTATATATATTAATGAAACTTACTAATATAACAAGACAATATACAGCAAAACCTGAAAAGCTTGCGGGTTTCTCATCTCCGATCCCTCCCTAAAAACATAAGTTTAGGTCACTTTTGACAGGGAATAAGTAGCGAGAGACCCGCAAGCTTTCACTGCAGCAAATGTTCGTTTCGTCTTGGGGCGCAACAATGTCGCAACGATTACGCAATACATATGTAACAATTATTTTTAGCATTTAAAGGTTGTAAGTGGATCTTAAATACAAAAAACAATTGTTTCATAACTGTTGCGTAATTGTTGCGCCCCAAGGCGAAACAAAAATGTGTCGTAGTGTTTTCCGGTTTAGCGGCATCATTCATCGAATGTAAATGCAAATTTTAGAAACTTCGGTGATCCTGATTTGATTCAAAACTCTCCTTGTCAAATACCTTCGTTTGTTTATGGACAATTCGAAGTTACATAGTAACAACTTGATTAGTGAGGCACCCACGAACCATCTTACTGGTATAGCAATTTGATCGCATATTCACACCACAGGAAATTTGACGACGTTTTATATTACACGTCACCCGAATGTTTCATCTGTTGGTTGCGATTCCCTTCATTTTTCACTAAAAAAGATGAAAAATGACCAAAATCCGACATATGAAACGTTCGGGTGGTGCATAGCATAAAACGTCGTCGACTTTCTTGTGGTGTCAGTTGTACAGCTATTTGCAAAAAGGTAGTGGTTTTTTCCTCTCCCATCCCTCACCAAAAATATGAGTTTGGATTGCTTTTGGCGGGGGATGAGAGGCAAGAAAACCGCAGGGCGTTTGTAAATAACTATATTTGTTGACGCTGGTGGAGATTCCAGCTACCAGCGCCAAGTTATTGGTTCAGTGCATGCGAAAATTATTACGCATGATAATCTCAACCTACGACGGGATTCCTCCTTTCCCCGTTATATACCATGACTCAAGGACTTCTTCATCAGGTGTATATCGACTGTTGATCTGTCCAGCTACAGATGTCCGATTGCTCATAGGCTGGGTAATTTACTCAGGTCCAACACTCCTGTCTTATCAGACCAAGCCATGTTGCTCAATGACATCATTCTTTACATAAATCTTGACACCCTCTATCCCCTCTTCCCTTTTCCTCATCACATTCAGTTATATTTACTTGACTCGCCACCTTGTGTTTTACGGCCATGAGTTTTTCGATATCACCTCTACAAGTCCACACACTCCAGCATGACACTAACACGTAATATCTCTCGTGACACCCTTCATTCATCCAGCTCCTTCTAACAGATTGAATGAATTCAAATATAAACAATAATGAAAGAATTAAGAGGTATAAAAACATATACAAGTGATGGAGATAGTTAAGCTGCTTAATGAAAGGCAGTACCGTACTCATTGGGGCGATTTCGTCAAACTACCGGAAATGTTCACCAATCTGGCGCGAGACTTTTGTGGCCGCACAAGATACTTGAGATTTCGAGATTTGTTTTATTGCATATATGGTCCAGCTTTTATGCATTAATAAAAAAAAATCCCGATCTCATCATTTTTTTCTTCTGGATAACCAATGAATGGTACTATCTGTAGCTGCTTTACTGGATCTCGAATTTTTCAAGATATAGATCTTAATCGCATGTTCAGAAGGCTCCTCGTGGTTAATTATTATTTTTTCTTTTGAAGCCGGAGGTATAATTGCGGGAAGCTCTCGGAGAAGAAGAAAATATTACGGGGAGCGAAATCCTTCGTTTCACAGTGGGCATATCCAGTTAAGTATCTTTCATGATTTCGTTTTTTTTAATCCAACCGGAATTTTGACGGCTTAAAAAACTCTGGGAGGAGGATATGGGTAAATCCGTTGATTTTATGGTACTGTGTGATTATAAGCCTGTTAGAGCATGTGTCGCTAGTTCAATCCTGGGAAAAAACGTATGTAGTTTGTACATCAAAAAAATCGGCAAGAAGTGGGCTTGCAGTGGCTAGAGCTCGGGCGCTAATACCAGTAGTTTTACTCTGCTCTGATTTTTTGCTCATTTTGATCAAGAAACAGATAGCTTTGATGTATCTTCTTCTCTCTTGTTGACAGTGTAAATGCATTTTTGTAAAACAATGGGTCTATAAATATTATCTTGCACGACTTCTTTGTTGTATCTCGCTAGAAATAATCTCTACCAACATGAATGATGAAGTATCGTAATTGACTCGTTTATGCCTGAGAGTACTTAGATAAGCCATTCTAATCGATGCTTTTTGCCTTACATGTGATGATTTGATTTGTTTTGGAAAATGTTCCAGCCAAGTCAGAGGTGATGTACTGTTTCTGCAATCTGATAGGGATTTCTTCTTGCTGAATAGCCCAGTAAAAATGTGGCTGCGGACAAAAAAGAGAAGGTTTTGCACGTGTCAAGAATGTAGAGGGGATAATTTATGACTTTCACATGGCCAAGAGAATAACCGGACGGTCCAAGTCACTTTCGTCATATAAATTACTAACTCCAACATCTTAATAGTGTTCCCCCTTTGAGCAGTATATTCTGCATTTATCCCTGGGATTCTTCTTCTTTTTTCTTTTTTGATTTGCCACATGAATTCTACATCACTCACGGTGCATATTGATCAGGTGTTGATCAGCAGAGGAAAAGAAATTTGTATGTATGCACAAAAGTGGTCATTGTTGATTGATATAGCCACCTAATAGGACAAAAGCATTCACACACCACTTTCTTCAGTCATTTTCTTCCTTGTCTGCACTTAACTTCCCTTTTTATTTTGTTTTAAAAATAATTTGTTCGCCGATTCCAAACGTGAGTACAAGGGGGAGGTCATTCCCCTTTTTTATTGATGCGTTTATCCTTAAAAAAATTAATCATCCTCTGTGTTCCCGCAGTAGCAAGCTCTTTTGCGCCTAAGAGAAGACGTTCTTTTGACTGTCTTTCTGCTTGGAGGGTAGGCGCTTCTACACTCGTGTCTAGACATTCTTTGAGAAAGCCCCAATTGGAAAATTAACCGGGGAAGTGTGAGAACTGAGGAGATCCATTATCTGGATTGACTTGAGGCATTGTCTAGTTTAATCCACCAGTATATCCAGCTTGTTAGCGGCAATCAGCCTTAAGTCATAATGAAAATCATGGTTAAAATTGAGGTCATTATTGAAGAGTGGCATATCATCACACAATAGATTAAGAATAACGTTTTTATTTAATCTTGTCTTTTTTTTCAGAAAAAAAAACTTCTTTGATTTTATTTAGATTCCACGCTGCTGGCGGGGTGACTTTCAAAGCCACAAATCTAAAGTTTCTCACTGCCGTTATTCTCGCAGTAACCAATACTTGAGGTTGGTTGGTTTCAAAGTAAGCAAACCCCTTTACTTATATCTATTTTACTGGTATCGCTTGTTCACTGAATCACTATCTATATCGTATACTAAACGTATTGTCTCGGCTCTATGTTGCCTTGTTAACCGTCATTACTTCAAGCGAAAAAATATATCACATCGTTTCCACTGCCTGATTTTTCATCAGCAAAACCTCACATACCCTTGGAGGTCAGTAAGATATTTCTTTTAATTTCATTTATATTTTCCCCTTGGCAACTATTCTTGACCAAAGGTAAAAAAACATGTTGTCCAGCTTGACGTAACAAAAACATCAATATGCAATAAAAATGGTGACAATAAAGAGAACTGTAGATTAATGTTAGACTTCTACCCAAGTCAAAAAAATAATCCAGTTGTAAACGCTAGTTATTTTGTACGCTATCATTATTTGAGTATTATTCCAACCCACTTTTTCTCATTGGGGCGTGTGACCAACTCCATCTTTTTTTTTCTCAATCTTCGAAGCTTTTCCCACTTGTTTTATAAGTTAGATAATAATGCTCACGTTCAATTCATTAATTATATCTTTATCCAGGCCCCCTTCCTCTTTTACTCATTTCTTCAGCCACGTCAACGTCGTTTCCATCAATACCTTTTCATTGGTTTACACCCTATTAATTTTATCCTCTATCTTCTCATCAATTCTATTATCTTCTTTCTTTTTTATCTTATATATATTTTTTCTCATTATCTTTCTCTGTCGCCTTGCCCACCTTTCATATCCAAGTCCTTTTCTCTTTGTCAACCGATCATTCGTCTATATTTTCCTCCTTGTTACCCCTTTCTACATCTTTTTCTTGAATTTCTCATAAGCTAGTACTGAGCTGCTTGCACCCATCGTAGTACTCTCTTATTAACACTGTGGCTACTATCATGGCGACCACAGCTTCAAAAACTACTCTTCTAACTAATATGGTCCCTCTCTACCCTCCTGGATCTCTTTCCTCAAAGCAACAGCATTCATCTCCACATTCCAACCAATCTGGTTACAACAACACCCATTCACAGTTTGACGCGGCTGCTACTCCTACCGGTAACTCTAGCAATAATTCTTTCTACAATTTGCTGTCTGGTCCCAGCGACAACATGCTTTCAAGTGTTTCCTTTGATAACCAACTATTGCAACCTCATCAGCATCATCGTCACATAAGTAATGCAGGCAACGGATCGTTATCTCATACCAGCCATCATTCATATGATGCTGCCTACCATCATTCTTCATCTGCTAACCCGCCTCATGAAGCATTCTCAGTTCCTCCATCATTTGCGAACGACATTTCGGCATCAGCTGCTTTTGGAGGGGTTCCAGTTTCGGCTGAATCTTTTCACCAATATCCTCCATCCAATGGCGCTTCTAACACTTTTCACCACCGGGGTTCCTCGGCATCGTCCAACTCTTCCCCATTCCAGGATGCAAGTGGAACTATTTCAGAAGATGGATCACCTGACCGCTCAAATGGCATTCCTGGAGGTCGCAAAGCGTCCACTTCACAGCTCATGCGTCGTGCCCGCACCCATGTGTCTCCTTATTCCCTCCGAAACGACACTTTAGGCTGGAATACTGATAATTCTTCTGCCTCGATTATCCGCAGTAGTAGCATTGGGTCTGATGCTGCCTCAACCGAAGATGAAATTGCTGAATTGATTCGTTCTCAATCACACGATAGCTCTATAAATGATTGGAGTGAGGTAAATCACTGCAATCCACCACCTCACCAGTCTGGTATTGGTACGGCAGGACAATTTATGGATCCTTATGCCGCTGTTGCCAATGTTCATGGTCATTCTGGTACATATAGCTCCAACATACTTCCTCTCAACGGTGTGGTGCCTGGGGGAATGGTTGGTATTGGTGGTAGCTCAATGATGAATGGATCGAACAACATGATGGGCCCTGTTCCTATGGGAGGAATGGGACTTCAAATGGGCAGAATGACTTTGGATTCATCTGAGACGTATGAGGCTCTGTCCCATCATATTCGCACAGCCGTGACAACTTCCGCCTCTGATAGAGCCCGCCAGGCATTTGTTCAAGCTTGGTTAGTTTATACCTGTCTCCATATCTATATTTTCTAAATTTTGATATATTAATATTTATTTTTGAATTTGATTCACCCATTGCAGGCTTAACTCATCTTACATCGCGTATACAGACGGCAATGTTTCCAGACAAGGTCTATATGGATCCTATCTTCGTATCTGTCAGCAATATGAAATCAAGCCTATCAGTGAGTAAACTTCATGTACCAGAATTTTGATTCTATTGTCTAACTAAGATTCGATTAGATTCTGCAAGTTTTGGCAAAGCTGTTAGACAATGTTTTCCCAATATCAAAACCAGAAGGCTAGGAGTCCGAGGCAACTCCAAGTATCATTGTACGTCAACTTATCACTCCGCATCTACATAGAAAATGTGTCTTATTTTTTCATATTGCTCAAAATACACAGATTGCGGAATCAGGCCTGCCACTGCCAAAGAGGCCGAAATCTTGATGAACCTAAGTCGCAATGAGCAACCAGAACCTTCACACAGTAGCCGAACACCATCTTTGACTGAGGATGATGTTGATTCAGACGGAAGCTCTGGCCGAAGACTCAGCGTTCCTCCCTCTCACATTCCTATAGGATCTTTAGGGATAGATTCCGAAGCTTCTCCTCAAACTCCAAGAACTGCTCGACCTAACATGGCTACCTTGGGGAGGTTGGAAAATGAAAAATTTGCGAATAGCATAGATTCTTCAGAGCAATTTGAATCATCCTCCGATAGCAGGCCCATTCCTTTCCCTAGTCTGGATGAATCGCTTCTTCAGACACTCGGACCAGATTGTGACTATGCCATCGCTACAGAGTTTTGGGAGGCCTACACTATACACTCCAAAAGTTTGTTAGAAGCCGTTAGAAATTACAGGTTTGATCAAGTTGGTTACAATTCATTGCCACCTTGCTCGCATTAATAACTTACTCATTTTTTTTTTGTTAGTTTGAATTAAATCTTAGGACATTTTGGGCAGGCTTAGAGACCGCTAAACGCGATATCGTTGCACATGCTACTTTAATGAGTTTAATTTACCGTGCTGATGCCGTAATTTATGATGTAAATTGTGTCTTAAACCAACTTAATAAAATTTACCTTAATTAATCATGTCGTTTCTTTATAGGAAATTCTCGATTACCTACATTCACAAACCCTAAATCAAATGCCCCAAGCTGCTTTTACGTCTTTAAGGCAACTTGCTCAGAGTATGGAACAAGTAATAATCGTTGCTCTTGAGTCTTATCCTTCATGCTTTGTCGGCCCCAAAATTGAGTTGGGAGCTCGTTTTGGGCATTTAATCATTCGTCATTTAGGCTTGTGTCAGCTAGCTCAAGCTCTCTCTGGCGTTTTTAGTAATCCTCAAAGTCTTAAAGAGATGGTAGAATCATGGGATGGAATAGATTTCGAAGCGGTACGAAATCAGGCTGCTCTTGTTACCAATTGTCAGCATGATATTCTTGGGCAGTGCTTTGACGAATTCAGACAAGTCTTAGCCAATCCTCACTCCAATATCGAAACCTTTATATCTTTTGTAGAGGCCACTTATGAAAGATGTTTACAACCTTTGGTTGATGGGGAAAGGGCACTGAGTCCAAGATCTCTTTTGGTTAGATGGTGTTTTGTAAGTTCACAACTCATCAGAGACTTGACCCTTCGTAGCGCTTCAAGCTTTGGATCGTTTCAAATCGTCAACCTCTTCTTTGACGAGTGGTTAGGGTTCAAAGTTCTTCGTAAAGTTGCGCTTCATGTGGCTGCTGTAGCGGCATCAGTGGACAGTAATGAACCTATAAGTACCTCCCAATCTATGCAAAATCTGGGACAACCCACTGCCGAATTAGTTTTTCTCCCAAATTCAAACCAGTCTAATAATACATATGAAGAGTTTTCCACGCCTCATTTAGAGCCTCAAGATACTAGTAAGGCCAATGAGTCGTTTATGTTTTCACCAAATCTTTCTCAAGGCTTCAATTTGCAGCAAGGGGCACAGTTGGAACGGAACTCGGGAGAATATCTACAGAACGGTGTAATATCTGCTGAACCAGCAGACAAGACACCCTCAACATCACAAAGCTACACTCAACTAACCACCGAAAATGATTCCGAAGAACCTTTCTCTCAGTCTTCCACTAGCGAAACTCTTCAGTCAAACGGTTCTAGTTCAACTCATAATCATCTCCGGTTTGACGATGATTCATTCAACGATTTAATGGACGCCACAGTATATAACATGGCAATGGGCGATCAAAGTTCTCAGACAGATCAAGATAGCACACTTGTGGACAGTATCAAGCTTGAGTAAGGATTCAGAAAGTTTGTAAATAAATGTATTGCAAAAATGCACTCGTCATCCTCCATTAGCAGCCTTTTATTTATACAATATTTTCTTGGTTATTTTTTTGTGAGGATTGAAAGCTTTTGGGACAGTGGTATTCGTATTAATTTTGAAAGGTTAACTAAGACTGCTTGTGCTGTTGTTTTTTGAATATTCTTGTATTGTGAATTCATAAACCAAAAGAGACTTAATTAGTCAACAATAAATCTTTCAAGAAAGGATGTGACCCACCCTCAAAACAGACGTGAAAATTATAAAAATAAAATTGTTTCTATTTAATAATATTTTTTCTTCTTCTTTCTTCTTTCTTTTTAACTTTTTAATCATCCTTCTTGAAGATTGCTACTGTTTAGCCGGATATGCTTTTTCTCCTATCGATTGCTTTTATTCTTAGCTCTATTAAGAAATGAAAAATACTGATGGAACTATGACAAATGATAATTGTATTCGTAGTATGCTTGATATAGCTGTTTTAATTGTCTTTGTGGATTTAACTCCAAAGATATTCAATTGTAACTATTGGAAGTGCGGTTGGTAATGATCAAACTGCCTTGTTTGTCTTACCAACTTTTTCCACCTTCTGAGTTGTAGATTAAAATTTCAAATTGTGACTTTAGTGCAAGCACTGATTTTGATTTTGATTTTGATTTTGAATTTATTTAGGGGTCTTGGTTAAATTGAAGTCAGAAGTAGATGATTTTATTTGATTATGGCAGGTTATACTTCCACAACCTATTTTTGATACGGATACAACCTACAATACAATTTTTTTTTTTCGTTTGACGCCAAATAAAGGCAGGTTATACGTCCACAACCTATTTTTGATACGGATACAACCTACAATACAATTTTTTTTTTCGTTTGACACCAAATGAAATCATGTACTTACTACTAATCACATATTATATTGTATGCAATAATACATACACTTGTTTACCCCTTCCATGAGAAAAAAATTGCCACTCTTTGACTTCCTCAATGCTAGCGACGATACCCAAGCCCACAATTTATCTCACCTTAGATGAAGCAAAAGAAGCTGCTAAAATCTTTGCTGCCCGACAAGGAGCAAGTATCTCTTGCCAATGTTCCAACAAAGACTCTAATGGTCAGACTGAGTGTGTCTGGCTTACTTGCGTTCACTCAGGAAAAACTCAAATCAAAAGGCCTTTTATTACCAGAGAAAGTCAAATACAAAACCAAAAATGTGTTCACTGCGACTGCCCATGGAAAGCTCATGTGATTCAAAGGACAGTTGAAAAACTGAAACATAAATATGAATCACTTGTATTTGAAGAAAGTTTTGTGAGTGTTGAAAGAGACTTTCCCCTCAATGTAAGAATACTTTTTTTTGGCATGATTTTATGAATGCTGATTTTTGTCTCTCTTACGCCATTTTTTAGGAGCTCTGTGTAGACTCAATTGATAATCCAGTAGTGAAAAAAAATCATGATAGTGCTGATGTGCAAAAGTACTCGTAGGAGCTCACATATGAGAATGTTTCTCATAATCATGAGCTGGACTTAACTCTGACAGCTTATGCCTGAGAACGATCACTTAATGAAGTACAGTGCAAGGTGGTAGAGAAATTACATGGATGTGGAGTAAAACCAAACATGATACTGGCAATTTTGCAAGAACAGTACCTTAATCTCAAAGCCATTTCACGAGATATTTACAACATCTGTCAAAAAAATTGTCTCAAAAAATTGGATGGCCGAACCCTGCTTGAGGCATTGCTGGACTACTTACATACTGATTAAATCATTCACAAATATAAACAAAATGAATCTCATCAAATAATGCACCTTTTTTTTGCACCGAGTTTCATGAGTTTCCCCATGTTATATTGATGGATGCTACTTACAAAACTAACAAGTGAGCAGAAAATATTTATACCATAAAACTTTTTAGTCTCACAAAACATTTGAATTTGAAACTTAGGTACAGAATGGCTCTTCTTCACATAGCCCAATCAAGTTGCACTGGTAAAACTTTTTCAATTGCTTTTATCTTTCTCAGTCAAGAAAAAGAAGAAGACTACTCTTGGGCTCTAGAAAACTTCAAGAAACATCTTCTCAAAAGTGATTTCACCGGAGTGATTGTTACAGATCATGAACAAGCCTTGATACTGGCATTGTCAACCCACTTTCAAAACTCAAAACACATTTTGTGTGCTTGGCATCTAAATAATAGCTTGATTGTTAATCTGAAAAAGAAGTTTGAGTTTAATGAAGATTGGGAAACATTTCTCAAGAATTGGAGAAATGTTGTGGAGTCAGTTGATGAGTCAGAGTTTTAGAAAAATTGTTGTCAATTACATGAGCTATACCCTCAAGACATTGTTGACTACTTGGAAAGGCAGTGGCTAATTTATAAAAAAGGTTTTGTACTTGCATGGACAAAAAAAGCTCCACATTTTGGCCATTTGGTAACTTCACGCATAGAAGGGCAGCATAGCGTTATCAAAGCCTGGCTTCATGTGTCTACTGGTGATTTACAAGTTGTTGTTTTGAGGCTGATCCTGGCAACTTCATGTCAAGAAAAAGAGATTTGTACAGATATAGCATGCAATGCTTCAACTACTTTGAAAACACTGAATTCTTTGTTCTGGGAGCAGGTAAGTAAAGTGTATTTATGATACATGTTTTTTGGTGACTTATCAAAGAACTTATATATAGGTGAAGCATAAAATATCACATTTAGCCTTGAAAAAATTTGAGGAGGAACATTACAAGTCCATTCACTTGCTTCCTACTTCACCTGTATGTACAAATGTTTTCCAAACAACAATGGGCTTGCCTTGTTCTCACCAAATTAAAGAAATTTTGAAGCAACCCAAAGCACAACTTGACATCAATTTATTTCACAAGCACTTGTGGTTACACCCTACAAAACTTCCAAAAAAAATTTTAGAGCAAAAACCAAAAAAGCTTGCTGATATTCTTTCTAAAGTTGAAAGCTTCTTTCAAAACCTACCTCCTCTGGATCAGTGAGAAATAGAAAATCAACTTATAAACATATCTGAAGGAAAAACAATACTTGATGTTGTTGAACCCAAGTATGTTCATAATCCCGGAGGCCATCCTGCAAAAATGAAGTGGGAAAAATGAGATCTTTCTGGGTTTGAACATGTTCTTAAGGAAGAGGGTCTTACAGAAGAAAAAACTTGTAAATGCAGAAGCTGGGGAAAGAGTGGCCATAACAGTTGGACTTGCAATTTAAAGGTATCAACACTCAATACTCATTTGTTGATTTCTTCAAATTCTCTCTCAAAAATACCTCAAGTACTTAAATTTTGTCTCATTGAAATTCACAATGTACCCCCTCATGGCAACTGTGGCTTCTCTTGTATTGAAAAATCTCTTGGCATAAATTGGACATGGGCTTCAGTTCAGCAAGCCACAATTCAAAAATTATCAAAAAGATTTGAGGATTACATTCAGTTGTTTGGAGACAAAATGCCAAGCCAGTCTCTTCAACAAATTAGCTGCTTTGAGACTCCAGCACCTGAACACAATTGGTTTGAGTCTCCCTTTCACAGTCAGATTTCTGCTGATACATTTGAGCTCCCAGTAGTTGTGCTCCAAGGTGATGAGTATGTTTGTAAGCTTTCATTTACATTTGTACCAATTACATTTACAGGAAGTACCAACCTGCTGGTAATGGTTTTTGACCACCAATCTGCTCACTTTTTTCAGGGGATATTGTGGGAAGGTGCCCCCATTCCACCTTTCTATTTCAGGACTTTATGTCCTTCTATTAATACTTGGAGTAAAGTTATAGGTAGTTTTCAGAAATTATGGTTTCCTGTAGAAAGTGCAGCTGATACTTCTGCTGTGAAATCTCATTGCAATTTAATTACAATAGATTGATTGTTTTGTTACAAGATAGAAAATTAATCAGCTAAATTACATTATAAGCTAAGAATAAACAAAAACTATACATTTATTTTAGCTTGTAAAATATAGATACTCAAAAAGAAATGAGCAGTCTAAGAAAAAAAAAGTCAAAAACCAGAGCAAGGGCAAGTAAAGAATGATACCTTGCACAGAGTTTCAAAAAGTGTATGTATTATTGCATACAATATAATATGTGATTATTAGTAAGTACATGATTTTATTTGGGCAGCTTATACAAAATCAACCTCATTTTGATATGGACACAACCTTCAATAAAATATTTTTCACCATCCTTTGTTGCTTTGCCAAAGGCCTTAAAATAACCAGCCTTTCTATTTTTAGTTCTTTCAGCCTATCAAGTTAGCAGTATTTCTTGCTTGCAGCTGCCCTCCACTCACCTTAAAAAAACATGGGCATCTGATAGCAGGTGCCAATCCCTATCTTTGATTTAACTCAATTTCAGCTCAGCTGTAATTCTTCTGGAAAGATTGTGCACTGAACAATGAGCACACTAGCTTGTGCAACATCAAATCAAATTTACTCTTAAATCAAAACTGAATACTGGGATAGGCACCTGCTAGCAGTTGTCACTTGATTTTTTGCGATGACTGATAATAGGTTTTTTATTTTTTATTTTTATATTTAATTTCTTACAATCTCACCCAGCTAGGGGCATGAAGGCATTTTAAACCAATAGACTAAGTATGGTGGGTGGAAACAACATGGATAATATTTTGCATAGTTTTAGATTTTACTCGAATTTTAATATTTTCTTCTTCAAAAACCATTAAATATATTGCCTCAATATAAAGTTTTTTTATTTATTTATCTCTATATCTCCCTTCCAGTGAGTTTTAATTGTAGATAAATTTAAAAATTTGACATTTTGTTTTCCTGATAAAAAAAATTCTTACTTTTTTACTAGTTTGGCTTCAATATGACCAAGTCTTCAGTACAAAAACCACCTCTCACAACTGAATTGAGGAGTCAAGTAGTTTGCCTAGCTTTATGGCTCAAAAACTTAAGCCAAGTTTCCTGTCATTTTAAGCTTCCTTACTCAACTTTTTAGAATTTAGTCAAGGAGTATCGCACCATGGGGACTGTCTTGAATGGATGACACACTGGGTGCCTTCACAAAATGACTCCCTGTGACCTGCAACAGCTTTCACAAAGCCTTTTAAGCAGAAGAAAGGCCACCCTTAATAAAGTGAGGGACTTACTTTCAACATCTGTCTCACACCAAACACTCCAGAAGCCTGCCCACAAACTTGGGTTTTACAATCAAATTGCTGTAAAAAACCATATTTCAGCAAAGTGCACAAACAGAAGTGACTCACATTTGAAAAAGCTCATCTCAACTGGACTGTTAAAGATTGGCAAAGAATAATCTGGGCAGATGAATCTTCCTTTGAGGTGGGGAAGATTTCAGGCCAAATTTGTGTCTGGTGCAAAAAAATGAAAAATTTCAAAAATAATGTCTGCAACCCAATTTTTGTAGTGGAAAAACATCACTCATGGTTTGGGGTGCATTTTTTGACAAAATCAAAGCACCAATTATCTTTCTCTCTCAGAAACAACAAACTGCAAAGGATTTCATCACAAATGATTATGATTCTAAACTCCTTCTCTGGCTTAAAAAAGTTGACCTGCACAAAATACTCACCTTGATGGAAGATAACACACCAATTCACAAAGCAAAAGTCTCTCAAGAGTACCAAAAATTAGTTTCTTTGTGAAAAATTGAAAATTGGCCCCCCATTATCCCAATATCAACCCTATTGAGAACTTATGACAGGAAATGAAAAAAAAACATATCAAAACATTATCAACCCAAAACACTTTCTGAAATGCAAGAAGCAGTCCAGCAAGCTTAGGATGATCTTCCCCAACACTTATTAGATAACTTAGTTGCTTCAATGCCTGCAAGAATGTAAGCAGTTGTCAAATCTGGTGGTGGATCCACCTGCTGGTGACCCTCTACCCAAAGTCAATTTAAAAAAAAAAATTCTTCACATTAATTTTTTTTTTGCTAATCTATCTTTTTATGTCCAGTGTATTGCTTGTTTAAAGTGATGATACCATCAGCCTACTGGTTTTTCACATTGAAAATGGTGCTCTCTTGTGAAAAATTATTAAAAATGAAATAAAAACCAAACCTGTTTTCCACAATCATACAAAAAATAAATGCAATATTGAGTCAGAAAACAAAATAAAAACTTTAAAAAAGAAAAATTGAGCTAGTAATCCAAAATTAAAGACTAAACATCACCTATTTCCACCCACTGTACAAGTGGGGAATAATGAATTTAGTGGGTAAGTTTTCTGAGAAATTATCAGTGTAACAGGGGGGAGCCAGGTGTCTTGAGGACACAGATGGGGTTTCCATAGGGGTTAAGGGGGGAAGTTAATCCTTGAGGGGTTGTGGTTTTTGATGGGAAGGGTTTTTAAGAATATAAGGGGAGTGAAATTCCACAGCTGACCCATGGTGAACAACCAAGCATGATTGTCCAGATAATGGGGGGTTGGAAAAGTGGGGTGGGTTTTCCAGTCTTCACATATGTGTCTATCCACCACAGGTTGCTGAGGTAGAAGAGAGATATCATGGGGAGAATTAGACATCAACACCAGCATGTAAATGAGTGTTCAAACCCTGGATGAAGGGGGTGAGGTGACAGGGATTCAAACCTGAAACACACAATTCAAAGAAACTAGTGGCCATCCAGGCAATAATCTAACCACATAGACCATCTTGTCCCACTGATGATAAACTACAAACAATCTGTTGTTGCATCATGCCTGTTGTGACTTTCAGTTGCATGCATCCCCCACCAAATGTATGCAATAGACAGTTGCATCAGGCTTGATGCAAAATCAAAATTTTTGTAGTGATAGTTTAGATTAACCTTGCACAAGGTTAGTTTTAGATTTCTATTGCTATTTAATTTCCTAGAGCATGAACAGTGCCTGACATGTTATAACTGATAGTAAACATTTTTTTAAATAATTTGCTCAATATTGATTAGCTTGTACTTTGATTGGATTGTCCTCAAAGTTAAAATACTGACTCTTTAGCTTGTTATTTTTCTTTATATAACATAATTGTTTCATTTCATGTATTTTTTTCCATAGCCATTAAAAAAAAAAAAATTCATGTCCCATGAGTGAAAAAAGAGAGACAAGTCATGGGTCCAGCTTGGCTTCTGAACCCGGTTGTAAGGCTGGTTTTGGTGATGTTGTTGATGATGGTTCTCAAGATTCAGTAAGGACCAATATGGTGAAGTTTAGAGGGAAGTATTCAAGGCCTGTGGTTTTAGGGATAGAGAATGTCATGGGTGGAGTGTTGGATAGGATGAATAAAACACCTATATAACTCAATTTTGGAGAGCTCTTTCTTATCAGTACCAGGTTATCAGAAGGCTAGAAAAAGATTCTGAAAAGAAAGAGGGTTTATATGGGTGAAGTTGGTTATTTATATAATAATACAGAGAATTTCAGTGAGGAGGAAGAGACCCATTTTTCAGCTCTACTGGGTTATTTTGTGGTATATTTGAATGGTATTGGTGTCAGAAATTTGGTAGATTCTGGCTGTCAGGTTAATCTGATTTTATTGGATAAAGAAAATAGATTGGAACTACCGATTAAGGCTGGTATTGGTGGTAATCTTAGGGGAATTGGTGGTAGTGCTAGTGAGCTGGTGGACACAGCAGATAATTTGAAGCTTCAGGTTGGTGGAGCTACTGAAAAGGTGAATTTCTATGTGTCTGGGATTCCAGATAAGGTTGTTTTGGATGCTCCCTTTCTCATAGATATCAAGTCTAGCATAGTTTATCAGCCTGAGATTAGGATTATTTTGGATATAATGGGTTATGATGATAGAAGATTTTATATGAGGATGGAACAACCTGGTGATGAGGCCTGGGAGAAGAGGCCTGGTTTTTCAGAAAATTTTCAGTGCTCTTATTTTGGATTGAGAAGATCAGAGAGAGGGTTTTCTTCTGTTGAGTGGGAGCCCCAAGATTTATCAAAGTTTGATGGTCATTTTTTGGAGTAGATAGTGCTGACTTCCCTAATGCTATAATCTCTCCCATGGTTGAGAAAGTCCCAGATTATAGTAGGTCAGCTGACTTGAAGATATGAAAAGTGGATTCCAAATTTTTTCTAGGAGATGTTTCTTTGAAATTTAAATTTGTTTTTTCTTTTTGGGCTGGTATTTTTTCTTCTGGTTTCACAATTCAGTCTATTTAAAGTACAAGAGTCAAGCTAGAAAGTTTTGTTGAGAGAGAAATTTTTGGAAGAGTGGAAACTGGGCTGATAAGTAACTCTTCCCAATTGTGCACTTCAAGGAGTTTTTAAAACTCTACTAGATGTCAAAATTTGGAGTAATTAAGGGTGCCAGTTCTGGAAAATCTGTACTTATTTAAGTGCAGATATCTGAAACACACTAGCCCCAACAATGGTGGATTTCAAAATGAAATAAGTCACTTATTTCACTCAAATGTGCACTTTCTCAACCAAAAGTGCTGATTTCACCATAACATCCCATTTCACTGATTTATCAGCATCATCCTATTCATAAACAGCACTCCACAGAATAACACTTTATAACTCAAAACATTGTACATCATTTACATTTTTATACTGTATAAGAGTCATGCCTTCCTCACTCTCAAATTGCGATAAGCTACATCAAGCAATGAATTTTGTAGCTCTTGATCTCCTCTTGGACTCTGATTGCAATTCTGATTCTGATATTGAAGAATATTTTCTTTTTTTATCAAAAATGGCCAGGAAATGTTATCTTCTTCTTAGAAAGACTCAATTACTTCATACCCCCAAGTACACCATCCAAACCCTTCTTAACCTCTCTGTACCCAGTTTTAGACAGTTGTTCAGGACTTCTCAGGAATTTTTCCTTAAATTGCTTGAGCTTATTCAGGACCATCCTGTATTTCACAATAACTCTCAAAAATAACAACATGATCCTTCAATTTTATTAGCCATCACACTATGTTGTTTGGGTTCCAATGGTAACAGAGCTGCCTTGAAATGTTTGGAAAATGTCTTTGATTTAGGGTATGGATCTGTTAAAACTTATACAAAATGATGCATCACTGCTATCAACTCCTTGGAATCTAAACTTCTCACCTGGCCAACTAAAGAAGAGTGACTTGAATCATCTCAGGTTATTCAAGCAGAGGGATTCCCAGGATGTATTGGTTTTGTAGATGATACTACTACTCCTTTGAGCCAGAAACCTGCTCAAGGTGTAAACAATTACTTTGAATGTTAAAAGAGTTAGATTATTTTTAATTCCTTTCATTCTTTTTGAAACTAAAACAAACAACTATATCTTCTCTATAGAGATTCAAATTCCATTCAGCTTATATGTGAAATCAACAAAAAATTTATATCTTTCTTTTCTGGCTATCCTGGATCATGTCATGATTCCTATGTCTTTCAAACAATGGAAATTTCAAAAGAAGCTGAAAAATTCTTTGATGAAGATCAGTATCTTCTGGCAGATTCTGCATATGTGAATGGAAATTACGTACCTCCTGCTTTTCAGGGAGCAGC
Organism: Hemileia vastatrix; assembly: GCA_030280995.1. NCBI lineage: Eukaryota > Fungi > Basidiomycota > Pucciniomycetes > Pucciniales > Zaghouaniaceae > Hemileia > Hemileia vastatrix. Next base: position 8,334,539 of record JASXTE010000019.1, on the reverse strand, counting down.
ATCTGTGGACAGTCAAAATGCCAAGTTCAACAATCATTTGGAAAAGTCAAGAGTCCGCATTGAACATTCTATTGGAATCTTGAAAGGTTTTTTTCTAGTTAAAGGGAATTAAGAAGTACCCTTAGAAATAAATCCAAAATGGAGGCAGTGATCAACTGGATTCTGTGTTGCACTATACTTCATAACCTACTTGCTAACCTCAAAGATCAATGGTTAGAGTTGTATGAAGATGATAAAGTTGAAACACCTCCCACTATATCCAACACTTCTATTTCTCAAACCACTAGCATAAGGGCAAAATTTCTTTCAATAACACTAGCACATTGAGAGATTTAGCTATTTGTTCTTAAATTATTACAAATTTCATTTCATTTTTATCTACTATTAATCTTACTTCCCTTTGGGATGCACTCCATCATTATGCAAATAATACTACAATGTTTCTCAACAAAACCCTTTTTATTCTTTTCATACTCTTCAAATGATTGAGTTGTGTGTATTATTCTCTTTCTTTTGTAATTTTATTTTTGCATATTGAATTTTATTTTGAATTTTCAGTGAAAGTCTCTTTTCCCTGTCTCATTTGTTTTTGTTCACCACCTTAACATGAAATCACATATTTTCAGCTATTACATAATTTCTCAGTCATTCTTTTTTTATTCATCACTTATATCCTTTTCCTCTTCTCCTCAAACATCTCTCAAACATTTTGGTTTCATTTATTTTCTCATCTCATCTCTCCAGACAAGTCATTTTTTCATTTTTATTTTTATCTTTACTAATTGTTATTTTTATTTCTCATTTTTCTCATTTTTCTGGTATGTAGTTTTTTTCATTTCAAAGGTAAAATAAACCTTTTTTTCCTCTCTCTCTTTCCTCTCTTTTTTTCATTCCCTTGGTCTGCTCATTTTCCCCACATTCACCCCTCCTTGGCATTGACATATCCCCCTTTCCTTTCTCTTTGGCTGCCTCTAACCCCAGCTCTAACCCTCTCCAATCCCGCTTTTCTTCCCCTTATAAATCCCTAAAATCTCCCCCTCAATCCCCCCTGGCCCCCATCTTATCCCTCTCTAATTCCACTTTACCCCCCAGCTATTGGTTCATTAATAAATAATTGAAATCAATTGTTTATTAGTTAATGAACAATCTTCATTTATTGTTTGATAACTAATCAAATAACTTAAAATTGAATTAGTTAACTAATGATTGATGAATATTGTTTGTTAACAAACAAATAGCAGGAAGGGGATATGAGGGGGACCAGTAGGGGGGATTGAGGGGGAAAGTTTAAGGGGGTTTGAAGGGGTTTGATGGGAGGGTTTGGGGTGTTTTGGTGATGGTTTGGGGTCCTTTTGGAGAGGCTTTGGGGGTATTTTGATGGATTGGAGGCAGTTTTAAGTGGTATTTGGAGAAGTTTTACAAGGGGAGAAAGGGGACCAATGTGAGAGCAATTAAAATTTTGAAAAAAAAGTTTTACAGGGAACAATGAGGGAGCCATTGAAAAATTGACAGAAAAGCTTTAAAACTTCTTCTATTATTTATCTTTTTTTTCTCTTTCTTTTATCTTTTTTTTTTGTGCAGAATTAACCAAAAAAATTCCTCAAATTCAAGTAAAGTAATAAGCAAATTTTTAAGGTCTTTTAATTTAAATTATGTGAGTTTTCATTTAATTTTTAAAAAACTTTTATGTTTATTTGACCAGTAAAATTATTTTTCAGAAAAGAAATGTCTGTTTCTTCTGATTCAAGCCTTACACCTTTATCTTCAAATTTATCATCTTCTTCAATTTCTACTTCATTTCAATCTTCTTCAAAACCTTCAAACATAAAAAATGATGATTGAACTTATCAAAATAAAAGAATTATCAAAAATATACTTGGATATTTTATTTGGACACATATCTAACATCAAGTATTATAAAACTAAAGTTAATAAAAAATAAATATCCCAAGAATTTACCCAAAGATATCAAATATATAACCAAATTAGGAGGCTATAAAGTGAAGGCTGTAATCAGTAATACTTTTAAACCTCAATTTAGTTACAAAAATCATTCATTCAATGGAGTAAAAGATGAATCCTTTATTCAACTATCCAATCTCATTAGGACACTCTATCAAATGGATTTGGTTCACTTAACAATAAGAAATAAGAATTTGTTTGGTTGTATCATGATTGGTTTTGGATGGAGACCAGTATTCATTAAAGTTTATTCTCTTGGTAAGTCTAATAATTTTTATTGTTTCATTCTTAATGTAGTTTACTCATTTTTATTTTCTATAGACATCTATTCTTTGCTTAAAAATTTATCTAAAGTGGAAATAGATAATGATTTTCAAAAATGGGACTCTTTACCTTTCTTTAATTCTTTTCTTAATCTTTTCCTTAAAAAACACTGTAATAAAGCCTTTCAAAAAAATCTTGAACTTTCAACTAAAGTAGGAATACCAAATTGGTGTGATTCTGAATGGGAAGGAATTAGGAATGAGTATCTATTGTTTTTGAATGTTATAATCACTCATTCAGGATTTCATGAAAAGATACACACCAATTTGAATGATTCCAATTATCTTACTTTGGGGATCTTCTCTTATATCAATCCTATTACTGGACAACCTATTCCCTCACCTGCTAAAATCAAAGGACATTGTTTATATTTCCCAGACCACAGGTGTATAATAGATTTTGGATTTTGAAACTTAATAAAAGAATCTGTTTGGAAATATTCTCATGATAATCACCAGACAAGAAACACTCCTCCAGGTTTGGAATCTTGTCACAACTTTACTCATTTTGGCTGCTCCTTCCAAATAAGTCAAAAGCTAACCCAAAGGATAAACAAGGTAAAAAAAGAAGGTAAAGGTAATAAATTTAATATAACTTTAGGTAGAGCAAAAAGTATGGGGACTTGTAAAGTCATTGAATATTTTTTATTCTTTCATAAATTTTTACTAAATAAATCTGATATTTCAATTTATCAAACTAAAGTAATGAGCCAATGACCTTGTGTTGTATAAATATTAATCATGAAAAAATTAAACTGTTTCATTGTATTCATCTAGCCTATACCTGTGGAAAGTCTCAAACTTAGTTTCTAGACTTGATCTACATTTTGACTTGAGGAATTGTGATTACTTTAAAACTAGTAAATTTAACTTATCTTATTAATTTATTTATTAATTTATGGAATTATATTAAATTTTGGTGATTTTCACCCCTTACTTCAAGAAAATTCATGGGAGGGTATAGCCAAATTTTCAAATCTGACATGGAAACTTGATGACTTAGAAAAATTTGGTGATACCCACCCCTTGCTTCAATAAAATGCAGGGGAGGGTATTGCCAAATTTTCCATTCAGATATAGAATTTTGTTGACTTATGTCAGCCTGTATATTCCCAGGACTGAGTAAAAAGTGCTTATTAGTTATGTTAACCACATGAATTATACAGGGGAGCAATAATTGAGAGGAAACAAACAGTATACATAAGTAAAATTATGATAATATACAAAAGATGCCATTATAACACCTTATATACACGCATATATCCACCTTTTATAGGTCTTATGTACTTAATATTAAGTTTGAATATGTTAGGGTAGTCTTAAGAGCCTTAAGTATAAGGCCACATAATTTTTAAGTACACTTAAAGCTGTTATATTTATTGTTTTACGGAAAAAACAAGAAATGTGCTTTATTTCACTAAAAAGTTGACTATATGCGCTATAAAATTGAGAATATCAAAATTGTGCTTTGACAGATCAATTGGGCTCATTTAGGACTATTGATTTGGCTATTGATTTGGCTATTTAAATGCATAAAAATAACACTTTTCAAAATTGGTGTTTTTCATGCCAGAAATGGCTTCTGTGTACTGGCCACATACTGCCTGCTTTTTTCCCGTGTGAATAGCTTCATTTTTAGCAAAGTTAGCTTTTTCACACTATAATTACCCCACATTCTATGCCCACTGTGGGGAAACACACTAAAATAGGCAACAGGCACTTATTTAGTGTCCTAGCTTAATTAATAATGCATTGACCTTGTTTATATGCACTAATTTCATTAATAACCTCACTCTTGGCGTCTTATTTTATCACCACGCTTAAATTCGCCTAATTTTAGTCAAGGATTTACCCATGAAAGCGCCTGCCAAGGACTGCATGTAGTTACCCCACATCTCACGCTCTTTTTTGAGTTTTTGGGTGGTTTCTCAGTCAATATTGGTTATTTTGGGATGGGAATTTCACGTAGTATAATGTCAGAATTAGCTCCTCCATTTCTACAGTAAATCCCCCTTATTATTAAGCTATTATTAACCTTAAAAAGTCTCCTTTAGTCTTTTATATTATTGTTTTATACGCATATATCCTCTTTTTGTCTTTTTCTTTAATTTTGATGGATTTCCCTTATTATTACAGGATTTTGACAGTTGTTACTTGTCTAACTATGTCATGGGTTACTAGGGACGTTTATGGGAATGTCTTTTAGTTTTTTTGAGGCGTCATTAACTGTGTATTGGATGGTACATCAAGGGAATCATTGGGGAACTCAGTGTGTATAAAAGGAGGAGGTTTTTTGAGCCTTGTTTCTACATTCTTTATCATTACAATTTAACCAATATAGCCAAATAAATTACAATAAATATAAATTAGTACTTTTATAAGACTTTTGAATAGTATCTGAATTATTAAAATATATTTTTCTACCAACTAAAAAGATTGTAAGCCACATATAAAAATAGTGAGAATTATATTACTGAAGCCTTTATTCTGAATTATATTTTACTGTTTGTTGGATTTATACTACAGTATTCATATAGGACCATTTAAATCTTCTAGACAAAAACTTATCAAGCTAGTTTCACATCCTTTAAGTGGATCTTAGCCTGACAACTTAGCTCTATTTAGAAATGTAAATTAGTGGTGAGGTGATAAAATTATGTTGGTAATGAGGTTTTTTGCACAGGTTTCAGTATTATTTTACCATCTGGAATTCCAAAAGTGCAATATTTTAGATTCCAGTAAGGACAAATGGTGTTATCAGAATCTCATGATATAACTATTTTTGATAAGATTAAAAGTAACTATTAGAGTCATTCCCCAAACATTAACCAAATAAACAAATAATCAATTAAAGAGTTCAAGTAATTTTTTAATGTCCTCATAAGATTGGCCATTTTTTATACAATCCGTAATGAATTATTTGTTTAAAAACAATCTTGTTTTTCCACTTCACAACTTGCCATTTCTCTTTGAAATTCATGGTCTTTTGTTTTCTCCAAGCAAAGGTGAGCTCTTTCCATCTCCTCTGCCTCAAATTAAGCCTTTTCAAAATTTTATTGAAGCAATTTTTTTTCCTCCAAATCTAAGGCCCATTGATCTTTTATTAGCATATGATCAAACTTCATCTTCTCAAAGTCAAGGGCATTTTTTGTAATAGAGGATTTTGGTGATAACATTGAATAGAACAAAAATAAATATGTTATTGAAAAAGATATATAATGACCAAATATTACTTATATCTTTTTTCTCAAAATAATTGTCAAGGGAGGACAAAGAGATGGTTGAAGTATTAACATGTTTTAAAAGATGGTTAAAGTCCATTGAAGCTGAGGCCCAAAGCTTTAGTTTAGACTTTGAGCTGAGGGTTCAGGAAGTTCATCTAAAGCAGCTTTCAAAGCAGCATTGTCATTGCTGGAATTGTTAATATTTTTAGAAATTTGAGTTTGAGTAGGAGGAGACTAGAAAAGAAATAATGAGCAATTTAGAAAAGAATTGAAGAAAAAAGAGAAAGTAAACATAAATTAAAATTTTGGGGCTCTGAGGACTTAGATCTACTCCAAAATAATTGTTCTGCTTGATAGTTGGGATCATCTTCAGCTGAACTATGGATAGAAGCTGGAGGGGATTGATTTTGTTGAAGTACAGGTGTGTTGGGAGGATTATTGGATGGCTGAGAGCCAGATGTTATTTACTTAGTATTAGAAGGTGTCAGTTCTGGCAAATCCACATTTATTTATGTGCGGATTTCCAAAACACACTAGCCCCAACACTGGTGGATTTCAAAATGAAATAAGTCACTCATTTCACTCAAATCCGCACTTTCTCAACCAAAAGTTCTGGTTTCAAAATTCTCACTACTCTCCCTCTCTCTCACCTCCCACTACCTCTCCTTTTCTTTTGTAACATTCTCCACTTGCAGCTCCTATCACCCCTCCCCTTTCAATTCCCCTCTTCCTCTCACTACTCTCTGCTCATTAATTCACTCCCATCTTTCACTACAATCCCTCTCTTCATAACAGCCCTTTCCCCTCACTCATGATTGATTTATAAGCAACCAAACATCCCAAACACCCAAAACAAACTGCATAAAAAATGAAGGAGTGAAATTTCTTGCTCCTTATGTACAAAACACTAATGAGCAAGTCACCAAATTTGCTTTCTCATGTCTCAAATATTTCAGTATATTTCAAATTACAAAAAAGAGGATTTTAGAAGTATCACAAACTTCTGAAGTTCATTTGCTCTCACCTAGCTACAATTTTAGATCATGTACAGCCATTTTCCTAACTATAAGGACATTATTATTATTTTTTGATAGTAAATTAGGCTAGTGCACTTTTTTCCACAGTTGTATAGTGAAATTATCATTTCTCTTTTTCTTAATGCTGTATCTGGTGGTGAGAAAGGCGGTTGTAGTGGTGAGCAAGCTGGTTGTGGTGGTGGGTGAGGTGGTTGAGGGGGTGAGTGAGCCGGTGATGGCTGTGTGAGTGATGGTGGTGGGAGTAGTGGTAGTGAGCAAGGTGGTTGAGGTGGTGGTAGTGAGCAAGGAGGCAGTGGTGGTAGTGAGTGAGGAGGAGGAGGTGGTTGTGGCAGTGGTAGTGAGCAGGGAGGTGGTGGCAGTGGTGTGAGTCGTTGCATGAGAGGTGGAAAAATTTACCAAAATTAAAACAAAAAACATACCTAAATGATCAAGAAGAAAAAGAGAAAAAGAAAAAATACTGAAAAAAAAGAAGTAAAAAAAACTTAACATTGGTCAGATAACAATGTTTCAATTGGAAAACAAGTAGTGAGAACTTGATCTATGAAGCACAAACTAACAAGGGGAATGTGTGGTGAGAAGTAGGTGAGCAAGAAAAGGTCTGATTTGAGGTCATAACTGACACCCATTTTTGAAGTAAGTGACTTCTTTTCAAAATTTAAGTGCTGATTTGGTTTGAAATCTGCACTTAAGTTAAGTGCCAATTTGCCAGAACTGACACCCCCTATTATTATGTTTAAACAAAGGGTTGACATCAACTTGGGAACCAAAAAGATTATCCATTTCCTCATAGAAAGGACACATGAAATTTAGCTTTTTGGAAACAGTTGTAATTCCAATCTCCAAATCATCATAATCAATATCAAAGCCAGTGGAAGTGAAAGCAAAATGAGCCTTTTTATATTTTGATTGATAAATTTTTAACCTCTTCTTCATTTGCTTAGGATTGATGTTAATTCTCACTTTTTTTCTTTTTACTTCATTTGCCATCAACAAGAAGCCATTGACCTTTGATGAAGGTGGACTTCTCACATCCAAAACATGAATCATATTTTGATTTAATTTTGAGGAAGTTGTTGATGAAGAGATAATCTTCCCTTTCTAGCTGTCCAGACTTTGATTTCTCTAGTGAGGGGATTGCATTATGGGAAGATCTTTGTAATGTAGCATTTTTATGAGTTGCCTTTGGAGTGTTGGATTTTATGGGGGGAATTATGAAGCTGGTATGTTACAAGAGAAGAGATTAAGAGGTTGAAAACATAAAAAAAGAAGGAAAAAAATATGCCTGTTTAAGATGTTGCAATAAAATGTTTTAAATCTCAGTGAGGAGTGTGTGCCAAGGATTGATGAGAGGATAGAGGTCTGGGTGTCACTTGTGACAGGGATGAGAGGGACAAAAATGTGATAATGTGGCCAACATGTGGCTTTGAAAAAAAAATCAGGAAAAAAGTGCTGATTTGAGGTCATAACTGACACCCATTTTTGAAATAAGTGACTTTTTTGCAAATTTTAAGTGCTGATTTGTAAGTGCAGATTTTCCAGAACTGACACCCCCTATTGTGTGTCCCTGTTTTAATTTCAAGGGCTCTAAATGATTCTTCAAAAATCAAAAAAAAATTAATAATTGTAAAATAGATTCAGAAACATTTTTCTCACAATATTCTCAAAACTACCTACCAAAAGAGGCTAAAATGAAATTTCAAGATAAAATTAAAAAAATTCAGCATAGAGAGAAATCAAGATAAAAATAGTATTTTTGAATTATAAAGTGTCTTGTTCTCCATCTCAGGGTTTATTTATTTAAGATTCAGAAGAAAATTAGGAGAATAATTTTCTGAGTAATGAAAATCATGATTTTTTTTAAAGAATATGAGATTGATGATGAGTTTAGTAGTTTTGTTGGTGAAACTTGAGTGTCTGTAGCCAGTTACAAGGAGGTTTCCCTCAAGCGTGAGGATATAATGCATGACTCTCTAGCTTCTGTAGGGCTGGTTTTTGTCAAACAGAACCACTCTGAAGATGAAATTAATAATCTCTTATAGGATTCATCTGAGCCTAGTGATGATGTACATTTACCAGGGGGTTTGGTCAATATTTCTAGAAGTTTTTTTGGTGAGCAAGAAAAATTGATGATTGATGGTAAAGAGATCTTCAGAGAAGATTTTGGATGGAAAAGTGATGTATTCGTGCAAATTGGGCTAAAAATTGAGTCTTCCAAATTGTGAACCCCTAGGTTTTTTTCTGTTCCTTTAAAAAGAAATACCTTGGCCACACATTTGAGAAATGAGAAGGCTCCTAATTTTTTTTACGGAGAAGAATAAAATACTCTCAAAACTGAAGATCTAGTGGTCAATTATTGAAAGTATAAGAAGGTAGTGGTGAAGTCTAGGCCTATCAATGAGCCTTTGCATTCGGGTTTAAATGTGCCTTTTAGAAGACCAGTTTTGTACAAAGATCTTTGTGACTCTCTGCAAGTAAAAAATCTCCATGATTTTTTTGATACTGAGAGAATTACTTTGAAGAGGTTGGGTGTTGTTAATTTTGGCCCTGAGGACTGGCTTTCTGATGAAGAGAAGAAGTTTTTGTGACAGGTGATGGTTCTAAGGATGAAGGCCATTTCATTTTTTGAAGAGGAGAGGGGTGTTTTGAAGCACTCTTATGGTGAGCCTTACCTGATTCCAGTCATCTGTTATAAGCCTTTACAGATCAAACCAATACCAATTCTGGCAGCTATCAAGAATTTTTATTTTAAAATTTTTAAGGGAAAAAATCAGGACAAGTCTTTATGAAAAGTTAAGGTCTAGCTATTCTAGCCTAGAGTTCTGGGTTAAAAAGAAGAATGAGAGTTTCAGAGTTTTTCATGATATCAGAGAGTTGAATAGGGTCACTATCAAGGATAATGGTGTGCCTCTGAGTGTGAAAGATTTTTTAAAGCTTATTCTGGAAGAGTGTTTTATGGTTTAGATTATATTATGGATGGATATGGTGAAAGGGAACTTCACCTGGATTCAAAAAAAAATTATAACCTTTGAAACTCCATTAAAGAAATTTAAGCTAACTAGATTGTCTCAAGGAGAGGCTAATTCTGTTTCAGTTTATCAATATCAGATGAAATAGATTGTTCAGGACAAAATTCCTGAGTATTCTGTTATTTTCATTGATGATGATGGAAATAAGAATCCAGACATGGATTATGGTGGAGAGGTTTTATGGGAGAATCATAGAATTAGGAGTTTTATTTGGGAGTATGCAGTGCTTCTGGAAAGAATTTTATTTAGGATCAAAGAGGTTAGCTTTAATGTTTCCAGTTCAAAATTTTGTTTTTGTGTCCCAGGACTGGATATTTTGGCTCATTTTGTGTTTTGAGAAGGGAAAATCATGTAAAAAAAGAAATTAAATAAGATCCATTCATTTCCAAGGCCTAGAAATACTATTGAAGTCAGGGGTTTCATAGGGGTTTGTGTTCATGTCAGGGTTTTTGTAAAGAATTTTTCTCTATTAGCTGCTCCTCTCAGAAAGTTGACCAGAAAGTATGCTGATTCACTAGGGGGAAAACATGTCAGATTTGCATTTCAGGTGTCAATGAGGTCAAAAATAAAATGTGACATAGTGCAGATACCCATTTCATGTTTTGTGTGTTGGACATTGACACCCAAAACACAAATGTGACACAGTTTTTCCATGATCCCTTAGGGTGTGTGTGAAAAACTGTGTCACATTTCAATTTAGGGTGTCAATATACCACACTAACATGTGAAATAATGTGAGATTCCATGTCTCATTCAACTAGGAGACATCAAGTCCCATAATAAAACATGACATGATGTGGATCCCCATGCCACATTATATTGTGAGACTTGGTGTCATATTTTGTGTGTGGGAAATTGACATCCAAAACATAAATTTGACACAGACTATCCCCCAGTGATTGGGAGTGTGATGAAGATTGTGAGGAGGCTTTCATTAAGTTAAAACAGGTGGCTGGTGAAGATATTTTTCTTCACAAGTTTGATTATTTCCCTCAGGTTGGGAATATTTATTTAGAAATTCATTCAAGTTATATCTTTGATGTATCAATTTTGCCTCAGGAATATGTTGATGACTATGTCAAGCCAGTTCATTTTGAATCTGTTTTCCTTACAGAGGTGGACTTTATTTATTCTTAGCCTAAGTTGAAATTTTTTGGAGTAGAAACAATTTTGAAGAAAATACAAACTGTTCTTTTGAGTCAGCATTTTAAGAATCAACTTTATGCTAAGTCATTGATTCAAATGATCAATACTCCTAGTCTTCAAAATGTTACAAAAACCAGGTGGGTTTCTTTCATTCAGAATTTTTATTTTGATATGGCTCACAAGCCTAGTAAATTGTTCACTATACCAGATTTATTGTCTAGGGAGCCAAAAACTGATGAAAATATATATTAAGGTGAGTTTGATGAATATGTACCTGTGGTTGGCATAAGTTTGAATGGTTCTGTGGATTTCACAGCTGAATACCTCTGGGATGAGTTAAAATTGAAAAATTCTGATTCCCAGATGGAAAATTTAACTGATGAAAATAATGAAGTGGTTTGAAATTATGGAAAGCTGGTTAATGGATTTTTTGTTGGAAAATTGAATGATAAGAGAATTCTTGAAGTGGTGGCAACATGAATAACATGTGACTATTCCCATTTTTACACCTCTAGTTTGTTTCAAAGTTCTATCTTTTACCACAGGCAGAAAAATCCATGAAGTAGATGTCTAGTTCAGTTTTTGGCTTCAGGTTATGATTCTGGGTCTGATTTGTGGAGTTACCCTGTTTGAATCCCTCTTATTTTTCTTTTCTGACATTAGAATCTCCTTGGCTCATGTAATCTCATTTTCATGGAATCATCCAAAAACTCTATTACTTTCTTTTTTTCACCCCTCACTCATCCTCCTCACCCACTTATTAAACTTTTTCACCTCACCCTAAACCTCTTGCACCTCCTATTCTCTTCTACTACAAGCCTCCTTGAACCACACCACATTAATCCTCTTTCAAAGGCAACAACTAAGTTGGGCTCAAAAGGTGACATTCAATGGTTTGTCACAAAAATGCACCTTGGAATGGAATACAGTCACAAAACTGAACTATACATCTATTTCATCATTTTTTCCCCCTGTGTACCATTCTTGTGAGAAAATTGGGAAATTTTTCTTTGATTATTCAATTTTTGGAAAAAAAATCTCTGTGTTTAGTTTCTCATTCAGCAGGCAGTGATCCAGGTGATAGAGAAGTACTTGTGAAAATAATTCTAGAAGATGAAAAAGATGAAGTTTGGGGCCAATCTGGGTTTTATTATTTGGGAGTTAAATATATGTTAAATCTGAAAAGATAAGAGTGTTTTGCTAAGACATATTGGTGGCTATGAAGAGGAAGTCACCAGGATTTTCTTTTTTTGGAAGAATATTGATGAAAAAAGGAAACCCAAACCTTTAGGATGTTTTTTACTAGATGAAGATTCAAGAATTAGTTACTAAATCTCTCAACTAGGATTTAGGAAACTTTGGAATCTCTGAAACTTGTAGAAGAGGTTTTGACATATTTTGGTGGTCAGTTATGAAGTTTGAACTAAAGTATTGGGTTCAGTTCTGTGAAGAGTTTCAGAGGAAATCCTACCTCAAGCTCAAGGTTTCTGGAAATGCTACTGGTTAAAATACAGTCTTTGGAAAAGCTAGTTTGGATGTGATTCACATCATATAATGAAGGAAAAGTACTTGATTGTGGTTAGGAATGAGTTTTCTAAATGGGTGAAGTAATTCCCCCTTGTTAATTTTACTGCTGAGAATGTACTAGAGTTTTTGAAGAATAAGTGGGTGTACAGGGATGTTTTAATGAAGTTTGCGGCTATTAATTGTGGTGCAGAGTTTTGTGCAGAGTTAAAGAAAGCCACTTCAGAAGTTGGGTAAAAGGTGTGGGAAGCTACTCCTTATTATCCTGAAGCTGAAGCAATGATATAAGGGGTTCATGAAGGTATTAAAGATGATTTGGTCAAGATGTGTGGTTCCAGTCCAGAGAAGTGGATACATTGTCTGCCTTTGTTTTATTTTTGCAGATAAATTCACAGCTAAAAGGACAACAAAATTTTCAACTTATGAACTTATTTTTTATCAAAGAGTGGTTTTTCCAGTGGTATAAAAGGTAGAATAATATCTGGGAGCTGACTGGGATGAAGTTTTGTCTAGTGAGAATTCAATCTAGGTTAGAATGATGCAGCTAAAGAAGGGAGAGGGGTTCCTGGAGAAATCTTACTCTAAGATAATGAAGATTAGAGGTCAGTCAGTCAGGTACTAAGATGAGAAGCTTTCTCATACACTTATGAAGCCACTCAGGACTGGAGCTATGATGTTGGTGTATAATAGGATTCTGGAATGTCAATGGAGAAGAATGTTTTCAGAAATATAGACTGAACTTAAAAGAGTGAAGTCTAAGGCATTTGGTGGCTTATATATTTTAGAAGGGGTCAACAGTGTGGAACTGAAGAAGAAGATAGCTGCTGATCAGCTTGCAGCTCTGTCCTAGGGGGGATGAGAAGAACTGAGGCTTAAATCAATAATAAGGATTAAATAATGCCTGTATTTAATAGTGGTTCCAGGCCACATTTAAATCAGTAAGCTTAAACTTTTAGCTTTTCTAAGAGCCATATTTTGGAGATAAACAGCTGTATTTATGGCTTCAAACCAATAAGAAAGTGGTAATCCTGAATGTTTTAGTGCCACTCTCCCTTTTCCCACTTCTATTTTATTTACTCTCTCAGAAACATGGTTTTGTTCTGTATTATGAGTAGAAGTTATTTGATTTTTTATCCAATCATCTTGTAGTAGACTTGTGAGTTGTACTCACCTTTATTTGCTTTTAGTTTTTCTATTATTTTTCTACTTTAATATTTAACTAGGTTTTTAATTTATTTAAAAAATTCCAATGATTAAAGCTTATTTACATTAAATATATTGCTTTAAGTTATGATAATACATCAGTTAATTTGATATAGTACTCAAATAATCCTTTGTTTTTGGTGACATTTTGACACTTAGATCAGTATTTACCACTTATAAATTATTCTCAGCACAAGGGGAAAAAGTGGAAACTAGGAATTGGGTTTAGTTCACATACTGGATTGAATCAATTCAGTATGTGAACTGAACTTAACACCTGGTTTCCACTTTTTTCCTCTGGGAAAGTTTTTTAAATTTTCCTTTTAGTGGTGACTTCAAGGACTTTGATAGCACACATGATTTACAGAAAGATTACTCCCTAATTTTTATATCTAAAAGTGCCATTTTTAAATTTTGTGAGCTGTAACTTCCAAGTTAATTACACCACTTCTAAAAACCTAATATAAATGCTGAAACTTTTGGTTGATTAAACAAGATCTTAGTAAATAATACTTAAATTATTGGTAGTCAACTTCTCATTTGAGCTCCCAGTACATGGCTACTGTTTTTAATATATATATATTTAGTCAGAGTATTATTGTAAGATATTTAGAACTTTTGATTCTAGAAATAATTTTTTGAAATCAGATAATATGGAAAACTTTACACATACATTTCCTTCAGAAAAATAGAACATGATTAGAGATTAAGGCTTACTTTTGTATGGCCATTATAGATGCTTTTCTGGTAGGAGCCTGATTATTTGACTGTTATTTCAGTTTCATTTATTCAGATTTGAGATCAGGAAATATGAACCAACACTTGTGTCATCAGATGATGTATACTGATTATACAGTTTAGATTCTTGGTGGAAAGTTATAAATTTAAATGTTGAATTTCCAGTTTAAGGTCATAGAGGACCGAAATTCCATTGATCTCTAAATTCCTAAAGTTAACCTTGAGAAAAAAGTTTACAACAATACACTTTCTCCTTCTCCTCATCTTTTCATCTATTTTCATCCAAAATACAACCACTATCACCATGTCACCATTCAAATTTGTTGCTGCACCAGATCAATCTGGCTACTACTGTGCCTTCAATCATAAAGAATCTATTTTCAGCTTCAGCTCCAAAAGACACACCTTCAACAGAGCCTGCACCACTTGCTTTGAAAGGAAGAGAAACTTTACAGGCCTCAAATATTTCTCCTTCCCCATTCCTGCTTCTAGCTATCACTCCTTCTCCAACCCTACTTCTCATCATTTTACAACACCAAAAAAAACTTCTACTTCTACCAATAAATCTACCTTCACTCCATCATCCTATCTCAACCTCCTAACAGATTCAAAAAATCTGGGTCATGAACCTTTCACACCACATGTTTCTACTACCTCTCTTCAATCCAGGATGGCTTCAAATCCATCTACACTTCCTCCTAAGACACTAAGTGCTCCAAGAGCTATGAGAAGATTTCCTATCATTAATCCCAAATTAGAACCTTTGTCAGGCTAAGATCCACTTAAAGGACGTGAAACTAGCTTGATAAGTATTTTTCTAGAAGATTTAAATGGTCCTATATGAATACTGTAGTATAAATCCAACAAACAGTAAAATATAATTCAGAATAAAGGCTTCAGTAATATAATTCTCACTATTTTTATATGTGGCTTACAATCTTTTTAGTTGGTAGAAAAATATATTTTAATAATTCAGATACTATTCAAAAGTCTAATAAAAGTACTAATTGATATGTATTGTAATTTATTTGGCTATATTGGTTAAATTGTAATGATAAAAAATGTAGAAACAATACCCAAAAAACCTCCTCCTTTTATACACACTCAGTTCCCCAATGATTCCCTTGATGTACCATCCAATACACAGTTAATTACGCCTCAAAACAACTAATAGACATTCCCATCAGTGTCCCTAGTAACCCATGACATAGTTAGACAAGTAACAACCTTCAAAATCCTGTAATAATAAGGGAAATCCATCAAAATTAAAGAAAAAGACAAAAAGAGAGTATATGCGTATAAAACAATAATGTAAAAGACTAAAGGAGACTTTTTAAGGTTAATAAAAGATTAACAATAAGGGGGATTTACTTTAGAAATGGAGGGGCTAATCCTGACATTATACTACGTGAAATTCCCATCCCAAAATAACCAATATTGACTGAGAAACCACCCAAAAACTCAAAAAAGAGTGTGAGATGTGGGGTAACTACATGCAGTCATTGGAAGGCGCTTTCATGGGTAAATCCTTGACTAAAATTAGGCAAATTTAAGAGTGGTGATGAAATAAGACGCCAAGAGTGAGGTTATTAATGAAATTAGTGCATATAAACAAGGTCAATGCATTATTAATTAAGCTAGGACACTAAATAAGTGCCTGTTGCCTATTTTAGTGTGTTTCCCCACAGTGGGCATAGAATGTGGGGTAATTATAGTGTGAAAAAGCTAACTTTGCTAAAAATGAAGCTATTCACACAGGAAAAAAGCAGGCAGTATGTGGCCAGTACACAGAAGCCATTTCTAGCATAAAAAACACCAATTTTGAAAAGTGTTATTTTTATGCATTTAAATAGCCAAATCAATAGTCCTAAATGAGCCCAATTGATCTGTCAAAGCGCAATTTTGATATTCTCAATTTTATAGCGCATATAGTCAACTTTTAAGTGAAATAAAGCGCATTTCTTGTTTTTTGCGTAAAACAATGAATATAACAGCTTTAAGTGTACTTAAAAATTATTTAGCCTTATACTTAAGGTTCTTAAGATTACCCTAACATATTCCAACTTAATATTAAGTACATAAGACCTATAAAAGGTGGATATATGCGTGTATATAAGGTGTTATAATGGCATCTTTTGAATATTATCATAATTTTACTTATGTATACTGTTTGTGTCCTCTCAATTATTGTTCCCCTGTATAGTTCATGTGGTTAACATAACTTATAAGCACTTTTTACTCATTCCTGGGAATACACAGGCTGACACTCGGCCACCCAAAAAAAACAATAAAAAAATGATAAGTTATACATTTTATTTATTTATTTGTAATTGTCAGGTATTCAGATTAATTCTGTAGCATTAAAGATTATATTTTAAAGAAATAAAACATAATAAAATATTACAAGTACTGGTTTTTAACCCCTCAGCTGGTTGAACAGAAATTTATTTCTGTTTAAATTTTTTAAGAAGGATGAATAAATTAGAAATTTCATTTCAGGTATCCATTTATCAAATTCATTTGATTTCCCTTTAAATCTTAGTAAATACTCAGTTCCTTTTTCTTTAGTAAGGATTCTTTTCTTGAGTATTTTTTCAATCTCTGATTTTTCCACAATTTCTTCAGGTTGATTTTTAGGCCTTCCCCTTCTTTTTGGAAATAAGTCAGGATCATTTGCATGGTAAGGCTTCAATAATGAGATAGGGAGAACTGGATGTTTCCTATCATATGGAGCATATAATATGACTTCCACTGCATTATTACCAACCATTTTACTTACTAAAAAAGGTCCTACAAAGGGATCCTTTAATTTAACATTACCTTGTAAGTTAAAATGTAGTGTTGATATGAGGACTTCATCTCCCTTTTTGAATTCAAATTCTTTATGAGACTTGTCCCACTTTTTCTTTTCATATTCAAATGCCTTTTGGATGCATTCTTCTGCATGCTTTCTACACATTTGTTGCATATGAATAAAGGATTTAGTACCAGGGTGTATATCCAACCTTGGTAATTTATTTAAATGATTTACTGGGGTATTTGGTACGTATCCCAGCCAGAGTTCAAATGTTTTCTTCTCTGTTACAGAATGAGTTGTGCTGTTATAAGCAAATTCAAGGCCAGGAATTAATGTTACCCAGTCATGTGTAAATTTCTCATTGTCTTTGTATTCTAAACCAAAGGCACAATATCTTCTGATCATGTCTTCTAGAGTTTGTATCATTCTCTCAGCCAGCCCATCAGTTTGTGGATGGTGTGCTGTAGACAATTTCAATTGACAACCTGATACTTCCATCAAAGATGTCCAGAACTCTGAAGTAAATTTAGGGTCTCTGTCAGAGATTATGGCTTTGGGGAACCCAGCAGTATTCATCATCTGAGTCCACCATAGTAATGCCAAGTCTTTTGCAGATACCTATTTATGGGTAGGGATAAATTTACACATTTTTGTTAATCTATCTACTATTACCCAGAAAGAATTGAAACTTTCTTTTCCTGCTAATGGCAAGCCAGTTACAAAATCCATGTTTATAATTTCCCATGGAGCTTTTGGCTGCTCTATTTGTTGTAACAACCCAGCTCTCTTCCCAGTTAATCTTTTAGATTTCTGACAAGAGTCACATGTTTCAATGTATTTTTGTACATCTTCTTTCATGTTTATCCACCAGGCTGTATTTTTAACTCTGGTTAATGTTTTGTTAAAATCAAAATGACCAGCTAAGATGTCATCATTACAAGTACTCAACATTAACTCTTTCATAGAAGTGGTATTACTATTACATTACTTAACTTTTTCCTGTAATATATATATCCATCTTCAATTGATAGTTTACCTTTTTCCAACGCATTTCTATACTTTGGAGGCAAGGTTTTAATTAATGCACTCATGGAGGCATTTGTTGGATCATTAAGAATGGTAGATAGTTTAGTCAAATCTTTATCAGATGAATAATTTTCTAATATAGTTTGCATAAACTCTTCTTCTAAATCCACTATATAAATCCCAAATATATGTATAACCTCATTTTCAGGTACATAAGCTGGGTTGTCAGAATCATTTGGAAAAGGAATTCTGGATAATAAATCCACATTAGAATGCAATGTTCCTGCTCTATGAGTGATTGTCATTCTTCCTCTGTACTCTTATAAAGCTAGTTGCCATCTAAACATGTGCCTATTAGGGGTTTTCATGTTTAGTAATGATTTTACTGCACTGCAATCTGTTATAAGTTCAAACTTCTGGTCTTCCAGATAGTAATGAAGTTTCTCCAAAGCCCACACCACGGCTAAGCATTCTAGCTGTGTGGCACCATACCTTAATTCTGTTTTTCTTAAGGTTCTGGATATATAGCAGATAACTACTTCAGATAATTTTCCATTTATTATCTGTTTCTACTGTAAAGCAGCACCTAAACCTATGAAGCTTTCATCAGTGTACAAGATAAAAGGTAGGGTGAAATCTGGCAGTCATAATATTGGAGCTGACATTAAAAATTCCTTTAATTCATTAAAGGTGTGTTGTCTTTCATTATTACAAATGAAAGCCTCATTTTTCCTGATTAATGTTGTTAAAGGAGCTGCAATGGATTGGTAATTTTTAATATATTGTCTATAATATCCACACATACCCAAAAAACTTTGAACCTCTTTTACATTTTTAGGTATACCAATGTTTTTAATTGCTTCCACCTTATTCTGGTTAACACAAATTTTTAATCCAGGTACAACATGTCCAAGTACTTTCAAGGATTGAAATCCAAATTTACATTTCTTTAATGCAATTGTCATATTAATTTCATCCATCCTTTGAAAGACTCTTTTCAGGTGATTTAAATGCTCATCATATGTTTTTGAAAACACTATGATTTCATCAATATAGACCATTAGCCATCCTTCAACCAGTTCCTGATGAAAAACACTATCCATCAATTTTTGGAAGACTGAAGGCGCATTCTTTGGGCCAAATGGCATTCTCACATACTTATATATACCCATATGTGTGGTTATTAATAAGTAATTTTGAGAATTTCTTTCCACAGGAATCTGGTGGTAACCCTTGTTTCCATCCAGACAGGAAATATATTTTGCTCCTTGTAAATTAGCATGGATAGAAGCTATCCTTGGTAGAGGGTAAATATCATCTACTGTGTATGTATTCAGAGCTCTATAATCACCGCATAATCTTGCCTTATCTTTTTCATAAGAGATCAATACTGGTGAAATGAAACAATACTTAGGTGTTGTGTCCACTTTTTCAAAAATACCCATTTCCAACAACATTTTTATATTGTCTTCAATATCTTTCCTTTTTGAAGGAGATGCTGGGTAAGGTTTCTTTTTCAGGCTGCCAGGAATATTATCAAAATCACAGCTTAAAGAGATTTTCATCTCATGGTCTTTGACCAATCCTAGTTCATTTGAACCATGAGCAAATGCCATAGGATATGATTCAATCAATCTCAAAATATTTTCTTCTTCAATTTTTGAGAGTTGAGGACTGAAAGAGGCCTTTTGGATTTCATTTTCCAATTCAACCATTTCAGTGGTGGTTCTTCCACCTTGCAGTTGTTCTTCTCTAGGGGTAATGGAATACACTGAATTTTCAGAACATATTTTGAATTTTCTCTTACCATTCACGCCTATGGTGAAACAACTGTTTGCAGGATCTATTTTAATGCCAAATTTTGTCAATAAATCATTGCCAATAATAAACCAATCACTACAATTATTATTATCCATTACTACAAATTCACAAACTGCTCTAACATATCCATTATTATATTTAAAGAATACAGCAGTTTTGTACTTGCCAATTTGATTTAATACTGAAACCAAACCCCTCCAGTTCTTTGTCTGAACAGTTTCTAGTTTTTCCTGTTACTTACTATAAATTTTCATTAATGTATTAATTGAAACTACACTACCTGCAGCCCCAGTGTCAAGAATGGCATTCATTTCTTTTCCACTTATGATAACCTCTTACAGGTGCTATTTTGTAAGTATCATGAGATACATCTTTAATTATTTCAGCTTCCTCAATGGAAGTTAAAGATGTGTCTGTATGAGGTATAGCATCATTCAGGAACATAATATCCTGTTCTAATACAAATATCTCATTTTCATCATCACTGTAAGATATGTTACTTTTACAATCCTAACTAGATTCCACGTTCTCATTTTCATGATTACTTGGTTCAGAGTTATGTGAAGTTTCAATAAAATTTATTCTCTTCTTACATGTGTGAACCTTAACCCAAGGTTCATTACATTTGTAACAAGTGTTATTTTCTTGTCTCTTAGGGACAAGGGGAGCTGAAGGTTTTTTCTTCTCCGCTGGTAATTTACTTGTAGTAGGTTTTACCACCTCAACACTCTGTCTGTAATTACTATACTTGGTTTCATACTTGTGGTTTAATAATATCTCATTGCATATATTGATGAACCCAGAGGTATCTCTGATGGTCTCAGTTCTAGCTACAATACTGTCTCTAACTGATATAGGCAACTTGTATATTATTTTTTCTTTCCACTCTTCATAATCCATTTTTGGACCCATAGCTTTCATGATCTTTATTAAATTAATTAAGAAGACCATGGGTTTATCTCCAGCATTTGGATTATATCTTGTTCTTTCATACAATCTTTGTTGAGTGATTCTAAATTTTGGGCCACCAAATTGCCTTTCAATTAGTGCCTTCCATTCATTTCAGGAGTAATTAATTCCCTCACTCAATACAGATTCAAACCATAATAAGGCCACATCTGTAAATAAAGATATTAACTTTGAAGTAATTTCTTCATCAGGTAATTTGTATGAAAATTTGAATTTATCAATTCTTTGTATGAATTTCTGCCAATCAGATTTTGAATCCCCATCAAAAGAAGGGTACTGATCTAACTTAGGCCAGTTCTTTTGGTTAGTTTTTACTTCCCTAACCTGAGGAATATTCAGTAATTCACTTACTTTGGAAAGATGATCATTTATTTCATCTTTTACTGATTTATTATTCTCAGAGCCCATGACACTATTTTCATGTTCCATCATTGGTGTTTCATTTGCATGTTTCATGAAAACAGGTACTCTTGCCACATAACAAGTGTTATCTTTTATTTTTTCAGTATTTTTCAACATGTTTTCTACTTCTATTTCTACTGTTTGTAACCTATCCTGTATTACAGGTACATGAGTTAGAGTATCATTTACATTTGAAAAAGATAATTTAACACTTCCCTCAATGGTAGCCATAATATTCTGAGAGTGTTCTAATTTATTTTCTAAATTTCTAATCTCAGAGTTTAATCTTTTATTCTCATTGATTAATTCATTATTTGAATTTTCAATAAGTTTTAATCTATTGGCTGTTGTACTCAACGATTGTGTTAGCTGTAATAATACCTTTTCTGTATTATTGTTTGACTCTTTTGAGAACTCTTCCAATTTTTCAATTCTCAATAATAATTTACTTATTATTTTTGATTCCATTGGATTCTCCTTTAAAAAATATTCTATTTTTTTGTGTCCAACTCAGAAGACTCATTATTTGATCCATATGATTCCAATTTTATATTAATAGTATTATCCTGATTATCAATAAAACTAGTTACATTGTCCCCATCTAAAGACAAGTTTAACATGTGATTATCAAATGAATAGTTTTTTAAATCCTCTTCAATTTTATCCAATAATTACCTATCAATCTCATTACCTATAAGTAATTCATTTTTAGGTTGATATAATTTATCATAAGATGTTGGATGACTTACCAAGGTCTTATCCCACTTCCCCTGCCTCTCCTTGCCTTTCCCCTGTAAGGGTGACTGCTGGATCCCTGTTGAGGAGGGCTGTTGTAGTTTTGGGCATACCAATCCCACTTCCATTTGCTGACTGTTATCTTTTGGTCCTCTTCTGGGGCTGGAGGTGTTGCTGTGGTATTTGGTGCCACTGGTTGTGGATGAGACCTTATATCCACTAGAGCCTGGTTGACTTCTATAAAGCCCTGTGTCGCCCTTTTCTCCAGATTGTTGATCTGGTATACCATATTGTTTACCCTTATTGTTAGTGTATTAAGTAGGGTTGAGAGGGAGTGAATTTGCTCTTGCAATGTGTTTTTGGACTTCTTTATTGACATTTGTTTTAAGAGCTTTTCCTTTTCCTCCATGGACATTGGTGGGGTGTTGTTTATTATTGGTGATTCTTGACCCTCCATTTGAATGTCCTGTAACAGGTCTTTCAGCTCTAGGTCTTAAATTATAAGGTTTTGCCTTGTTACTCACAATGTCATTGTTGTCACACATTTTTACACGGAATTTAAAGAATTGAAAGTTTTAGATATAAAAACTTCAAAAAAGGAGTTTTATCAGTATTTATCAATACCACTTAAGGCAATTTTATTGCTTACTTATTGGTATTAAGTGAATTTATAAGTGCCAAAAGTCAAATATGCTTTTATGTGGTCACTTGATTTAACTGGTCTACAATATGTAGCTGTGTTTTTATATTTAAGAAAGAAAACAATTGTCAGTAAGATTCTTTCTAAATATTTAATGAATTTTACAAACCAATAAAAAGAAAATATTAAGAGTCCTGTTAAAAGAAATCAATTAATCAGTTTAATTGGTTTATTATCTGCAAAGATCACAAATTTAATTGGTCTATTGACAGACTCCCACTAATAACAATTTTATGTTAATTTAGTGGTAAAAATTGTTGATTCAATATCACAATTTTATTATATAACAGGGCTTCTTTTTCTGAAATCACAATATAAGTGACCCCAACCTGTTGTCATTATCCAAATATTTCTATAGGGATATTATTTACGTGTACCTTCTTTGAAAATTTCTACTTACTGGATTATAACAGAATTCTTCCCGGAAAGACCCCCAATTGTCAGGCTAAGATCAACTTAAAGGACGTGAAACTAGCTTGATAATTCTTTGTCTAGAAGATTTAAATGGTCCTATATGAATACTGTAGTATAAATCCAACAAACAGTAAGATATAATTCAGAATAAAGGCTTCAGTAATATAATTCTCACTATTTTTATATGTGGCTTACAATCTTTTTAGTTGGTAGAAAAATAGATTTTAATAATTCAGATACTATTCAAAAGTCTTATAAAAGTAATTATTGATATGTATTGTAATTTATTTGGCTATATTGGTTAAAATGTAATGATAAAGAATGTAGAAATAAGACCCAAAAAACCTCCTCCTTTTATACACACTGAGTTCCCCAATGATTCCCTTGATGTACCATCCAATACACAGTTAATGACGCCTCAAAACAACTAATAGAAATTCTCATCAACGTCCCTAGTAGCCCATGACATAGTTAGACAAGTAAAAACCGTCAAAATCCTGTAATAATAAGGGAAATCCATCAAAATTAACGAAAAAGACAAAAAGAGAGTATATGCGTATAAAACAATAATATAAAAGACTAAAGGAAACTTTTTAAGGTTAATAATAGCTAAATAATAAGGGGGACTTACTGTAGAAATGGAGGGGCTAATCCTGACATTATACTACGTGAAATTCCCATCCCAAAATAACCAATATTGACTGAGAAACCACCCAAAAACTCAAAAAAGAGTGTGAGATGTGGGGTAACTACATGCAGTCCTTGGCAGGCGTTTGCACAGGTAAATCCTTGACTAAAATTAGGCGAATTTAAGCGTGGTGATGAAATAAGATGCCAAGAGTGAGTTTATTAATGAAATTAGTGCATATAAACAAGGTCAATGCATTATTAATTAAGCTAGGACACTAAATAAGCGCCTGTTGCCTATTTTAGCGTGTTTCCCCACAGTGGGCGTAGAATTTGGGGTAGTTATAGTGTGAAAAAGCTAACTTTGCTAAAAATGAAGCTATTCACATGGGAAAAAAGCAGGCAGTATGTGGCCAGTACACAGAAGCCATTTCTGGCATAAAAAACACCAATTTTGAAAAGTGTTATTTTTATGCATTTAAATAGCCAAATCAATAGTCCTAAATGAGCCCAATTGATCTGTCAAAGCGCAATTTTGATATTCTCAATTTTATAGCGCATATAGTCAACTTTTACGTGAAATAAAGCGCATTTCTTGTTTTTTGCTCAATACAATGAATATAACAGCTTTAAGTGTACTTAAAAATTATGTAGCCTTATACTTAAGGTTCTTAAGATTACCCTAACATATTCCAACTTAATATTAAGTACATAAGACCTATAAAAGGTGGATATATGCGTGTATATAAGGTGTTATAATGGCATCTTTTGTATATTATCATAATTTTACTTATGTATACTGTTTGTGTCCTCTCAATTATTGTTCCCCAGTATAGTTAATGTGGTTAAAATAACTTATAAGCACTTTTTACTCAATCCTGGGAATATACAGGCTGACAATTACAACCTCTGTACTACCTCCCATATTCCCATCAAATTTGGGTAACCAAGTGGTCAATTTTGCAGCAGAGCTTCAGTTAGTGTTAGATTACTTTCACCATCTCATTTCTTAGAGGTTAGAGTTAGGCTAAAATGATTTTAGATTATCTTTGAAGTAAGAATTATAAATCTAATAGTCTTTTAAGGTGAAATGTCCAGATGAGACATAAAAAAAAAGAAAGTCTCCATAACTGCTAAAAAGGTGGTCCCTTTAAGGCCTCCCTTAATAAACACCTTTGCACATCAGCTTGTGTAAGGAAAGAATGTGGAATTAACATTTGAATTTGGAGATTAAAAGCTCTGCTGAAAAGTTGATAACTTAGGTACCAGAATTTGATAGAAATCTGGGAGATAGTACAGATGTTGCAGTTCAAAAAAAATTGAATTGATAAATGTGCACAAGTCTTTGCCCAAACCATAATAATAATGATTACTCTGTGTCCTTACTTCTCACCATGTAAAAGGAAAAGATTTAAAAAGAAAAATAACAATAAATAGAGTAAAATTAAAATTAAAAAATGACAAAAAAGAAAAAAAAGGAAAAATAAATAAATAAATAAAATGAAAATGAAAAAAATGAGAAGAATGAAAAATAAAGATTAACAAAGAAAAAATATGACAAATGAAAAATGAAGATGAAAAAGAATGAATAAATGAAAAAAAAATGAAAAAAATGAAAAAAAGATCGAAAAATAAGGAAAAAACAAGGAAAAAAATGAAAAAAATGAAAAAAGAAGAAGAAAATGAAAAAAAGAATGAAAAATAAAGAATAAAAAAGAAAAAATATGAAAAATGAAGAAGAAAAAGAATTAAAAATGAAAAAAAAGAATAAACATGAAAATAATGAAAAAAATGAAAAATGGAAAAAAATAGAAAAACAAGGAAAAAACAAGGAAAAAATGAGAAAAGAAGAAGAAAATGAAAAAAAAGAATGAAAAAGAATGAAAAAAAAGGAAGAAGAAAGAAAAAAATGAAAAAATGAAAAAAAGGTAAAAGAATGAAAATAAGGAAAAAAAATGGAAAAAAAATGAAAAAAATGAAAAAAAATGGAAAAATGAAAAAAAACAATGAATAAAAATGAATGAAATGAATGAAAATGAAAAATGAAAAAATGAAAAAAACAATGAAAAATAAAGAATAATAAAGAAATGAAAAATGAAAATGAAAAAGAAAGTGAAAAAGAAATAAAAAAAATGAAGAAAATGAAAAAAAATGAAAATGAAAGAAAAAAAATAAAAATAAAAAATAAAATAAAGAAAAAAATTAAGAAAAAGAAAGAAAAAAGCAAGAAAAAAATATAAGAAAAAAGAAAAAAAAGAAAAAAAAAGAAAATTCTTTTAAGAAACTTATATTATATAACAATTAAATTCATGGTTTCAAAATATGTTTCTTACACATACACCATAAAAAACCCCTGGAACCTGCTAGCAGGTGCCATTCTCTCAATCCATTTGTGATTCATGAATAAATGAGATTTGATGCCACATGAGATGGCATGGCTAATGTTCAGTGCACAGTCTTCTCAGAAGAATTACAGCTGAGCTAGAACTGAATTAAATTAAAGATAGGGATTGGAACCTACTATCAGTTTCCCACAGTTTTTGTCTGGTGTTATTTTTCTTACACTTGTTTTTTTCATCACACTTATTTTTCTCTTCTTATTTTTCTTATGGTTATTTATCTGTCTTTATGTCCCTCTCTAGAATATCTCTAACACACACATGAAAGTACCCATCAGGGATGTGTTGCCTGGTATGTTGTGTTATTATCAGCCGGTCGTCTAGAAGGATGGGGGAAAGAAGAGGGAGAAATGGATAGGAAGAGAGGAACTACAATATATAATATAATGGTGTATACTAAAAATAAAATAATATTTGTAATTTAGAAATATAAGACGACAAGAGTTTTGAGAATTGACAAAATTGTAAGGATTTATTCAAATTATAAAATATTATAATTAATAGTTATTGTTCAATGCGCAATAGTTCAATGATAGTATTATAAATCTTAAAGCAACCTATAGTTATTTATGTAGTATTTAAATTAGATATATTGAACTAATAAAACTAATAAATAAAAGAGATATATTTAAAATATGTTAAGTGAGTGTATAGTAAGTGATGAGCAACCAGAGAGATTTCTAAAGCCCTTTTATAGGCAAAAGGACCCTCTAGAGCATTCCAAATATAATTACAAAAAGTAAAATAAAGTGAAAGAAATAATTAAAAATTTAATTAAAAACAATTAAAATGGATCCGTGATTAAGCAAATATTTGTTTCCATCAGATATTTCTAAAAAAAGAATAAAATTAATATAACAAATAACTATGTGAGTATGGAAAATAAGAACTATGAGAAAGAATTCTAAAGAGGGAATACAAATAGCTAAAAAGGTATAATTAAAATAAAAGGAATTATTTTTATGCTTTTAAATAATCTTCACTCAGTATAAGCAATGGTAAGTTAACTATTTCAAGTAAATTAACTATTAAATTAATTGAACAACTTATTAAATTAATACAGGAATTTTTTTTTTTTTAACATGAGCAATTAAATTTAATCATATTAAATTAATTTAGTAATATTAGTGACACAATTAAGGGTCAAGGAAGCGCCAAATATTGATGGATATTATATTTGTTTATGTAATACAATTTATTTAATAATAAAATTAAGTATAATGTTTATTTTATTTATTCACAAAATATTTATAATTTTATTTAAATAATTTTTTGTAATTACATAAATTTATTCCTCTATATAATTACAGTAATTTATTGTATAAATTACTGGACTCCTGAGATAGCCTGGCTGACAGTTATTGAGTGGAAGATGGGGATGCTGAATTGTAAGCCAAAGGACATAGGGTAAACAGTTTGGGTTTGAATTAAGATTTTTTTAAGGCTGATTTTTACTTCTGTTGATTTTTTTTTTTCAATTTTACTTCTAGGTAGAAAAATTGCAATTTTTTTGTTTCTACATGAAAAAAAATGGAGATTTTTGTTTATAGGTGAAAAAAAAATTGCAGTTTTTTATTTTTATTTTTTTGGGTGAGATCTTTTTTCTTATGAGAACTTTTTCTTCCCACACCACCAAAAAAGGTATTGAAAAAAAAAAAAATCAAAAATATACCCAACTCAACCAAGAATATACCTATTGGGTATATTTCACTTTGGGTGTAGTGTAAGATTCTGTTTAAGTGGAGGGAGAACATGGGTGTAAATCATTGAGGGTTTTGATACCACTATCACTAGGGAAAAAATGTCGGCACCTGCTAACAGGTGCCTCCCCCCAATTGAACTGCCATAGCTCAGTGAGGGATGAGAACCTGCTAGCATTTGCCAGCTTTTTTTTTCAGGTGTATGGTCCTCACAAAATTCACATTTATGTCAAATATTTTTGAACTTAAGCCTTGGATACCATAAAATTTCGATTGCTTCAAGTTCAGATTTAAATGAACAACAAAGTAGTCTTTTTATGGCAAGAAACAGCGAAGTCACTTAAATTGTGAGCTTTTGTTTAGTACAGACCAACTTACATAAAAGTTTCATCTGGTGAGCCAACTTTTTTTGTATCTTGCTTTTTATAAAAATTCTTATATCTTACATTACATTTTATTATACTTGATTGATTCATACTTTGAACCACCACGATGACTCTGAAATTACATGTGCAGTATTGTAAGAGAATGACAATCAGTAAAGAAGAAACACCGTACCTGAATCAAAAAAGCTGCCACTTGATAACAAGTTTCAATTTCTTACTGAACTATGATAGTCAAATTAGGGGGGAACACCAGTTGCCAGTATTTCTTTATTTTTATATTTTATATTTTCTTTGTTACCGGTGATGACAGGCATAGCGATTCTACTCAATGTGTATTGAACCACGAAATTTGTTTCAGCCTCCGGCGCAGAAAGTTTGTCAGAGGATAGTATAATTTCTAGACGACTGGTTCATATTCCATGAATAAAAAAATTGTATTCTGCCCCCAAATTTTACTATATATGCTTTAAAAGAAGAGTGATCTTCAACTTTACTCACTCCGTACATTTTAAAAGTAAGTTTTGAGCCACTAAAAATTAATCTCCTATAATATTATTTTATTTTGATTTTTGGCACAATTTTTTCCTTGAAGTTCTTGATACCCTTTCAAATTTTTAAAAAGTCCTGCACAAAGTAACTCAAAAATTTTTAGTGCACAAAACAGTGGAGTCTCTGTGATTTGAATATCTTGTCCTCATCGCTTCGGTGTGTTTTCTGTATGCATCATGTCAGCCATATCATGAGCTGTTAGTTAATTGATCGATTTGTTCTGTATTGATTCTGTCTAGATGGTTGCCGTGAACTGTGATAGCTTTCTACTCATCGTTGGAGTGATTTGTTTTCCTGGCATTTCAAAGTTGTGCAGAGCAGCAGCCGTCGCTCCTTTATTTGCTGATATCAATTTGGTGCCACAGTCTACTTCACTGGCAGTTGGAGATAGCCATTTCTATCCAGGGACTTTGATAAAATTTCAAGACTCTTTTCGCAGTGTAGATACCAGAGGTCCTAATTTTGGAAAGCCTGCTAATATTCCACTGACCAAAGGTGATAATAAAGGCGAAAAACGTAAGGCTGGAGAGATTAGCGATTCCCGAAGAAAATCTCCTAAGCGTTTAAAAAAGAAACAATATCGTCTCTCCAGTACCTCTACCCCTTCAAGCGCAATTGATTACAGCAATGGAAGTAAGGAAACAAAGGTGAACGTAGTGAATCTTATAAGTGGAGGTGGAGGTCATGGTGGAGGTGGAGGTCATGGTGGAGGTGGAGGTCATGGTGGAGGTGGAGGTCATGGTGGAGGTGGAGGTCATGGTGGAGGTGGAGGTCATGGTGCAGCTGAAGGTGAAGGTGGAGTAGGAAGTGGAGTTAGAGGTGGAGCTGCGGGTACTACAACTGCAGCAAATGCTGGAGGCGGACGCCGGAAATCAAGCACTACGACATTACTCCCTGGACTTTCTCTGTTTCTTGCGCCTTTTCTGAGTGCACTAGTTCATTTCAAGCACTACTTTTCTTAGAAATCGATGCCTTTCACTCAACAGAATCGAGGGGATCATCATTTAACATATTTCATTGGCAACAAATAATACTTAAACCCATATGTCGAATAAATATTCAAAAAACAAATACACATTAAAATAAATTTGTTGTGCAAAAAAGATGTATTTACAAGTGGTTAATATAAACTTCTTGATACTATATTAAACACTACCTATCTTTTCATTATTAGTTTCTGCTATTATCTATACATGCTGTCCTCACTCTAGGCCGTTGCAGCAAATATTCAACATTTACTTGCATATTACTGCCAATATTAGCTACTCAGGGCATCCACCACCGTTTTTGTAAACCTCTTCGGTATGCACACTTTACAGAAATATACGCGTCTTCCCCTTCCACCATTCTCATTAGGGGATGTCAAAAGAAAAAAATTATAATGATTTCATATAATAATTTTAATTAAAATTCAACAATCATCATTCATAACATGAATCATCAAATATTATAAATAATTAATCTTCTCTACATAATAGGGGGCATCAATGTTAGCGGATCCACAATTAAATTAACTGAGGATAAAAATCCTTATACTCCAATTATCTTCTGCATTTTTTTTTTGAAAATATCTGGGTTTTTAGACATTTTACTTGTCAAAGTTCACCTCTTATCTCACATCTTTCTTCTCAATTTTTCATAACCACATGTTGGACAACTTTCTAGATATTCCAGCCTCCCTACCTTGCTGCACACTCCCATCCTTGTCTGATCCTGTCTAGTCTTTCTGTCTGTTCCTAACCTCATCTCTCAAGGTAAGTCATTTTTTCCCTTTTTTTGTTTTTTTTGTTTGCTAATTATTAATTTTTTTATTTTTATTTTTATTTTTGAGGAACTCATATCAGATGAGGATGATGAATATCAACAACAGAAAAAGTTAGGATCTAAATCTGGGCAGAAAAGTGCTCCTGATTTTAAATTACACTACTCTGTCAGTTTTCTGAGATAAAACTTCCTTCTTTACTTTTTCCCCTTTTGGAATTCACCTGGCTAGGTATCCACCCTTGGCCTGGCAGAAAAAAATTTGAGAAGGACCTCTCCAAAGACACAAATTCTAACAACTCTGTGCCAAGAGTTGGTCCTATTGAGAAACTAGTATTTTAATGTCATCTATCCCTAACATCTCATTTCTAACTTCCTCCATGTTTTTTCTGTATAATCTTTAAAATACTTGATTACATCTATCTGCATATATATCTCCTCATACTAAGTCCCCTATCTAAACTTCCGTACTAATAGGGGGTAACAAAGTTGACCAATCTGCAATTAAATTAATTGTGGATAAAAATCCTTATACCCCAATTATATTCCACAATTATTTTTTCTAATAATTGGGTTATTAGACATTTTAAGTGTCAAAGTTGACCTCTTATCCGACATTTTCCTACTCAATTTTTCATAACCACATCTTGGCCTACTTTCATTCATAACCACATCTTTGACTACTCTCTGGATATGCCTTCTACCTTGCTGCGCACTCCCATTCTCATCTCATCCTGTCTATTCTCTCCATTCAGAACACCTTGCTATCTCATCTGCTTCTTTTTTCTCCTTTTCATCTTCAATTATCTTAACATGCCCCATCATCATAGATCTTCTAAAAGGCAGCTTTCCCCCAGTTGTTCTTCAAATTGCACTACTCCCTCTATCCCCCGCTCAGCAAAGAAATCAAAGACCATTCAATTAAAAAAGATGATCATCTCATTCTTATCAACTGGCTTAAAACAAAATCTAACTATGATTCTTGTTTTGGTACCAAAAATGCAACTAAAGTAGGACAGCCCCCAGCATCAAAAGTTAATGGTTATCTTCTAATGGCCAATGAATTATGGAATAAGACCAAGGGAAGTATAGATCTTTTACCTAAAATGATTTCTGAATTCTTCAAGCATTATTGAGCCAAATACAAGAAGGCAAAAACTCTTTCATCTTCTACTGGTTTTGGTATTACTGACCTCAATATCAGTAAGGGCATCAAATCCATAGACAATAAACTTGATTCTTTATGTCCTTACTTTAAAGAGATGGATGCTATTTTTGGAGAGTGAGCTAATGTTAATCCTGCAAACATATTGGATGGTGAAGATGCTATCTCCAAAAATGATGTCAAAAGAAATCTTTTTCCTTCTTCTTCTACT
The DNA here is from genome assembly GCA_030280995.1 of Hemileia vastatrix. Classification (NCBI taxonomy): domain Eukaryota; kingdom Fungi; phylum Basidiomycota; class Pucciniomycetes; order Pucciniales; family Zaghouaniaceae; genus Hemileia; species Hemileia vastatrix. The sequence goes on along the minus strand of JASXTE010000019.1, from coordinate 8,302,694 downwards.
CAAGCCTCCCCTCATTTAACTTCCACAAATCAAGATATCTTTTCAATAGATCCTTATGGTGATATAAACTAACCTGATCTAACTCAAGTATGTTTTTTTCTTTTATCTTACCAAATCTTTTTTTATTTACATTTACTTATTTCTAAATAGGCTGAAGAACAAACACAGGAGCCACAATCAACTGAGTCAGAAGCCAGTGACAATGATGAGGAGGAAAATGTGACCTTGAACAAAAAGCGAAGGGATTCAAGTAGTTTAAATTTCCACTCTCAAAGAAGAAGAAAAAGTGATACTTCATCTCAAACCCCTTTTTCTTCTATCAAAGAATTTTTGGAGAAATGTGATGCTGGTAAGTGATACCAAAACTCTTAATACTTTACTCTTCTTTTCTTCTAATTTTTGTTAATATTTCTTATCACTCTGGAACAATTGGAAGTTTCTAAAGAGACTCTAAAGTTTGAAAAGAAAAATACAAGCTCTCTTTAAGGAGGGATAACAGGGTACATGATTTTTAAGAGAAGAAGTTGGAACTCTCTTTATGGAAGGATGATAGGACAAATGTCTTGGAGGAGAGGAAGTACAAACTCTCTTTACGGAAGGATGATAGGGTACAAGACTTGGAGGAGAAGAAATTTGAGTTAGCTCCAAGTATTGAAAAATCAAAGAAAGAGGAGAAAACACTTGAGCATCAAAACCTCATGTAACAGATGAAATATAAGCTTGATTGTGAGGAAAATTCCAAAAAGAAAGATTTCTTGATAGAATGTGTTAAAGCAAATAAATCTGTTGAGGAAATTGAATGTTAAAAGAAATTTTTTGATGACTAGTTTGTTTTATTTCTCTCACGCTTCAACTGTTCATAATTAATTGTACATGAAATTTTATCTTAATTTCCTGTATTTCTTTACTCTATCCATCATTAGTTAAATTTTCATATTTTAATGTTCAAAATTCTTTTTTAAATAAAATTTTCAAGAATTTTTAATGTTAAAAATTTTTTATTAGCTAAAATTTTCAAGTCACATTTGAAAATTTCCCAATCCCACCCCTGCATTTGATTGAACTAAGGGGCATGAATCACCTAAAATTTCAAGTCAATTTTTTTTTGCAAGTCTCATATGAAAATTTGGCAAGACCCTCCGTGTATTTTATTGAATTAAGGGAAGGGCATCACCAAATTTTAAACTCAAAATCTTTTTTAAAGTCTGATATGAAAATTTGGCAATACCCCGCCCTGAAATTTATTGAATCAAAGAAATCAAATGGAAAAAAAATTTAAAAATGAAATTTCTACCACCAATTATTTTCACCAGTCCCAATCAAGTTTTCCTATTTTATATAATATCCAGTAGAACAACCTAAGGCCAGATGCACCATTATATAAAAATAGTAATCTATCTTGATGTAACTTTAAAAAAAAATTGGAAGAGACAAATCCAAAATTAAATGAAAAAAATTAAAAAGGAAAAAAAAAATTGAAAAAAAGGAAAATAAAAAGGAAAATTTAAAAAATTAAAAAGATAAAAAATAAAATAAAAAAAAATTTAATAAATGAGAAAAAAAAAGAAAAAAAATGGATGAAAATATTTAATGATAGAAAATTTTTTATAATATTTTAGTTACCATACTTGACAGATCTACTAAGAGCAATTTTTTTATCTAAATTTTTTTTAATTATTAATATGATGAATGAGACCTTCATTTATTGGGAATGAACAGCCAAAATGGGTAAATTCTTGACAAGAAATTAAAGTTGGAGGTGCTTTAGTTGTTTGATGCCAATTTTTAGAAGAATTCCATATAGCCTCAACTATTCCATTGGCACTACCAAAATCAATGATAAATTTATGGCCAGGAAAATAAAGGCCATGTCACTCATCAGAAGAGGGTGATGGAATAGAAACACCAGTCTCTGGATTAATATAAGAGAAAATTCCAAACGTTAGACAATTCTTATCATTTTTATCTAGATGAAAATTTTTGTAGAATCCTTTATAAGTGATGAAAACATTAGAACAAAAAACATAAGCATTTATTGCTTCGTCCCATTCAGGATCAGACCGATTTGGTAAACCAGATTCTAAAGCAAGTTGATGGTTTTTTTGAAAGGCTTGAATAAATAATTTTTTAAATCAATTTGCCAAGAAAATATTAAATGATCCTATAGTTTTCCATCATTTCAGATCTTCTTCCATTTGCTCTGGTTTCAAATTTTTCAATAAAGAATAAATTCCTGAAATATATGACAAAATTAAAAATTTCTTATAATAAAAAATTTTTTTACATACCAAAAGAAACTCCTTGATCATATCCTGGTTGCCAACCAAAACATTTCATGACACCAGAAATCAGATTTTTACTTGATAAGGGTTGTCAAACCAAAGCCATTTGATAGAGAGTTGAAATTAAATCAGAACTCTGGCAAAATACTTCATCCTTTTTCCCATAAAATGAATGAAATTCTAAGATAAATTGAGGTTTTTATCTGTTATTGACAACTGCAAAAATGAGATCTATACTGCCTTCTGTAAGGTTTTTGATGTTTTTGTAAAAAAATTTTTTCTTAAGATTTGATATTGAAGTCTTATAAAATTTGAGATTGTCCAAATGTCCAAAGAATGTTTTGCAAAATATCTTCATCCTAATCAATTTTCTATTTTGATAAAATTTCTTCTTTGAATTTCTTGATTCTTTAGCTGGTTCCATGATTTTCTGCTTTTTATTTTCTGGTAAGGAAGGCTCAGATTGATTGGGAGAAGGAATAGAATTGAAGGAGATTGAAGAGGTAAAAGAAAGTAAAGATAAAGAATAAGAAGTTGAATATATTTGATGGGTATTCTTGGAGCTTTCAAGATTTGAAGAAAAGGAAAAAAGAAAGGATAAAGATGATTCAGAAGAAATTGATGATAATGAAGATGAGTGAGTTTAATTTTCCATAGTAACATCCTGGAAAAAAAATTATAAAACAAAAAAAATAAAAAATAAAAAATATATATATTAAAAAAAAACCTAACAATAAAAAATTATCAGTAAAATAATTGAAAAGAAAAAAAAAATTTGGGTAAAAAAAAACAAAAAAAAAATTTCAAAAAAATCAGTAAAAAATATTGAAAGAAATAAAAATTCAAAATAAAAACCTGAATTATGATTGAAATACCAGATAAAGTTCTTTAAACAACAAAAAAATTCACCAAAAAAAAAAAAGAGTAAATAAAAAAATATTAAAATAAATTCAGTAAATTTAATTGCAAATAAATAAATAAAAATTACTTACCTGCTATTGGAAATACCACTTGATGTCATTCAATCCAATTTATTAAAATAAAATTAAGAAAAAAAAATTGAATTCAGTAAATTTCAGAAAAATTAATTATTTTCAAAAACAATCACAAATAAAAAAAATAAATTACCTGATTTATTTTGGAAACAGGGGGAAATGTCCAGAAACTAAGGGAAGGAAAAAAAATTCTGTAAAAAAAAATTAAAAAGACGAGATTCGTCTTTTTTTTTCTTTCATCAAAATGCCTCCCAAAAAGTCCCCCTCTTTACCCCTTCAATCCCCCCTTTAACCCATCCTTTCCTGCCTCAAAACCCCCTTTAACCCCTCCTTTCCCACCTCAAAACCCCCCTTTACCCCCCCTTTAACCCCTTCTTTAGTCCCCCTATACCCTCCCTTTACCCCTTTGAATTCAGTAAATTTCAGAATAATTAATTATATGCAAAAACAAACACAAATAAAAAAAATAAATTACCTAATTTATTTTGGAAACAGGGGGAAATGCCCAGAAACTAAGGGAAAGAAGAAAAAATTCTGTAAAAACAAATTAAAAAGCAGAGATTAGTCTTTTTTTCCTTGCTTCAAAATGCCCCCCCAAAAGTCCCCCCTCTTTACCTTCTCAATCCCCCTTTAAACTTTCCTTGCCTGCCTCAACCCCCCCTTTAACCCCTACTTGCCCACCTCAAAACCCCCCCTTTAGTTCCCCTTTACCCTCCCTTCACCCCTCCTTTACCCCCTCAATCCCACCTCAAACCCCTGCACACACCCCCCAGTACCCACTTATCGATTAATATTTGCTAAGTAGGTACTGGGGGGTGTGGGGAGGGGTTTGAGGGGGGATTGAGGGGGTAAAGGGGGGGGGGTTGAGGTGGGAAAGGAGGGGGTAAAGGGGGGTTTGAGGCAGTAAAGGAGGGGGTAAGGGGGGGGGATTGAGGTGGGAAAGGAGGGATTAAAGGGGGGAGTTGAGGTGGCCAAGAAGGGGAGAAAGGGGGGTATGGAGGCAGACAAGAAGGGGGGAAAGGGGGATGATAGAGGGTGAAAAAAACGATAAAAAATAAAAAAAAATAGTCTAGCCTTGAAAACCAAAAAAAAGCACTTACAGGACAAAAAAAAAGAGAAAAAATAACTTATTAGCAAGTAAAAAAAATCAAAAATAAGAAAAAAAAAGACTTACCTGGAGAGATGAAATGAGAAAAAAGAGGAATTGAAAATATTTGACAGATGTTTAAGGATTTGAGGAAATGGATATGAGGGATGAATGAAAAAATGAAACAGTGAAAAATTATGCAATTGCAGAAAATATGTGATTACATGTTGACCTGATGAAATGAATCAATAAGACATCCAAAAAAGAGAATCGACAGAAAATTCAAAATTTTAGTTATGCAAAAAAAATAACCAACACAAGTGAATAAAACATGGAACATGAAAATAACCCAAGTTAAAAAAACAAGGAAGTTGAAAATTGGGAGAGTACAAAAAAATAATTTAAAAGGGTGGTGAAGAGAATTGTTGGAGAGTAATAGGCATAATGACAGAGCATATTCTGGTTGAATGAATGTTTTGTGACTCAAGGGAGGGGAGAGCCGGTTCTGGTTCAGGATCCTCTTCTTCATAAAGATCATTCCCATAATCCTTTAAATCAGCTAGGATATTGTGGAGTATAAAGCAAGTCATTATCCAATGATTTACAGTTTTGATTTCCAATTCTTTATGAAATTGGATTCTGAGCTCCTGGAGACTAGAAAATCTTCCCTTTAAAATCAAAATAAAATGTTTAATCTGTACTCTTGATTGAGAAAGGTGATAATTAAAGGTGTTTTTGGGGTCACTTTCTATAGTTGCACCACAGAAAGCAGGTATAATGTAATTTCCACTTGCATATGCTGAGTCTGCAAGGAGGTACTGAGATTCGTCAAAGTATGAGTCAGGAGTTTGAGAAATTCTCATTCTTTGGAAGACCAAAGAGTCATTACATGAGCCAGGGAAGCCACTATGAAAAGCAATAGATTTTTTATTGACATTGCACACAAGTTGAACAGCAATAGAGTATCTAGAAAGAAGGTAAAAATTCAGTTTATGAAAGATGAGAAGTTGGAGAACATTTTGAAGAAACCTTTTTTTGAGATCAAAATAATGGTTTCCATCATAAGCAGTCTTTTGACTCAAAGGTATAGTTGTACCATCAACAAATCCTACACATCCAGGGAAAACTTCAGCTTGCATTACTTGAGAGGATTCAAGTTGCTGTTGTGGAGTTGGTCAAGAAAGTGTTTGAGACTTGAGGGAAAGGATGGAAATCATACAGTGCTTGGTGTATAATATCACCATCCCATATCCTATGGTAAAGAGATTTTCCAAACATCTTACAGCAGCACCATTTCCATTTAAGCCAAAGCAACATAGTGCAACAGCAAGTTGAATAGCAGGATCACACTGTTCATTTTGAGAATTGTCATGAAATATAGGATGTTTGCAGATAATTTGATAAATTTTGAAGAAAGAATCAGGAGAAGTTCAAAATAGTTGAGTGAATTTTAGTTGAGGAATGTTGAGAATAGAGTGGAGATCATATCTGGGATCATGATGAAGATTTTGGCCCCTTGGGTTAATGTAATGCTTTTTGGAAAGAAAAGACAAATAGGCTAAAGCATCTTACTAATCAGAGTCTGTTTTATAGTAAAGAACTAAAAGTAAAGCAATAGCATTCATAGTTGAGTGAAGTAGCTGCCTAGTAGAAAGGTGTTTTATAGTTGTTGGTGGAAGGCTTATGTGATGAGGGAAGTGGGAATTCACCACCAAATGTGCAGTTGGGGTGTGTAGATAGAAAAAACATTGAAGTGTTCTCCACCAAAATTAAGTAGCATAGAGTGAGGAAAGACTTAAGGATGGCATCAGCAATTATAAGTCATGTGACTTTCTTAAAAATCCATCATGAATGTGATGAGTTTGGGATCAGTAATAAGGAATGGAAATTGGGGTATAAGAGGCGGGATAATGCATTATCGTGGAATCCTTATCCACTAGCCCTGGGGATAGTGGATAAGAGTCTTCCGCAATTAATAATGTCTGATCCCGGGAAAAAAATTCTTGATCTCTAATTGCGGATCGGTCAACTTTGATACCCCATAATATCCCTATCTATGTTACCATATTAAATCTCCCACTTAAACCTAGATTGCCTATTGATGATTATAAAAGATAAATGCTCCTCTCTAACCATTCCACATCCATTTTATATCTTCTCTTTAATTTTAACTAATCCTTTGTCCCAATTATCTACTCAAATTTCCATCAGTTATTTTGTCAATTTTCCATCTGTCCACTGTCCTAGCCATTGTGCTATTACTCTTGTCCTTTAACTAACCAAGTCTGTTAAATTACACTCAGGTAATTTTATTTTGTCCATTTTCCATCTTTCCATCTGTCCACTGTCCATCTGTCCTCTGTCCTAGCCATTGTGCGATTACTCTTTTCCTTTAACTAACCAAGTCTGTTACATTACACTCAGCTCTACAGGTCCAAAGCAAAAATATATGTCCTTCTTACCTTAACAAGAGAGTCATGCTACAGCTAGAAAGTATCACTCTTCTCTTTATAGATTATCTAATGTTTTCAATTCAATGAAATTTGATCAAATAAAACTTTTCCAGTAGAATCTTTGCATCATCTGTATATTATTTCCCCTGATTTATTAAATTTCTCACCATTAGAAAGCACTACACAAGCATGGAAACACTACAGCACATGTTTGTTTTGCCATGGGTAGAAAAAATTAAGAAACAAATGTTTTATGCACTCAAGACCCATTTAAGACCTTTAAGTGCTAAAAACAATTGTTAATTAACTGTTTTGTAATTGTTGCGCTATTGTTGTGCCCCAAGACAAAACAAACATTTGATGCAGTAAGATCTAACTATATATCAAGTCTACTTGGTCCAATTAAAACATGTGAATTTAATTTTAGAATCCTTGAAATTTAATCCTAATAATAAATTTGGAGAATATATTTGCATAATATCTTGTTTGCCAGATTTTGGAAGGATACCTTTGATAAGTTTTATTCTCAAACCTGTGCAGCATTTGATGATGTATCCTTTATTTTTTAGGTTATTTTAATTATCTGATTCTCATTACCCTAAAGTTTTCTCTGAGTCTGAATGTTATTTCTTTCCAGAAACATTTTAACTTAACTTGTTTTTAACACACAGATCACTCAGAAACTAAAGTATTACTTGAAATATCTGATACATTGATTAACATGGTGCAAGAAGTTAAAGGAAGAGAGTATAAATTTTAAAAATTCAAGTCAATCTCTCAGAAAATGGATGGATTACCCAAAAAATTTCATCTAGACATGGTTGATTGTTTCTCCTTCTCTAGGGATGATTATGTTAGATTCCAATATCATTAAAGGAAGAAGTAGAAATGAGGCTTAGAGCATCTACCATCATGTTGGTAAATTTGTCAGTATGCATAATTTACTGAAAAGTTTCCCAAATTTTAACCACCATTGCATTAAACTCTCACATCAACTAAAAATGTCAGTAGATAATTCAACTTAGTAAGAAAATTTACCAAGTGAAACTTACCCCCACTCCTGCCATTTTTTTAAAACTCATCTGCAACTCTCAACACTTGCAAATGTTACTGATCGATTTTCACATTTTTCACTTTCACTTCACTTCACATCACCCCAAACACTACACAAAAATATAGATTGGAAATCCTGATTCCAAAAAAATGTATTTACTCAATCTGGTTGGTTTTGTTAAATTTATTTTCATAAAAATGAGTGGCAAAATAACTGATGCCATTTTTGATCTAACTAAACAAGGCTAAGAGCTACTTTTACGCATCAATTATTTAAAAAACTTTAAGTAGATCAAAAAAAGTATGGGGATCAGTAGAGTCACCAAATATTTATTATTATGTCATAAATTTTTAATAAATAAATCTTGACCTTCAATTTACTAGACAAAAGTGATGGGCCAACAACCTTGTGTTGTATAAATGTTAATCATGACAAAATTAATTTATTTCATGAAGTTACTCCAGCTTATACCTGTGGGAAATCCTAAACTTCTGATTCTAGATTTTATCTTTTATTTGGCTGAAGGAATTCTCATTACTTTAAAAAAAGGAAAATTTACATATATTGGTTTTTTATATATAAATTAATGTAATTGTATTAAATCTTGGTGACTCCCACCACCCATCCAATAAAATGCAGGGGTAGGCCATAGCCAAATTTTCAAATCAGACATGCAAAATTAATGACTTGAATAAATTTTGGTAATGAACACCTCTTGCTTCAATAAAATAATGGGGGATTATTTCCAAATTTTCAAAACAGATATTGAGTTTTGTTTACTTAAATATATTTTGAAATTTAAATTTATTGAATTGAGTTGTAATTATGATTTTTTTTAAATTCCAATAGAATGTTCAATTCTGTAGAAAATTAAAAAAAAACCCATTTTTTTCAGATCAAAATAATAGGGGGTATAAAAGTTAGAAAATTGTAATTATTTAAATGGTATTTCACAACACAAAAATAAAGCTAAAAACTTGGAATTAATTCTCAGTAAAAAGGTGTTTTTGGGGAACAATATGGCATGTTTTAAAAAATTATCATAGTTTGTTTGGTGGAAAAAAGAGGTATTTTTAAATGGAAGATTTCTAATTTTGATACCCCCTAATAGTAGTCATCATGAGCAGGATTTTGAAACAAGGGTATAGTTGTAAAATCAAAAAAACCTACACAACCAGTGAACCTTCAGCTTGCATGACCTGATAGGATTCAAATTGCTGTTGTGGAGTTGGCCAATCAAGTTTTTGAGACTTGTAGGAAAGGATGGAAATCATACAGCCTTTTGTGTATAATTTCACAGTAACATATCTTATGTTAAAGATATTTTCCAAATGTCTTACAGCAGCACCATTTACATTTGATCAAAAGTGACATAGTGCAACAGAAAATTGAATTTCAGGATCACACTGTTTATTATCAGAATTTTTATGAAAGATAGGATGGAAAGAGTTGAGTTCATCAAGTTTTATGAAGGAATCAGGAGAATTTAAAAATATTTGGGTGAAGTTTGATAGAGGAATTTTGAGAATTGACTGGAGATTTTATCTGGGATCATGAAGAACATTTGGGCCTTTTTGGTTGATGTAATGCTTTTTGGAAAGAATAGAGATATAAGCTAAAGCTTTTTCCAAATCAGAGCCAGAAAAAAAAATTTAAAGCAATAGAATTTATAGTTGAATCAAGTCACTGTCTAGTAGAGAGGTTTAGGTGATGAGGGAAGAAGAAATTTACCACAAAATGAGCAGGTGGGGTGTGTAGATAATAAAAAAATATTAAGTTTTTTCCACCAAAATAAGTAGTCAAGAGTGAGGAGAGACATAAGGGTGGAAACTGAAATTATTTATCATGTGAATTGTTGAAAAATCAATCATGGATGTGATGAGATTGAAATCAGAAATTAAGAATTGAAATTGGGGTATATGAGGTGGGATAATGTATTATTGTGCATTCCTTATCAACTAGTCCAAGAGCTGGTGGATAAGAATTTTCCTTAATTAATAGGGGGTGTCAGTTATATAAATTGAGTGCAGATTTCAAAGCAAATCAATACTTAAATTTTGCAAAAGAGTCACTTATTTCAAAAATGGGTTTTATTTATGACATCAAATAAGTACTTTTTCATGTTTTTTTTTTCAGCCACATGTTGGCCACAACATCACTTCCTCGCCCATCTCATCCTTGTGACATGTTGCACACTGACCTCTATCCCCTCATCTGACTTCCTTTCTTCCTCTCCTACCACAAATTCAAATCAAAAAATTTTCCCCATTGCATGATTTTTAATTCTTTTAATCTCTCCATGTCTCAAAAATTTGACAATCCCTTCTTTCCTAGTTACCATAATCCCTCAAATCATGTTTTGCAATTTTTAGACCTTTATTTGTGTTTTGTGACCTTTTTTGGCCTATTTAGTTGTTTTTTTGTGTTTCTTTGTGTTTTACTTGGTGTTTTTGATGTCTTTAGGAATTTTTGGCATACTTTGAAGGCCTTTTTCAATTTTTTTTCAGACATTTATTAACATATTAGAATTTATCAAAGTTAGAAATTTTAAATTATTTAAAAGTTATTTCACAACACAAAAATAAAGCTACAGATTTGACATTATTTCTCAGTAAAAAGGTGTTTTTGGGGCACAATATGTCATATTTTAAATAATCATCATGGTTGATTTGGTGGAAAAAAGAGGTATATTGAAATGGAAGATTTCTAACTTTGATAACCCCTATTTTGAAGTTGTTTTAAAATCTTTTTAAAGTTATTTTTGCTATTTTTTTAAAGTTTTTATTGAAATATTTTTCAGGTGTATTGATGGTTTTTTTTCTGGAATTTTTTTTTGTATTTTTAAGTAATTTATTTACTTATTTTACAGGTATTTTAAAGGTTTCTTTTCTGATTTTTTTGGTGTATATTGAAGCTATTTTTAAGAACTTGTTAATGCATTGTTTGGCATGATTTTTTTATATTTTGCAGGAATTTTTTAGGAATTTTTGGGGGTGTTTTTTTATTGTTTTTAGGTGGTATTTTTTGCTATCATTCAGCAGAATTTTTTTTGGCTATTGATTGGTGGTATTTTTTGGTGGAATTTCAGCAATTTTTGGAAGAATATTTGGGGTGTCAATTCTGGAAAATTTGCATTTCATTGATACACTTTCATAGCATATAATTTATGCATTTCGTTTTCTCCATACTCAATTTTCCCCAAACTTCAACTTTGCTCTTTATCATTCTACTTTTCCCCATCTTTCCATCAAAGTAAGTGTCAGGCTGAGTTCAAGTAAAGAGATGAGAATAGATTTATTAGTCATTTGTATAGGAGATTTTAATGGTCCAGTATGGATTGCATTTCCCAAATCCAATTAATAATTAGAATATTATTCAATATAATGGTCTCAGTAATATATTCTCACTTAATATAAATGGTTTACAGCTTACAGTTGCTAGAAAAATAAAGAAAATGATTAAAACAATATTTCAAAGAATTTAAAAGAACAAATGAATATGTATTTTAATTGTATGTCTATATGTATAGAATGTAATGTTAAAGAATGTAGAATAATAGCCAAAGGACCTCCTCCCACTATACCCATGAATCCACAGTGCTCACCCCTTGAATTACCAATCCTTTAAAAGGCTAATTACACTCCAATTTAGCAGTTCCACATGCCCATCAACCAAAGTACCATCCAATGAAAAAAGAAGAATTATATCACACACCAAAATACAAAACTAATATGGATTAGTCCATCAAAATAAAGTAATAACCAAAAAAGAGAGTATATTTCACCACACAATATGGGGGGCGGACTTGCTAGCAAGTCCGCAACCTTGGACCCAAACTCACCATAGATTGAACACACATTGAGCTATTGATAAAGGAACCATTCAATCAGGGATGAAAACCACTCAGCAGAACAGTTTTAGGTGGGTGTTCAAGTAGAGTTCAGTATGGGTTCAGTATGAGTTCAGTCTGAGTTCCATCTGAGTTCCATCTGAGTTCAGGTTGAGGACTTGCTAGCAAGTCCACCCCCTATATTGCGTAGTGTTTGTGAAATTAAAATAAATGACTAAATGAGGAAAGAGAATGACCTTAAAAAATGTCTAATGAGGGTAGATCAAAAGTAGAAATTAAGAAATTAACTATAAAAATTTTATGTGTGAAATACCTATTTAAAAACAATCACTATAGCCTAAGAATCCATTGAGAAACCCAAAAGAAGACATGAAATGTGGGGTGATTGAATGCAGATTCTTGGAAGGCACTTTCAAGGGTAAATAATGGAATAAATAGGCAATCTTAAGCATTTTTGTCAAAACTGGGAATCAGTAATGAATTTATTGATGAAATAAGTGCATATAATAGGGAGTATCAATGTTGAACAATCTGAAAATAAATTAAAAGCGGATAAAAATAATTATACCCCAATTATCTTCCGCAATTATTTTTTCTAATAATTAGGGTATTAAACCTTTTACTTGTCAATTTTCACCTCTATCTGAAATTTTTATCCTCAATTTTTGATAACCACATCTTGGAAAGCTTTTTAGATATCCCAGGCTTCCTGCATTGCTGTGTGCCCCCATCCTGTCTATTCATTTTATCTACTCAAAACCCCTCCCCTTCTCATCTGTTTGTTTCTTCTCTTTTTCATCTTCAAATATCTCAACATGCCTTGTTGTCATAGATCTTCTCAAAGGCAGACTTGCCCAAGTTGTTCTTCAAATCCCATTACTCCCTCCTTCCCCTGCTCAGCTGAGAAATAATGACTTTTCAACTAAAAAAAGATGATCATCTCATACTTATCAGCTGGCTTAAAACTAAATCTAATTATGATTCTTTTTTTGTTACTGAGAATGCAACTAAAGTAGGATGGCCCCCAACATCAAAACTGGATGGATATCTTCTAATGTCCAATGAATTAAAAAATAAGGCAAAGGGAAGGATTAATCTTTTTCCTAAAAAGATTTCTGAGCACTTCAAGAAGTATTGAGCCAAATACAAAAAGGCTAAGAATCTGTCATCTTCCACTGGTTTGGTATTACTGACATAAATATCAGTAAGGGAATCAAACCTATAGACAATAAAATTTATTCTTTATGTCCTTACTATAAAGAGTTAAATTCCATATTTGGAAAGTGAGCCAATTTTATTCCTGAAAACATGTTGGATGAAGAAGATGATATCCCCAAACATGATGTCAAAAGAAATCTTTTTCCTTCCTTTTCTACATAAGCCTCCCCTCATTTGACTTCCACCAATCAAGATATCTTTTCAATAAATCCTTATGGAAATATAAACCAACCTGATCTCACTCCAGTAAGCTTTTATTTCTTGTCTAGTTGTTTTTTTTATTTATAAAAAGGATAATGAAAAACCCAGGATCATCAAGCAAGCAAGTCTGAAGCTAGTATGAATGATGGAAAAGAAAATTTTACCTACAAAAAAAAATAAAAGACCATCAACTACTTTAAATTTTATCTGTAAAAGAAAACAAAACAGAGATAGGTTTTACCAAACACCTTTTTCTTCCATTAATGATTTTTTGTAGAAACATGATGATGGTAAGTGATAGCATACCTCTTAATAATTAAGGGAGCTTTAATTATCTTTTGTTAATATTACTTTTCACTCTAGGTAAATTTGAAGTTGCAAGAGATACTCTGGACTTTCAAAAGCAGAAATAAAAAATCTCTTTACACAGGGATGATAGGACACAAAACTTGGAGGAGAAGAAATTTGAGCTCTCTTCGCAGAGGGAAGAGAGGGCACAACACTTGGAGGAGAAGAAACTTGAGCTTTCATTACAGGGGGATAAGAGGGCACATGACTTGGAGGAGAAGAAATTTGAGATAAAGAAATAGAAGAAGGCTATCAAGTAAAATTTCCTATTGGATCAGATGAAACTCAAGTATCAACTTGAAGATGGTTCAAAAAAGAAAGTTATCTTGATAGAATGTGTTAAAGATAATAAATATGTTGAGGAAATTGAATTCTTAATGATAATTTTTGATGAAAAGTTTATTTTATTTTGTTCATAGTTCATTCCAAATTTAAATTTTTTTTTTTGATATAATTCATTAAAGCTAATAAATGGGTTGAGGAAATTTACTACTTAATGAAAATGTTTGATGACTAGTTTTTTTTTATTTTTTGCTCATATTTCATTCCAATTATTTTCAAGTCAAAAATTTTACACATCTTATTTGAAGATTTAGCAATACCCCTTAAATAATTAAGTAAATCTATAAAAAAGATAATCAACCAAGTAAAGGAATTCCAAATACTATCTGCCAATCATTTCATGAGCAAAGTCAAAGAGAACCTATGACAAGAATGGTATTATGAACTCATTCATAGAATATAATTGAGTTAACACCTTTACACAGAACAAGGGCCCAATGGTAAAATACTTGAATTGGTTGATTATCTTAAATAACTGATAAATTAAAAATTTAAGAAAAAAAATAAAAATTTGGAAATCCTTTCTTACTATATTTAGAGCCTTTCCCTAATATTTTAGTAGCCATTGACCCTGCACCCCTTACCTTACTTAACCAGTTTATCAAACTTTGATTGATCTGAAAAGAGCATCCAAAATGAGTAAACTTTTTACAAGATTCCAATGCAGTAGGTGCATTAGTATTTTGATGATTATCTCTTGAAGAATTTTAAATTTCTTCCATAATCCTGGCTTCTAAACCAAGTCCATGATACATTTATTATCTGGGAAGTATATTCCATGGCCTTTGATTTTAGCAGGTGAAGGGATTTGTCTTCCAGTAATAGGATTGACATAACAGAAAAGCCAAAAAGTAAGCATATTAGAATTGGTTTTTTCAACATGGCTCTGGCTATAGAATCCTCCATAGTTGATAATAACATTAGAGTAAAAGATATAACTGTTACTGAGTTTAACACACTCCATATCTGTCCAATTAGGAAATTCAGTTTTCTTGGCCAGTTTATAATTAGATTGAAATGCACAAATATATAATTTTTTCAAGCAATTTGCAAAGAAATAATTGTGTGATCCTAAGCTTTGGGAGATAAAAGCCTAGATAATCATTATATAAGTGTTTCAGAAGCTTTCTTCTCTAATTATACAATATAAAAACATGAAATAAATTAAGTGTAATTTGGAAGAAAAGGCTCAACTTTAAACATCAATATCTCAGAAGCCACTGAACAAAATTCAAATCTTTTTATGGGAAATGAAAGATAGGCTTCAGAATAATCTTAAGCTAAAAGAAAATTAGACTTTAATAAAATTAAGCTTAATTCTGACTCTGTTTTTCAAAATTTCAAAAAAAAAACTGAAAAGTGATGATAAAAATTCCAACAAGAGGGAGATGAAAGCTTAGATAAGCATCAGATAAGAGTTTCAGAAGCCTTATTTTCTTATGATATATGAAAGCAAAAAAATTAATTAGGTGAAATTTGAAAAAAAAGGCTCAACTTTAAATGTCAAAATCTCAGCAACCACTGAACCAAATTCAAACCCAATTGTCGGAAATAAAGCATAGGCTTCAGGAGAATCTTCCTTTAAAAGACGTGTGATTTAAATAAATCTAATCCTAACTTTTTACAGAAAAAAATGATATAAAAAAATTTATATTGTGAAAAAAGGGCTCAACTTTAAAGGTCAATATCTTAGCAACCACTGAACCAAATTTAAATCTGTTTGTTGGAAATGAAAGATAGCCTTCATAAAAATCTTCAGTTAAAAGGACATGTGATTTGAATAAATCTAACTCTTATTCCGAGTTTGATTTTCAAACTTTTTTAAAAACTTGAAAAGTGATAATAAAAATGACAACATGAGGAGTTATATAACTCCACTGTTACCCAGATAAGAGTCTTACATATATTTAAGTATGAAATCTTCATAGAAAGAAAAAGATATCATATAGACATGAAAAAAAGAGATGAAACTTACCTTGATTGAAAAGTAGGAAATATAGAGTGAGAAAGATAGATGTTGAAATTTGGGGGAAATTGAATATGGAGTAAGTGAAATGCATAAAGAATTTGAAGTGTATGTGTTTTAATGACATGGAACCAAAAGAAGTGAAATAGGGGAAAGGGGGGATAATGACCATGCTAAGGAGGGATGAAGAGTAGGGTAATGGAGGTAAAAAAGAAAGAAAAGTGGGAGAAAAAAAAAGGTTAATTTTACCATTAAAATAAAAAAAATCACTAACAAGAAAAGTTTAGATTCAAAAAATAAAAAAAGAACAGAAAAAACACAAAAAACACAAAAAAATTATAATTAGAAAACAAAAAATCAAAAAAAGAATAAATGACTAACCTGGAGAGATGAGATGAGAAAACAAATCATACCAAATTGTTTGAGGGGTGTTTGAGGATAGGAGGAAAACATATAAGGGATGAATGAAAAAAAGAAACAGTGAAAAATTATGAAATATTAGAAAATATGTGATTTCATTTTGAGCTGGAAAATGAAAACAAATGAGACATACAAAAAAGGGAAATTCACTGTAAATTTAAAATAAAAATGATTATAAAAAAACAACAAACCAAGTGAGTAAAGCACACAGGTTGAACGTTTGGAGTATGAAAAAAAAATTTAAAGGGTTGTGTTTCAAAATGTTGGAGGTTGATTGGAATAATGACAGAGAATTGCTGGTGGAAAGAATGTTCTGTGATTCAAAGGAGGAAAGAGCTGGTTCAGTTTTTGGTTCCTCTTCTACATAAAGATCATTAAAAATACATATAAGCTTAAGTGTCTTCCCAACCCTAGTCATAATCAGAGTCAGCAGCTAAAGTTAAAGTGATGGCATTCATAGCTGAGTAAATTTACTTCATAGTAGAGGGGTGCTTCATTATTGTTGGTAGAAAAGGATCTCAGTAGAAGGTATCCTCCTCTCTAATGCATGTGTTTAGCATATTTTATATGCTTGTTTTACTCAGTCCTGGAAATATCCAGGCTGAAAGTAAGTTTCAACTGCATTTTCTTTTTCATGCCTACTTGATGTATCTTTCTTTTTATCATGAATGCAAACCCCAATCTATATAAGGCACTTCTCTGGATAATTGGGGGCTTATTGAAACCCTGTTGTTGTCAATTCAACATTACTTCTCAAATTTTTATCCAGTTTTGGAAAAAGGGTAAGATTTATTCAAATCTCACATCACTTAACTGAAATCACTCCTAAAGCTTACATTTCATTTCAAACAAACAGTTTTGAATTTGACACAGTGCTAGTTGAGATATTGATGTATAAAGTTGAGTTTTTTTTTTTGCACTATTTTACTTTTTTGCTTTGATATTACATAAAAATTAAAGCTTTTGAAATGCTTATATCATGATAATTTACATATTAGTAACAGTAATTTTTAATTTTCAAAGAAAATTTCAAGTTTACCAATTTTGTTTGCACTCTTGGGGAATTTTCAGATTTATTTCAGTACACTTTTGGCATCTTTTTAACATGTATTTTTTTGGATTCAATGTTGTGAGATTATGTTAAAAGAAGTGAGTATTCTATTTTTATAAATTTGAAATTCAGAGTAGGGGATCAAAGAAAGGTTTTCAATTTTCTCTTTTAATGTCATAATTTATCATATACAAGTCATTTATCCACTTCACTTACTTAAGGTATTTAACTTTTGAGCCATGCTGCTATGGTATCATGTTTAAATTAATTTGTGACATGTTTTCTTGAATTTACTTGTGATTCACATTAATTTTATTAAAGTATATTAATTTATCTTTGTTTCTTTCCCTGAATGACTTTTTTTGTTTTTTATTTATGCATTTGAATTGAAATTTGGCAATATGAACCCCTTAATTTGATAAAATTCAGGGGGAGATATTGCCATTTTTTGAATTGAGAATTTATGAAAAAAATTAAGAAAAAAAGAAAAAAATTTTATTTTAGACTTATAAATTTGAAAGTAATATAATTTTTACATTACACATGTAGAAATTTACATGCTTACACTGATATATTTTTTATTTAAAACATTAATTAAACAATGTGCCAGATTTTTATGGTACCTAACTACATTTTGTTAGAACACCATGAGAAAGTAATGAAAATTTATTTTACATTAATAACATCTGGTAAACAAAAGAAATGTAACTCTTTAAAACAGAAAAAAGTCTACCTCTTATTTTGGTCAAAGTGTTGGTTTCCACCTTGAGCAGATTTTTTGACTTAGTGGAATAGTTGTACCATCAACAAAAACAAAACATCCCACAAAAACCTTTACTTGAATCACCTGATATTATTCAAGTAGAAAATTTTTGGTTGCCAAGAAAAATAATTGGAAAATAAGGAAAGAATAGCAGTGATGCTTCATTTGGTATAGCTATTAATTGAACCATACCCTAAATCAAAGATATTTTTCAAAGTTTTCAAGGAAACTCCCTTAACTGTGGAGCCCAAACAAAATGGTGTGATATCCAATTAAATTGAAGGATCATTTTGATATTATTGAGAATTTTTTTAAAACACAGGGTGATCCTGAATAAGCTTAACCAATGTAAGGAAATATTACTAGGAAGTCCTGAACTGCTGTCTAAAATAGGGTGCAGATAAGTTTAGGAGTGTTTAGATGGTGTACTTGGAGCTTTCTTGGAAGAAGGTAAAATTTCTTGGCCATTTTTGATAAAAAAATAATATCTTTCACAAGATCAGAATCAGAATCACAATTAGAGTCCAACCACAGATCAAAAGCTATGAAGGACATTGCCTGATGTAGTTTATCATGATTTGAGAATGAGAAAGGCATGACTCTTACATGGTATAAAACTGTAAATGATTTAAAATGTTTTGAGTCATAAAGTGCTCTTTTGAAGAGTTTTGTATATGAATGGGATAATGCTGACATATCAGTGAAATGGTACTTTATGGTGAAATCAGCACTTTTGGTTGAGATAGTGCAGATTTGAGTAAAATAAGTGACCTGTTTTACTTTTGAAATCCACTAGTGATAGGAATAGTGTGTTTTGGAAACCCACACTTAGATAAGTGCTAATTTTCCATCACTGACACCCTCTAATAATTTTGGATAGAGGGTGAAAAATTATTGATCCTTTATTGTGCATTGCTTAACATTGATAACACTGTGGTACACATTTTGAAGTAACTCAGAAATGTTGCAGTTTGCAGAAAGTGCAACAAAAGGGTTTCATAAGTGCAGAAAATTAGACTCTCTGGGCACACTTTTTTAGTGCAGTATAGATATATAAGCCACAGAAAGTAGAAATTAGAGGGAAGTGTATACTAGAATATGAGAAAAGAGTATGGTATGTACTTAAAGAAATTATGGCTAGCACTAAAGACATAATATAGATTCAGGAGTCAGCTTCAAGCAAGTTTATAGGCTTCAAACATAGATAAGCACAAAATTACTTGAATTTAAGTTTAAAGATACCCATTGGTGATAGAAACCAGTAGGTAAGCTCAAACACAACACTTGAAAATGAGCAATTAAAATGTGGGGCAAATAGGCAGCACTTGATAAAAGGAAATACAAGTAAGACTCTAGATAAGACAGGGTACTTACTAAGCGCTGAGGGGTTCACAAGTAGTTGATACTCACACATCAAGCACAAATTCCATAATAAGTACAGAAAGCGGTACAGTACTTATTATGAAACTAAGGATTTCAGGAAGTGTAGGTTATGTAAAGATAGGTATGGTGTAAGGTGCTAATATTTGATTTTGCCTTGATAATGCAGAAGCTATTAGAATAGAATGATACTAACGCTGTACTTATATTAATGAAATAGTTAAATTACCATTTGATACACCTAGATTAGCTCTGAGCTTGTGTAGGAAAACCAGTAGGGAAAGAGAGAATAGGGGAAGGGCACTAGACATACAGTGTATATAAAAGTGGACTCACTCTTTGATAAAGGGAGATTTAAGAGAAAATTATATATAGAGTATTTAGATTAGAGATAAAAGAAAAACAAAATTGTATTTTATTTTTTGTGCATAGCAGGTGTGCATACCTAGAAGTAGCGCTGTAGAGTTATTTTATTACTACAGTAACAATAGTATTAGAGAGAGTGCTTCAAAATGGGAGTAACTGAGAATAGATTTAGCCAGTAGTTGGATTACTTATATTAAAATATATTACTTCTTTTATTTAAAAGGTTTCTTATAGTATATTCTTTCTACTCTTCTTTCCTACACCACACTTACATCCATGTTTTCACTCTCTTATAGATTAAAGTGGCAGGCTCTTCTTTCTTAAATTAGTTTTTGGATAGGAGAACCAACCCATCTTGGATTGTGTCTATTGCTTAGTATTATAGAAATATCTTTTAAATAATTGGTGTCCCAAAGGTGGAAAGCAGATTGTAAGTGAAGTTATTCTTTATATATATTATTTTTTAGGGTTTCATCAAGAGGAAGTAACCAAGCCAGTGCTTTGAGGAAGAGTAGTAGGGTCTGAAATGGGTGGATCAAATAAAGCCATTATCAGAGGATAGCATAGGTTTGTATTAAAAGAATATAGTCAGTGTAGTTTTTTTAGCACTTGTTTGCTTTCTAAAAGTCATTTAAAATATAATAGGGTAGTATGGAGCCTATGGCAACTACCTGTAAAGTTATTCATGAAAATGAAAAATTGCATAACTCAATAGCATCATTACCACCTAGGGTTTCAAAAATTATTAGGTGTAAGGATGAAAGCTTGCAATTCATGGGTATTAATACAAAAAGTATTTAAGGAGGTTTGAATAAGCAACAGAGGCTCATGAAGCCTCAGATTATGATATGGTGCACCAAGTGTTTTTTTTTGTTGTGAACAAATGTAAGGACAATCTAGAGGAGCTAGAGGGTCATGAAAGTCACAAATAAATGGTACAAAAATCACAGATGTTAAAAAGATTTTCAAAAGTTACTGAAGAAACTAGGCTCACAATCAAGGATCTGGATATTTTGGTAAATAAAACAAAAGCTAAAGGGGGTATTAGATACCCTAAAGATTTTAAAAATTTCAGGGAAGTGTTTGTTCAAATGATAGAATACTTGGTCAGTAATGAGTATCTTAGAAACATTAATGCATCTTTACCTTGGGTTTGTAAAGCACTAGTACCTGAAGTCAAATATTGGGCCATGAGACATCTCGAGAATGAGGGAAAGCTAGTCAAGAAGAGAGATGTGAATTATAAATACCCAGGATTAGATGAGGTAGAGACAGAAGTAGAAGATGAGATGAATTAACGTTGGGTAGAGCCCCAAGCAGCTAGGGTTTCTCTGGATGATTTGAAGGTGATAGAGGTATCATCAAGTTTAGGATCACCTTCACCAGTGTTGACTCCAAAGATTAAAGTGTCAGAACAGAATTCAGATTCATTAATGGCTAGGATTGATGATCTGGAAAAGAATCTGAGTGAAGCAGCTAAACCTAAGCCTAGATTTACTCCTGAACTTTTGTGTTTTGCTACTACGGTATGTTATTACTGTAACAAAGAAACAAGGAAGGTCTTACTAGGATGAGATGTAACAAGTTCCAGAAGGATAAAGAAGAGAAGTATTTTATGAGGATGGAGCTCCTCTAATGCTGCAATATGGTGCTAAGCATGTCATGGATAAGGATTGAGGGATTTGAGAAAGGGTCATTGATCATATTAATAAAAAGGCTATGAAAGGAAAATCTAGTAAGGGCAAGGAGCCTGAATCAAAGGACAAAAATTCAAAGTCATTCAGTTTTGCAGTAAATTTTGTGGTATTAAATTTTAAGGTTAAAGAGGCAGAAGTTTCAGCACAGCTAGAGATGTTTACTGCTAAGAATAAAAATATAGCACCACTGACTATTAGCAGGCCAAGGAGGGCTGGTGCTTAAAATTGAAAACCCTGAAGACATTGAAGATGTAGGTTATACTACAAGAGAAAATATACCAGTGCCACTGGAGCACATTGAAATATAGGATGAGACTGTCAAAAGAATGGAATACAATATGGATCAATGGATTGAGGACCAACCAATGTTAGAGGAGCCAAAATTAATACAGCAAATGAAAGTGCCAGAAGAAGGGATTCCAGGAGCTAGGCATAATATTTTAAAGAGTCCACCTGGAAGGGAAAAAGCTGGTGCAAAGGAAGCTCAGCCAAAATGGAAGATGCAGCAACCAGTTCACTTTGAATTTACAAAGACAGCTGAAGATTTAGTTGCACAATTTTTATGTACAATAGTTTCAGTTCCATTAGGTGTGCTAAAAGCACAAGTTCCATATGTAGCAAATGGAATAGTAGATAAATGTAGGAATCAAAGAGTTACTTATTTTGTTGAGTATAATATGGTAAAACATTCATTCCAGAAAGTTTTTGTGTTTCCAAGGGTTCATCAATATGCAGGTCCACTAGGGTATTTAATGGTTACAATTAATGAAAAGAAGATCAGAGCTCTGGTAGATACTGGCTCTCAGATCAATGTGGTCTCCAGAAAAGATGAAGTGGAATTAGGCTTTCAAGTTAAAGATGGTGAAGGCACTGTTTCAGGTATTGCTAGTGGTAGGTTATCAGTCATAGGGGTAGCTGGATATGTTAAGAGGTGAGTTGCAGGAGCTTTAAGAGATTTACACCTCAATTTTCCCATGGGTATAGTAAAGCTAGTGTTAAAAATACTGGTTTTAATGGATTATTCAGCAACTATAAATTATTTCTTAAATAAGACCATAGGAGTTATTATTCTGGATGATTATGATATTCCAGTGACAGCAGTCTTAGTAGTGCCTAAGGATAGAGGCTGGGAAACTAAGTATGTAGGAGCAGTGATTTTAGAGAGAGAAAGAGAGTTTTATGAGGAATAAGGGTATGGGCATCCACCAGGGAGGCTACAATCCTTATATTAGGGGATGGAACTCTAGGTATTACTATTTCCCAAGATGAAAGGAACTCAGATAGTTTCAGTCAGTCCAAGCAGGGATACATAAAGTGGTGCTTCATAGGTTTCTTGGTAGTAGTTCTATAGGGTGTACTGTGCCTAGGCTTTTTAATCTCATTGATTATGGATTTTTTTATACTTATATTAATAAGAAAGGACAAAAAACAGGATGTAGGCATAACACAAAGTTATATTAGAAAGGGTTTAATTTTAAGTAATGAAGGAAGTAGCTGTTGCTGTCTAGCATCAAATTATAAAACAGTGAATGTACCAATTCCAGATTTAAACCCACCTTTTCAGAGGCCAGAACTATCAAGAAATGCTTATGATAGGCCTTTAGCAAAGTTTCCAACTGAATTTACACCTACTTACAGGATAGTGTTGGAAAAAATACAGATGGTTAATTTTGGGCTGGAGGATTGGTTGATGCAGGAGGAGAAAAATTTATTTTTACATGTTATGGTTCTTAGAGAGAAGGCTATTGCATTTTCAGAAGACAAAAGAGGCTTATAAAATAATACTTATCAAAAAACCTTATATTGTTTCAGCTATATCTCATGTGCCATTACAGAAGAAAGCATTTCCTATACCAGCTGCTATAAGAGAGGACTATACAGAATTAATTAAGGAAATGTTAAGGTCTGAATTGTATGAACAGTCAATGAATAGTTATTCAATTCAAGTATAACTACACAATATAGGGGGTGGACTTGCTAGCAAGTCCTCAACCTGAACTCAGATGGAACTCAGATGGAACTCATACTGAACTCATACTGAACCCATACTGAACTCTACTTGAACACCCAACTAAAGCTGTTCTGCTGAGTGGTGTTCATCCCTGATTATATGGTTCCTTTATCAATAGCTCAATGTGTGTTCAATCTGTGGTGAGTTTAGGTCCAAGTTTGCAGACTTGCTAGCAAGTCCGCCCCCCATATTGTGTGTTGTATATTTTATTTTCAAGAATAACAGCAAATTAAGGGTTGTTTGTGATTTAAGGGAAATAAACAAGGTTACAGTAAAAGATGCAGGATTACCACCAATGCCAGAGGAGTTTGTGGAATCTTTTCCAGGACATTGAAGCATTCAAAAGATTATTACAGAACTAAGAAATATTTTAATGATGATAATTTATGGTTATTTTAAAGATTGGAAAGGACAATATAAAATTATATAATTGGTTTTATGTTATTAAAGGACTTAATTATACAAGTCAAGATGAAATAATTATTTAATGGTAAATAAATGCAATTATAGGATCATAAGTGTATGGAAACGAAATTCAGGAGTCTCAGGAGGCTTTTGAAATTTTCAGGGAATTTTTACTATTTTTTTTTAATAATTTTATAAAGTAATTTTGATTATTTTTGGCTTTTCATAATTTACTTAGCTTTAATAGTTTTTAATCAGATGAATAGAGCTTTTCAGACTAAAAAAATAAGTTCAGAACATAGAGGAGAGAAAGCTCTATCATCTGTAATTTTTCTAGATTTTTATTAAGGTTTTAAGGTTGTAATTAAGTCTGGAAGTCTGTAAAAGCTTCAGGATGCTCCGGGTGAGGAAAGTAGGGCACATGACCTAAATATGCATATAAATCTGTAGACTCAAAATTAGATTATATATCTATCTAGATATCTAACTATTAACTAAAATAACAAATAATTCATAACAACCACTGTCATCTACATCTACATAACATTTCATCTTTTTTAATACCCTCATAAAATAAAACTTTATATAACACTTCATAAATATTATTCCACAACACATTTATATATACTTATAGGGTATAAATGAATAGTTCTCAACTTCAGGGACTCAAATATTACATCTTTTTATGAAAATAAAAACTTCATAAAAATATAAATATTCAATCAATCAAATAACTTTTCTGGTACAACTTTACTGTTGTATTTTCTTCATCTAAACTAAAAGAACATGGACTCTACATCTCTAAGCTGTTACTTTAAAATAGTCAACTGGTATTTTATTTATCAAGTATACTGATTAGCTCTTTTAATTGAGAACTCTTATTTTTAGTTAAAGGGACAGGGGTTTCTTAGTTTTATCCTACTACCTTAGATTCTACTTACAGCAAGGCAACTGTAAGAGTTTTTCTACATTGGTGGCACCCAAATTGGGGTGTGAATTTTATGGATTTTAAGAAAACTAACTTGATATCTTGACTATCTTAGCTTGAAAGAAGTTCTTATTGTATTCATTCTTTTATGTTGAACTTTGGTCTTTAGGATGTCAGTTGCTATTGAATCTGGTGTTTTGACTGCTTGTGTACCTGTTAGGGCACCAGTAAAGATTGTATATTGGAATGGTCCCAAGTTTTCTGGTGATAATTTGGATAGATTTCAATATAGGTATGAATATGCTTCTGGTTTGGATGGAGCCTTACCTTTGGATATGGTGAAGCAGATAAGGTTTTTCATGTGTGAAAGAGAGGTGGAAAAAGATGTTATTAAGATGAATGGGTATAAAACTCAGGTTTGGGGGAAGATAAAAATGGGAATTATTATGAGGTGGTCAAAGCTTTATTCATTAGAGGATCTCAAGAGTATTTCTAGGAGATGGGAATCTAAAGGTGATGTCAATTCTCTTGGTCAGTATTATCAGTTTATAGTCAAATTCCAGGTGTTTATGGAATATCTGTTGTA
The DNA here is from genome assembly GCA_030280995.1 of Hemileia vastatrix. Taxonomy (NCBI): domain Eukaryota; kingdom Fungi; phylum Basidiomycota; class Pucciniomycetes; order Pucciniales; family Zaghouaniaceae; genus Hemileia; species Hemileia vastatrix. The sequence continues at coordinate 8,277,291 of JASXTE010000019.1, read as the reverse complement.
TTGTTATATTATATATCATGATGATGAGGTAAAGTATGTGCTTTAAGATGCTATGGGGGATAAGGTTAAAAAGGTTGTTTGGGAATATCTTTTTAATTCTGATTTGATGAAGACTAGTAGAGCTGGAGAAAGTAGGGTACCATCAATGGAGTTGGTGAAGAAGGCTGTCTTGGATTATATAGATTCCCTGAATAATGCTAATATAGACCCTGAAAGAGGCACTTTGGTGAATCAAGAGGTAAATTTTGATGGAGTAGAAGATGAAGTTACTGTTGAGATTTTAAATTCTGATACTCCTGAAGAAAATGGCAAACCTGATGATACTCTTGTGGAAGAATTTTTTTTTGGTGAGGAAGAGTCAGCTTGTTTTGAGATTTTAGATTTGGTTATTCCTGAAGGTCTTTCTCTACCTAAGAATATTGTATTAGAAGACAAAGATGTTGGAATAAAATATGTTTCTGTTGTTAATGATGTTTATGTCACTAATAAATAATATTTGGGTTTTATGGAAAATTTTTAAATGGTTTATTTGGGAGTTGGATTCAGAGGATTATTTCCCTCAGGTTATGTCTTTTGAAGCAGAGACTGTCTGAAATGAGGAGGCCAATATGGTTAATAGATCTGGAATGGTGAAAGCAGTAGGCAATGGATCTAAGGTTATTGATTCTGAAGATTTTATTATGGGGGGTGAAGATAGGAATGTGGGTCCCCAAGAGGTTCCCAGGGCCAAGGTGGTTAGAAATAAAGTTCTGTTTGAAAGGCCAGTAGTGGCTTGTCAAGAGGATGCAATGGATAATTTTTTTCTGCATTAATTAAGATTGAAGAGAAGTTTAAAGTTGAGGTGGATAACTTGGATTCTCCTATAAGTTGGAAAAAGGTGTGTTATTCTTTTTGTCCTTTGGTAGGGCAAGTTCTGGAGGTCCAATTATGCAGAGTTAGGAGTTGATGGAAGTGCCCCTGGGGCACAAATATGGATTTCTACCAGGGGATATCAGGAATATTATTTCTCAAAAATGAGGATAAACTACCTAGAACTGGCTTAATTTTTTTATTTGTCTCTTCTATTATTTCTTTTGGGTTCTGTTTTCCCTCTATGATTTTTAATTCTGTCTTCCACCTGCAAGAGGATAAACTGCATTTAGAAAGTCAAAATCAAGAAAAAAATTCTCAGAATAATCCAATAAAAATCAAAAACAAAAATTACATAAATATTCTCTTTCTGACCTCCAGCAAGAGGCTAAACTACACCATAAAAATCAAAATCAACATTAAATCTCTGGATAATTAAAAACCAAGATAAAATATTTTTGAAGATTCTAAACACTCTCTTATTTTTTCACCTCCAGCAAGAGGCTAAACTGCATCATCAACATCAAAATCAAGTTAAAAGATCTCTGGATAATTTAAAATCAGGATAAAATATTTTTGAAGATTCTCATCACTCTCTTATTTTTTTCACCTCCAGAAAGAGGCTTGACTGAACCATCAAAATCAAAATCAAGTTAAAAATCTATTCATAAATAAAAATCAGGGAAAATATTTTTGAAAATTCTTAACACTCTCTTATTTTTTTTTTCTCAAAAGAGGTTAAGCTGCCCAACTTTTTTTATATTTCTAAAATTCTCTATCTCTTATTTTTGCTTTACTCTTGATAATCTCATTTAGATAGAGATTAAACATAAAAAACTTATTGAAAATATTTAGGATGAATCTTATGAAGATGATGACTACTTCCCCCATGAAGTTAAACTGGCAGGTTCAATATTTGTAGATAACAATGAAAACCTTCCCCATGTGGTTAAACTGGCTGGATTAATTTGTAAAAATAATCTCAGCAAAAAAATTCACCATGAGGATAAACTGGCTAAATATTTAAATACAAAAAACTATGTGCTTGAGGAGTTTGATGTTGGTGTAGACAAATTTGGTGAAAAATAGGTTGGAAAAGATGTGGTATATTATGATGAGGATGGTGAACTTGTGCAGGATAGTAGTAAATTTGTGAATGGTGTATATGTTGGATTATTAGAAAATTAAGTTAAAGAGAGGCTGGGTGATAGTAAAAATTTGGTTAAAAGGAGGTTAGACAAAGAAGAAGTGGTTGATGCTAAAAGAGGTGTTAAAATGGTAGAAATAAATTTGGTTAATAAGAGTTTGAAAATTTCAGAGGTGGAAAATTAAAAACCTATTATTTTAAGCAGGCAAATTCAAGGTTTAAAATTTATGGCTTATTCATGTGCAGGTGATTCAGGTGATAGGGAAGTGCCCATTGATGTAATATTATTAAAATTTCAAGATGAAGTCTGGGGACACACAGGATTTTACTTTAAATTGGTTAAATATCTATTAACATTTGAAAAGCCAGATAATTTTGATAATAATGAATGGGTGGCTATCAAGAGGAAGTCACCAGCATTTTATCTATCTGGTAGAAGATTGATGAAAAGAAGGTATCCAAATCCTCAAGTAGTAGTTACACAGGAGAAAGGGCAATATTTGGTTATGAAATCACTGCATGAAGATCTTGGGAATAGAGGTGTTGAAGAATCATATAGAAAAATTTCTGATAGATTTTGGTGGCCTGGAGTGAAGCTGGCTGTTAAATGATGGGTTCAGTCATTCAAAGAGTTTCAAAGACAATGTTATTTAAGGCAAAAGAACCTGGACATTCAACCAGTGAAATAACTATTTTTGGTAGGGCTAGTATAGACACTGCAAATAAAAAAGAGGGAAGATATAAATATTTAATAGTAAGCAGGGTTAATTATTCTGGTTGGATGGAGGCAGCACCTCTTACTGATTTCAATTCCATAAATGTGGCAGACTTCTTGATGAAGGAATGGGTGTATAGATATGCTGTGATGAGTTTGGTGACTGTAGATGGAGGTCCTGAATTTGTGACAGAGTTTAGAGAAGCTATATCAAGAGTTGGATCAAAGGTTAGGGTAGAAGCCCCATATTATTCTGAAGCTGAAGGAATGGTAGAAAGAGGGAATCAAGTTATAAAGGATGCTTTAGTTGAAATGTGTGGAAAAAGTGCTGAAAATTAGAGCCACTATTTATCATTTTTAGTTTTTGCTGACAGAATCACTTCTAAGAGGACAACTGGATATTCACCATATGAAAATGTTTTTGGTCAAAAGGCAGCTTTAACAGTTGATTTACAAGCTTAATTATATCTTGGAGTAGACTGGGTAAGTTAAGATCTACTGAAGAATTATTGTATGGAAGAATGGTTCAGTTAGAAAAGAAGGAAGAAACTTTAGAAAAGGTATATTCAAAAATTATGAACATTTTAAATCAGTCAGTAAGATATTGGGATAGTTAGCTGGCTCATAGACTTGGAAAACCTTCTAAAGCTGGAGATATAGTTTTGGTGTATAATAGAAGTTTGGAAAGTCAGTGGGGGAAGATGTTTGCTGATAGGTCAAATAGACCATATATAGTAAAGGAACAGGTTTATGGCAGTTCATATGTTTTAGTAGAGTTTGATGGTGTTTTGCTGAAGATGAGGGTAGCTTCTGGCCGATTCAAGCGGTTTTATCCAAGGGGCACCAGGAGTGCTGAAATCTAACTACAATATGAGGGTAAACTACTTAATTATTGATACAAAGAATAACTCCAAAATTAGGATTAAATACCAACTATCATTTAAAAAGATACTCTGCAAAGAGTATAAAATAACAACAATCAATAAGAAATACAATCATTAAATTCAAATTTCAAAATTTTATGGTGAATATTTGTGTTGGAATGTAATTATGTTTTTTTGGTCAAAGTGTTCACAGAGGAAACTTCTAAATTTAATATTGGCAATTTTAAGGGTAATTGACGGGCTGGTAGCTGTATGCACAATTACCCCAAAATTATAGTTAGCATAGTTTTCCTGTTTCTAGTTCAATCCTGGTGTTGTTTTTGTCATATAGGTAATTCTCTAAGACTATAAACTAGATCACTACAAAATCAAATCAATTAAACTCATTCAAAAGGTGGATTCAAATTTATTTTTTTATGTTTAATTTTTCTTTATTGAAATTTTATATGGTTTTTTTTATGTTTGAATTTTTATTTTATTTTTATTAAAATTAATTTCTTCTGGGATAATTCTCACTGGTGGTCTCAAATCATTTTTAGAAATGGAAGAGCCAACCCAGTGATCATCTCTTTATTTTGTTTTTCATGTTATTCACATTTTTAAATGAATTTTAGGTTTCTTTTCAATTTCTTTCCTATGTATCCCACAATCAAGGTGGACTTGGATGTGAGTATGAATTTAGGGGTACAGCTCATCAAATGGCTGGGAGGCATTTCATATTTTTATGTTATTTTATATATTTTAAATTTTCAAATTTTAGATCCTCTTTTAAAATTTTTTTATTTTCATTTTAAAATATTTCATTTCAAATTTTATTTTTTTGTTTGAAAATTTATTACATAATAAATTTAAGTAAAATAATAATAATAATAATAATAATAATATAAAAAAATAATAATAGATTGATTTGATTTGATATAGTTTTTTTTTAGTTTCTTTAATTTTTTATCAAGGAGCTAGGAGAGCTATGGAAGCTTTTCTCTTGAAAAAGAAGGCAGAGAGAAAGTTTCTAGAGTGGTTCTATTTAAATTCTTTATTTCATCAAATTAAAAATCATGTTGGTGATCCAACCAAGTGGCCATCTTAAAGTTAAATTTGAAAACTTAATCCCTGGCATAAACTTCTTATCAATATTTAGGGGGATATTCTTTATAATGGGCCAGATTAATGTTGAACATTTAATATAGTTGTTGGGAAACTTCATTGCATTTTTCAGTAATAGAAGTTGGATCTGGATCAGGGATATAATAATCAGATGTAGAATAATGAGATCCAGAAGAATCTGTATTAGGTCAATAATGAAGTTTCAAATATCTAAAATTTAAAAGAAGAAAGAAGATTTTAAAATACTTACTAGAATAAATAGTGTCAAGGTTAAATTTCAATGGTAGACTTGGTAGAAATATTTCATCTATGAGAGATGATTAGGGGTTTAGGATTTTGTGATAAGCAGGTGATTTGAAAAAGATTAAGAAGTTAGAAGTTTGAGTAGGAATAGGTGGAACTTTGACAATTGGACTATTCCTTTTCTTACAGTGTAAAGGTGGAGTACTTGGAGATCTGGGTCTTATTAAAGAGGTAAAAGAAGAAGGTCAATGGGGGCTGCTAAATTCAAGATGAATAGGTATAGGCTTGGTTATAGGAGGTGTAGAGATAGTAGATGGAGAAGGAGAAAGCTCCAGAAAAGTTTTAGATAAAGATGGATTTAACATAGCTTTTGGAGAAGTTGGGGTTCTATGTATGGAAGAGGAGAGAATTTATTGAAGAGATGAAGGAGGACCCAGGGATTCAGAGTCAGAAAGAATGTTCAAGAAGGAAGAAGGTTTCAAAGGAGCAGGATTTTTGAGGGAGCGGGTTTAGGAGATGGAGTAGAAGGATGAAAGTGGGAAGCAAAGCTGGTGGCTGGAAATGTGAATGAGACATATTTGAGGCCAGAACATGTTCTCTTCTTTTCAAACAGTTGGAACAGGCCCTGTTGTAGGTGTTTCTTTTCAGGTTGTAGATGTAGGTTCACTCTTGGTGAATAAAGGAGAAATAATCACAGGCTTGATCTTTGGAAACAGTGAATTTGGAAGACGTTTTCTTGAAAAGTTGATAATAAGGATGAAAAAGTTAACCTGGTTTGGAGGATAGAAAATGGAGAAAAAGGGATATTTGTCAAAACTTGGCCTCAAGGATATTAGAAGGAAGTTGGAATTGATTGAATGTTTGGTCCACCAAGACCTTTGACTGTAGTATTCTAGAACTGATCTACTATTACCATAAACTGGAAATTACTTTCTCTTTGGTCCACCAAGACCTTAAACTGGCAATTCATTCATTATATGGAGAATTCGGGTGAGAATTTTCAGATTGGTTAGTCCACCAAGACTATTAGCTGAAAATAAATTAAATTTTGGTTTGCTAAGATTTCTAGTAGGGAATGCTGATCTATTTGGACACTCAATTCAGTCATTTTTTATTTATCACTGTTTCATCAGTAGTCATACTGATACTGTCAGTCTGAGGTCAAGTACAAAAATGAGAACTAGCTTGAATGGTCAGTGTCTAGAAGATTTTAATGTTCCTATATGAATACTGTAGTACAAATCCAATAAGTATTAAAATGTAATTCAATATAAGGGTCTCAGTAATATAATTCTCACTAATTATATATATGGCTTACAATCTTATAGTTGGTAGAAAAATAGATTTCATAATTCAGATACTATTAAAAGACTTTATAAGTGCTATTGATATGTATTGTGATTGATTTGGTTATATGGTTGAATTGTAATGATAAAGAATATAGAAAACAAGATCAAAAACCCCCTCCTTTGATATACAATAAATTCCCCAATGAACCACTTGATTTACCAGTTCTCTACACAGTTAATGACGCCTAATTCAAGCTAATAGACATTTCCAGCAACACAAAGAGTGACCAGTAACATAATTAGAATGATATCACCCGCCAAAATCCTGTAGTAATAGGGATAATCCATCAAAAATAAAGAATAAGCAAAAAAGAGAGTATATGCATAGTATACGTAAAAATAAAATACTAAAAAGGGAAAATAAAGACTAATTATTACTTAATAATAAGGAGGATTAACTGTAGAAATTTTGGGGCTAATCATGACATTATACTACGTGAAATCCCCATTCAAAAATAACCAAAATTGACTGTAAAACCACTTAAAAACCCAAAAAAGGGCATGAGATGTGGTGTAACTACATGCAGTCCTTGGGAGGCACTTTCACGGGTGAATTCTTGACTAATTTAGGCAAATTTAAGGGTGGTAGTGAATTAAAGCACCAAGTTTGAGGTTAATAATGAAATTAGTGCATATAAAGAGGGTCAATGCATTTATAATTAAGCTAGAAGACTAAATAAGCCCCTGTCCCCTATTTTAGTGTGTTTCCCCACAGTGGGCGTAGAATTTGGGGTAATTCTAGTGTGAAAAACTAAATTTGCTAAAAATGAAGCTATTCATATGGGAAAAATGCAGGCAGTATGTGGCCAGTACACAGAAGCCTTTTCTGGCATAAAAAACACCAAATTTGAAAAGTATTATTTTTATGCATTTGAGTAGCCAAATCAATAGTCCTAATTAAGACAAATTGAACTTTCAAAGCGCATTTTTAATATTATTAAATTTATAGCACATATAATCAACTTTTAAGTGATTTAAAGCACATTTCTTATTTTATACATAAAACAAAGAAAACAACAGCTTTAAGTCTACTTAAAAATTATGTAGCCTTATATTTAAGGTTCTTAAGATTACCATAATATATTACAACTTAATATTAAGTAAATAAGACTTATAAAAGGTGGATATATGCATGTATAAAAGGTGTTATAATGGCATATTTTGTATACTATCATAAATTTACTTATGTATACTATTTGTGTACTCTAATTTATTGCTCCCATGTATAGTCCATGTGTTTAAAATAACTTATAAGTACTTTTTACTCAGTCCTGGGGATATCCAGTCTGACAGATACTCACTCATTTGGACAACTCAGTCATTGATGGATATGGTGCAGCTAACTTTAGGAAATGAAGATGTCAAAATGGACAAAATTTATTATGGTTAAAGAAAGATGGAAATTTTTAAAGCTTGTTGATGGATATTTTACAAGACTGGAAATAAAAGTGCTAAAAAATTCTGGAAAATATAAAATTCTGATAAATTTTTAGGAGTGGTTTAAAGAGTTGGAAATTTTTTTGAATGTTGTGATTCCAAATTTTTAGAAGTTGGATAGAAACTGAAAAGTTAGTAAGTCTCTTTGGTAGACTATTTACAAGGAATCTTGGAGGAACTTATGGCTGGAATAGAATCAAAAGTATATAGCTCAGTAGGTGTGGAGCCTACTCTCTCATGCTGTGACAATTTGGGGATTGGTAGATAGGAGTCTGAAGTTATTCTAACCTTACTCTTAGTAGTGGAATCATCACAAGAAAAGTGTCAGCCTGTATGTATCCAGGACTGAGTAAAAATTGCTTATAAGTTATTTTAAACACATGAACTATACATGGGAACAATAAGTAAGAGTACACAAATAGTACACATTAGTAAAATTATGATAAATACACAAAAAATGCCATTATAACACCTTATATACATGCATATATCCACCTTTTATAGGTCTTATGTACTTAATATTAAGTTGGAATATGTTAGTGTAATCTTAAGAACCTTAAGTATAAGGCTACATAATTTTTAAGTACACTTAAAGCTGTTATATTCATTGTTTTACGCAAAAAACAAGAAATGCACTTTATTTCACTTAAAAGTTGACTATATGCGCTATAAAATTGAGAATATAAAAAATGCGCTTTGACAGATCAATTGAGATCATTGAGGACTATTGATTTGGCTATTTAAATGCATAAAAATAACACTTTTAAAATTTGGTGTTTTTTATGCCAGAAATGGCTTTTGTGTACTGGCCACATACTGCCTGCTTTTTTCCCGTGTGAATAGCTTCATTTTTAGAAAATTTAGCTTTTTCACACTATAATTACCCCACATTCTATGCCCACTGTGGGGAAACACACTAAAATAGGCAACAGGCACTTATTTAGTGTCCTAGCTTAATTAATAGTGCATTGACCTTGTTTATATGCACTAATTTCATTAATAACCTCATTCTTGACATCTTATTTCATCACCACGCTTAAATTCGCCTAATTTTAGTCAAGGATTTACCCGTGCAAGCGCCTGCCAAGGACTGCATGTAGTTACCCCACATCTCACGCTCTGTTTTAAGTTTTTTGGTGGTTTCTCAGTCAATTTTAATTATTTTTGGATGGGAATTTCACATAGTATAATGTCAGGATTAGCCTTTCCATTTATACAGTAAATTCCCCTTATTCTTAAGCTATTATTAACCTTAAAAATTCTCCTTTAGTCTTTTATATTATTGTTTTATACGCATATACTCTCTTTTTGTCTTTTTCTTTAATTTTGATGGATTTCCCTTATTATTACAGGCTTTTGGTGGTTTTTACTTGTCTAATTATGTCATGGATCACTAGGAATGTTGATGGGAAGGTCTATTAGTGGATTTGAGGCGTCATTAACTGTGTATTGGAAGGTATATCAAGGGATTTATTGGGGAAACTCAGTGTGTATAAAAGGAGGAGGTTTTTGGGTCTTGTTTCTGCATTCTTTATCATTACAATTTACACCATATAACCAAATCAATTACAATACACTTCAATTAGTACTTTTATAAGACTTTTGAGTAGTATCTGAATTATTATAATCTAATTTTATACCAACTAAAAAGATTGTAAGCCACATATAAAAATAGTGAGAATTATATTACTGAGACCTTTATTCTGAATTATATTTTACTATTTGTTGGATTTATACTACAGTATTCATATAGGACCATTTAAATCTTTTAGACAAAGACTTTTCAAGCTATTTCACGTCCTTGTACTTGATCTTAGCCTGACATAAAGTATGGTTTATTTAAATTTTATTTCAAGATCATATTAATTATAATCAGAGAGAAAAACTGGATCTACCCGAAAAAATATTTTATCAGCACTAAAGAATCAAAATTTTAAAGAAGAGAAGAACATTCAAGATAAATAATCTATTTGAAATATTTCAACATCATTATTAAAACTTTCCATCAATATGTTTCTCTTCATAATATCTTCATTATTATTGGAAGAGGTTTTGTGAAAATATGTTAAGAATTTTTGCTTCATTTCATCACAATAGTCTAGAAAGAGATATCTATGAATTTTTTGGATAATTGATAATTTAATCAATCTGCACCTAGCCAACATCATCATTATTGGCAATTTTGATAGATTAGGAGAAAATTTAAGAGTTGGAAGATAATTTTGTTGTTGGATTTAGAATTACTAGGTGGATTATAAAGATTAAATAAAGGACTAACTCTTAGAGCCAGGAAATAAGGTTTCAGAAAATCTTAAGGAAGAAACTGGAAAGATAGGATTTGGATCATGAGAAGCAGGAGGAAGCTCAGAGTTGAATTTTATAGAGGATGAAGATTTTTTAGCTTTTATATTTCTGAAGAAGATTAGGATTTTTTACAGTCTCATTTTAGGAATGGTAGGATCTGGTAAAGCTTCTGGAACCATATATAGGTTTGTTCTGGAAGGAATAATTGGAAGATTACATTTAATTATCTAGAGCCAGAAAATATCACAGGCAGTTCTTCCAGGAAGAAAAGGGTTAGAGATCAGACAAGGAACCAGGTATTTGGCAAAAAGTTCACATGTGACATAGAGATCATTTGAAAATATTTTTATGGGGATTTTGGAGAAAAGATGAAGTGAAATTATTTCTCAGGATTGTATTGGAGCAGATGGTTGAAGAGGTTGAAGAGAAGATGAATATGTGATCAATCATATATGCAAATTAAAGAATAGGTTTATTCTTCATTGAAGGCAGGATTCAGAAGACAAAATATTAGTATGGCACTAAGAATTTTTTTAGGATGATTATCAATGGTTTTTTTAAATATTTGAAAGGCTAATCTAATTTTATATGATTTTTTTTTAAAAGAATGGATGGTTTTATGTTGTTAAAGGGGTTGATTTTACAAGTCAAAATGAAATAATTATTTAAAATTCAATAAATGTAAGTATAGTCTCAAAGGTGCATGAAAAAAAATTCAGGAGTCTCAGAAAACTTTTGAAATATTCAGGGAATTTTTACTATTTTTCTTCTATTTTTAATAATTTTACAAAGTATTTTTGATTATTTTTGGTTTTTCATAATTTACTTAACTTCAATGATTTTTAATTAGATGGATAAGGCTATTTAGACTACAAAAATTAGTTTGAAATGTATAGGAGAAAAAGTTCTATCATCTGTAATTTTTTTTATATTTTTTTATTAAGGTTTTAAGGTTCTAATTGAGTCCGGTAGTCTGTACAAGCTCCAGGATGCTCCGAGCGGGGAAAGTAGGGCAAATGACCTAACTATGCCTATAAAGCTGTTGACTCAAAATTAAAGTATATATCTATCTAGATATCTAAATATTAACTAAAAAAACAAATAATGCATAACAACCACTACCATCTACATCTGCATAACCTTTCATATTTTGTAATACCCTTATAAAATAACACTTTTGTATAACACTTCATAAATATTATTCCAAAACACTTTTATATATACTTATAGGGTATCATTGAAAAGGTCTCAACTTCAGGGACTCAAATATAAAATATTTTCATGAAAATAAAAATTTTATAAAAATATAAATATTCAATCAATTAAATAACTTTTCTGGTGCAACTTTACTGTTGTATTTTCTTCATCTAAACTAAAATAACATGGATTCTAAATCTCTAAGCTGTTATTTTAAAATATTCAACTGTTTTTTTCTTTATCAAGTAGAATTATTAGATTTTTTAATTGAGAACTCTTATTTTTAGTTAAAGGGACAGGGGTTTCTTAGATTTATCCAAATCCCTTGGATTCTGCTTACAGCAAAGCAACTGTAAGAGTCTTTCTGAAACATGCATTAAATATATTAGGAGATATTATTGGAGGCTACAATGAGCTCAAACTGAATTTATTTTCAAGACCTATGACTACATTTGAAACTCCATTGGGCACTTCAGGTTGACAAGGTTACCCCAAGGCACAACAAATTCTGTGTTGGTATATCAAGCACAGATGATGTGGATAATTCAGGAGGAAATTCCAGAAAATGTGGGAATTTTTATTGAGAATGGTGGTATAAAAGGTCCAGCTTCCAATTATAATGGCAAGGTTCATGAGGAGAACCCAAGCATCAGAAGCTTCATTTGGGAGTATGCAATCATGCTTGAAAGTGAATTTTAGGATATAGTAGGCTGGATTAACAGTCTCAGGGTCTAAATTTTCATTTTTCATGCAAGAACTAAATGTTGTTTGAAATGTGGTATGTAGGAAAGAGAATATCACTTAAGAAAAACAGAAAAACAAGGTACTTACGTGACAAAGACCATGAAACACTACAGAATTTAGAGGGTTTTAAGGTATTTGTACATATGTAAGAATATTTATTCCTCAGTTTACCTTTTTATCTTCTCCATTAAGGCAATTGACAAGGAAAGATGTTGTATGGGATTGTACAGAGGAATTTGAAGAATAATTTTAACAGTTAAAGAGAATTTTAGGAAAAGATATTCTCTTAAAGAAATTGGAATATGGACCAGGTGCTGGAATGATTACTCTAGCCATGGTTTCAAGTGTGTCAGCAGTGGGCTCAGTTTTACTGCAAGAAGAAAAGAAAGGTAAAAATAGGCCTTTCCTTTATAAATAAAAGACTTTTAAAAATGTAGATTCTAGGTACTCACAGTCTAAACTGGAGTTATTTTGAGTTGCAAAGATCCAGAAGAAGTTTCAGTGGATGCTTTGGGGGAACCATTTTAAGTTGCAGGTTGATGCAATATCACTAGTGCAGATGATTAGTATTCCAAGTTTACCAGATGTGCCTATGACTAGATGGATGGTGTAGACTAATTTATTTTCTTTTGATTTGGTTCATAATCCAGGAAAATCTATCACAATTCCAGATTCTGTATCTAGGAGGCCATTGTGTGAAGAAAATTCTGAGGTAGAAAAATTTGAAGAAGATAAAAATTAGATTAATGGGCTAGATTATTGTCATCAGAGGTTTATTAGTTCTAGGAATGATGTCCAGGAAGACATTAAACTATCAGGGAATATACAAAAAGACACAAAACTAATGAAAAGCATCCGCAACGGCATTAAACTAAGGGATGTACAAGAGCATTTGGATGGTGTCCACAAAAATGTTAAAGTAAGAACTAAATATGAGTTTTTAGTATGTGATGAAAATAAACTAAAAGAACTTAAGGTAAATGTCCATGAAAAAGATTATCATAGGAATCTAAGGGAAATTAAAGTGCAAGAAATAGATGTTGAAGCTAGTGTAGCAACAAGATGAGTTTAAAATGAAAGGTTTGAAGATTCAAATGATGAGGATGACTTGATGAGTAGTCAAGAAAGTAATTCACCTTTAGAGGACAGCAATTTATAAAATGGAGTGGCTTCTTATGAGGAAGCAGAATTATTGAGTTTATATCTGGAATAAAAAAGTCAACCAGATTATTGTGATGAAAAGAAGTGGTGCAAGATTGAGAAGCATGCTAAAAATTATTTTATTAAAAATGGGAAGGTATGGAAGGATCATTCTTCATCTCAAAAGTTGGTTATTCAAGCAAGGGAAAGAAAAGAGAAGATTCTTAAGGAATTTTATGAGAATTTAGGAAATCGGGATCAAGATGAAACTTAGCACAGAGTAAAGAAGAGATTCTGGTGGCCAAATATGAAAGACAAGGTAAAAAATTAAGTTAAGTCTGGCTCAGAATTTCAGAAAGAAAAAAGGGAAAGGAAAGGAAACAGGTGAAGATACTATTTTTGGAAGGATTAGCTTAGATTCATATAAAAGAAGGACACTTTAAATACTTGGTAGTAGCAAGGGATGATCTTTCAGGATGGGTCAAAGCAAAACCTTTAGTAAGTCTCAAGGTGAGTAATATAGCTGAATTTTTGAAGAATGAATGGGTATACAGATATAGTGTAATTAAGATAGTAAAAGTGGATTGTGGAACTGAATTTGCCAGAGAGCTTCAGGAAGTTATCAAAAGCCTTGGCACCAAGATTTTAGTTGTGATGCCATATTATCCAGAGGCAGAAGGAATGATTAAGAAAGGGAATCAAGTAATCAAATATGCACTAGTTAAGTTATGTTGAACTAATGGTGAAAAATGGAATAGTTGTTTTCCACCAGCTCTATATGCAGATAGGATTTCAGTGAAAAGGACAACAGGATTTTTACCCTATGAACTCATGTTTGGTCAAAGGGTGGTATTACATATTTATCTGGAAGCTGGATCTTTTCTAGTATGTGATTGGGATCAAGTGCACTTGACTGATTATCTAAATTTAGTGAGGGTAGCACAGCTTTAAAGTAAGGATTATTTCATGGAAAAGGCATATAAAAGAATTATGCAAATCTGCAACAAGTCAGTGAAATATTGGGATGAGCATTTAGTGCATAGAATAAGGAATCCATTGGACCCAGGGGATCTAGTTTTAGTATATAACAGAATTCTAAAGAGCCAATGGGTAAAAATGTTTTCAGGTAGAGGGAATGGTCCTTATAGAATAAGGAAAAAAATCACTGGAGGAATCAGCTGGTAATGAAGGTAATCAATGTGTAGTGGCCAATCATATCCAAATATTCTACCTAAGAGGGGTACCAGTAATACAAGAATTACCTCTGGAATGAGGAAAACTACCAGAATTACCTCTGGGATAAGGAAAAACTACCAAATTTACCTCCAGGAAGAGGCTAAAATAACAAATTTTTATCATTTACCCCAGAAAGAGTGTAAACTATCATTAGTATGTTGATTTTCTTATGGGACTCATATGAGGCTATGACACAGCTGTGGTGGATAGGGTGCTAGCAATGAAAAAGAAACTATGGCTGAATAAGCAGTTGGCATTAGTACTCACAGTAGATTTTATGGATTGAAGTTTTAATGTCTTTTGAGGAGATATGAAGAAAAGGATGAGCTGGATAGAGGAAATTCTATCTGGGTAAATCAGAAAGCTAATTTAGACTTAGCAGAAGGTGGGTAACTTAATCTGAAGAAGATTGGAAGATGGAGCGCCCAATTCAGGAATCTGGATTCATGAAAAATCTCACACAATAATTATTAATTAAGGGCTCAAAAGTTGTTTAAAGATAGTAGAGGGAGCATAGGAAAGCACTCTCTGAAACTTTTTACACAAGATAAGACGTAAGTGTGTTGTAAAGAACTACATGCTGTGGTATTAAAAAGTTAAGTATGGCACTCAAGTTTATTAAAAATAGATTTATAAGGAATGATTTTTGTGATCAGAAAGGCCAATCTAATTTTAAAATTGTTCTATTAAAAAAATTAAGTATTAAAAGTGGTTAAAAAGGGTTGATTTTACGGGTCAAGATTTAACAGATAATTACTAAGCAGATAATGCAGGTATAGGTCTAAAAGTTCATGTAAATTAATTTCAGGAGTCTCAAAAATCTTTGGGAGTCTTTCCTTTTTTTCACTATTTTTAATAATTTTATAAAATATTTTTGATTATTTTTCATTTTTCATAATTTGCTTAACTTTGATAATTTATTACAAGGTGAATAGGACTGCGCAGAATTCAAAAATAAAAATGGAATATATAAGAAAAGAAGCTCTATTATCTGTAACTTTTCTAGATTTTTAATTAGTATTTCAAAGGTTCTAATTGAGTCCAGAAGTCTGTACAAGCTCTGGAATTTTCCAGACAAGCTCCATACAAACTCTGGAGATCTCCAGACAAGCACCAGATGAGCTCAGGAATGCTCTGGTTAGGGAAAGTAGGGCACATGACATACTTTGCATATAAAGCCTGTAAACTTGAAATTAGATACATCTATCTAACCATCTATCACACAACATTGAACAACAAAAAAATATATTTTAACAATCAATAATTATTTTTTCATGACAAATTATAGAAATTGTAATACCCTTATAGATATAATACTTTTTCATAACAATATATTTAGTTCACTCATTATCATTAATATTAAACTACATGTTACCATTTTATAGGTCTCATCATTAGGGATCAGATTTTAACAACTAAATCTTATAAAAATATATTATTCAATCATTTATATAACTTTTCTAAATACAGCTTCACTGTTGTGTTTTTCAACTTCATTATAAAAAACACAGGTTCTATGTCTAAACACCATCAATATCAAATAGTTTATGTGTCATTTCCTATTATGTAGAGGTTATAGCTAAGTTAATTGTGAACTCTTTATTTACTTAAAGGGACAGGGTTTTCTTTTGTTTATCCAACTCCCTTGGATTCTGCTTACAGCAAGGCAACTGTAAGAGTCTTTCTACATTGGTGGTGCCCAGTATGGGGTGCAAATTTTTTGGTTTTTAATTGATCTTACTTGATATCTGGACTGTCTTATCCTGCAAGAGGCTTATTTAACAAACTCTATGGTCTTCCAAAATTGGCGGAGCCCTTTGTTGGTTTATTTGGTGTTGTTTTGATATGCCTTAAATGGCATTGTTTAATAATTAGGTGTTTTTCTGGATTTACTCAGAAAATATTGGGACTAAAGGAATTTGAATACTACAAATGGATAGCCCCAGGCTTTCTCTATATTTTATGTCTTGATGACATTTTTTAGATTTTAAGTATTAAGGTGATAATTTCTAATTTTTCATTGAAAAAAATAGCTGTTTAATTTTTTTTTGAGTTTGAGGGCTAACCTTAAGTCTTAGTTTTAAGTGCTTAGTACTGTTAGAATGAGCTAAATTTTCTCTAAATTTTATTTCACGATGTTGTTATAGCCTAATTACATGTTTTAAAGGTTTTAGTAGTTGTAGTAGATTTTTCTAAGTAGTTTGGGTTTTTTGGTGGTTTTTGGTGGTTTTATGACTTCAGGGTGGTCCAGCCGCCTCAGGTGGGCGGACCACCCACCTTGGTGCTAGAAGGCTGGGAAGAATTTCTAGAGGGGTTTTATGCAATTTGGCAGTCAAGAACACCAAATTCGTTGGTGTGCATGGGCTCTTAGATAGTGGTCTTTGTGTACATAGTAATTAAGACAGTTTGCGGTGTGGTAGCCTAAAGTTTAGTACGGCACCTAAATATGTAAATGGAGTTATTACGGCGTGCAAGATTGACGTTATTATTTTTTTATATATAAAAGGGTTTTATTTAATTTATTTGAGTTTTAAATATGAAGAAATTGGTCACGAGCGAATGACTACACGAAAACAATTTATTTTACGGAGAAAACTTATTTTTACGGTCTGAAAAATTTATAAGTATTAAGTCGAGTCACTCAAGAACCTTGGGAAATTTTCCCAGAATTTTTACTATTTTTCTTATATTTTTAAATGAATTTTAAAGTTTTATAGAAATATTTACGTTTTCAGAAATTACTTAACTTCGATGAATTTTCACGGGGTAATTAGAGCTGCGCAGACTACGAAAATTAGTTTGGTATGTAAAGAGGAAGTAGCTCTATTATGTGTAATTTTTCTAGATTTTTTATTATAGTTTTAAGGTTCTAATTGAGTCCGGAAGTCTGGACGGACTCCGCTTCGACTCCGTACGGACTCCGTTCGGACTCCGCTTCGGCTCCGTACGGACTCCGTACGGGCTCCGGATTGACTCTGGAAGAGCTCTGGAGGGGAAAATTTAGGCACGTGACTAGGAATACTTAAGCGACTCTCAAACTCGAAATTGAGGGGGGAACACATCATACAGCTTAATCTTTAACCACCACAGTCTCATTTTTTATTACTCAACAAATTAAAATAACTTGTAATACCCTTATAACATTATTATTTTTTTACATAACATTTTAGAAATACAATTCAACAGTTTAAATAACACTTCATACAGGGTATCTTTAGAAAGGTCTTCATCACTGGGACTTGATTATTGCTGTCTCATAAAAATTAAAAATATTATAAAAACATAAAAGTCAATCTTTTCAGATCTTTCACTGGTACACCTTAATTGTTGTTATCAGTATTTCTTTATCAACAGCCACGATCATTTAATCTCAATAAGCGTTAATTATTTTAGAGTTTCATTATTTTTATCAATCAGATTCAAGTAGATTGGTTAGCTTAGTGATTTAGAATTCCCATTTTGTTATTTTTATTGGAAGGACGGGGTTTTCAGCTAAATCCACACATCTCCTCCGGATTCTGCTTACAGCAAGGCGACTGTAAGAGTTTACCTTACCATAGTTGGCGCCCAACGTGGGGTTCGATTTCTCTAGCTTTCTTTAACGACTTACTTGGATCAAGAACGTTATTAGCCTGCAAGAGGCTTATTTTCTGGAACTCTAATTGGATTTTTGTTATTGGCCTGCAAGAGGCTTGTTATTTTATCGATTGTTAACGCTTTTCATTACTTATTGGGATGTCTTCTTCTGCTGTTGCTTCTGGATCTTCTAACCCTCTTACTCCCTCAGTTAGAATTGTTTCTTGGGATGGCCCAAAGTTTGATGGGGAGGAGGTTAAATGGTTCATTAGCAGGTATGAAGCTGCTGCTGCTGTTGATGGTGCTTCTCATGTGGATATGGTGAAGCAAGTTAGATTTTTTATTGCCGATAGGGAGGTGGAAAAAGAGGTTATTGCTATGCAGGAATTCAAGGACAAGGATTGGGTTAAGCTTTCTAAAGCTATGGTTGATAGATGGGGTGTTAGGTTTAATATGATGGACCTCAATAAAATTGTTGGAGACTGGCAAGCAAAAGGTGGTGTTTCTTCTATGGCTGACTTCAAAAAGCTCTGTGTTCAGTTTGATGAAGTGGTGGAATATCTCATACTGGTGGACGAGTTAGTGCATGAGAACCAAGCAAAAGATTTGTTTTGGTCAGCATGCAGCAGGGATATTCGAATGGACGTCTTGAAGGATCTTTCAAGAAAAGATTTGATGAAGGAACTGCCTAATGGTGATCAGAAACTGCCGGCTCTGGAGGTTATCAAAGAGAACATTCAAGCCCATCTAAAGTTATTGGCGTTGGACAAATATCAAGAGTCATGCACTCAATATGTTAGCAAGGTTAGCGAAGTTTTGGCCGAAAATAACGATATTATGGTCAAAGCCCAGGAGGCCAAGAAGGCTCAAATGGGATTACCTGCTGCTAAAGTTGAGGGTAATGTAGATAATAAGATGGTCGATCACTTGGCCGATTTAACGAAACAATTAAAAATATTTGTTCAAGAAACCCAGAAGGCCAATAAGGCCCCAATTGCTTCTTCATCGACGTCGACTTCTTATCAGTCTAGAGGTTATGAACGTCGAAATTATAATGGCAATAACAACGGTAACCGCTTCCCAGGCAATGGGAGAAATGGTGGGAATGGTGGTAGTAATTATAGAGGTGGCTATGATGAGCCAAAGGTGTGCTCTTATTGTAATAGGAGAGGGCACAGAGCAACAGTTTGTTTTTCTCTTGATAAGGATATGGATGCTGGGCGAGTTTTATTTGATGGTAAAGTTTATAAATTTCCCGATGGTTCGTTCATCAAGCCCAGTGATGGACAGTCGCCTTCTGATTTGGTCAGAAGAAGTTTAACGGCTGAAAGGAGAGCCAGATTTGAAGAGGTAACGGATGAAGATGTTAATGCCAAGAGTGGCAAAAATGGTAATGGTAATGGTGGTAAAGCTGACAAGGGCAAGGAGAAAGAGGTCAGTAAAGCCACATTTTCTACTTCTTTTGGTGGTTTAGAGCTGGCGATGGTTGCCCAGGTGGAGGGTAGCTGTATGGCTGGCGAATACGATGTTAATGCTGCTAGAAGAGCAGCTGCTACTAAGGCGAAAAGTAGCATTCAGAGCCAATTGAGGGCTAATCCTGGCAAGGCCAATAACAAAGTGAACCCTTACTCTAAGGACAAGATTTCTAGTGCTCAAACTGCCGCCAACAAATTGAACCCTTACTCTAAGGACGAATTATATAAAATGCAGAAGGGGATTGCTGATATGGGGCCCCCTAGTTATGGCAAGTTTGATTTAAATGGTGAGCCTATGCCAGAGGATGATTCGGATTCTGAGGAGGACGTACCGTTGGCGTCTCTACCCAGACCAAGTTTTAGTGGTCCCATCCCAATGGAGGGAGTAAGAAGGACTAGCAATGGATCAGGATTAGTGCAAGAAGCTGGTGACGGAGTTAGGGTTATAGAAAGTGAAGATGTTATAATGGGGGGTGAAGATGGCTCGGTTGGACCTCAAGAGGTACCCAGGGCCAAGGTTGTTAAATCAAAGGTCCAGTATGAGCGGCCAGTAGTTTCTGGTCAAGCTAATGCGATGGACGCAGTTTTGAATAGGGTGAATCAACTTCAGATTCCCTTATCTTTGGGGGAGTTATTTACGATTAGTCCGGCGCTTGCTGAAAAGCAAAAGAAGCATTTGACGAGGCGTCGGGATTCCACTGGAGAGGTGGAATATATTTGTGAAAATGCTGAAAAGTTTGGGGAAGATGTAGATACACATTTTTCCGCTCCCCTGGGTTACCTGGTGGTAACTCTTAATGGTAAAGAAGTAAAGGCCTTGGTCGATTCAGGGTCTCAAATTAATTTAATTTCATTGGAGCAAGCGACGAGTATAGGCTTGCCAATTAAAAGTGGAACTGGGGGAAACCTCAGAGGTATTGGAGGGCATGCAACAGAGCTGATGGGTACTGCTGAGCATGTCAGGTTAGGCATTGGTGGATCTGTTGGTAAGGTTCACTTTTATGTGGCCAGAGGAGCAGTCAAAACTGTTCTTGGTGGTCCTTTTTTGATGGATTTTGAGGCCAGGATAGGGTATCAAGCTGGCATGGGGATTAGTTTGGAGATCACTGGTGAAGATATGCGGAGGTTACATATGCGTTTAGCGCCTCCTGGAGATGAAGGTTGGGAAACACGGCCAGGGATTACTACTCTGTGCCAGTGTTGTGTTTGCACCAAGAAGCGGCATATAAAACGGACGGCTTCTGGTGAATTATGTTTGTTGGAAAGGGATGGATGCCCTCATTTTTTGGGGTAGCAGGGGCTGATCACTCTAATGTTGTAATCTCTCCTCAGGATGAGATCCCGGATTGCAATAGGTCAGCTCACTTGGAGATAATTCAAGTGGACTCTCAATTATTTTCTGTTAATATTACTTTGGAGTGCAAATACGTTTTGGACTTTTCTATATGTTTATTGGATTTACCCGGTTTTTCTATTAAATTTAAAAACGGTGAAAAAGGCAAAATGGGCCAAATTAGGTTGGATAAAAATTGGAAGGGTATGTTTTTGGACCTCCAGCAAGAGGGTAAACTGCGAAAATCTTATCAAAACCCGATTAAAAATCTTAGTATAATTAAAACAAAAAAAAATAATTTTTGTGAAAATTCTATTATGGACCTCCAGCAAGAGGTTAAACTGCAATTATCTCCTTCTATCATGGACCTCCAGCAAGAGGGTAAACTGCGAAAATCTTATAAAAATCCAATAAAAAATCTCAGTATAATTAAAACTCAAAAAAATAATTTTTGTGAAAATTCAATTCCGGTCCTCCAGCAAGAGGTTAAACTGCCGACTTTCTTTACAGGTGATTTAATGTTGGATAAGGGAAGAAAAGGTGTTGGAAAATCTGTTTATAAATTAGACGAGGGAAAGGAGAAAAGGGTAAAATTTAAAAATGAAATAAAATATTTTTCTAATTTTTCTTATTCTGATTCTGGCGATGAAGAAGATTCATTTGATGAAAGTTTTAATGGCGATGTTTTACCTCAAGTTAATTTAGATGTGGTCGCAGCCAAATATAAGAAAGTAGCAAATAAAGTTCTACCTATTAATGAGCCGCTACCTGCTGAATTAAATCCACCTTTGAGAAGACCAAGGTTATCAAGAGATCCTTATGAAAGTCCCTTGGTAAAGAATCCGCCTGAATTTTCTGAGACGTCAAGAATCACTTTTGAGAGACTGGGTGTTGTTAATTTTGGACCTGATGGTTGGTTGTCTGGAGAAGAGAAGAAGTTGTTGTTGGATGTGATGGTCAAGCGAGAGAAGGCCATTGCTTTTGTAGAAGAGGAGAGGGGTGTGTTGAAGCATTCCTATGGGGAGCCTTACAAGATTCCTGTGGTATGTCATGAACCGTGGCAGCAGAAACCGATTCCTATTCCAGCTGCATTGAAAGAAGCTTATATCGAAGTTGTCAGAGAACGGATACGCACTGGACTGTATGAGCAATCAACATTAAGTTATTCTAGTCCGGTATTTTGTATCAAGAAACCAAATGGCAAGCTTAGAGTTGTTCATGATCTTAGGGAATTAAATAGGGTTACAATAAAGGATGCTGGGATACCGCCTAGTGCTGAGGAGTTTGTTGAAGCATTTGCAGGGAGAGTGTGTTATGGTTTGGGAGATATTATGGGTGGATATGATGAGAGAGAGTTACATCCGGACTCAAGGCCTCTCTCTACATTCGATACGCCACTTGGACGTTTACAGTTAACAAGATTACCTCAAGGAGCAACAAATTCGGTTGCAGTTTATCAAGCTCAGATGGCTTGGATCCTTCAAGATGAAATTCCACAATATGCTGGAAACTTTATAGATGATGGAGGAATTAAGGGACCAACAACCGACTATGATAACCAGGTGTTGGAAGAGAATCCCGGGATATGCAAATTCATTTGGGAGTTTGCAATTACTTTAGAAAGAATCTTGTTTCGAATTGAAGAGGCTGGTTTAACTATTTCAGGTTCAAAATTTTCATGTTGTGTGCCAGCCTTAGAAATATTAGGCCATGTGGTATGTAGAGAGGGTAGGATTATGTCCAAGAAGAAGGTTAACAAAATTCAGTCCTGGCCAAGACCCAAGAATACGACCAAAGTTAGAGGGTTTTTAGGCGTTTGCGTATATGTTAGAATGTTTATCAAGGACTTTTCTTCATTGGCAGCTCCATTGAGACGGTTAACGAGAAAGGATGCAGACTGGGAGTGGGATGAAGAGTGTGAGAAGGCGTTTGTGAAGTTGAAGGAGGTTGTAGGGAAGGATTTAGTCCTGCACAAGTTGGATTATGGAAAAGATGCTGGTAGAATTTATTTAGCAGTTGATTCAAGTCAGATTGCAGCTGGGGCGGTTTTGTCTCAGATGGATAAAGCTGGTTACATCAGGCCAGTTAGGTATGAATCTGTAGTATTTACTGAGGTCGAATCAAGATATTCTCAACCGAAATTGGAATTATGTGGTGTGGCAAAAATACTGAAGAAACTTCAGCATATTTTGTGGGGGCAACATTTTGAGTTGCAAGTGGATGCAAAATCGTTAATCCAGATGATTAATTCCCCAAGTTTACCGAACGCACCCATGACGAGATGGGTAGCTTTTATTCAACATTTTTCGTTTGATTTAGTTCATAAGCCTGGCAAAACTTTTACTATGCCAGATGGTTTATCAAGGAGACCACCCACTGAAGAAGATTCAGACTCAGAAGAGTTCGATGAAGATATACCTATTATCAAAGCCAGCACTAAAGGAGCTGAAGACTTTCCATACCTCCCCCATGAGGTTAAACTGGCAGGACTAATGTGTTTAGATTATGGTGTTGATGACCTCCACCAAGAGGATAAACTGGAAAATAGTTTTTATGTTAATAAAGGTGTTGGAAAAGGTGTAGATAAATTCGGCAGAGAGGAGGTAGAAGAAGATGTGGTGTATGTAGAGGAAAATGGATTGGTAGTGTGGGATAGTAGTAAATTAAGGAATGGTGTATATGTTGGAGAATTAGAGAATTCAAATAAAAAGGTGGATAAAGAGAAAGAGGTATTTTCAAATACGGTTTTCGAAGGATCCAAAGGTTCGGAAGAAAAACGTCGACATAGCTCGATTAAAAATTTATTTAGGGGTCAACGATTATTGGCTCATTCATGTGCAGGTGATATTGGTGATAGAGAAGTCCCTATTGATGTTATATTAATCAATTTTCAAGATGAAGTCTGGGGTCAGACTGGTTTTTATTTTTTGTTAGTCAAATATTTGTTGACTTTAGAGAGGCCAGAAGATTGTGAAGACGATGAATGGGTGGCTATCAAGAGGAAGTCATCTACGTTTTACCTATCTGGTCGACGTTTAATGAGGAGGAGGTATCCAAATCCTCAAGTAGTTATAACTCAACAGAAGGGGCAAGAATTAGTTTTGAAATCACTGCATGAAGATCTCGGGCATAGAGGCGTTGGAGAAACATTTAGAAGAATTTCTGATCGATTTTGGTGGCCTGGCATGAAGATGGCTGTTAAACAGTGGGTTCAGTCATGCGAAGAATGTCAAAGACGAAGTTATTTAAGGCCAAAAGAACCTGGACGCGCGACCGGTGAATATACGCTCTTTGGAAGAGTTAGTTTAGATGCCGTTCATATAAAAGAGGGACGGTATAAATATTTAATTGTGGCCAGAGATGATTTATCTGGTTGGGTAGAGGCAGCGCCTCTTATTAATTTAACTGCCAAAAATGTGGCAGAATTTTTTTTGAATAATTGGGTATATAGGTATGGGGTGATGAAGTTGGTAACGGTAGATGGAGGTCCTGAATTTGGGACAGAGTTTAAAGAGGCCGTATTGAAAGTTGGATCAAAGGTTAGGGTAGCAACCCCATATTATCCTGAAGCTGAAGGCATGGTTGAAAGAGGGCATCAAGTTATTAAGGATGCTTTAGTTAAAATGTGTGGGACAAGTGCTGAAAAGTGGAGGCACTATTTACCTTTAGTTTTATTTGCTGATCGAATCACTGCCAAAAGGACGACCGGATTTTCACCTTATGAACTTGTTTTTGGACAGAAAGCAGTTTTACCGGTTGATTTAGAAGCTGAATCATATCTTGGAGTTGACTGGGACACGGTCAAAACTACTGAAGAATTATTGTGTGCAAGAATGATGCAGCTAGAAAAGAAAGAAGAATATTTAGAAAAGGCATATTCGCGGATGATGAAGATCCGAAATCAATCAGTTAGATATTGGGATGAGCGGTTGGCACATCGATTAAGGAAACCTTTGAACCCAGGAGATATGGTCCTGGTGTATAATAGGAGTTTGGAAAGTCAGTGGGGAAAAATGTTTGCAGATAGGTGGAATGGACCGTATAAAATCAAGGAGCAAGTTTCTGGCGGTTCATATGTGCTAGAAGAGTTGGATGGAGTAGTATTGAAGAAGAGGGTAGCGGCCGATCAAGTGAAACGGTTCTATCCTAGAGGCACCAGGAGTGCCGAAGTCTTCCTCCGCAATGAGGATAAACTATGATATCTACAAAATTTTATGGATACCTCCGCAATGAGGATAAACTATGATATCTACGAAATTTTATGGATACCTCCGCAATGAGGATAAACTATGATATCAATGAAACTTTATGGATTCCTCCGCAATGAGGATAAACTATGACATTTATGAAATTATATGGACGAACTCCGAAATGAGGATAAACTACAATTTTATGACATTTATCAAATTTTATGGATACCTCCGCAACGAGGATAAACTATCTTCTTTTTTTATCAAAATACTTTACTATCGTTACACTGTATATGGTCGATGAAACTATGATGAAACTTAACAAAATTCAAGAAGACCTTCTTCGAAATTTTCAAAAACTTAAAATACTTAAAATATGGGTGAAGATAGTGTTGGAAAATTTTAAAATTTATTGGAAGAAGTGTTCACAGGGGAACCTTCTTAATTTAATATTGGCAAGTGTGGGGGTAATTGATGGGCTGGCTGCTCTATACACAATTACCCCATAATGTTCGTTTCCAAAATTTTCCCTGTTTCTAGTTGAATCCTGGCTTTGTCTTTTAATTTTAGGAAGTCCACTAAGACTATAAACTGGAACGAATCAAGAGACACCGCTCTCAACGCTGGATTCAAGATTCTTTTATTTTATTTTGTTTTTGATTTTTTTATGTTAGATTGTTATTTCTTTTCTTTAATATATATTATGAATTATTGTAAAGGTGATGCTCACTGATGGTCTCTAATCATTTTTATAAATTGGAGGGAGCCCACCCAGTGATCATCATTATAAAAATTATCTTCTAAAAACTTTCATTTATTTTCTTTTCTTTTCAATTTCTCAAAATTGTGTAACCACATCAAGTTGCACTTGGATGTGGGTATGATGTCGAGGGTACGGCTCATCAAATGGCCGGGGGGCATCTTTTAAAAAATTTTATTTTGAAATTTTTTATTATTATTACTTTTTTATCTTTCTTTTCACATTCATTTATCTTTCTTTAAAAATTAAATTTTAACTTTTATTTCAAAAACTATCTTTTCTAAAATCTTTTATTTTAAATTAAAAACAAAATTAAAATTAAATAAAAATAAAATAAAAAAAAAAATAAAAAAAAAATAAAAAAAAATAAATAAAATAAATAAAATAATAATAATAATAATAAAATAAAAATAAAATAAAAAAAAAAAAAATATTAAAATATAAAAATTATTATATTTCTCAGTTTTATTTTTTTTAGTTTTCATTCTTTTTAGTTTTATTCATTTAGTCTAGACAGGAAACAGGGTCTAGGGAAACTCAATACCTATGGGATTTTAATTCAAGACAGCTGTTAGTCCTCCAAGACTTTAAACTGGCTACTTTTCAAGACGTTCTTTAAGGTTTTTTTTATACGTATTTTGGATCTGTTAGTCCTCCAAGACTTTAAACTGGCTAATTTTCAAGACTATCGTTAAAATTTTTTTGGATTTGTTAGGTCCACCAAGACCTTAAACTGGAGTGTTATCAAATGTTAGGTCCACCAAGACCTTAAACTGGACTATTATCATGTGCTGGGTCCACCATGACCTTAAACTGGATTTCTTATCGATTAAATGTTTGGTCCACCATGACTTTAAACTGGTAGTTCATTCATTGTTTAGTCCACTATGACTTTAAGCTGGAAAATTAATATCTGCAGGATAATTCAACATTCATTGGACCACTATGGCCTTATACTGGATTACTTGTCGATCAAATGTTTGGTCCACTATGAAATTAAACTGGATTATCAAATTTATTCAATCTTTGGTCAAGCCTAGGCCTTACTTAGGAATATATCAAGATATTTATGCACTTAAACGATCTTTGGTCCACCAAGACCATAAACTGGCAATCGATTATATGTTTGGTCCACCAAGACTTTAAACTGGAATGTCAATCTTGTTTGGATAACTCAATTCAATCTTTTAATTTATCACTGTCCACTAAGACTCTAAACTGGTTATTCAATTATTTCTGGAATTGGGTGCTGATAGCTTTAGGAGGTTAAAATTTTAGGTGGTAATGATGCTAAAGAAAGCATAATGGTTAATTAGGTGAAATTTGTGGCGCTTTAACATGGTCTAAAGTTAATATTATTATTGGAAGCCTGGCAAAAGTATTTTATGGGTTTGCTGTATAGCAAAGTTTGAAAATTGTGATGAAGGAATCAGAAGTTAGGATGGTAGTTGGATTTTAGGGAATGATTTTTTTTAGTGCCTCATAGTTAGGCCATTTTTTTTTTGGTGTGAAGCTTGGAGGACCTTATGGCGAGATTGGAATCATAGAATTCGGCTCAGTGGGGGGCCCTATGAGGTTGGAATCAGGAGTATTCGGCTCATAGGAAGATCCACTCTCTCAATGCTGTGACAAGAAGGAAGACTGGTATATGGGAGTCTGAAGGGATTCAAACCTTGCTCTCAGTAGTGGAATCATCACAAGATTTATATTATTTTATGTTATATCAAGCCAGAGAAGAAGAAAGAACGTTTTTATTATAAAGATTTAAAAGAAGACCAGATAAAACAAATTTATCAAATTATTTTATTAGAAAAGATAATTCTTTTGGAATTGCTCAACCACTTATGCAAAGTTATAAGAATGGGGACATTCTCGATTGGAGGGAGGATGTGGTAGCCTAAAGTTTAGTACGGCACCTAAATATGTAAATGGAGTTATTACGGCGTGCAAGATTGGCGTTATTATTTTTTTATATATAAAAGGGTTTTATTTAATTTATTTGAGTTTTAAATATGAAGAAATTGGTCACGAGCGAATGACTACACGAAAACAATTTATTTTACGGAGAAAACTTATTTTTACGGTCTGAAAAATTTATAAGTATTAAGTCGAGTCACTCAAGAACCTTGGGAAATTTTCCCAGAATTTTTACTATTTTTCTTATATTTTTAAATGAATTTTAAAGTTTTATAGAAATATTTACGTTTTCAGAAATTACTTAACTTCGATGAATTTTCACGGGGTAATTAGAGCTGCGCGGACTACGAAAATTAGTTTGGTATGTAAAGGGGAAGTAGCTCTATTATGTGTAATTTTTCTAGATTTTTTATTATAGTTTTAAGGTTCTAATTGAGTCCAGAAGTCTGGACGGACTCCGCTTCGACTCCGTACAGACTCCGTTCGGACTCCGCTTCGGCTCTGTACAGACTCCGTACAGGCTCCGGATTGACTCTGGAAGAGCTCTGGAGGGGAAAATTTAGGCACGTGACTAGGAATACTTAAGCGACTCTCAAACTCGAAATTGAGGGGGGAACACATCATACAGCTTAATCTTTAACCACCACAGTCTCATTTTTTATTACTCAACAAATTAAAATAACTTGTAATACCCTTATAACATTATTATTTTTTTACATAACATTTTAGAAATACAATTCAACAGTTTAAATAACACTTCATACAGGGTATCTTTAGAAAGGTCTTCATCACTGGGACTTGATTATTGCTGTCTCATAAAAATTAAAAATATTATAAAAACATAAAAGTCAATCTTTTCAGATCTTTCACTGGTACACCTTAATTGTTGTTATCAGTATTTCTTTATCAACAGCCACGATCATTTAATCTCAATAAGCGTTAATTATTTTAGAGTTTCATTATTTTTATCAATCAGATTCAAGTAGATTGGTTAGCTTAGTGATTTAGAATTCCCATTTTGTTATTTTTATTGGAAGGACGGGGTTTTCAGCTAAGTCCACACATCTCCTCCGGATTCTGCTTACAGCAAGGCGACTGTAAGAGTTTACCTTACCATAGCGGCAACTTTATTTATCATACAACCATCCAGAGGTGATATCCTTGTTCCTCACTCAGTTTTCAATGTTTTTTGGCCACAATTGGCTGTGTTTGTTGCAAGGTTAGTTTTTCATTTAATTTAACTTTGGCAACTGTTTTCTCTGGTGTATCTTTGCAACCTGCATCAAGTATTATTGCTGTTTCCTGTACAACAAGTGCACAGTGTTTGTTTTTCTGGTGTAGATTTTTCTGCATTTCTGGCTCTTTGGTTCTCAGTGGTCTGTTATTGGCTACTGCCTTGACTTGTTAAGTGGTCAAGAAGTGTTTTGGAAGGGATATTGTAACAGTCTCTGATTTTCTGTAGCAAGTAAATCTCACCTGGTATTTCACAAAGGGACAGGTATTTTTCTCTCCAGTTTTACTTTAACTCCCTTGGTCAAGGCCTATAGCTAGTACTATAGGATTGTCTACAACATCTAGATAGTACTTTAGAAGACATAAAGTATTTCAAAGCATTATGATCAGTTAGTATTTGAAAAAAACTATTAAGACTGAGAAGAAAAGAAAACCATTTTTAAGACAATCAAAAATAGCTAGTAACTCTTTATCATTGACTTCATAATTTTATTCTGCTGCAATTAATTTGCATGATTCAAATGCAACAGGATGAAACAATTTTGTTTTAGGATTTAAGTGGGATATTACCCCTGCTATAGTGTAATTGATAGCATCTGTCTTGACTATTATCAAGGAATTGGAGCTGTGGTAAATTCAGTTTTCAATGCTTCAAATTCATTTTGCACAATTTCTGTAAAGACAAAAGGATTACTAATCCATCAGTAGACAATGTAAAACCCAAAAAGGCAATAGATTTTAGGGGAAATTTGCATTTAGTGTTGTGGTACACATCTGGTAGTAAGGCATAAAATGTCTCAGCTAGCAATAAGTACAACAATGGGTTTGCTACAAAGGATGATTATGGAAGTGCAACAAAGGGGTCTTCAAAATTTTAGAAAAAGTAGACTCTCTATGCACAGTTTATTTTTGTGTACTATGGATATACAAGATGTGGTGAGTAAAGGATAGAGAAAAGTGCATACAGCACTATAAGACAAGAAGTGTATGGTATGTACTTGAGAAGGAAATGGCTAGCACTAGAGGCATGGTATGGATTTAAGAAGCAGTTAAAATCAAGGGTATGAGTTTCACACTTAGATAAATGCAAGGGATCTTTAAATGTGTCCAAAAACTACCATTGCTAATAGAACCAGTAGAAAAAGGTAGTGCTAGAGGAACAAGAAATTATTTAGCAGGTTTGTATGCAGTATTTAATAACATGAAAAGAGAAATTAAGACTCAAGGAAGGGAGGGGTACTTACTAAGAGCAGAGGATTTCACAATTAGTGGATTCTCGCACAGCAAGCATGGGTTGTTATAATAGGTATGGAAGGTGGTAAAGTACCTATTATGTAGTAAGGATTCTCAAGAAGTATAGGGTATGTAAAGAAAGGTCAAGCTTCAAGTGCTGATAGTTATTATTGCATAAATTTTTCAAGCGCTATTAGGATCAAGACTTACTCTAACAATTGTATATAGATTATTGAGATAATTTGTTATTGTTTGATATTCTTGTATTAGCACTAAACTTGTGTAGGAAAACCAGTAGGGGAAGGGTGCTGAACATACAAGGTATATAAAAGAGAACTCACTTTTAAAAAAGGGGAGTGTGAATAAAGTTAAGTAGAAAAATTAATAATTAATACATTTGTGTAATTAGATTATTATTACATTAGGTATTAGGGAACTAAACAGTGGATATATAGAGATAAAGAAACATAGATATATTTTATTTTTGTACATAATGGGTGTGCATACCAGAAGTAGTGCTGTGGAGTTATTTTATTGCTACAGTAAGGATAGTATTAGATAGAGTGCTTCAACTGGGAGTGACTGAGAATAGATCTATCCAACAGATAGATTACTTATATTAAAATATATTACCCTTTTTCTTAAAAGATCTCTACAAATTAATTCTACTTTCTTCTCCTATATATACTTATATAACCACACTTACAATACATGATTTCACTGTCTTTTATAAATTAGAGTGGCAGGTCCTTCTTTTTAAAAAAATAGTTTTTTTTTTAAAAAAAAAGTAGAACCTACCCATCTTGGATTGTTTCTATAGCTTAGTTTTATAGAATTTTACTTTCTACAGTGTGCTTGGAATAAAGACCTTGTTCTTGAAGTCAAATAAAAACCAGTTTGATGTATTGGATATGTTCTTTGAGGGTCTTCAAGAAGATTAAAATATCATCTAGATAGACAACAACAGACTGTTTGACAATATCTTGGAAGATATCATTGACAAAAGTTTGAACATTTGATGGTGTGTTACACAATCCAAAGGGCATTAATAAATATTTGAAACTACCAAATCTGGTATGCATTGCAGTTAAAGGTTCATGACCTTCTGAAATATGTATAAGATTTTAAGCATCACTGAGATCAATTTTAGAAAAGAAATTAGCACCATTAAACAAGGTAAGAAGTAATGACATAGGAGGAACTGGATTCGAGTTCCTCTTAGTCACTGTGTTTAGTTTTCTATAATCAACACATAACCTAAGACTTCCATATTTTTTCTTAATTAAAAGAACTGGAGAACTGATTGGAGATTTACTGGCTCAAATGGAACCTTTTGCTACATTCTCTGCAATGTAGTCTTTAAAAACTTAAGATTTGTTCTTTGACAAGGAATAGACAGGATGTGTCAATGGTAATGGACCTATTAACTCTATATGATGGTTGTAGGGCCAATAGGGTGGTAGTTTGTTGGCCTTAAATGTTGAAAAAATATCAATCAAGTCATGGTAAACTTAAGGTAGAGTTGATTTAATGGCTTTAATATTAATTTGGTCATCCTCTTCATCTTTGAGAAAGTATGTCAAGGGTAGACCTGTTTTTAGAGAGCAAAAAACAATTACTTTGTGGCTATTGAAATCATTTTTGAGTATAGTAGTTGAGCTAGAATGGTTATCCAAGTGCTCAATTAAAGAAAGATCAGATTCTTGCAATACATCTTTCAGAGAGGTGTCCTCCAGCAGTACTTGGTCAGGATGGTTTTTTAACTCCCTATTGACCTACATTAATGAATCAGAAATATACATAGAATGAGGGGTGATCAATCCCTGTGACCAATTAATTTTGGGATTCCAATGCTGTAAAAAGTCATGGCCAAGAATGGTATTGTCCATCCTTGGGGCATCCAAGACTGTTAATTCCCACTCAAAGGAGGGAAAATTTGGAAAGGTAAAAACCCAAAAAAACTTCCTTACTAACCCAGTATTTGGGCTCCTCTTATTTGACAAGAAATAATTGGTATTCAATCATTTTCTACAAATTTCAGCTTAAGTTTTTTCATCAAAAGATAAACGGATAAATGAAATTGAAGCTCCAGATTCAATAAGACAACTGAAGGGAATACCCTCCTTAAAAAGAATTAGTCTCAAATGGTTAAGGACAGCTCCAGTCCTTAGGACATGGAGGTTCTGTGCACTGAGAGAGATAAAATAGTTTGCTTTGCACACAAGTAAACTATTCACTAGTTTTTTGACTTAGAACCATTACCTTCTCTATCCTTCAATTTAGCACATTCATACAACTTGTGGTTACCCCCACAATACATACACAACCCATTATCTGCTCTTCTTTTCTTCTCAGCTTCCTTTAATTGCCCTTTTGGATCCAATACCTTACTGATATAGCCTGGGGTAGAGCTTTTGGGTCAAGATTTGTCTTTACCTTTATGATTGGGTTTGGTTTGAGATTATGATTGAGTGGGTTGAGGATGATTTGAAGAAGTTCACGATTATAAAGGTTGAACTGTGAGATTTATTGGTATGACACCTTTGTTAAAGATGGCCTTGATGAGCACTGTCCATTTTGAAGGTCCTATCCATTAGGTCTGTTAAAGTTGTTATTTTTTGACTATGAAGATTTAATTGGTCAAGAATCCTCAAAGGGAGTCCCTTTTTGAAGTGATACTTTAAGGCTGCATCAGTCCAGCCTACTCAAGTTTGTAAAGCCCTGAAGTTTGAGATATACTCAGAAGCTTTCCCATTATCATTCATGCAAAGGAAATCTAATTCAATTTCTGTGTTATTGGTCTCATTAGGGTCCCCAAATAATGGAAAGAGTTGATCTTCAAATTTCTCCCAATTATAAATGAGTAAATGGTTTTCTGTCAAAGAAAGCAGGAGTAAATATGGTTCAAACCATTGTGATGCTTTCCCAGATAAGAATGATGAGGCATACATTACCTTGGTGCAATTGGTGTTAAAGGTTTGAGGGTCATTATGGAACAATAATTTCCAGGTTTGCAAAAAAGGATATAATCTGTTGGGATGTTCTCCATCAAATTTATCTGGAGATTTCATCAAAGGAGTTTTAAATTTAGAGCTCTCCAAAGGAGAAGGATTAGAAATTGATTTCACTAAAAATTTCATGAAATCTTCCAATGAAGGAGTTGGACCAGGTTCAGAGTTTTTGGTCCAAAGGGTTGGTAGCTGGGGCTGATGGTGCCTTGTGTATAGTATCTTGCCTTCTTCTTCCTCACTAGAATCTTTGAAATCCTGAGGAATGTCCTCCACAGATTGAATTGAAAATTCCCTTTCCCTTAATTTGAGAGGTTCAAGAGAGTGAAAAAAAATCCTGATACCTAATTAAGGATCAGTTAACATTGATACCGCCTAATGAGATGTATGTATGTACAAATGAAGACTGGTGATTGATTTCAGCTCACCAGAAAGACACGAAACCAACACTCGTGGAATCGCCGGTGGCGGGGCGCTGACAGGTGACAGCTGTTGGGTGTGTATGCATTATGGATTTTGCATAGGCAGGCCTTCTCCTGCATAAGAAAATTTTGGATTTCACTTCCTTCAATGGCAGCCCTCAACTTACTGACCACACTCTCAAGTGATGACAACCATTCTATCCTCTGCTTGGCTGCTGATGTGGCCCTCAAAAGAGTGTTTGGTGGATCCCAATTGGGCTGCATACATGTCAAGTCTTTTCTTTTCTTCTCTCTTTTTTGGCCCTTCTTTTTAACCTTCTTTCTCTTCATTGATCTAGGTCTGGTCTTTAACTACTTTTCTTCCAATCACCCATCTCTCAGGTCATTCTTCCTCAGTCCTCTCCCTCACTTTGTCTACAAAAAATAGCTGGCTCTTCTCCTCTAGTGGTGATAATTCTGTTCGTCTTTGGAGCACCGCTCAATTAGGCTGCGCGCTCTTGATCATTCATCCTCCCACTCATAGCTGTGGTGATGTCCTCAGCATGGTTTGGTCTGAATCTTTAGAAACCCTTTATTTGGGATTCCAAGACACTTCTTTACAGTGGATCCATCTTCCTTCTCAACCTCATCCTTCTTCTCATTCCTCTGATGATGCTCGCTCTTGCATCTTGACAAGTCCTCCGCTTCTTAAAAGTATCTCCAATGATCCTGCTATCTTCAGTCCTCCCTCTCACCGCCCACCTTTTCATCATAAATTCTTTGATTCTTTATCCCAAGCTGAGCTTCTTAGAGCCGCTAGGAAACCCGTACCTGCGCCTTCCACTTCCATGAATGGCGATCAAGTTGTTCCTTGTCAATCTACTAGTAGTGACTCTATCACCATAGATAACCAAAATGTGATTTCATATGCTCATTTCGGCTACTTGTACTGTCTTTTAACAATCAACCTTAATAATAGGCCACATCTCATTTCAGGCGGTTCGTCCCATTACTTTTTATTGGGTTTTTCTTGATCACCTTTTAATATTCTTTCTCAACTCTTAACCTCGCCTTTTGAACTCATATTGATCACCACGTCCAACTCTTTCAGCTGGCGACTCTACTATTAAGGTCTGGTCATTGGATCCATTCACCCGTAGACCTTTATCTTTGCCCCACACTTTGACCCCCGTGACCAGCTCAACCGACTCCACAGATCTTGGCGCCGTTTTGGCGTTGGCGTTTCATTCTCCCTCAACTTTATTTGCTGGTTATCAGGATGGTTTAATAAAAGTTTGGGATTTGGAGACCTTTACTTGCATTCGAACTCTATTTCATCAGGGCATGGGCGGTGGATCGAGAGCTGAAGGCCAAAGTCTTACGGCTTCAGCTAATCCTTATGATGGTCGAGATATATTGACATTAGCTGTCGTGGAGTATGAAAAAAACATTTTTGATGATGAAGATGAGGAAGTAGACAGGATGAATTTGTTATTTTCAGGCTGTGCTGACGGTGTCATAAACGTAAGGTTTCTCTCTCTTTTTTTTCATCTTCGCGCTAGAGTTTTCAGACTACGTAACAGTCACAAGCGCTAGTTTACTGATTTGTTGTAAATCTTGGGTTCTGCAAGCGCTGGAGCTCCAAATTTGAAAGAAGCTTGAAATGGACTGGCCATAGGGGTAGTGTTTTGGCTTCCACTGTTACCAAGCTGCCAAGTGGCAAAACACTTCTTTTGACTGGTGGCAGTGACAATTCCATCAAGGTAAACTCTCCCATTTATCAATATTCTCGTTGATTTTTAAATGTGTAAACCCATATTTTGCTCCTCACACTTTGGTAGGTCTGGGATATTGCAAAACCTGAAGATTTGCTACTCAATAATCAGGAAAATAAAAAAAAATCGTTCGATGAATTTTTAGACGGTGAATATGGTACGAGTGACTTTCTACAAGGCAAGCTCTTCCCCCTGTTTCATTCTTCTCTCTCCCAAAAAAAAAAAGAAAAAAAGAAAAAAAGTTTTATTTTCCTTTCATTTATTATCACCAGTTGACCTAATTTGTGGGTGTAATAGGAAGAATGTTTCGGCATTTAAATCAGTTTGTTTCATACCGATCAATTAGTAGTGACGAAAGCTACAGGGAGGACTGCCGTCAAGCCGCGCTATATCTCAAGAAAACACTGGTGCGATTAGGGTAAGCATTCTAAGCTATATTCATGTCATATCTAGACTAATATGTTGTGTGATGACTGGGGGATCTGGTTTGGGAGTTTCCAGAGCTGATGCGAAACTGGTAAAAAAAAAAAAAAAAAAACTCTTGTGCTTCACTCTTTATGATTGTTTGATTAGTTGTATATTTTATAAAGATACCTGGAGACCCTCTTCGAAATCCTCTAGTTTTGGCAACTTTCACTGGCAAATCCTCTCTGGATGAGGCTTCTGAAGGTTCCAAAAAAAGAATTCTGTATTACGGTCATTATGATGTCGTCCCGCCCGGCGATCCAAAGGATTGGAATGGAACTTCACCCTTTGCGGTTAATGGTTTGAATGGTTGGCTTTATGGGCGTGGAGTCTCTGACAATAAAGTAGGTTGGAATAATTTTTAAGTTGATCCAAGGTTTTCTTTAATTTTATGATAATTTGATTGCCAGGGCCCAACGTTAGCTGTAGCCTGTGCTGTCAATAGTTTGCTAGAACAAAGGGCGCTAGATGTAGATGTGGTAATGATTGTTGAAGGTGAAGAAGAATCTGGAAGCGCCGGATTTCAAACAGCAGTACGCAATTATAAAGTAAGTCATGTCATCTTTTTCACCTTGAATTCCAACTGTAAAGTTTTCTAGCGTTATATGAAAGTGTACTTAGGTTACATCTATATCGTGATGTCTATACAGGAAGCTATCGGCAAGATTGATGTAATATTAGTTAGGTAAGTTTTTACTGCTAATGAAAGTTAAACGAGGTTTATACACCTCCAACCATTAGCCATTGCTTACTTTGGACTATATTGTTTCCTCTACACGTGTTATTTTTATTTCAATTTCAGCAACTCATACTGGTTAGGAGAGGAGACTCCATGTATGAATTTTGGCTTAAGAGGTGTAATTCATGCATCTGTCAAAGTCGGCTTTTGTGCTTTCCCATGAATTGCGATTCAAATAATCTTTCTCACATTTTTTAAAACTTTCTTTTTCTATTTTTTTTTTTTTCAAAAGATCACGAGTTCTAATCCAGATCTACATTCTGGGATGCAAGGCGGTGCCGTTCATGAACCAGTGGTTGATCTTGTGCGATTATTAAACTCTTTAATTGACAACGGCCAAGGACCAGAAGACCGAAACAGGTCAAGGATCAAAGTTCCTGGGTTTTATGATCATGTGCGACCAATCAACGATTGCGAAAGTCAACTTTACGATCGGATCATTGATCGGTATGTTATTTAGATCTTTTAGTTTGTTACAAAAGGAATTTGTTATGCTAGTTTTTGCGTCCTTCCTTTCTTTGTTTATACTAAACTGATATATTTATTTTTTGACTTGAATTCACAAATCTTGTGTCAAACATATAGCCACGGCTGTACGCATTTACTGAAGACATCTCATATAACCAATCCTAAAACTCATCTAATAACCAAGTAAATCTTGCTCACTAATCCTACTATTTCGTGTTATAATCCTACCGAAGCTAACTGTTGTTGTTTTTTTTTTTCTTTTTTTCTTTTTTTTTTGTAACTGGCTTTCTACCAGATGGAGAGAACCCACACTCAGCATTCACAAAATCGACGTTACAGGACCAGCTCATTCTACCGTCATACCTAGCTCCACCCAGGCTTCAGTTTCAATTCGAATTGTCCCCGATCAAAATCTAGAAATTATCCAGCAGCAATTTGAGGATTATTTACATACTCGCTTCCGTGAGCTTGAAAGTAGTAATCGGTTAGATGTTTGTCTCCCTTCCATAGCCACTCATAAACTATTATTGTACTTTTATGACTATATTATAACCCTTTATTGAATTGTTTCTTTGAAGATCGGAATTAATCAAGTTGCAGATTGGTGGTTAGGTGATCCAAATAGCAATCTTTCAAAAGTGATGGCTGAGTGTGTGGAAGCTGAATGGGGCATTGAGCCTTTATGGATTCGAGAAGGTGGATCAATTCCCAGTATACCAATTTTGGAGCAAGAGTGTGAGATAACATTTCATACATACATGGAATTTCATTTGTCTTGCTATAAGCATTTTTCGATAAACATTCACTGATTTTTTTTATTTATTTGGTTTGATTTGGGTACTATTGATATCTCGTAATGGTTACTGGAATGATGGCTTTGTTAGTTGGAGTGCAGTCTATCCATTTACCGATGGGCTCAGGTTCAGATAATGCTCATTTGCCAAATGAAAGAATTCGAATGATAAATTTGGAGGTTCGTCACTTTTTTATTTTTTACTATCATTGATTAGTAATCAAACTATGACGAGCGTTATTTGCATGAAAAAGCTGTGAGGAGCGGCATATATATATATATATAATCAAGGTACTAATCATGTTTTATTGGTTTATTATTTTCATTGATCTGTGGGGCCATACGAACATTGGATTGGTGACTTTTTTTTTTTTTTTTTTTTTTTTTTTTTGGTGTTTGATGATCTAACGGATGGGTGGGGTTTAATATTGATGTGAATTTGAATATGTTGCTGGGGGTGATGTTTTATAATAACAATTTTTATAGAAAGGGAAAAATGTTGTGATAAGATTTCTTAAAATGCTTTCGACTATCTCATGATTTTTATATTTTTATTTTTTATTTATGGAAATGAAGACATGAAGAAACGTATACATAAATACAAATATATATATATTTAAATTGGAATGGATAAGTATATTTATATATAGTAGTATTTAGATAAACGCTGTGTGTGTAATCATAAAAGTTATTTTAGGTGTAATAGTGTGTGAGTATGTGTTATAGTTATTGGGGACAAAGCTGTGTCATGTTTATGTTTTGGGTATCCATGTCCTACACACAAACCATGACATCACATGGGATCTTGCACACTTTATCCCCTTTTTATGGCAAGGGGACATGAACACACCCAAAAACTGAAATGTGACGCAGTTTTGCTCTGGTTGCTTGCTGTAAGGGAACAAGATAAGCTAAAGTGTGTCATGTTGGCACTTTTTTTGGGTTTTTTTATCTCTTGCACTTAAAATGTGAGGGTGAGTCTTTTACTATTATGTCACATTGGGGAGGAAGGGAGGGAGGGAGGGAGGGACCTGCATTATGTCATGTTTTATATTATGTCACTTGATGTCTTGCGATAAGAATAAGGATAAGAATAAGATAGGATGTAGGATCTTGCATTGTGACATGTTTTATTGTGGGACTTTGATCCTTGAAAAGGTATATATGAGTTGAATTGGTCATTGGTGGTTGATGAGGAAAGAGAAAGGAGTTGGTTGGTTGGTTGATGAATATGAAAATGGATAATAAATTAGAGAGAGAGAGATTAAGAGTGACAGGGGGGGGGGGGGGGGGGAGAGAGAGAGAGAGGGGAGGCAGAAGGGGGTGATTGAAGTTATGAAATCTTTTATTTGGATTGATGTATCATCTTCATCTATGGTTTTGATTCCCTCATCAGGGAATAAAACAAAATTTAAATTGAACATGAAAAAAAAAAAAATAAATAAATAAATAAATAAATAAAATAAAAAATAAAATAAAAAAAATTAAATTTGAACATGAAAAAAAAAAATAAAAATAAAAATAAATTGAACATGAAAAAAAAAAAAAAAAAAAAATTAAATTTGAACATGTAACAAAAAAAATAAAAATAAAAATAAAAATAAATTGAACATGAAAAAAAAAAAAAAAAAAAAAATTAAATTTGAACATGTAACAAAAAAAAATTAAATTAAAAAATTTGAAAAATTATTTAATTGAACATGAAAAAAAAGTTAAATTTAAATTGAACAAGAACAAGAAAAAAAATAAATTAAATTAAATTAAATTTCATAGAATTTTTCTTTTTTTTTCTTTTTTTTTTTTAAAAAAAAAGTGGTATTTTATTTATTAATTTCATCTAGAAGTTAATAGGGTGTATCAACATTA
The DNA here is from genome assembly GCA_030280995.1 of Hemileia vastatrix. NCBI lineage: Eukaryota > Fungi > Basidiomycota > Pucciniomycetes > Pucciniales > Zaghouaniaceae > Hemileia > Hemileia vastatrix. The sequence continues at coordinate 8,237,710 of JASXTE010000019.1, read as the reverse complement.
GCAGATCCACAATTAGGGATTAGAAATTTGTTTTTCTCAGGTCCAATGTAGACAATCATATAGTACTAGCTATAGGCTTAGACCAAGGGAGTTGTAGAAAAACTTGAGTAAAAACTTCTATCCCTCTGAAAAATACCAGGTGAGATTTACTTTCTAAAGTGAATTGAAGACTGTTACAATAATCCTTCCAACACACTTCTTGGCTGCTTAACATTTCATGACAGTAGCTCAGATAGACTACAAAGAAAGCAAACCTGAAATGCAGAAAGATCCACACCAGAAGCCAAAACGTGGTGCACTTGTTGCACAGAAAACAGAAATAATACTTGATGCAGGTTGAAAAGATACACCTCAGATACCAGTTACAAGAGCTGAAGTAAATGAAGAACTAACCTCCCAACAAACACAGACAACTGTGGCCCAAAAACAGTGAAAACAGAGTGAGAAACACTGATATAATTATCAAATGTTTGTATGACAAATAGACTTTTCCCAAATTGCCTTATCCAGTATGTACCCACAGACCCCACTAATCTGCCCAATTCCACCTTTACCACCACTAAAAATGCATAAAATACCAAATCCAAGTGCCTTCCACCTGTCTGAATGCATAAAACATGCAATCCAGGCATTTTCACCACTTGGCATGCATATTATTAAGCAACAACCTTCAATAGAACAGCTAAGTCTTGTCAGTCTCTACTATAGAATGGATAGACTATTACTAAATTATTAATCAGAAACCTGCAATAGACCAGGTAAGTCTTGTCAGTCTCTACTCTAGAATGGATAGAGACTGACTGGATTCATCATACTAACTATATACATACTGGAATTATTTTACCCTAACCTAATTTGAATATGTCCCTATTCATATGTCACAACAAACCTCCTTACAATAATGACCATATTTTTTATATTAAAGAAAAAAATAGAAGAAAATAATGATAAATAAAAGAAAAAAATAATACTGTAAATCTCAAGAATAGACACAAATATTTGATAACATCAATCATATTGATTCTGTTTAAACTTTTTTCTATGTGATTGGCTATTTGTTTACTTCCCGGAATCCAGACCAATTTTAGATATTTTTTTAAATGAGTTAATTAATGAAATAAAATTCCCTTGTTTAATTTCTTATATCTTTGTTTGATGGTCTGTCATGACCAATAAAAATTGCAGTGCTATTGCTGCAATTTAAAATAACCTCTACATCTTCCCCATAAAATCCTTTAGCAAATTACACACCCATAACTGTCAAGGGGTACTTTTGGTCTAGAAGATTGGTTTGAGGTTTTTACGGGGTATTTAAGGGTTTTAATGGTTTCTCAACAAGAGGTACATATTTCTAAATCAATTTTATTAATTTACTGAAATATAAGAGGTAGTTTTTTTAAAATATTAGTATAGATTATAGATTAGAATTACGCTGTTGTAAATACAAAAGTTATAAAATATAGAAATCAGTGTTGTATTGTAATTGTAATAATAAAGTAAGTGATGAATGAATGTTCTGAAAAGCACAAAGTAAGAGGCCTTTTATAGGCAAAACATGAGGGAATAAAATATACGGAATTTACACCATATACAGTAAGAATGTGAGAAAAAGAATGACTAAAAGGAGTACATATATGACATAAGAAATAAATAAACTGGTACATCCACAAGGGCATCAAATTTATTAGCAATAAAGTTTGAGCTCCTTGGACTGTCACAATTAATTACACAATAATTAATTAATTATATTAATTTCATGGGATTCCAGATCTCTCACTGAGGTAATATAATTGTTTTAAAGTTTTTTTATTATAATTTTTTTATTAAATTTTATTCCCATTGACTTATACTATTGAGCACGGTGTTAGGGAGTAAAATTGTAGGGGACATTTTATTTACATTAATTAATTATACTACATATTGTACTTAACTAGTTAATTGTAAGTAATAATTAAGTAGATAATTAATTATTAGTAAGAAGAAGGGGCGTGGCTTCAACTCAGTAAAATAATCAATTATTTTACCGGTTAAGTCTAGTAGCCTGGCTGACACTCCCGCACTCTAAAAAAACAATAAAAAAAATGCTATGATTTATTCTTTTTATACTTTTTTAGTAGAGTAGGAAGATTTGATATCTCCTTCCCAGGTATCCAAGAATCATATTAAGATGATTTATTCTTGAATCTCAATAAGTATTCTGTACCTTTTTCAGCAGTGACTATTCTGTCATTTAGAATTTTTTCAATTTCTGCTGTTTCAGTGATTTCATTTGGGGTTTCCTTTGGTCTTCCTCTACTTTTTGGAAATAAATCACTATTGGATGTGTAAGGTTTCAGAAGAGATATTGGAAAAACAGGATGTTTTCTGTCATATGGAGAATACAAAATAACCTCAACTGCATTATCTCCAATCATTCTTCTGACAACAAATGGACCAACAAATGGATCTTTCAATTTGTTATTACCTTGTAAGTTGAAGTGGACTGTAGAAATCAACACTTCATCACCCTTTTTTAAAGTGTATTCTTTATGGGATTTGTCCCATCTCTTCTTCTCATATTCAAATGATTTTTCAATACATTGTTGAGCATGATTTCTGCATAGTTGTTTCATTTGAAGAAACGACTTTACACCAAGATGTATATCCAATTTAGGTATTTTGTTATTGAGAGTTTGGGCAGGAGTATTTGGAACATATCCAAGCCATAGCTCAAAAGGCTTTCTTTGAGTAACAGAATGAACAGTGCTATTATAAGCAAATTTCAACCCAGGAAGTAAGGTAACCCAATCATGAGTGAATCTGTAATTATCTTTATACTCAAGGCCAAAGGCACAATACCTTCTAATCATGTCCTCTAAAGTCTGAATCACTCTTTCAGCTAAGCCATCAGTCTGTGGATGATGGGCAGTAGAAATTTTCAGATCACAACCACAAACATTCATCAGAGACATCCAAAATTCAGAAGTAAATTTAGGGTCCCTGTCAGAGATTATGGCTTTAGGAAAACCAGCAGTATTAAACATATGAGACCACCATAAGAAAGCTAATTCTTTAGTGGAAACATCCTTGTGGGTAGGGATAAATTTACACATTTTTATGAATCTGTCCACAATAACCCAACAAGAGTTATAACTGTCTTTACCAGCAATAGGTCATCCTGTTACAAAATCCATGTTTATTATCTGCCATGGTGCATCAGGAGGTTCAATATGTTGCATTAATCCTGCTCTTTTACCAGTTAATCTTTTTGATTTTTGGCAAGAATCACAAGACTCAACATATAATTTTGTGTCTTCAGACATATTAACCCACCAAGCAGTGTTCTTAATTCTGATCATTGTTTTTTCAAGATCAAAATGTCCAGCTAATATGTCACCATGAAAAATTTTCAAGATGATTTCTCTCATAGAAGGAGGAATAACAATAACATTACTCAACTTTCTCCTATAATATAGATATCCTTCATAAATTGAAAATTTACCTTTTTCCAAAGCCTTCTGGTACTTTGGTGGAAGGATTTTAATTAATGCTTGTATTGAAGCATTCTTTGGATCATTTAATATGGTGCATAACTTTTTCAAGTCAGTGTCCTTATCATATGAATCCAGAATAAGCTGTAATAGCTCTTCCTCCCTATCAACCACATATATCCCATGTATATGAATAATTTCATCCTCAGGATCATAAGCAGGATTAGAGTCATTATTTGGTAAAGGTAACCTAGATAACATATCCACATTTGAGTGAACAATACCAGCCCTATGAATAATTGTCATTCTCCCTCTGTATTCTTGAACAGCAAACTGCCATCTGAACATATGTCTGTTTGGTGTTTTCAAGTTTAAAAGGGATTTAACTGCACTGCTGTCAGTGACAAGTTCAAATTTCTGGTCATCTAGGTAATAATGAAGATTTTCTAGAGCCCACACTACAGCTAAACATTCTAATTGAGTAGCACCATATTTCAATTCACTATTTCTCAAGGTTCTTGAAATATAACAAATTACTACTTCTGAAACTTTATCATTTATCACTTGTTTTTGATGGAGGGCAGCACCAAGACCAATGAAACTGGCATCAGTGTACAAATCAAATGGTTGATTAAATTCAGGTAAAGCAAGAATCAAAAAATAATTTAAAACCAGGATTATAATATAATCAACTGAAGAAATAAATTAAAATTTTTTATTAATAATTTTTATTAATTATTTTCAGGATTTAAATCAAATAATTTATTACCAGGACTTAATGTCAACTGAATTAATTAAATATGAATTTTTATTAATTAAAAAATTTTTTTATTAAACTGATCACTTAACTACCAGGACTTAATGTCAACTGAAGTAATTAAATATGAATTTTTATTTAAAAATTTTTTATTAAACTGATCACTTAACTACCAGGACTTAATGTCAACTGAAGTAATTAAATATGAATTTTTATTAATTAAAAAATTTTCTATTGAACTGATCACTTAACTACCAGGACTTAATGTCAACTGAAGTAATTAAATATGAATTTTTATTAAAAAATTTTTTTTATTGTCAGGACAATTTGTCAACTGGAACAAATAAAATTTAAATTAATCAGGACAAAATGTCAACTGAAAATTGTAATAATTAATATTAAAATATAACTATTTATTACTTCGGGGACTAAGAACACTATTGCTCTATTATTTTCAACCAGGAAAAATAAAAAAAATATAATAATAAAATTAAATCCAAATTACCAGACACCTCCCCCTGTAAAATGAGCAAATTAATGCCACTTACAGAGTGCTGAGTAAAAGGAAATACGTAGCAAATGAAGAGTGCAAAGTAACCCACAAAAAGTAATATCAATAATTACCACAATATATACGACATTTAGTCAGTATATGAACCTAATTTTTGGAGCGCGGTTTGATTCCTGTTCGCAGCAAAAATTTTTGTTCACATGACGTATGACGTTCGTCGTTTTTGTCGCTCTCTTGTCCTTACAGGTACTCGAACGCCGATGGTCCCTTCGATTTACGCCCTCAAATCACAATGCACCATCAATTATTCGGGAAGGCCTCCAATTGTCAAGGGGTACTTTTGGTCTAAAAGATTGGTTTGAGGTTTTTACGGGGTATTTAAGGGTTTTAATGTTTTCTCAACAAGAGGTAAATATTTCTAAATCAATTTGATTAATTTACTCAAATATAAGAGGTAGATTTTTTAAAATATTAGTATAGATTATAGATTAGAATTATGCTGTTGTAAATACTAAAGTTATAAAATATAGAAATAAGTGTTGTATTGTAATTGTAATAATAAAGTAAGTGATGAATGAATGTTCTGAAAAGCACAAATTAAGAGGCTTTTTATAGGCAAAACATGAGGGAATAAAATATACGGAATTTACACCATATACAGTAAGAATGTGAGAAAAAGAATGACTAAAAGGAGTACATATATTACATAAGAAATAAATAAACTGGTACATCCACAAGGGCATCAAATTTATTAGCAATAAAGTTTGAGCTCCTTGGACTGTCACAATTAATTACACAATAATTAATTAATTATATTACTTTCATGGGATTCCAGATCTCTCACTGAGGTAATATAATTGTTTTAAAGTTTTTTTATTATAATTTTTTTATTAAATTTTATTCCCATTGACTTATACTATTGAGCACGGTGTTAGGGAGTAAAATTGTAGGGGACATTTTATTTACACTAATTAATTATACTACTTATTGTACTTAACTAGTTAATTGTAAGTAATACTTAAGTAGATAATTAATTATTAGTAAGAAGAAGGGGCGTGGCTTCAACTCAGTAAAATAATCAATTATTTTACCGGTTAAGTCTAGTAGCCTGGCTGACAATAACACTGTCCTAGTATTCATTCCCACAGCCATATACTCAGCATGAGAAGTTTTCAGTCTAACTGACTTCTGTCTTTTGGCCATCCAGCTTACCATCCCCCCACACACCAGTATAGTTTTTACATTTCCATCTCTCCAACCCTCTTCTCTCCATGCCATATCTGCATAAATTTTTAGTTTCATTTCACTTTTCTTATCCAGATATATACTTAGTCTCATGCATTTTTTTGTTGTTACATACTGTATTAGATGATTCATTAAATGCCAGTGATCCTCATTTGGATGACTAGTGAACCAAGCTAAGAAATTGAGGGCAAAACTTATATCAGGGAAAATACCTTAGGCTACATAACTAAGCTCACCTACCCAGGATAAGAACTCCATTGATTTTATTAATTTTGCTGATTTTTCTGCAGTTTCTAGGTTACATTTTGCTGGAAGTGGAGTGTTAGAAGGTTTTTGTGATGGGTTGAATTCATCTATTATTTTATTTTTTAAAATATGTTGAAATATGAAATAGCTATTCTTTTGTTTTTTGACTTATATTCCAACTATTTGACTAATGGTGTTTTCAAAATTTTCCTCCATAAAACTGGCTAGGTCAGACTGTAATTTTGCCAATGCACTTGGAGTATTTCTTATCACAATTCCATTGTCAACATAAAGACATATCATGGAGGTAGAGCTTTTATTCCTTAGTTTGTATAAAGATGAATAAAAAAACTTAATTTGTTACTCTGATTGTTTAATTTATGCAATACAAATTTCCAACAGCATCTACCTGCTTGCTTTTTTTCCATACAAGGTTTTTTTGATTTTCATACCAAGTTGGGATTATCTCTGAAGCCTTCTGGTTGATTGAGGTATATTTATTTGTCTAAAGGAATATTTAAGTATTTGCCAACTAAATTGAAGGAGCTAACATGCCAGTTAAATTTTTCCACAAGAGTAAAAATAAGTCACAAAGATGTGAAGGTAGCTGTAGGGACAAAGATTTCATCAAAAGAGTCTTTGTATTTCTGAGAAGAACCTTGGGCTAAAAATCTTGCTTTGTAATTCACAACATTCCCATCAGAATGTATCTTTAACACAAAATGCCATTTCCCATCTATAACTTTTTTTCCATAAGTTAAAGATATTAGCTCCAATACATCCTTACTTTTCAAATTTTTCATTTCCATTTGTTGGTTTTTTTTTTCATGGCTTGTTTGAAGTTTATTGGGGTACTTAATATATTTTCTGAGCACTTGTTATGAATTTTATTTAGTTAGTTTCTCTTGCTCATTCAGTCCTGTGTCTAATGTGTGGTCATCAAGCTTTAGTGAATTAAGTAGAAATGGGATCAATGCTTAATTGGGAGTGTTACATTCTTCAAAGGGAAGTGTTTGTCTCTTTTTTGATGTTGGAAAAACTGCTTTTTCTGACTGAATTACTGAATTTCTATCATTTCCACAAAACAGCCAACCCTTACCTCCTTCAACAAAACAAATCACCAGACATTTCATGGCTCTTGGATATAATTTCTGTTGTACCTCTTTGTGAAAATTTACATAAGAAACCTTTCCAAAAACTTGGAGCATGTCAAGGCTTGGGTTTTCACCAAAAATAGGCTTGGAATGGAGTCAGTTTTTTCAGTTATTTTATTCAATAATCCATTAAGAAGATATATTTCCCATAAAAATTCTGCACCCAATAATGATTTTTTCAATCAAATGTAAAATAAAACTGCACAACCAATATCTGCAATGGTGTAATTTAATCACTCAGAAACCCCATTTTGTTCATGGTGGTACAGCATTTTATGCTCCCAAGTGATTCCAAACTTAGTCAAGTATCCTTGTAGTTTGTGATTTACATACTCTCCACCATTATTGGAATGTATTATTTTAATTCTCTTTCCTGTTTTTAGTTCCATCTTTACTTGAGGATCTAAAAAATGCATTAGGTACTTGTGCCTTGGAGTTGAACATCTCACAAACCATATAACTGTTAGCTACACCAAAGAATGGGACAAAGTATATGGAGCCCTCAAAAGTTAGTTCTTTGAAAGGTCCCCTTACATCAGATACTATTTTCTCCACAGGTTCAGATTTTTGTTCTGTACTGTGTAATGTGCTGGAATTCAGACTTTTTGGAAATGTGGCATTGGTCACATTGTATTTTTCCAGGTGGTAAAAAATCTAATAAACCTGCTGGAGATTTATTTTTATTACCCTTTGTATTACCCTCATGCTTGCATATACAAATTATCTGTGCCAATGCACAGGAATTGAATTTTTCCTATCCATTTTCTCAGAATCAGGGCTACATGGAGGGTTCAAGGAAATTGGAACTTGGGTGCTTGAGGTTTCTCTATATGGTGGTACAATTGATGTTGTATTGCATGTTAATAAAAAATTATCACTAACTACTAAAATTTTCCAAGATTTTTGATCAGTAAATGTAACTCTAAACAATATGGCATTATTTTTTAAAACATTCAAATTATGAGCATAATAGAATTATGTTTTCTCTCCCTGTTTTATAAATGATCCCACTGAAGTAAGTGTACCTGTAGCATTTGGGCAATAAAAAACTCTTTGAATAAAAACATCAGATTTAGCACTCCAAATAATTTTTGCTCCTCTTCCTGTAAGGTGAAAAAATGGAGGTTTTTTTGTTGCCACCACAAGTGGTATGGGGAAAGCTAGAATTTTGAGCAATAGGAAGATATTTTTATCTCTGCTTACTTGTTCAGATGCACCAGTATCAGAAAAGGCTGATTCTCCTTCTTAGGACCAGCTTGTTTCATCTACCTTCATAGCCAATGGGAGTGGTATTTTGTACTTTGTTGATTGTATTCCTCTATTTCCATGAATATTGCTTTCCCTTTTGGTCTAGGATAGAAAGGTTGATAGCTGTCTCCAGTAGGCTTTTCACTGTTCTTAGTTGGACATGGGCAAGGTGAGTTACAGTAGAAGTTAGTATTGGGCTCTATTGAGGACTTGGAATTGTTATTTTTGAAAGGTAGTGTAGAATAGAACATTGCACCTTCCAATGGACTTCTATTTCCACAATGGAACCATCCTGCACCTTGGTAAGTAGGCAATGCCACATTTAAGGTAAATATTTCTTCTATGGCTTAATCAGGCTTCTTATCATTTTAAAGAGATAAATTTGAATTCATAGAACTACCTAATCCTAAAATTATAAATTTTGATGAAATTTTTAAAGACTTTTTCAAATTGCTAGAAATTTGGTCAATTTCAGTAGGCTTTGAGGCTCCTTTGGAAAATCTCACTTTTTTGTCAATTGAATTTTCCTATCCAATGAATACTTGTGAGGGGTGTCTAAGGTGAAGGTCATCATTGATTTATGGAAAAATTCCCTTCTTAATGTAAATCCATTAGCAAACAATTTGTCAATTTTGTTCCTGAAATTTGATGCATGCTCAAAATAGACCATTGAAGTGTGATAAAATTTCATTTTTATCATATATTTTAAGGAGCTCAGCTGTGAACTGATGGACTTTGAATTTATTTTTCTGTAGAAGAATTGATAGGCTACATATTCATGGCACATAGGTTTTATTTGGTCTTTGTGAGAATCAGATATGGATATATGGATGGCAACATGTGCCAATTAGTCAATATCATGATGAAAATAATTAGAGGGAGTTAATGCATTTAAAAAATCTCTATCCTGTAAATATTTCAAGAGTCCTGATGTCAAATTTCCTTTAAAGTGAATAAAATTATTTCCACTTGAGCAAAGGATAGTTCCTCTTACAGCTCTCTTCCTCGATTTCCCCTCATATCAATAATTGTGTTCCCCTGAAAATTGAGTATCTATTCTTTGGTAATTTATAGCAAAATTTTATGGTGGTGCATCTCTAGCCTTCCCTTTTTCTGATTTATAAGTGTAAGATTCCATATTTTGGCTGTTAAGTAATTCTTGATAGTTTCAGATAAAGATGAATATGAAGATTTAGGTGGTGATATATGTGGCAATGATGATGATGAAATTGATGAAGGTGATGGATCTTTTGAATTTGATGATGATGATGGATTTTTTTTGCAGTTGAAAATGTGATGACTATCCAATTATAGAATTTGAAAGACTTTTACACAGCACGTAAGTATGACAGAGGTAGTAGCGCTACTGAATTCCAATAACATATTAAGCCTCAAACTGCAATAGACCAGTTAATTATTGTTTGTCACTACTCTAGAATGGATAAACAATTATTAACCTATTAAGCTGAAACCAGAAATAGACCAGGTAAGTCTTGCCAGTCTCTACTCTAGAATGGATTGAGACCAACCAGGTTTGGCATACTAACTATATACAAATGAAAATTGTTGTGCCTTAAAATAATTTGACTATATCCCTATCTATATGTCATAAAACATATTTATACCTTCACACAGGCCCAAATTCATGCAGGTTCCCAACTTTGAGCCAAAATACCCCTATAACGCCACTAAAAGACCACAAAATACCAAAAAACCCTTAAAACACAAAATTAAGCTAAAAAGTAATCAAGAAATACAATATAGAGCCAAATGTGGTCTATCAAATGGTTATATGCACTTAACCATAAAAATAAAGGTTAGCCCAAAAAACATAAAGAAAATGGACAGTTATAGTGAAAAGTGAAAAATGCCTAAATAAGCCTTTAAGACTTAGAATATGAAAAATATCAAAAATAAATAGAATATAGAGAAAACCTAGGGCTATCCAAGGGTATAAGCCATATCCTCAGGTTCTAGGTATCCAACTAATGAATCCAGAAAAACATTAAAAACCAGGGGAAATCCCAATTTTGAAGACACCAAATACCCTGAAAATTCCAGAAAAATGCCAGAGAACCTTGAAAAAATTATTAAAATTGAAGGATTAGAGGGATATCCAATGGTAGGATTTCCTTTTCAACCAGAAAAAAGCACACAACTCCTTAAAACAGCCTGAAAAATGGTAATCAAAACCTACCCACTTCTCGAACACCACACCAATATTATTACTTGTGAAGGATTTTAATTCATTAGCCCAAGGGATAGTAGATAAGTAAAGCACAGTAATACATTATCCCAGCTTTTATACCCCAATTTCTATTCCTAATTCCTTATCCCAGCTCATCACATCCATATTTGATTTGCAAGAAAGTCACATGATATATAATTACAGATACAATCCTTATGTCTCTCTTCACTCTAGGATACTTAATTTTGGAGCTAAGAACTTAGATTCTTTTTATCTACTTACCCTACCTGTTCATTTGGTGCCAAATTTCCACTTCACTCATTTCCTTTACCTTTTAACAACAACAATGAAACGCCTATTTACAAGGCAGCAACTTGACTCAACAATGAATGCTATTGCTTTAAAATTAATTTCTGACTCATATTTGGAATACACTTTAGCTTATATGTCTTTTCTTTCCAAAAAATGTTACATCAACCAAAGGGGGCCAAATTTTCATCATGATCCCCAACATGAGCTGCACTCAATTTTCAAGATGCCTCTATTAAACTTCCCCAAAATATTTCTAAATTCACCTAATTCCTTCATAAAACTTAATCAAATCACCTCTGATCATTCCATATTTCATAAAAACTCTTTTAATAAACAGTGTGATCCTTCTAATCAACTTGCTGTTGCACTATGTTTCTTTGGATTAAGTTGAAAAGGTACTGCTATATGATGTTTAGAAAATCTCTTTACCATAGAATATGGTACTGTGGTACTATACATGAAGTGCTGTATGATTTCTATCCTTTCCCTCAAGTCTCAAACACTTGCTTGGCCAACTCCACAACAGAAAATTGAATCCTCTAAAGTAATTCCAGATGAAGATTTAATTTGCTTTGTAAGTTTTTTTGAAAGTAAAACTATATTGTTGAGTCAAAAGCCTTCTCATTATGGAAACCATTATTTTAATTGGAAAAAAATGTTTCTTCAAAATGTTCTCCAATTTCTCATGATTCATAAACTAAATTTCTATCATGTTTCTAGATACTCTACTTGTCAGACAGGCTATCTTAGGAGCCCAGTAATTTATATAATAAATTACTGAAATCATGTAAGGGAATAACTTGTGTAGTTAAAATAAATTATTTTATTAAATAATAAAATTATACATATTTTATGAATAAATAAAATAATTACTATATTTAATTTTATTATTAAATAAGTTTATTACATAAACAAATATTATATTCTATAAAAACGTGGTGAATTTCTATTTATTTAATATTTCTAAAAAATTAATTAGATTAATTATAATATTATAAGCTTAATTATATTTAAATTATAATGAAATTACAATTAATTTAATATAACTTAGATATTAAATCCAACTCATCATATAATTTTATCCAGAAATATTGGGCGCTTTTTTGACCCTTAACTGTGTCAATAGAATTAGTAAATAATTTAAAATACATATTTAATATATTAATATTAAATTCTCACTTTAAATAAGTTAAAATTAAAGTAATTAATTAAAGTAGTTAAAACAATTAATTAATTTCTCTTTATAATTGAACTAAATTGATTACATAAATTTTTGTGTGAAAATAATTCTAGTGGTTTTAATTAAAACCTTTACATCTTATTATAATACTTGTTTAGGATATTTTTCTTACAATTCTCATGGCCTCATACTTAGTTAATTCTTCATTAGATTAATTACTTGTTTGGAGCTTTAAGATGGGAAAGTTATTAACTTATTCACAGGTTTAATTTGTTTTTTCATTTTTCCCTCAACATGTATGTTTTAATTAAGTTCTTTTGGTATTTTTGTTTCACATACTATTATTTTTGTATATGCATTAGAAGTGCCTCAGAAGTATCCTTGCCTATAAAATGATCTTGTAATTTCTCTTTGTTATCTATCACTTATTAAACTCATACTTTATTATATTTTTAAATATCATAAAAATTATTGTTATTTTTATTAGTCTTACAGTTCTAATATAAATCTTATAAAATTCCAAGGTTGCCATAAGTCTATTAAAAACAATAATTGATTGCCGCGCATTGAGATATAACTTATAAAAAATATTAGATATCATTTGAATCTACTGTAGTGTCATTACTCATAAAGTGTAATTGTATTACTCCTCATAAACTCAATTAAATTCCAATTTCTCATTTATTATTAAAATTCTCTTCTTCATTTTCCCCTTCTATTTCCTCTTTTATCCCTCCTTTCCTTCATCTTCTAGAAGACCCGCCGATACTACTGCTGTTACACTTGTGTGTGATATAAATATAAAGTTTATTGGCTTTCATAGTGGCTCCTCTGGCTCATGTAATGACTCTTTTGTATTCAAAAGAATGAGAATCTCTCAAAATGCTAAATCATACCTTGACAAATCTCGGTACCTACTCAATTATATAAACTTACATTTATGAATATATTTAAGTCAAAAAAATTCAATATCTTTTTTGAGAATTTCGCAATACCCCCCCCCTGCATTTTATTGAATTAAGGGGTGTGTATCACCAAAATTTATTCAAGTCAACAATTTTTCTATCTAATTTGAAAATTTATCAATACCCTCCCCCTTCACTTATTAATGTAAGGGGTGGGAGTCAAAAAACTAATATAATTACATAAATTAATATATAAAAATTTTCCTTGTTTTAATGTAATGAAAATTCCTCTAGCCAAAATGTGAATTAAATCTAGAAACAGAAATTTGCTACTTTCCACAGGTCTAGGACAGAGGAACCTCATGAAACAAATTAATTTTGTCATGATTATCATTTATACAATACAAGGTCATTGTTCCATTACTTTACTTTAGTGAATTGAAATAAAAAATTTATTTATTAAAAATTTATGAAATAATAATAAATATTTTGTGAATCTACTAATACCCATACTTTTATGATCTACTTGACATTTTTTTTATCTATTACATTCAGTTTCCACTGCACATCTAGATACAATGACAGAGAGAGAGGAATTAATGATCAAGTAAATAATTTCTCAGAATGAGAATACAAAAAGTTTTTTCTCTGCAGAAAATTTTAGTGTTTTTTTGTTCTCAGGGAATTGTTTCATAGGGTGATAAAAAGTATCTTTCATTGTATCTATAGTAAAAATTGGAAGGTACTTGATGCAGACACCAAATTTCAATAAATCATAGATGAGATGACTTAGAAAAAACAATTTCTAACTGAGAATATCTGTAAGAAGTGAGGAATAACCGCAGAGAAAAATACAGAAAAGAAGCTTGCATTTCACTGAAAAAAAAAGTGAAAGAAATTGAAAACTTACCTGAATATCCATCAATTTTGGAAGGGCTTAAAACACAATAGAGCACAGGAAAGCCTTTCCATCCTGCTAAAAACAACTCAAAGCATAGAAAGTGTTTAATTGGGTGGCTAAAAATATTTCCAAAACACAAATTAGACTAACAAATATGCTGAAAAAGGCACCTTGGATCTAATGTAAATTGGCATCATCATAGAGCTCTTGATGAGCTAAGCCTTGATATCCCACTTGGACAAATTGAAAATTGTAAGACTTCCAAAACTTATGGGAATTCTCAAATTTTTTGCTTATTTGTTTTGCATAACTCACTTTTGCTGAGTCAGGTTTTTTGATAAGCTGATAAATACTTGCTAGTACCCTTCTTTTTTTCTGACAATAGCAAGATGAGGCAACAGTGAAGGAATGCCTGATCTATCAAGCACAGACAACTAAAAGTTTTTCATTATGTACTTAAGACATATTTCTTGGTTTTGGACTAACTACTTGGTGTTTTGTTTTATTCTCCATCTGTCTGTGATATTCAGTTTAATATTATTAAGCAATTTGAATTTGATATATATGGACTTTTTCTGTTTTACATAAATGGTGTCAAATGGTGGGGCAATAATATTTCTCCTGTCTCTTTTTTTTAAATATACTTTCAAAACAATCAAATATTTTTTAATAAAAATTATTGTCACTAAAAATTACTTATTGTAATTTCACAAAGTCATACACAATAGCCTCATTACATTTTTTTTGCTAAAGATCTTATTTCTAAGTCAACTCTCCTTTCTAAGGGTGGAGTTTCAACTTGAGCTTCTTTTTCTGCATCTTAAGAATATATCCATGTTTATTTGCAGAAAATGTTGAGTGCTGGTGCTATAAAATCAGTAGCAAATCATTTAATTTGAGGCTCTCCGTTGAAAATATTACATGCAGCCAAATATACTATACCTCTGGATTTACCTCAAATGGCAAACATGAAATCCTTTTTTATACAAAAATGGGGAAGTGGGTGGATTCCTAGTGAGACAGCCAGTAAAGCTGGCTGGCTGTTTAATTTTTAGGGAGAGTCAGGGGTGGGTGGGGGGCCTTGGGGGAAAGAGAGAGACTGGGGGGGCAAAAGCCAGGCAGGTATACTGCAAAGATTATACTCCCCACTCAAAGAATATTGAAATTAAAATTAAGTGCAACAATCATTGTCCATAAAAGTGAGAAATTTAATTAATTTACATAAGGCTAAAAATTACCTATTAAAAAGGGATTTCTTGTTATTATTAATCCTTCAGAATCACTTCATTTTTTTTAATACTTGGCCAAAACCTATTAATGGGTTTAGCAAAAAAATTGTTTTGCATGTTTTGTACAGTCCCTGGAAAAACGTCTTTATCCCTTTTAAAAAAATTGGTTGACCTCAAAATCATTACTCAAAGGACTTAAAAATTTATGGGATATGGTAAACTGATAGATTTAGACTCATCACAATATATTAAAAATATAAAATATTTGAATTTTTTCTCTACATGGTATTAAATTTCATAAAATATTTTAAATTCAAACTTCAAAAAAAGTGACTTTAGAAAAATAAGACTAATTGACCATTGAAAAGAGAGGATAAACTATTTTCATATTCAAGGAAAATAAATAATCAAAATATTTAAGTTTTGGTGAAGAAATTTGGAAGTTTTTTGATTAATAGTTTTCTAATTTTTGTGAATTATTATGGGAGTGACCCACACTGCAGTACTTTCAGGGGGATATTTCTAGAAATACCATTTAGTTGAACTCCAGTGTACCAATTTTTTCTATAAGAGTTAGTCACACTATAAACACCCTGAAAGCCAGATGATCATAGATTTGGTCACAGATTAGTCCCATATTGAACCCCATTTGTAACTTCATTGAACACAAGTTAATCAATCATTCATATCACATATCATATTGCATATACATACTCATTTTTCAATATGTCATGCACATGAATTATGCATTATTCCAATGCATTACTCTATATATAATTTTCAATATTCAATAGGCATTGAGAATAATGCATTCCAAAATGTATAATTTAAATAGTGCATTAAAATTGGATATTTCAAAGGCAAAAAATTGCTGAACTAGATGTCTAGTTCAGTTTTTGGTTGCAGGGTATGACTCTGGGTCTGATTTGTGGAGTGGCTCTGTTTGACCCCACCTTATTTTCTTGCTTTTCTGAAGTTGGCATCACCTTGGCTCATGCCCTCTCAATTTCATGGATTCATCCAAAAATTCTATTTGCAACCCCTCTTCTCTTTTCTCACAAGCATACCCATACAACACCACCTTAGCGCTTTTCCAATGGAAAATAATAAGGTGGGCTCAAAAAGTTACATTCAAGGGTATGTCACAAAAACACACCTAGGAGTGGAATAGAGTCACAAAACTGAACTAGACATCTATTTCACCATTTTCCCTCCTGTGTGTATTATCCATCTTTGTTGACTATTCATTATGCACTTATATTGAATCTCTTAAATGCATATATATTGAGGATGAATAATAAAATTAAATTGAGTGTGAATTATGCATATTCACTGATTACTCATTATGAATACATAATTAAAACTTTTCTCTATCTTATAGTCTGCTTACCCTAATTCTATATTGCATATATTGTCTAATCCTCCTGTTGCATGGTGTAAAACTTGAAGGAAATTTTTTTGAATTATTGTCATGAATTTTCACATTAAACTAGCTTGTTGAACTCATTTACATTTGCAGAATTTAAAAGAAATAACTAGGTTTCTTTGATTATTAAATGCTATAAGTATTAACACTTCAAAAAATGTTTGTTTCATCTTTGGCACAACAATGAAATAAAAATTATGAAACAGTTATGTAAAAATTATTTTTAGAACATAAAGGTATTAAGTGGGTCTTAAATTCCAAAAAAAAAATTTTGTAACTGTTCTACAACTGTTCCACCACATGACAGAATGAAAATTTGATGTAGTGTAACTAACACTGCAAAAACTGTTAGTTTTGTCTGGGGGTGCTATAATGGCAAATAAATTATGCAAATATTATTTAAAAATTCTTTTTAGCACTTAATGGTCTTAAGTGTGTTTTGAATTAAAAAACATTTTTTTTAAAATTTTGCACAACTTTTGCATAATTGTTGCATGCCATCACAAAACCAAAAGGTGTCAAAGTGTACTTAACCATTTGAATGTTGATTTATTAATCTAATTGTCTCCAAGAGAAAAAAAGCTTCAATAAAAATTTTGAAGAAAATTTTATAATCTACAAGAGGAAAAATTAGCTTGTTTAAAACCATTAAGCTTAGTTTAGAAATAGTAGAAAAATGGGTGGAAGATTTTCAGAAAAAAGGGGCCAGTGTGCCTTGCTTCTCAAACAGGCTCAAAATGAGTTTCACTCATTAATCAAAGAGTATTTGAGAAAGTAGGGAGTGTGGGGACCTTTAAGCATTTCCCACAAGAATGTCCTGTGGTAAAAATATTAAAGAAAAATGTTGCTATTTTTACTAAAAAAGAGAGCTTCCTAAAGTTTCAACTGATTTTTTGAGGTGATGATATCACTATAAGTCTCTTTTCCTACCTCCATAAATATATTTTTAAGTGAAGTAAAATCTTCTATTTTGCATGTGTGTACTATATGGTGCTTTTATTTTTATTTAATAAATGTAATGAAAACTTCCTTACCATTATGCTATTAATGTTTGAAATATACTGAGATCTTTTAAGTTAAGAATGTGAACAGGATAATTCCACAATATATCCATCTTGAATTCACATTTTAAGTCCATCCTGGATTCACATTGACAAAACTAATTGAATATGCATTATGTATCTAAATTGAATATGCATAAAGCATACAAATTTTTTTAATATTCCAAATCTAATATAGCCTGTTTATACACATAATCCATATGTATAATGAATAATGAATATGCATGTCAAAAGTTGCATGTTTCATATTCATTTTCCCAAACTGTGTTCAACAGTTGGTCAAGTGATGTTCAAGCTCTGATCAAGTTAGGATCACATAAGGACCAAACTGGGTCCAATCTATAACAAAACAAAGTTTCTACAAATGTAAAAACAGTTTCACATATGCTTCCCAAAAATTTGGAATGAATGATATTTCTAGAAAAACTCCCCAATTTTCTGTGGTGCCATTAAAGTAAAAATTAAAAGCTTAACAACATGTCAATTTTTTTTGTTTCTAAAAAATATTTCTAAATCATTTTTTCTTTTAATATGGCTATACTTAACTCTCCACATAATAAAATTACTAGTTTTGCAGCACTAATTCACAATTTTTGATGAAATTTAATGCCATGAAAATATGAATAAGGTTTATCAAATTTAGCAAATCAGCATTTAAGTTAAATGTTGGTTTCACCCCAAATAAGCCACCACACACCCAATTTTTTTTAAAAAATAAATGAACTAATTAAAAAAAATGAGACTAAATTATTTTTTGAGAAAGTAGTGGGTTGTGAATAAAAATAGTATTTAACCTCAGCTTTAAAATACATCAGTATTAGTACTATTGTGGTTTACAAATAGAAAATTAATTATGTGCCGATTTCATCAAATTTTATTGCTGATTACTGAGAGCTTATTTTATTAAATTGAAACCCCCATTTAATTTTTTTTTAAATTGATTTTTATGTACTAATTTAGCTGGAAATTTTTTATAAGCCTTATTTCAATTTATTTATCATTAATATAATTTAAATTTCTCTAATTATTAAAACAACCTTAAATTGTCCTGTAAAATGATTATTTAAATTTATATATTGAGAATTTAGATTTTTTAATAATTCTATTTGAAAAAAGTAAAAGATAAATCTCCTGTTGTGGCTTCTAGAGTTTCAGGAGCCTTATCCTAAGGTCACCAAAAATACATTGTGCAATTTTAGATATTAAGATGTGTGGGACTTTGAGTATAGTCATTTTTGGTGAGTATTCCCAAAAAAAATGAGGGGGAGCTTTAATGCAAATATAAACCTAAATCGAATATCTTGGGATTCAGACTTTCATGAAGGTCCTCCCTCATTCTTAATGTTGATTCATGGTGTGTGTTACAGGGGGTGAGAAAATGAAAGATAAATAAAAAACTGGTGAAAAGGTGTTTCAAGTATGTTCAAATAAAATATCTGGGAAAGAATGAATAGATGATAGCTATTAAGTATTCCAAAGTAAGTATAAATGCTTACACACAGTAGGGGATCTCAAAAATTACCATATATTCCTGGTTAACTTCACTCAAAAAACACAATCAAAAGACACCATCACCTATGGTAAAATTGAGGCTAGATTTATAAAGCATGAGCTCAAAAGATTCATAATTTCTTTTCATTTCCTAAACCAAAGGTCAGCAAACCAACACACATCTTCCCCAATCAAATACAAATAATGTCAGCCTAGGTATCTTCACAACTGAGTAATTCTTATGGTTAAAAAAGATAACCTTAATTGCATTAAGATTATAGGTTATATATACAGTTATTATACATATATATATGATTATTATACATATATATATATTTATTATACTGATATATAGACTTATATGAGTTTAAGTAGTTTATCTGTAGCCCCATAATACCAATTAAGGTGCTAGTTATGTCATAATATGCTTATATTAAGTTATATTAAGTAATAAGACACATACATAGACTCATATGTATGTATAACTTTCATATTCAGTGAAATATGCAGTTATACTATGCATATATAAGGCTATATGCAGGTTTAACCCTCTAAATAGCCTATATGCATGATTATCCCACTTATTTAAGGTCATATAGAAGTATTCAATGAATTCCCCATGCCTACACATGCATATATTCAATTTTGACAACTTTATCTGCTTCCTTTAATGGGTTTTCTTGGATTTCTGGGTTGGATCATGGTTACTGGGTATATTTAAAGGCTTTGGAATGTTACTGGGAGCTTTGAAAATTATTTTGTTTCCTTCATATCCTTTTTGTTTCATATTATTATCTATGGATAAGCCATTTTAATTTTATCCTTAATAGTTCAGGCTTTTCTATGTTTCTTCAGTTTATTGTATAGTGATATGATATCATTAATTGTGATGGAGGGTCCAAGATGGAGGTCTGGGTGAAGAAAATTCTTAAAGTGGATTTCATGGGGAGGTGATGAGCCTTCAAAGTGTTGTAACTTCCGGGGAGAGAAGTGGAATCATTTGGAAGGAAGGTCAGTGCACTCCAGTTGGTTTTGGTATAAGTAAAGGGGGATTTGGCCATTTGGTAGACATCATTCAATTACTACACATTTAAAAAAACATTTAAGAAAAGTTATTATTATATAAAAATATATTTTAAAGCCCTTATAAATTAATTTTATCTTTATACTAGCTAAATTATATTTTATTAGTCTATTTTTTATAACCAGCACACCTCAATACAAATATTGTGAGTTAATTATTGAGTCTAATAGTTTTATAATTCATTCCCTGAGGTTCAAACTATAAATAATATCCTATTATTTAGTCTTTCCATTAAATTTTACTATTGAATCATAATTATTTACTAGCATACACTGACAAATGATATCCCTTTCCCCTAAAGTCAATTTTTATGTATGCTTATCAGGCTTGAATTTTTCATCACCATCACAAATTCAAATTTTTATATTTTTTATCACAGTAAGCCCATTTCTTATCACTTCTTTTTTCATCAGCATTTTCAAACCAAATTTCTATTCTTCCCTTCATCTCAATTTTGTTCAACCAATCTTATTACATTAAAAAACTCAGACAATAATGCCAGATTTTTGCCTTTTTTGGCACAAATTTTATCTTTCAATAATAATTTTCCCATAGTACTAACTATATTATTCCTTGCCCAAAAAATAAATCTTAAAATTTTACTTTAAAAAATAAATTTATCTTATTATTGTGGCTAATTTGTTTCAGAACAAACAAGACTACAATGCCTTCTTTGACTGTGAGAATTCAACATGTGTATGGTGCCAAAATGTGTCAGTGTATGCTAGTACTTAAGTATTATTTAACAGTTAATATTAATGGTCCTACTACTTATTTCTAAATTATTTATGGTTTAAATATTAGGGAAAACTAATAATACTGTCATACTCAATTTTTAACTCACAAAAGTTGGATTGGTGGGGACTAGTGTGGGAAAATAGGCTAATAAAATATAGTTATAGCTAATATAAAGATAATATCAGTTTATAAGGGATTTTAAATATATTTTTAAATTATAAGAGTTTTTTTATAATTTTTATTTGATGTGTAGTAAGTGATGTCCAATAACCCATCAAATCCTCCCTTACTTATACCAAAATCAACTGGAGTGCACAGACCTTCAATCCAGATGATGCCACTGCTATCCCCAGAAAGCACAGCAATTTGAGGGCTCATAACCTCGCCATAGCATCCACCTCAAGAATTTTCAACACCCAGACCTCCATTTAGGAACCTCCATCACAATTAATGATATCATACACCCATACTATAAATAGAGAAAACAGATAAAAATGGATACCATAAAGAAACAGGCAAAATAACTTATCCAAAAAGAAAAATGAAAAAAGAATCATATAAAGAAAAAGAATCAACTGTCCAAGCCCCCAATAACATCCCCAAGAATCCACATTGACACAGTAATCATATCCTGAGCCATAAATCTGTGAAAATCTATTTCTGGAAGAAGATTAAGTTGTCCAAACTGGATAGATGAGCCTAAAAAAGGTGCATATGCATGTGTAGGTGTGGTGAGTCCATTGAATACATTCATATAGCCTAAAATAAGCAGAAAAATAAAGCTTATAGTCTATTAATAGGGTTAAACCCACATTTAGACCTATACATACATCATATAACTACAAATTTTACTGAATATGAGGTTAATGCATACAGATAAGCTTATATGTGTTTATAATTACTTAATATCACTTAAGATAATTATATTATGGTTAAATTAGCATCTTAATAAGTATTATACAGCTAAAGAAAAGCTATTTAAACTTATATAACTCATATAACAGTGTAATAAATATATATATAGGCATAATAGCTATATATATAAGTATTATAACCATAATTTTAACTTATAAGCTTATTTCAATTATGGTTATCTTATTTTAAAAATAAGAAAAACTCAGTCCTGGGGATATCTAGGCTGATAAAATGCCTTAAAAATTAGTTGATATCAGAAAGAAAACATTAAATAAGGTTCTGAAACCAAGTGTAAGATACATTACATAGAAAGAAAGTTAGGGAGTACCTTAAGAAATACCAATTTGAATAAAATAAAATAAATGTGGTTACTTCTTGCAATAGCTTAACTGTCTTTAAAAAAATTTCAATGATAGTATCACCTCAGTTCCTCAAAAACTTAATTTTTTATTTCCACTATATGATAAAATGGATAGAAAGTTTTAAAAAAGAGCCAACTTAAATCTGCTACACACTGATACTTCCCAAGATTTTTTTACTTTTAAATATAATGATTTTAATATCCTAATTTATAATTTACTTAATTCACTAAGCCATGAAGGTCCCACAGTAGATTATGATATAGATGCATATGATACAGTTCTAGTGAGGTCCAACTTATACTTTGAAAATTTTACTACTTCACTTCACTTCATTATCATTTATTCTTTATAAATCTATAGAAATCTACATCAATTATTAATCAGAACCAAGATGACTTAGATCTAAAAATGATTCACAAATATATGGATAAAAAAGAAGTGTAGAAGAGTTACCAGTAAATCCTCATAAAAGAATTGAGCAAAGAGCATCATGCTCCTTATGAAACCATTAATATACATCAAACCATGTTTTTTAATACATATGGAATCACCAGGAAAAATAACTGGAACCTGCTAGCAGGTCCCAACTTATGTTTTGATGGTTTATTATTGAAGAAAAAGTTTAAGAAGGTGAAATACCTAGTTTTTTTGTAGTAATGTTATTTTTGGGGTTTTTTTGAAATTCTTCAGTACTTTAAAGTAACGTTTTGCAGAATGAAAACAAGAAAAACTTAAAGTCACAAGTATCAATTATCAAGAGATTTGTATACAATGAGATCATTATTTTTAAGAACCAAAGTGAAATCATTTTCCTAAAAAGGGATGGAGTAAACCTTTAGAGTGAGGAATATAGGTTACAGATGGAGATGGAAAATGATAACCTTCAAAGGGAAGAAAAAAAATAGAGAGATTAACACCTTCAGTTAAAAGAATCTAGATTACATTTACAAAAGAGAGAAATTAATCTGAAGAAAAAGGATGCAGAGAATACTGGAAAGAAAATTTATTATAGGAATTTCTTAATTTGAAGAAAGTAAAAAAATGATATTATAGAATTTGATTTCACCATTTGTTTAAATGTGCCTATTTGAAATGTTGATATTGCTGAATTTAAATTTCTTTTTTAAGTCAAAAAATTCTTTTTTATTTTTCAATGAAAATCTCAATTTTACTGTACCTTTTTGTTTCTTGCTTTTTTTTTCTATTGGAACTTCATCAATCCTCTACCCACCACCATAGTAATTTAGCCATTTTTTTACTACACTTTTTTTTGGCCAGACAATAGTTTAACTCATCAAACCAAAGGTGTAAAATAGTATGGGGATTTTAACAGGTTGGGATCTTTTATTCAAGAGTCAAAAAGAACTTTTAACTTGATTCAAAACTTAGAACTTATAGTTACAGAGAAAGAAGAATAAATTAACTATAAAGAAAAAGATAAATTTGAATTTTTAATCAAAAAATTATCTAGCCTACTTTATGGTGATACAAATTTATATAAAGAGAAGCATCAGAAATACTTTGTTAAAGTTTTTACTTATTTTGAATATTTACTTCTTAGAAGGACCAAAAAATGAAAAAAAACACATTAATTGTATCTATTATTGAAATATTTAACCTGAAAATACTACTGATTGAAAATATAAAATATACCATTTACAACTAACTAACTAAGTGGGAACTTCAACAATATACAATAATTGGTTTTATAGTATTTTAATGTGCAAAAAAGCTAGTTTTTCAACTTTAGCTTAGATTTTAATAGGTGTCTGAGTGTAGATATTGAATATGAAAGCTTGGGAAAAAATTATTTATCATACAATCACCTGGTACCTAGTTCTCTTTTCTCACTCTTTTTTCACTGGTTTTTGGCCACATTTTGGCTCTATTTGTTTCAAGGTTAGTTCTTTACTTGATTCCAACTCTTTTAATTTATTTCTCTAGTGTAACTTTTCAACCTTCATAGAATATTATTGATGTTTTCTGTGCAAAAAGTTCACTTGTTCTTTGGTCTCTGATTCAGATTGTACTCTGCATTTCTGTTGTTTTTTTTGTAGCATATCTGTGTGCTACTCTCCTGACCTCTCAATCAGTCAAGAAGGTTTTTTGAAGGGGTATTTTAGAAGTTTTCAATTTGTTTTAGCTAATTAATCCTATCTTGTTTTTCTAAAGTGACAAAGATTTTTTTCTCAAGCTTTTTGCCAACTCCCTTGGTCAGGGCCTATAGCTAGTACTATAGAATTGCCTACAACTTTAACCTCAATTCACAGAATGTGACTGAATTTCATGAGCCATATTGTTATAGATCTCTGTTTTAGCACTTAAATGAGCCTTTGATTAAAATTGATGCAATATTGATGTAGTTATGGATTTTTGAAGCTCAAATATCTGAGTCAGTCCTCACTAGGTATTTGGTTTTACTTAATGTGAAATGTCAACTTAAGTAAGACCTGATATCCATGAGAAATGAATTTTCTGAAAGGCCTGTCTTGTAGCTTTAAAATGGATCTTTGATGATAAATAATTAGCTAATTATTAATGAATTTATTGATTCTTCAGCTTTGCTCCAACTTACTTACCAGAGTCAGATCTGACGTTGTATTGGATGAGACTTAATCCAACATGTTGTCTTAGGTCATACCCAATACCCAGACACATCTATAAAATTTTAAAATACCTGTTTTTCACCATTTATATTAGCCCAAGATTAATAAAATTGATGAAATATTGATGGAGTTATGGAGATTTGAAGCTCACATATCTGAGTCAGCTGTCACTGGGTATTAGATGTGACTGAATAGAACATTTTGGCCTGTATCACACACAAAACTCAGTCTAACTGGCCTACTTCTCATCTTTCAAATAAGTCTTAAATGATTAAAATCAGTAAAATATTGATTGAGTTACAGATGTTTGAAGCACATACATCTTTGTCAGGTAAAATTGAATATTTGGTGTGACATGAGTGAAAATTTTACCTTAAGGGAAAGCCTGTGACCACTTAATTGGTATCATAATCTAAGAAGAACGCTTCTTATATTTACATTTAATTTTTAAAGATCAATATTAGGGAAATATTGGCGAATTTCTTCATGTTAAATCAGGAATACTGAATTTTAGCAGTGAACTACATAAAAAAGCTGTATTTTCTATGATTTTAACTCTTATGCACATATATTTTGTAAAAATTATGGAGGTTTTTACATTGAAAAGCTGCTTTCTCACACAAGGGCCCACCTGAACCCCACCTGAGTGCTTTATGTCCCCCTCCCTTCACCTAAATCATGTAAGCACTATGTTGTAACTCATTTATAAAAAAACAGCTAGTCTTGTTCCATATTGATTTTTTTAGTTATTTCTTCAAATTATTTTAACAATGTAATATATTTTTATAATTGCAGGAGCTCCAGTTTTCAATATCCCAAACTCCAAAAATATTTTACTTATTTTGACTACCCATACTCACAGGGTAAAATATAAGACAACTTGTAGGCAAGTTATTTTTTGTCCCTCAGACTACCCCAAGAGTAACCTCAGTAGTAACTCCAGTGGCCCTATTTTTTGGAGGAATGGTTGCCTCATGAATTAAGGATGAAAATTTGTATCATATATACATCAATTTTCCTTGAAAAAAATAAAGCAGGAGTTGGTATGAGTCAAGAATTTTTTAGTAAAAAAAATATGAATACCAAATCTCTTTAAAAAAAGAAATATTTCTCTTATTTTCCATTTTATATATTTTTGAAAAAATTTTATGAATTTTTTCACTTGTATCAAATTTTTTATTCAATTTTTAAAATTTATAAGGCTTTTTTCTAACTTCTGCTGATTATTAAAATTATTTCTTAATTGTCTATTGATACTCGGAATTTCTAGAATTTTTAGCTTTGCTAGGTTTTTTTTGGCATTTTAGTAATTTTTATGAATTTTTTGGAATTTAATAGCACTTTATTTAAGCTTTTTAAATTTCTTTAAATTTTTTTGAATTTTAAGAATTTTTTTTGAGCTCTTTTCATTTTTTTTGGATTTTTTTTGAAGTTTTTTGAAGCCTTCTGAAGTTTTCTAAATTTCCTAAATTTTTTTATTTTTTTTTGTATATTTTAATTTTTTTTTTTTAATTTTTTTTAATTTTTTTTTAATTTTTTTTAATTTTTTTTAATTTTTTTTGAGATTTTCTGAATTTTTTTGAATTTTTACCACATTTTTTTGATGTTTCTTTTGATGCTTTTGATTTTTTTGCATTTTTTTGAATTTTTTCTAACTTTTTTAATGCTTAAATTGAGCTTGAAGCCATGTTCCAAAAAGACACTGCGTCTTTTCAAGCACAAGGCTGGAATCCAATTCCTCAGTGCAAGCTGTTAGATGGACCACAAGAAATATAATCACCACACAAGATGGGGGGCCAACTTGCTAGCAAGTCTGCAACCTTAAACCCTAATTCATATTTTTTTTGAGCCCACATTGAATTAGTGATGAAACCACCAAGAAAAAATATTGACATTGTGGGGAACTCAATATGAATACAACTTGAAAATTTAATGAAGCATAGGTAATAATACTTAGAAAAATCTTGAGATATGATGAATGAGATTTTTTTTATAGAAATTTTAATACAGTGCAGACCACACCCAAATTATTCTGAAAAATACATATTTTTTAAACTATTTAAGCAGTTTCTTTGCAATTTTTTAAAAAAGAACACCAAAGTATAGATTTGGCAAGACACCATCTGACATTATTATATAATTTTCTTTGGCCAGCAATACATGGATAAAATATAATTTAAAATATTTCAATTTTTTCTTGAAAGATTTTTTGTGCATTTATATTATTTATTGTAGTATTTTCAAGAATTGAAAAAATTATATACTTATTTCATGACTAGATACTATTGAATATTATAAACCATTAAAATATCTAAAGAAGGTACAAAAATCATAAAAATGATGCTACAAAGACTTTACTTAGACATATAATTTTCAAATTCAATTGAAATATTATATTTCACTAGTAAATAAGAAAATACTTTCACACTAATATTTATTAAAATTTATTTCCCTTCATCTTCAAAATTTTCAAAATATTAAAATGTACATTTTTATTTGAATTAAGTAAATGAAGAAAATAACAGTATAGGACTGGTGGATTTTTAGGATTCAAGATGTTTCTGTGCTCACTCTTTGTAACATTTTATATATATTTATTTTGTATTACTATCTTATTTTATTGTCTTTTTTTACTTGCTCTCAAGAATATCCCGCTCTTTTCCCTTTGAAATATTTCTTTTTCCTTAACACATCTTTCTCCCCACCATTTTCACTCCCTTCTTCATCATATTCAACCCCTATCCACATTTGCCTCTCCTTCTCCACCCCTCTCCACTCCTCTCCTTCCAGTTTGATTACCTCCCTATTCCTCCCTAAATCTTTATTTTTATATACAGAAATAGGGACTGAGTTGAAAGGAAGGAAATCAGGGTTCAAGGAGTGTAGAGGCAATTTCAGCCAGGCTACTAGACTTACCTGGTAAAACAATTAATTACTTTACTGAGGTGAAGCCACACCTTTTTTAAAATTCTTATTAATAATTAATTATTTAATATTTACTTATGTATTACTTACAACTAACTAAGCTAATTATATTAAGCAGTGTAAATAATTAATTTAAGTAAGTGTCCCATACATTTTTACTCCCTAACACCATGCTCAATAATGCAGTTGATTGGGAATAAAAATTAATAATAAAATTATAATAAAAAACCTTAAAAATATTATATTACTTCATTGAGAGATCTGGATTTCCGTGAAATCAATATAATTAACTCAAATGTGTTGTATTAATTGTGACAGTCCAAGGGAACTCATACTTTATTGCCAATGAAAATGATGCCCTTTTTGACGTACCAATTAATTTATTTTTTCTTATGTCATATATATACTCCTTCTTAGTCAACTTCTTTCTCACATCCTTGCAGTAGATGGTGTAAATTCCATGTCTTTATTTCCCTCAGGTTTGCCTATAAAAGGCCCTCACTTTTTGTACTTTTCAAACCATTCCTTACTTACTTACTTTATTATAATTACATACAAAAAAACTATTTATTATTATCAATTATTGTTTTAGTATTTACATTAAAACCGTGATTCTAAACCTTTAAATATAATAGTAATCTACCTCTTTACCTCTGGTTATTTGAGTAAATAATCTTTAAAAGATAATAAAATACAAACCAAGTTTGAATCCTCTGAAACCCATTGTTTCCATCCTTGGACCTTGCCTGGAAAACCATCTAGACTTGAAAGCCCACTTGACTGTTGGGGGCCTTTTTGAATCGTCAATGGCGCATTGTTACTTGAGGCTGGAGACCATGGGGACCATTGCCATTCGAGGTACCTATAAGGACGAGTGAACAAGGAAAACGACGAACGTCATATATCATGTGACTAAAATTTTTCTGCAAATGGGAATCGAACCACGCTCCAAAACTTAGGTTCATATATTGACTAAATTTCTTATATTTTGTGGTAATTATTGAAATTACTATTTTTGGGTCACTTTGCACTCTTTATTCTCTACGTATTTCCTTTTACTCAGCACTCTGTAAGTGGCATTAATTTGCTCATTTTACAGGGGGAGGTGTCTAGTAAATTGGAATTAAATTTTTTATTATTTATTTTATTTTTCCTAGTTGACAAAGATAAAGCAATTGTGTTCTTAGTCCTAGAAGTAATAAATTATATTTTAAAAATTATTCATTATAATTTTCAGTTGACTTTTGTCCTGATAAATTAAAATTTTATTTGTTCCAGTTGACAAATTGTCCTTAAAATAAAATTTTTAAATTCATATTTAATATTTCAGTAGACATTAAGTCCTTGTAATTATTTATTTTTCAGTTGATTTAAAATCCTGATAATAATTATCATAAAATTGTTAATAAAAAGTTTAAATTTAATAATTCAGTTGATTATTTTATAATCCTGGTTTTAAATTGTTTTGAATTAATAAATTGATTATTATTTTAGTTGATTTTATCCTGAAGAATTTTATTTTTATTCTTATTTTTCTTTAAATAAAGTAAAAATACAAACTAATTCATCTTATTGTCTCCCTCCCTCATTTCAGTTAAATTTAAAAAATGACTGATCAAGGTGTTTGTGCTGCACGTGAAGTGGAATTGGATTTAATTGATTATGATGAGGCTACTTCTGTGAGTTCTCATTTAATTAGATGGGATTGGCTGAACACAGTGGGATTACCTGTCTCAAAATCAACAGACTCAATTGCCCCAAGCAGGTCCATCAAGACCCAGCCAAGTAACCCCACACCTCCTCACCCCTATCAAGGAGGAATAAAAAGAAAAAACAATATGATCTTGCCCAGAAAACCTTGGTAAGCCCCTCTATTGATTCTCAATTACCATTTCTTGTAACTGATTCAGTTCCTTCAGGTAATTCTGGAAGAGGAGATGAGACTGTGAGACCTGTAGAGGCTGAGAACAGTAGAAAAATTGCTCAAATTTCAAATGTATCTAATCCTTTAGTTCTAATTGCTACTTCAATGATAAATCCTGATATGGCTATTATTGATGAAACACTTGAGCCTGAGTTTTATGAGAATCTGGAAAGTTACTCTGTTTCCTTATTGAGAAACACTCCAGATGTAGTTAACATTAATGATGAATATTTGAGGGATATTATTTCTAAACAAAATCATAAAATGAAAAACATGCAATTGACTCAGAAATATAATAGTTTGTTAACTGAAAAGGGTTATCAAGCATTGAGGAGTGAGTTACAGAGAGTTTCTGATGATTTGTTTCATTACAAGGCAACCCATGAAAAGAAAGTTGCTTTATGGAAAAATATCAAAAATGATTTGTCTAAACTGCAAGATACTGTATCTGCCTGTTGCCAGGAGCTGGAGATAGATAAGATGAATCTGAAAAGATTGAATGACCACTATTCATCTTTTTAAAATAAAAATCAGTTATCTTTTGCAACAATCAATGAGAGTTTATCTAGTCTTCCAAGAGTGAAAAGCAGACTAAAAACCATTGAGGAGAAATTGAACTCATTGTTTAATGATCAAAAATACTCTTACATTTCTTTAAAGGAAAATATAATGCAGGATGCTCAAATATTACCTGTGGCTAGCTCATCTAAAGTAAAAATAGTTCCAGAGATACCTGTTGATACCACTGAGTTTCCATCAAAAATTGATGATACACCGGGATCTTCAACAGAGGGATTAAACAATGAGATTACTTCCCAATTGGAGAAGTTACAGCTGCTTCTTACTCAGAAACAAGCTGGTACTAAGGAGACTCCTTCAAATCAAAAGAATTGGCCAAAACTTGACCAATACCCAACATTTGATGGTGATTCTTCTTCTGATTGGCAACAATTCATTTGCAGAATTGATAACTTGAAAAACTCTTACAAACTCCCAAATGAGAAAATTGTGTCTAAGTTAATTTATTTATTTACTAATGTAGCCCTAATTTGGTATGAATCTTTCCTCTTAGATGAGAATTATTACTCATGGGAAGATTGGAAAAAATTAATTAAAGCACAATTTGGGGGCTCCAAGTTTAGGATGGCTCAACAAAGGCAGTATGAGGAAACTAAATATAGTTCTTCTACTGATAAAACTATTGAGCTCTTAATGAAACTTGTAAAAGTCTTAAGAGCTATGGACCCAAAAATGGAGTTTGAATTATGGAAGGACAGGATCCTTTATAAATAACCAATGTCTTTGAGAGACTTGATTGTGGCTAGGATTGAGTTCACCAGAGAACCTCTTTCTTTCATAAATACTTGCAATGAGATTCTTCTAAACAACAAGTATGATTCCAGAAAATTAATTCCTAGAACCACTTGGGAGAAACCCTCCAATTACCAACAGAAACCTCTGGAAAAGGTTGGTAAGCCTTCTGCCCCTGTTGCACTTAAAAAGTATGCAACAAACACTTTTTTCAAGTGCAACAAGCCTTGGCAGAAGGGCCATGTTTGTAACAAGAAGATAAATCTTGTGGAACAAACAGATGAGCATGCTGATGACACAGTAGCACTGGATGATACTTCAAGTGATTGTGCCAGCAATAGTTCATATTAATCTCAACAAGAAATCTTGATGCTGGAAGAGAATATTCATTATTTAAATACTATTGATATTGATAATAATGATTTAGCTACAGTTGAGGATTCTGAGATCATAAAAAACATTGAGGATAGCTCAATTGTTATTGCCCCTCTCAAGGCACCAGTCTTGATTAATGGAAGCAGAATTGAAGTTGTTCTGGATTCTGGAGCTGGAGGAAGGGTAGTATCTGAAAGAGCACTTGCTTCAGTAGATCAAGACTATAAATCAAAACTTATGCCTATCATTTCTGAAAACTGGAGAGGTTATGGCTCTGTTTTTTCCCCCATTGGTAAATACAAAGCCACAGTGTTTTTTAAATATAACCATGGTTTTGTAAGAGCTATTTGTGATTTTATTGTCATGAAAAATGATAACTGAAGCAATTGGTTTATTGTGGGGAATGATATTTTAACCAAGTATAGCATAACATTGGATCCCTCAAACCAATGTTTCACAATGGGGATAAATGGGAAGAGAAAATTCAAGATTTCCTCCCCTAAAAGATTAGTAAAACCAGAATTGAACACATGTAATTCTGTGGTTCAATATAAAGGAAGATCTACAAGAGAAATGCATTCCATTGTGTCTGAAATGGACAATGCCTCTTTTGGAGAACAACTTTCTGATTAGGATAAAGATTCCATCATTAAATTGATAAAGTCTTTTCCTATGGCCTTTGCTCATGGGTCACATGAACTGGGATTAGTTAAAGAAGAAATGAAACTCTCATTGTCTTGTCCATTAACTGATATACCACCTAGTTTAAAGAAGAAGCCTTATCCTGCTTCTCCCACAAAGAGAAAAGATATTGAAGACAATATCTCTACCCTTTTAAAAATGAATATTATTGAAAAGGTAGTTGAAACACCTAAATATTGTGTTATCTCACCTGTCCTAATTCCTTATGAGAAAGATAAAGCCAGATTATGTGGTGATTATAGAGCACTAAATACTTATACTGTTGATGATATCTATCCTTTACCTAGAATTAGCTCTATACATGCTACCTTACAGGGTGCTAAATATATCAGCTGATTGGATGGTAATAAGGGATATCACCAGGTACCTGTTGAGAAAAATTCTCAGAATTTTCTGATGATTGCTACTCATATGGGTATTTATAAGTATGTTAGGATGCCATTTGGCCCTAAAAATGCCCCTTCAGTTTTTCAAAAAGTCATGGATAACACATTCCGTCAGGAGATAATTGAAGGATGGCTGATGGTTTATATTGATGATATCATTATATTCTCAAAAACATTTGAGGACCATCTCAACCACCTGTGTAAAGTGTTCCAAAAAATGGATGAGATAAAT
Source organism: Hemileia vastatrix (assembly GCA_030280995.1). NCBI lineage: Eukaryota > Fungi > Basidiomycota > Pucciniomycetes > Pucciniales > Zaghouaniaceae > Hemileia > Hemileia vastatrix. The sequence goes on along the minus strand of JASXTE010000019.1, from coordinate 8,204,826 downwards.
ATGACACTTGCTTTGAAGAAATGTAAATTTGGTTCCATTCTTTAAAAGTTCTTGGTCATGTTGTTTCAGGCTTACAGATATGTTTTGACCAAAACAAAGTGGCAGCCATACAACAGGTGAAGGCTCCTACTACAGTTAGAGAGCTACAAAGTTTTTTGGGAATATGTGGATACTATAGACAGTATATTAAAAATTACCAAGTCATAGCTTTACCCCTTACCCAACTGACTAGAAAGGATGTTGCTTTTGTCTGGAATAGTGAAAGACAGAGAGCCTTTGACACTATGAAACACTGTTTGATGTCAGCACCTATTCTTGCTTTACCTGAATTTTATCAACCGTTTGTTTTATATACTGATGCCAGTTTTATTGGTCTTGGTGCTGCCCTCCATCAAAAACATGTGATAAATGATAAAGTATCAGAAGTAGTAATTTGTTATATTTCAAGAACCTTGAGAAATAGTGAGTTGAAATATGGTGCTACTAAATTGGAATGTTTAGCTGTAGTGTGGGCTCTAGAAAAGCTACATTATTACCTAGATGACCAGAAATTTGAACCTGTCACTGACTGCAGTGCAGCTAAATCCCTTTTAGACTTGAAAACACCTAACAGACATTTGTTCAGATGGCAGTTAGCTGTTCAAGAATACAGGGGGAGAATGACAATTATTCATAGGGCTGGTATTGTTCACTCAAATGTGGATATGTTATCAAGGTTACCTTTACCAAATGATGACTCTAATCCTGCTTATGATCCTGAGGATGAAATTATTCATATTCATGGGATATATGTGGTTGATATGGAGGAAGAGCTATTACAGCTTATTCTGGAATCATATGATAAGGACACTGACTTAAAAAATTTATTCACCATATTAAATGATCCAAAGAATAATTCAATACAAGCATTAATTAAAACCCTTCCACCAAAGTACCAAAAAGCTTTGGAAAAAGGTAAATTTTCTATAGATGAAGGTTATCTATATCATAGAAGAAAGTTGAGTAATGTTATTGTTATTCCTCCTTCTATGAAAGAAATCATTTTGAAAATTTGTCATTATGACATACTAGCTGGACATTTTGATCTTGAAAAAACAATGATCAGAGTTAAGAACACTTCTTGGTGGGTTACTATGTCTGAAGACACAAAATTATATGTTGAATCTAGTGATTCTTTTCAGAAATCAAAAAGATTGACTGGTAAAAGAGCTGGATCAATGCAACATATTGAACCTCCTGATGCACCATGGCAGATAATAAACATGTATTTTGTAACAGGATTACCTATTTCTGGAAAAGACAGTTATAACTCTTGCTGGGTTATTGTGGACAGATTAACTAATATGTGTAAATTTATCCCTACTCACAAGGATGTTTCCACTAAAGAATTAGCTTTCTTATGGTGGTCTCATATGTTTAATACTGCTGGATTTCCTAAAGCCATAATCTCTGACAGAGACCCTAAGTTTACTTCTGAATTTTGGATGTCTCTGATGGATGTTTGTGGTTGTGATCTGAAAATATCTACTGCCCATAACCCTCAGACTGATGGATTAGCTGAAAGAATGATTCAGACTCTAGAGGACATGATAAGAAGGTACTGCGCCTTTGGCCTTGAGTATAAAGATAATGACATATTCACTCATTATTGGATTACCTTACTTCCCGGGTTAGAATTTGCCTATAATATCACTGTTCATTCTGTTACTCAAAGTAAGCCTTTTGAGCTCTGGCTTGGATATGTTTTAAATACTTCTGCCCAAATTCTCAATAACAAAATACCTAAATTGGATATAAATCCTGGTGTAAAATATTTTCTTCAAATGAAACAACATTGCAGAAATCATGCTCAAAAATGTATTGAAAAATCATTTTAATATGAGAAGAAGAGATGGGACAAATCCCATAAAGAATACACTTTTAAAAAGGGTGATGAAGTGTTGATTTCTACAGTCCACTTCGATTTACAAGGAAATAACAAATTAAAAGACCCATTTGTTGTCAGAAGAATGATTGGAGATAATGCAGTTGAGGTAATTTTGTATTCTCCATATTACAGAAAACATCCTGTTTTTCCAATATCTCTTCTGAAACCTTACACATCCAATAGTGATTTATTTCTAAAAAGGAGGGGAAGACCAAAGAAAACCCCAAATGAAATCACTGAAACAGCAGAAATTGAAAAAATTCTGAATGACAGATTAGTAACTGCTGAAAAAGGTACAGAATACTTATTGAGATTCAAGAATGAATCATCTGAATATGATTCTTGGATACCTGGGAAGCAGATATCTAATCTTCCTACTCTACTAAAAAAGTATAAAAAGAAATAATCATAGCATTTTTTTTATTGTTTTTTTTAGAGTGAGGGAGTGTCAGCCAGGCTACTAGACTTACCTGGTAAAATAATTAATTATTTTACTGAGGTGAAGCCACACCTTTTTTAAAATTCTTATTAATAATTAATTATTTAATATTTACTTATGTATTACTTACAACTAACTAAGCTAATTATATTAAGCAGTGTAAATAATTAATTTAAGTAAGTGTCCCATACATTTTTACTCCCTAACACCATGCTCAATAATGCAGTTGATTGGGAATAAAAATTAATAATAAAATTATAATAAAAAACCTTAAAAATATTATATTACTTCATTGAGAGATCTGGATTTCCGTGAAATCAATATAATTAACTCAAATGTGTTGTATTAATTGTGACAGTCCAAGGGAACTCATACTTTATTGCCAATGAAAATGATGCCCTTTTTGACGTACCAATTAATTTATTTTTTCTTATGTCATATATATACTCCTTCTTAGTCAGCTTCTTTCTCACATACTTGCAGTAGATGGTGTAAATTCCATGTCTTTATTTCCCTCATGTTTTCCTATAAAAGGCCCTCACTTTTTGTACTTTTCAAAACATTCCTTACTTACTTACTTTATTATAATTACATACAAAAAACTATTTATTATTATCAATTATTGTTTTAGTATTTACATTAAAACTGTTGTAGACAATCCTATAGTACTAGCTATAGGCCTTGACCAATGGAGTTGGAGAAAAACCAGAGAGAAAATCCCCTTTCCCTTTAGAAAAATAGAGTGAGATTTACTTGCTAAAGTAAGTTGGTTCCTGTTTGCTAAAACCCCTTTTTAACACACTTGACTGCTTGATGAGCCAAGATAGTAGTCCCCAGACAGACTACCAGACCAAAGAACTGAAATGTAGACAGTGTCCACACCAGAGAAAGAAAAGATACTTGATGTAGGCTGCAAATCCACACCAGAGACAGAAATAATACTTGATATAGCTTGCAAGACTATACCAGAGAACCTGTTGCCAAAGTTGAGTTAAATGAAGAACTAACCTTGCAACAAACACAGCCAATTGTGGCCAAAAACAGTGAAAACTGAGTGAGGAACAAGGATATCACCTCCGGATGGTTGTATGATAATTAAAGTTGCCACAAACTGTCTTATTCACTATGTACACACAGACCACTATCTAAGAGCCCATGCACACCAACAAATTTGCCGCCTGTACCAGCCAAATTGAATAAAAACCCTCCAGAAGCGCTCCCCAACCTTCTAAAACAGAGGCGGGCGGGCCGCCCGAAGTCGGAGGTGCTGCCTGAAGTGGCATGGCCTCCCTGATGCCAGAAAACCAATAAAAACACCTAATCTACTTAGAAAAATTTACTACAACTACTAAAACCCTTAAAACACAGAATTATGCTATAACAACATTGAGAAATAAAATATAGAGCTAAATTAGCCCTATCTAATGGTAATAAGCACTTAACCCTAAGACTTAAGGTTATCCCGTAAAACACAAAAAACAAAATTAAACAGCTATCTTTTGTAACTGAAAAATGAGGAAATGACCCCTTAAAACTTAGAATATGAAAAATATAAACAAGACATGAAATATAGAGAAAATCCGGGGCTATCAAATGATAGTACCCACATACCCGCTGTCCCATTATTCATGGAATAAAACCAGAAAAATACCCAATTCTTCAACAGATGTCAATTAAGACATGCACAAACAGTGCTAAACAACACAACAAAGGCCCCTGCTAATGTTGAAAGACCTCATCCTCCCTCCAATTCAGAATGTCCACATTCTTTCTTCATCAAACCACAATGTTCAACCTTCTTCCCAAATCTACCTCTGAAATGGGTCCTTGCCAATACTGCATTGACAATAATCTAATCTGCACCATCACACCTCCTGTCCATCCATACAGAACATCCTGCAATGTCTTCCAATCCAGAAAGAAGACCTGCTACAGACCTGGTCCATTATCTTCTGCAACAGCCTCACCTCCACCTCAACCTGGTCCATCTTCTACCAGCACCAAAAGATCTGGGCCATCCATCTTAATTTCCAGATTAATCAAAAAGCTACACCCTTCCCAGAAGAGTGCCAAAACCACTAAAACAACAAGTTCCACAATCCCAGGTCCATCTGATGGTAAAAAACATCCATTTCTTCTTTCCATTTTATAAAACTGATGACTTCGCAGTTCCTTCATCTTCTGACAGTGATGATAACAATGTAGGATCCATTGAACCAACAACACCAAACCACTTGCCCACAATTAAGGCCAAGTTCCAACAACACACATCTCAACAGAAACAACTTCTGCTAAACTACTTCCAATCCACTCCTGCTAGAGATCCACAGGACATTGAGAACAGAAGACACCTCATTCACCAGTCCAAGGCTAATTCTGAACACTTCATTTCATCTCTTGATTCCCTCTGTAATTCCACTAGTACTTGAGCTTGATTCAGAAACGAAAAATTGAACACACCCTCTATAGGATGTAGCCACAAACAACCCTCAGTTTTAAGTCTTGGGGGACTCAAAAACCCTCAGTTTAAAGTCTTGGGGGACTCAAAACCCTAAATCGTAAACCCAGAACCAGAGATCAACCACATTAAGACACAGAGAAAAAACTAACAATCTGGGGTAATTGTGAATAGAGCTGCCAGCCCATCAATTACCCCTAAACTTGCCTTTGCTAAATTCAGAGGCTCCCCCTGTAAATACCCTCCACCAATCTTTCAAACCCCTTCCAACAACAAAATCCACTCCTCAGTTTATAGTCTTGGGGGACTAAACCTTCAAAAAATCCTCAGTTTAAAGTCTTGGTGGACTAACACAGTGTTCAGTTTAAAGTCTTGATGGACTATTATTGAAACAATAGATTTTTCAGTTTAGAGTCTTGATGAACTAACAGAATTTTGCATAAAATAGACCCAGCCAATTTCATACAGAATACACCTACAGCCAACCTGCTGAAATTCCACCTTCACTTCATCATCTACCCATCACTGACAAAAATCTCCTTCTTATCTCTTTCCATCATCTTTCCTCACCACAGATCATGGCTGGATCCCCTGATGTTGACCCCTCAAATCTTCCTTGCTTCACTGCTCCCAAGGACTATGCCTGCAAGCAGTGCATCCACATGTGCAGACCTTGCACATTCACTCTTCCAACTCCTAAAGCCAAATTCTACAACAGGGCCTGTGATTCTTGCTACTCCAAAAAGAAGAAATGTGACAGAGATGCCAACCACCCTATTCCTCCTCCTTCACCTTCTCATAAATACCTCTCCAGATCCCCTACCAGATCCCCAGAGCTTGGTCCAGCCTCTTCATCTTTATCCTCAGCACGATCCAGAAGATCCCAGAACTCAGCTTCCAGAACTCTCCCAAAAAAGCCTGCTTTAACTTCCCAAGAAACAGCTTTTATCTCTGCTAAATTAGCTCCAAAAGCATCAAAATCAGCTCCTAGGCTTCTAGACCGCGTCCAGGCAGCCCGGCCGACGTCGGGAGGTCCATCCACCTCACTAGACAGTGAAAATCAGGCTCAAAACCTCCAAAAACAACCAGAAAACAGCCAAATTCCTCCAATCAACAAAAACAACTCCACACAGCCACCTCCCACTGCTCCCAAAGCAATGCAGCCAACCTTTCCAAGGTCCAAAAACTCCAAAATTTCCCAAACTTCTAGTAGACCTTCCAGAGGACCCCAGGAAGAAACCAGAGCACCCAACACCGCACCCAAGCAACAATTCGCCCCCGGTTAAGGCAACAAAACTACACCTCTCCTTTGTGAGCCAACTATTCTTCTGAAAGTTCCATTCCTTCAAAAGCATCATCCAGAAGAGATCAATCCTCTTCCAGATCACCCTCTCCTGCCCCATCTTATAACAACCCTGGTACTCCATCACCAGCACCTCATCCAACTGAATCAAGCAGAAATATTAACAACAGCAACAACAGGCCTGCTACTCCAACTAGGCACCAGGAACATCAGCCTCCTAGTTCACCTTCTCAAAACCTTTCAGAGGAATAACAAGAGAATGCATATCTTTCCCTGATTGATCCACCTACTATCACCATTCCAAAATCTTCAGAAGTCCAAATTCCGGCCGCTTACAAATTTGATGAGCTTCCAATCTGTAAGTACCACATTAATTCATCCAATTTCTTCAACAAAAATAATTACTGATCCAATTTTTCTTGTCTAGTTGGAACTCCTCCTCCTGAGTCTACTATTGGAGTTGGACAACCTCTAGAAACTTCTTTGACCCTGGATTATGGAGAAATGAAACAACTCCTCAGCACCATGTGTTCAAACACGCTGAAAGCCTTTGCCCTCCATGGACCTTTAAATGACTTTGATAAAACCTTGAGGAAACAACTATTGGACGACCACTGGAAGATGTCTAGGATCATTAAGCACACCTTCCAACAATCCATTCCTGCCTCTTCTTCTTCCTCTTCTGAACTTCCATCTAAACCCATTCCTTCCCATTATAATCCATATAATCTCTCCAGCAGAATGCACTTCAAAGAACACAGTGCTTCTCACAACCCCATCAAAAAACAAAAACGACATCATAATCCAGACCAGCCTCCAGAAACTTCATTGTCCAGACAATGAGCTCCTGCAAAAAGATTAAAAAACAAAATAATAAATAAATAATAAAAAACAATTAATAACTATAAATTCTAATTTTTTTTACAGTCTACTAACATACTAAATTAAAAATTGATAAAAAAAATAAAAAATAAATGAAATAAAATAAAAGATAAAAAATAATAAAAATGGTATCCCCCAGCCAATTGATGAGCTGATCCCCTGATACCTTGCCCACATCTAAGTGCACCTTGATGTGGATACACCTTAAATAATTTAAATGATTTGAAATAAGAAACATAAATTAAGGTTAATAATGAGAATAAAAAATAAAAAAATAACATTAATGAAAATAAAAATAAAATAAAATAAAATGATAAAATAGCATTGCCCGGCCAATTGATGAGCCTTCACCCACCAATGCTTGCCCACATCCAGGTGACACTGATGTGGTAACACCCTATATTTTTGATTTTATAATTTTAACAACCCACATAAAAAAACTAAAAGAAAAAAAGAGAAAAAAGATAATAATCTGAAACTACTATCTAGAAAAATCATAACTAAAAAAATCAAGGAAAGTCTAGCTCCATAGATGGTCCAGATTAAGAGAAGGTCCAGTAAGAGAAAGTCCATTCCATAGAAATTATCACTGGGTGGGCTCCCTCCAATAAGTAAAAATGATGGGAGACCACCAGTGATCCATCACCAACCCAAAAAAACCAAAGCTAAAGAAGCCAGTCCCAAACCAGTTTAAAGTCATAGTGGAATTGAACCCTGAATAATAAAAAACAGAACTAGAATTCAACTAGAAAAAAACAAAATACTTGAGACAGACATTCTGGGGTAACTGTTCTCCAGAGCAGCCAGCTCATCAGTTACCCCCACACTTGCCAAAATAAAATCTAGAAGCCCCCCCCTGGGTACCTTCTAACAAAAAACACAACATCCAACACAATAAACCAAAAAAAATAAGAGTGAAGAGTCCAGCACTTGAAAAACAAAGTAAATTCCAGTTTAAAGACATAGAGGACTAAAACCTGTGAAAAGAAACCAATACTAGGGTTCAACCAAATTAAGAGAAAGGGTCGGAAACAGAAAATCTGGGGTAAATGTTCTACAGAGAAGCCAGCTCATCAGTTACCCCTACAATTTTGAAGATCAAATCTAGAAGCCCCACCCATGGGTACCTTCTAACAAAAAGTTTCCAACACAAAAGTTGCTCTGCAACACCAAAATTCTAAAATTTAAAGAATGTTCCATAGTTTATCCTCATTGCGGAGTCAATCTTCTTCATGTCTAGTGCCTCTGGGATAAAATCTCTTCACCTGATCTGCAGCCACTCTCTTCTTTAAGACTGCACCATCCAACTCTTCCAAAACATAAGAGCCTCCAGACGCCTGAGATCTGACTCTATAAGGTCCATTCCATCTGTCAGCAAACATTTTTCCCCACTGACTCTCCAATTTTCTATGATAAACCAAAACCAAACAACCAGGTTTCAAGGGATTCCTGAGTCTATGAGCCAACTTCTTGTCCCAGTATCTGACTGAATGATTCCTAATCTTCATCATTCTAGAGTATGCCTTCTCATGACATTCCTCTCTACATTCTAACTGTTGCACCCTGGCACAGAGCAATTCTTCTGTTGAGTGCACCTCATCCCAATCAATTCCAAGATAAGAGACAGCTTCCAAGTCAACTGGTAGAGCAGCTTTCTGACCAAACATTAACTCATAAGGAGATTAGCCAGTTGTCCTCTTCACAGTGACCCTATCAGCAAATAACACCAAGGGTAGAAAATGCCTCCACTTTTCAGCACTATCCCCACAAATCTTTACCAAAGCATTCTTGATAACTTTATGGCCTCTTTCAACCATGCCTTCAGCTTCAGGATAATAAGGTGTAGCCACTCTAACTTTAGAACCAACACTAGCCACAGCTTCTTTAAATTTGGCACCAAACTCTGGCCCGCCATCAACAGTCACCAACTTCATCAACTCATACCTATAAATCCACTCCTTCTTCAAAAACTCTGCCACATTCTTGGCAGTCAAATTAACCAGAGGCACTGCCTCAACCCAACCAGACAAATCATCCCTGGAAACAATTAAGTATTTATACCTGCCCTCTTTAATGTGGACAGCATCCAGACTGACTCTTCCAAAAATAGTTGATTCATCAGTAGCACGGCAGACCTCTTTAGGTTTCAAGTGACTTCTTCTTTGACATTCTTCACAAGATTGAACCCAACCCTGCGCAGCCAAATTCATACCTGGCCACCAAAATCTGTCAGCTACTCTTCTATAAGTCTCCCCAAAGCCTCTATGACCAAGGTCTTCATGCAAAGACTTCAACACAGCTTCTTGACTCTTCTTCTGAGTCACCACAACTTGAGGATTAGGATGTCTCCTCCTCATCAACCTTCTTCCTGACACATAAAATCCAGGACTCTTCTTCTTTATTGCCAACCAAGTATCATCATCACAACTATCTGGCCTCTCCAATGTCAACAGATATTTCACCATAATAAAATAAAACCCAGACTGACCCCAGGTCTCATTTTAAAAATCCACTAAAACAACATCCAAGTGTAAAACTCTGTCATCAAAATAACCAGTGTGAACATGAGCCAATTAACCAGTTCAATCAGGATACCAATCCTTAAATTTTGGCACATCCTTCTCTTTCAACTGAATCTTGTGAGAATACAGTTCACTAACAAAAACACCATTTTCCAAATTTGAGCTGTCCCAAACAACAACTCCATCTTCATCCACAAAAACATCCTGATCACCAGATTCAAGATCAGATCCAGCCAGTTTAGCCTCTTGGGGGAGGTCAGAAAAATCTTCAGCACCCTTTGTGCTTGCATTAACCACTGGAACATCTTCATCAAACTCTTCAGCCTCAGAATCTTCATCTGTAGGTGGCCTCCTTGATAATCCATCTGGCATTGTAAAAGTTTTGCCTGGTTTGTGTACCAAGTCAAAAGAAAAATGTTGAATAAATGCCACCCACCTAGTCATTGGAGAATTTGGAAGACTAGGTGTATTGATCATCTGAACCAAAGATTTTGCATCCACCTGCAGCTCAAAATGCTGCCCCCACAAAACAGTCTGTAGCTTCTTTAAAAAATTTTCTACACCACACAATTCTGACTTAGGTTGAGAATACCTAGATTCCACCTCATTAAACACCACAGACTCATATCTTACTGGCCTGACCCTCCCAGTCTTATCTTCCTGAGACAAAACAGCACCAGCAGCAATATAGCTTGAGTCCACTGCCAGATAAATTTTTCCAGCACCAACGCCATAATCCAACTTGTGAGGAACAATATCTTCCCCAACAACCTTTTTCAACTTCTGAAAAGCCTCTTCACACTCTTCAGTCCATTCCCAATCTGCATCTTTTCTGGTAAACCTCCTTAAAGGTGAAGCCAAAAAAGAAAAATCCTTAATAAAAATCCTGACATATACACACACACCAAAAAATCCCCTTAATTCAGTAATATTTTTAGGCCTTGGACATGAATGAATTTTATTAATCTTTTTCTTTTCCATAATCCTTTTCTCTTTACATACCACATGACCCAGAATTTCAAAGGCAGGAACACAACAACAGAATTTTGACCCTGAAATGGCCAAACCAGCCTCTTCAATCCTAAACATCACTCTCTTTAGAGTTATTGCATATTCCCAAACAAACTCATTATACCAGGGTTCTCTACTAACACCTCATTACCATAATCAGTGGATGGTCCTTTATTTCCACCATCATCAATAAAAATACCAGCATGAGTAGGAACCTCATCCTGCAAAATCCAAGCCATCTGTGCTTGATATACTGCCACTGAATTAGTTGCTCCTTGAAGCAACCTAGTGAGCTGAAATCTTCCCAAAGGAGTCTCAAAAGTTGTGAGAGGCCTTGAATCCGTATGAAGTTCCCTCTCATCATAACCACCCATAATATCACCCAAACCATAACACACCCTTCCAGCAAAAGCTTCAACAAAATCCTCTGCACTTGTTGGCATACCAGCGTCTTTGATAGTGACTCTATTCAAGGCTCTAAGATCATGAACCACCCTCAACTTTCAATTCTGCTTCTTTACACAGAAAACTGGACTTGAGTAACTGGATGTCAATTGTTTGTATAACCCAGTCCTGAATCTTTCCCTAAAAATCTCCACAAAATCCTCTCTGATAGCAGCTGGAATCGTAATAGGTTTTATTTGCCAAGGTTCATGAAAAACCACCGGAATCAGGTAACATTCCCCATAAGAGTGCTTCAACACACCCCTTTCCTCCTCAACAAAAGCCACAGCTTTTTCCCTTAGCACAATAACGTTGTGGTAGCCTAAAGTTTAGTATGGCACCTAAGTACGTAAATGGAGTTATTACGGCATGCAAGATTGGTGTTATTATTGTTATATAAAAGGGTTTTATTTAATTTATTTGAGTTTTAAATATGAAGAAATTGGTCACGAGCGAATGCCTACACAAAAACAATTTATTTTACGGAGAAAACTTATTTTTACGGTCTGAAAAATTTATAAGTATCAAATAAAGTCACTCAAGAACCTTGGGAAATTTTCCCAGAATTTTTACTATTTTTCTTATATTTTTAAATGAATTTTAAAGTTTTATAGAAATATTTACGTTTTCAGAAATTACTTAACTTTGATGAATTTTCACGGGGTAATTAGAGCTGCGCAGACTACGAAAATTAGTTTGGTAGTAAAGGGGAAGTAGCTTTAATATGTGTAATTTTTCTAGATTTTTTATTATAGTTTTTAAGGTTCCAATTGAGTCCAGAAGTCCGGACGGACTCCGTATGGACTCCGTACGGGCTCCGGATTGACTCTGGGAGAGCTCTGGAGGGGAAAACTTAGGCACGTGACTAGGAATACTTAAGCGCCTCTCAAACTCGAAATTGAGAGGGGGAACACATCATACAGCTTAATCTTTAACCACCACAGTCTCATTTTTTATTACTCAACAAATTAAATAAATTTGTAATACCCTTATAACTTTATATTTTATATATAACATTTTAGAAATACTACTCAACAATTAAAATAACACTTCATACAGGGTATCTTTAGAAAGGTCTTCATCACTGGGACTTGATTATTGCTGTCTCATAAAAATTCAAATTATTATAAAAACATAAAAGTCAATCTTTTCAGATCTTTCACTGGTACACCTTAATTGTTGTTATCAGTATTTCTTTTATCAACAGCCACTTTCGTTAAATCTCAATAAGCGTTAAATATTTTAGAGTTTCATTATTTTTATCAATCAGATTCAAGTAGACTGGTTAGCTTAGTGATTTAGAATACCCATTTTGTTATTTTTATTGGAAGGACGGGGTTTTCAGCTAAATCCACATATCTCCTCCGGATTCTGCTTACAGCAAGGCAACTGTAAGAGTTTACCTTACCATAGTTGGCGCCCAACATGGGGTTCGAATTCTCTAGCTTTCTTTAAAGACTTACTTGGATCAAGAACGTTCTTAGCCTGCAAGAGGCTTATTTTCTGGAACTCTAATTGGATTTTTGTTATTGGCCTGCAAGAGGCTTGTTATTTTATCGATTGCTAACACTTTTCATTACTTATTGGGATGTCTTCTTCTGCTGTTGCTTCTGGATCTTCTAACCCTCTTACTCCCTCAGTTAGAATTGTTTCTTGGGATGGCCCAAAGTTTGATGGGGAGGAGGTTAAATGGTTCATTAGCAGGTATGAAGCTGCTGCTGCTGTTGATGGTACTTCTCATGTGGATATGGTGAAGCAAGTTAGGTTTTTTATTGCTGATAGGGAGGTGGAAAAAGAGGTTATTGCTATGCAGGCATTCAAGGACAAGGATTGGGTTAAGCTTTCTAAAGCTATGGTTGATAGATGGGGTGTTAGGTTTACTATGATGGACCTCAATAAAATTGTTGGAGACTGGCAAGCAAAAGGTGGTGTTTCTTCTATGGCTGACTTCAAAAAGCTCTGTGTTCAGTTTGATGAAGTGGTGGAATATCTCATACTGGTGGACGAGTTAGTGCATGAGAACCAAGCAAAAGATTTGTTTTGGACAGCATGCAGCAGGTATATTCGAATGGACGTCTTGAAGGATCTTTCAAGAAAGGATTTGATGAAGGAACTGCCTAATGGTGAGCAGAAACTGCCGGCTCTGGAGGTTATCAAGGACAACATTCAAGCCCATCTAAAGTTATTGGCGTTGGACAAATATCAAGAGTCATGCACTCAATATGTTAGCAAGGTTAGCGAAGTTTTGGCCGAAAACAACGATATTATGGTCAAAGCCCAGGAGGCCAAGAAGGCTCAAATAGGATAACCTGCTGCTAAAGTGGAGGGAAATGTAGATAATAAGATGGTCGATCACTTGGCCGATTTAACGAAACAATTAAAAATATTTGTTCAAGAGACTCAGAAGGCCAACAAGGCCCCAATCTCTTCTTCGTCGACGTCGACTTCTTATCAGTCCAGAGGTTATGAACGTCGAAATTATAATGGCAATAACAACGGTAATCCCTTCTCAGGCAATGGGAGAAATGGTGGTAATGGTGGTAATGGATATAGAGGAGGCTACGATGAGCCAAAGGTGTGCTCCTATTGTAATAGGAGGGGGCACAGAGCAACAGTTTGTTTTGCTCTTGATAAGGATATGGATGCTGGGCGAGTTTTATTTGATGGTAAAGTTTGTAAATTTCCTGATGGTTCGTTCATCAAGCCCAGTGATGGACAGTCTCCTTCTGATTTGGTCAGAAGAAGTTTAACGGCTGAAAGGAGAGCCAGATTTGAAGAGGTGACGGATGAAGATGTTAATGCCAAGGGTGGAAAAAATGGTAATGGTAATGGTGGAAAATCTGACAAAGGTAATGAGAAAGAGGTCAGTAAAGCCACGTTTTCTACTTCTTTTGGTGGTTTAGAGCTGGCGACGGTTGCCCAGGTGGAGGGTAGCTGTATGGCTGGCAAATACGATGTTAATGCTGCTAGAAGAGCAGCTGCTACTAAGGCAAAAAGTAGCATTCAGAGCCAATTGAGGGCTAATCCTGGCAAGGCCAATAACAAAGTGAACCCTTACTCTAAGGACAAAAATTCTAGTGCTCAAACTGCCGCCAACAAATTGAACCCTTACTCTAAGGACAAATTATATAAAATGCAGAAGGGGATTGCTGATATGGGGCCCCCTAGTTATGGCAAGTTTGATTTAAATGGTGAGCCTATGCCAGAGGATGATTTGGAATCTGAGGAGGACGTACCGTTGGCGTCTCTACACAGACCAAGTTTTAGCGGTCCCATCCCAATGGAGGGTGTAAGAAGGACTAGCGATGGATCAGGATTAGTGCAAGAAGCTGGTGACGGAGTTAGGGTTATAGAAAGTGAAGATGTTATAATGGGGGGTGAAGATGGCTCGGTTGGACCTCAAGAGGTACCCAGGGCCAAGGTTGTAAAATCAAAGGTCCAGTATGAGCGGCCAGTAGTTTCTGGTCAAGCTAATGCAATGGACGCAGTTTTGAATAGGGTGAATCAACTGCAGATTCCCTTATCCTTGGGGGAGTTATTTACGATTAGTCCGGCGCTTGCTGAAAAGAAAAAGAAGCATTTGACGAGGCGTTGGGTTTCCACTGGAGAGGTGGAATATATTTGTGAAAATGCTGAAAAGTTTGGGGAAGATGTAGATACACATTTTTCCGTTCCCCTGGGTTACCTGGTGGTAACTCTTAACGGTAAAGAAGTAAAGGCCTTGGTCGATTCAGGGTCTCAAATTAATTTAATTTCATTGGAGCAAGCAACGATTATAGGCTTGCCAATTAAAAGTGGAACTGGGGGAAACCTCAGAGGCATTGGAGGGCATGCAACAGAGTTGATGGGTACAGCTGAGCATGTCAGGTTAGGAATTGGTGGATCTGTTGGTAAAGTTCACTTTTATGTGGCCAGAGGAGCAGTCAAAACTGTTCTTGGTGGTCCTTTTTTGATGGATTTTGAGGCCAGGATAGGGTATCAAGCTGGCATGGGGATTAGTTTGGAGATCACTGGTGAAGATATGCGGAGGTTACATATGCGGTTAGCGCCTCCAGGAGATGAAGGTTGGGAAACACGGCCAGGGATTACTACTCTGTGCCAGTGTTGTGATTGCACCAAGAAGCGGCATATAAAACGGACGGCTTCTGGTGAATTATGTTTGTTGGAAAGGGATGAATGCCCTCATTTTTTGGGGTAGCAGGGGCTGATCACTCTAATGTTGTAATCTCTCCTCAGGATGAGATCCCGGATTGCAATAGGTCAGCTCACTTGGAGATAATTCAAGTGGATTCTCAATTATTTTCTGTTAATATTACTTTGGAGTGCAACTACGTTTTGGACTTTTCTATATGTTTATTGGATTTACCCGGTTTTTCTATTAAATTTAAAAACGGTGAAAAAGGCAAAATGGGCCAAATTAGGTTGGATAAAAATTGGAAGGGTATGTTTTATGACCTCCAGCAAGAGGGTAAACTGCAAAAATCTTATCAAAACCCAATTAAAAATCTTGGTATAATTAAAACACAAAAAAATAATTTTTGTGAAAATTCGTTTCCGGGCCTCCAGCAAGAGGTTAAACTGCAAGTATCTCCTTCTATTTTGGACCTCCAGCAAGAGGGTAAACTGCAAAAATAACATCAAAATCCAATAAAAAATCTCAGTATAATTAAAACACAAAAAAATAATTTTTGTGAAAATTCATTTCCGGTCCTCCAGCAAGAGGTTAAACTGCCAACTTTCTTTACGGGTGATTTACTGTTGGATAAGGGAAGCAAAGTTGTTGGAAAATCTGTTTATAAATAAGACGAGGGAAAGGAGAAAAGGGTAAAATTTAGAAATGAAATAAAATATTTTTCTAATTTTTCTTATTCCGATTCTGGCGATGAAGAAGATTTATTTGATGAAATTTTTAATGGCAATACAATAGAAAATGTTTTACCTCAAGTTTATTTAGATGTGGACGCAGCCAAATATAAGAAAGTAGCAAATAAAGTTCGACCTATTAATGAACCGCTACCTGCTGAATTAAATCCACCTTTGAGAAGACCAAGGTTATCAAGAGATCCTTATGAAAGTCCCTTGGTAAAGAATCCGCCTGAATTTTCTGAGATGTCAAGAATCACTTTTGAGAGACTGGGTGTTGTTAATTTTGGACCTGATGGTTGGTTGACTGGAGAAGAGAAGAAGTTGTTGTTGGATGTGATGGTCAAGCGAGAGAAGGCCATTGCTTTTGTAGAAGAGGAGAGGGGTGTGTTGAAGCATTCCTATGGGGAGCCTTACAAGATTCCTGTGGTATGTCATGAACCGTGGCAGCAGAAACAGATTCCTAATCCAGATGCATTAAAAGAAGCTTATATCAAAGTTGTCAGAGAACGGATACGCACTGGACTGTATGAGCAATTAACATCAAGTTATTCTAGTCCTGTATTTTGTATCAAGAAACCAAATGGCAAGCTTAGAGTTGTTCATGATCTTAGGGAATTAAATAGGGTTACAATAAAGGATGCTGGGATACCACCTAGTGCTGAGGAGTTTGTTGAAGCGTTTTCAGGGAGAGTGTGTTATGGTTTGGGAGATATTATGGGTGGATATGATGAGAGAGAGTTACATCCGGACTCAAGGCCTCTCACTACATTCGATACGCCACTAGGACGTTTAAAGTTAACAAGATTACCTCAAGGAGCAACAAATTCAGTTGCAGTTTATCAAGCTCAGATGGCTTGGATCCTTCAAGACAAAATTCCACAATATGCTGGAATCTTTATAGATGATGGAGGAATTAAGGGACCAACAACCGGCTATGATAACCAGGTGTTGGAAGAGAATCCCAGGATACGCAAATTCATTTGGGAGTTTGCAATTACTTTAGAAAGAATCTTGTTTCAAATTGAAGAGGCTGGTTTAACTATTTCAGGTTCAAAATTTTCATGTTGTGTGCCAGCCTTAGAAATATTAGGCCATATGGTATGTAGAGAGGGTAGGATTATGTCCAAGAAGAAAGTTAACAAAATTCAGTCCTGGCAAAGACCCAAGAATACGACCAAAGTTAGAGGTTTTTTAGGAGTTTGTGTATATGTTAGAATGTTTATCAAGGACTTTTCTTCATTGGCAGCTCCATTGAGACGGTTAACGAGAAAGGATGCAGACTGGGAGTGGGATGAAGAGTGTGAGAAGGCTTTTGTGAAGTTGAAGGAGGTTGTGGGGAAGGATTTAGTCCTGCACAAGTTGGATTATGGAAAAGGTGCTGGCAGAATTTACTTAGCAGTTGATTCAAGTCAGGTTGCAGCTGGGGCGGTTTTGTCTCAGATGGATAAAGCTGGTTACATCAGGCCAGTTAGGTATGAATCTGTAGTATTTACTGAGGTCGAATCAAGATATTCTCAACCAAAATTAGAATTCTGTGGTGTGGCTAAAATACTGAAGAAACTTCAGCATATTTTGTGGGGGCAACATTTTGAGTTGCAAGTGGATGCGAAATTGTTAATCCAGGTGATTAATTCCCCAAGTTTACCAAACGCACCCATGACGAGATGGGTAGCTTTTATTCAACATTTTTCGTTTGATTTAGTTCATAAGCCTGAAAAAACTTTTACAATGCCAGATGGTTTATCAAGGAGACCACCCACTGAAGAAGATTCAGACTCAGAAGAGTTTGATGAAGATATACCTATTATCAGAGCCAGCACCAAAGAAGCTGAAGACTTTCCATACCTCCCCCATGAGGTTAAACTGGCAGGACTATTGTGTTTAGATTATGGTGTTGATGACCTCCACCAAGAGGATAAACTGGAAAATAGTTTTTATGTTAATAAAGGTGTTGGAAAAGGTGTAGATAAATTTGGTAGAAAGGAGGTAGAAGAAGATGTGGTGTATGTAGAGGAAGATGGATTGGTAGTGTGGGATAGTAGCAAATAAAGGAATGGTGTATATGTTGGAGAATTAGAGAATTTAAATAAAAAGGTGGATAAAGAGAAAGAGGTATTTTCAAATACGGTTTACAAAGGATCCAAAGGTTCAGAAGAAAAACGTCGACATAGTTCGATTAAAGATTTATTTAGGGGTCAACGATTATTGGCTCATTCATGTGCAGGTGATATTGGTGATAGAGAAGTCCCTATTGATGTCATATTAGTCGATTTTCAAGATGAAGTCTGGGGTCAGACTGGTTTTTATTTTTTGTTAGTCAAATATTTGTTGACTTTAGAGAGGCCAGAAGATTGTGAAGACGATGAATGGGTGGCTAACAAGAGGAAGTCATCTACATTTTACCTATCTGGTCGACGTTTAATGAGGAGAAGGTATCCAAATCCTCAAGTAGTTATAACTCAAGAGAAGGGGCAAGAATTAGTTTTGAAATCACTGCATGAAGATCTTGGGCATAGAGGCGTTGGAGAAACTTTTAGAAGAATTTCTGATCGATTTTGGTGGCCTGGCATGAAGATGGCTGTTAAAAAGTGGGTTCAGTCATGCGAAAAATGTCAAAGACAAAGTTATTTAAGGCCGAAAGAACCTGGACGCGCGACCGGTGAATATACGCTCTTTGGAAGAGTTAGTTTAGATGCCGTTCATATAAAAGAGGGACGGTATAAATATTTAATTGTGGCCAGAGATTATTTATCTGGTTGGGTAGAGGCAGCTCCTCTTATTAATTTAACTGCCAAAAATGTGGCAGAATTTTTTTTGAATGATTGGGTATATAGGTATGGGGTGATGAAGTTGGTAACAGTAGATGGAGGTCCTGAATTTGGGACAGAGTTTAAAGAGGCCGTATTGAAAGTTGGATCAAAGGTTAGGGTAGCAACACCATATTATCCTGAAGCTGAAGGCATGGTTGAAAGAGGGCATCAAGTTATTAAGGATGCTTTAGTTAAAATGTGTGGGACAAGTGCCGAAAAGTGGAGGCACTAATTACCTTTAGTTTTATTTGCTGATCGAATCACTGCCAAAAGGACGACTGGATTTTCACCTTATGAACTTGTTTTTGGACAGAAAGCAGTTTTACCGGTTGATTTAGAAGCTGAATCATATCTTGGAGTTGACTGGGATACGGTCAAAACTACTGATGAATTATTGTGTGCAAGAATGATGCAGCTAGAAAAGAAAGAAGAATATTTAGAAAAGGCATATTCGCGGATGATGAAGATCCAAAATCAATCAGTTAGATATTGGGATGAGCGGTTGGCACATTGATTAAGGAAACCTTTGAACTCAGGTGATATGGTCTTGGTGTATAATAGGAGTTTGGAAGGTCAGTGGGGAAAGATGTTTGCAGATAGGTGGAATGGACCGTATAAAATCAAGGAGCAAGTTTCCGGCGGTTCATATGTGTTAGAAGAGTTGGATGGAGTAGTATTGAAGAAGAGGGTAGCGGCCGATCAAGTGAAACGGTTGTATCCTAGAGGCACCAGGAGTGCCGAAGTCTAACTCCGCAATGAGGATAAACTATGATATTGACGAAATTTTATGGATTCCTCCGCAACGAGAATAAACTATCTTCTTTTTTTATCAAATAATTTACTATCGTTACACTGTATATGGTCGACAAAACTATGATGAAACTTAACGAAATTCAAGAAGACCTTCTTTGAAATTTTCAAAAACTTAAAATTCTTAAAATATGGGTGAAGATAGTGTTGGAAAATTTTTAAAATTTATTGGAAGAAGTGTTCACAGGGGAACCTTCTTAATTTAATATTGGCAAGTGTGGGGGTAATTGATGGGCTGGCTGCTCTATACACAATTACCCCATAAGGTTCGTTTCCAAAATTTTCACTGTTTCTAGTTGAATCCTGGCTTTGTCTTTTAATTATAGGAAGTCCACTAAGACTATAAACTGGAACGAATCAAGAGACACCGCTCTCAACGCCGGATTCAAGATTTTTTTTATTTTATTTTGCTTTTGATTTTTTTTATGTTAGATTGTGATTTCTTTTCTTTAATATATATTATGAATTATTGTAAAGGTGATGCTCACTGGTGGTCTCTAATCATTTTTATAAATTGGAGGGAGCCCACCCAGTGATCATCATTATAAAAATTATCTTCTAAAAACTTTCATTTAATTTCTTTTCTTTTCAATTTCTCAAAATTGTGTAACCACATCAAGTTGCACTTGGATGTGGGTATGATGTCGAGGGTACGGCTCATCAAATGGCCGGGGGGCATCTTTTAAAAAAAAATTATTTTTTTTAAAAAAAATTTTTTATTACTTTGTTTTTTATCTTTCTTTAAAAATTAAAATTTTAACTTTTATTTCAAAACTATTTTTTTTTTAAAAATAAAAAAAAAAATAATAAAATAAAAAAATAAAATAAAATAAATTATAAAAAATAATAAAATAACTAAAAAATAAAAAATAAAAAAATAAAAAAATAAAAAAATAAAAAAATAAAAAAAAAATAATAAAATAAATAAAATAAAAAATAAAAAATAAAAATAAAATAAAATAAAAAAATAAAAGGTATTTTAGTTTTAGGTAGTTTAGATGTTTATATTTTATTTTTCAAACATTATTCAAGAAAGCTACATACCAGGAAGAAAACCATCAAGGGTCGTTATCTTTTGAAGAATCGAAATTAGAAAATTTAGAAGGACCTTGATCGATTTCCAGGGATTCAAATCTTATTTCACGGTCACGATAGTGTTGAAGCCAGTTGGCTATTTTGAAAAGGTCTCTTAACAGTTGCTCTCTCATCCAAGATTCTGATCTATCAGAGGGCGGGTATCGTTGGAAATAAGCAATAAGGTTATTAAAATTAGCAAAAAGCTTTTCAGACACTAGGTGAATTGGAACTCTAGGGAAGCTTGGATTAGGTTCTGGTAGTTCATAAGCTGAATATGAAATTGGAGAACCGGTGGACGCTTATCAAATTAAAATATCAGCAAATTAAAACCTGAAGATTAAGAAAATAAAAAGAGACAACTAACCTGTGTCAACACTATCATGATCATAGATAAACGGCTTACTTGGTAATGGAGTGGGATTTTTTATGTTTAGAAAAGGATTTTTTATTTTTGATAGATGAGGAGGACTGGTGTTGGATTTGGTGTTTGAAGTAGATGTTCTGGGCCTTTTGGATGAAACAAGAGAAGATGAAGACTGCTGGCTATTATAGGACCTTTTGTGCTTCAAGATGTTGGAAGAAGGAGAAGAATTGTTAGAAGGTTGAAGCATGGCCCTGGGAGCAGCAAGAGTTCTTGGGGGAGTAGCAGCAAGTCTAGATTGGAGAGAAGGACCCAGAGGATTAGGTGATGGAGAAAGATTTAAATAGGCTGATGGAGAAAAAGGTATGGGATCTTTAGAGGTTGATAGAATAGGGGGTGGAGTAGAAGGTGAAGAAGAAGGGGGAGGATTGCAGAAGGCGGCGAAGCTAGTAGCAGTGATGGGGAAAGAACCATAGTTCAAGCCAGAACATTTTCTTTTCTTCTCATAACAGGATAAGCAGGCCCTGTTATAAGTGTGCTTTTGCCAGTTAAAAGAGAAGATACATTCCCTATGGGTGAAGGCACAGTATTTGCAAGATTGATCAGCTGAAGCAATGAAGTCAGAAGGTTTCATCTTGTTAGGAGATATTTTTTTGAAGAAGAAAACCTGAAACTAGGATGAAGAAAGCTGGTGGCAAAATCTGGGTTCAAGGATAGAGAAGTTGTTAGGTCCACCAAGACCTTAAAATTGGACTGTTATCAAGCTGTTGGGTCCACCATGACCTTAAACTGGATTTCTTATCGATTAAATGTTTGGTCCACCATGACTTTAAACTGGTAGTTCATTCATTGTTAAGTCCACTATGACTTTAAACTGGAAAATTAATATCTGCAGGATAATTCAACATTCATTGGTCCACTATGGCCTTATACTGGATTACTTGTCGATCAAATGTTTGTTCCACTATGACATTAAACTGGATTATCAAATTTATTCAATCTTTGGTCAAGCCTAGGCCTTACTTAGGAATATTTCAAGTTATTTATGCATTTAAATGATCTTTGGTCCACCAAGACCATAAACTGGCAATCGATTATACGTTTGGTCTACCAAGACTTTAAATTGGAATGTCAATCTTGTTTGGATAACTCAATTCAATCTTTTAATTTATCACTGTCCACTAAGACTCTAAACTGGTTATTCAATTATTTCTGGAATTGGGTGCTGATAGCTTTAGGAGGTTAAAATTTTAGGTGGTGATGATGCTAAGGAAAGCATAATGGTTAATTAAGTGAAATTTGTGGTGCTTTAACATGGTCTAAAGTAAATATTATTATTGGAAGCCTGGCAAAAGTATTTTATGGGTTTTCTGTATAGCAAAGTTTGAAAATTGTGATGAAGGAATCAGAAGTTAGGATGGTAGTTGGATTTTAGGGAATGATTTTTTAGTGCCTCAGTGTTAGGCCATTTTTGGTGTGAAGCCTGGAGGACCTTATGGCGAGATTGGAATCATAGAATTTGGCTCAGTGAGGGGCCCAATGAGGTTGGAATCAGGAGTATTCGGCTCATAGGAAGATCCACTCTCTCAATGCTGTGACAAGAAGGAAGACTGGTATATGGGAGTCTGAAGGGATTCAAACCTTGCTCTCAGTAGTGGAATCATCACAAGATTTATATTATTTTATTTTATGTTATATCAAGCCAGAGAAGAAAGAAAACATCATTTATGTTGAAAGTTTAAGAAGACCAAGCAAAAACAAAATTTTATCAAGTTATACTGTTAGAAAAGATAATTTCTTTGAAATTGTTCAACATCATTATCAAAGCTTTGCATTAAAATTCTTCTTTTCATGAGGTCTTCATGGTTATTAGCTGGAGTTTCTTATAAATAGGCCAGCATTTTTCTTTTCAACTCATTAGTAAAGTCAAGAAAAAGATAGCGATGAAAATTTGGATAATGATTGATATAGTCCGTCTTCACTCTACCAACTTCATCAGTGTTGGTTATTTTGACAGCTAGAAGTTCAGATATTTTATTAAGTCATAGGTTTAGTCAATTTTGATTAAAAGTTTTTTTTAGTAAGATAAATAGGGTCTTACATTTAGAGCCAGAAAACATAGTCTCAGCAAAGTTAGTTGGGGGCATTGGCGTTATAGGATTAGGATCTTGTGAAGGCAAAATTAGGCCGGGATCCGCTGATGAAGATTGAACTTTTGAAGCTGTTTTTGATCTTATTCGTTTTAAGAAGACAGGAATTTTGGATTGCTTTTTAGAAGTTGAGGGATCAGGGAGAGCTGCTGGTCCTAAATATACGTTTGTTTTAGAAGGAACTATTGGCCGGTTACATTTGACTTTTTTCACACGGCATAAGTCGCAAGCTGTCCTGCCAGGAAGATTAGGGTTGGACATTAAACAAGGTACCTGATATCGAGCGCAGAGTTCACATGTAGTGACAAGTTCTTTGGAAGACATATTGATGAAGATGAATTTTATAGTTGATTAAAGAAGATGGTGGTTGAAGGTTAAAGATGAATATTGTGTTCGACCACTTATGCAAAGTTTTAAGAATGGGGACATTCTCGATTGGAGGGAGGATGTGGTAGCCTAAAGTTTAGTATGGCACCTAAGTACGTAAATGGAGTTATTACGGCATGCAAGATTGGTGTTATTATTGTTATATAAAAGGGTTTTATTTAATTTATTTGAGTTTTAAATATGAAGAAATTGGTCACGAGCGAATGCCTACACAAAAACAATTTATTTTACGGAGAAAACTTATTTTTACGGTCTGAAAAATTTATAAGTATCAAGTAAAGTCACTCAAGAACCTTGGGAAATTTTCCCAGAATTTTTACTATTTTTCTTATATTTTTAAATGAATTTTAAAGTTTTATAGAAATATTTACGTTTTCAGAAATTACTTAACTTTGATGAATTTTCACGGGGTAATTAGAGCTGCGCAGACTACGAAAATTAGTTTGGTATGTAAAGGGGAAGTAGCTTTATTATGTGTAATTTTTCTAGATTTTTTATTATAGTTTTTAAGGTTCTAATTGAGTCCGGAAGTCCGGACGGACTCCGTACGGACTCCGTACGGGCTCCGGATTGACTCTGGGAGAGCTCTGGAGGGGAAAACTTAGGCACGTGACTAGGAATACTTAAGCGCCTCTCAAACTCGCAATTGAGAGGGGGAACACATCATACAGCTTAATCTTTAACCACCACAGTCTCATTTTTTATTACTCAACAAATTAAATAAATTTGTAATACTCTTATAACTTTATATTTTATATATAACATTTTAGAAATACTACTCAACAATTAAAATAACACTTCATACAGGGTATCTTTAGAAAGGTCTTCATCACTGGGACTTGATTATTGCTGTCTCATAAAAATTCAAATTATTATAGAAACATAAAAGTCAATCTTTTCAGATCTTTCACTGGCACACCTTAATTGTTGTTATCAGTATTTCTTTTATCAACAGCCACTTTCGTTAAATCTCAATAAGCGTTAATTATTTTAGAGTTTCATTATTTTTATCAATCAGATTCAAGTAGACTGGTTAGCTTAGTGATTTAGAATACCCATTTTGTTATTTTTATTGGAAGGACAGGGTTTTCAGCTAAATCCACATATCTCCTCCGGATTCTGCTTACAGCAAGGCGACTGTAAGAGTTTACCTTACCATAACGTGCAACAACAACTTCTTTTCTTCTTCAGACAACCACCCATCAGGACCAAAATTAACAACTTTCAACATTTCCACAGTCACCCTAGCCATCTCTACAAATTCTGGAGGATTCTTCACCAAAGGATTACAGTACGGATCTCTTGACAAAGGAGTTCTCTTTAAGGGCGGATTAAAACCCACAGGCATAGGCTTTTTGACAGGCCTAATCTTCTGCGCTACCTTCTTATACTTTGCCGCTCCACCTTCAACTTGAGGGATTTTCAGGAAATCTTCACCACCAAACCTGGAACAAAAACCAAGGGTTTCCCCATTGCTCACATGTGTGGCCAAGGTAATGTTTTTGAAAGGTGTAGAAGAAACCCTAGTGGTGCAAAATTGGGAGGACTTACTTTTAGACCCCAATCTCACCACTCCAAAACTTTTCTGAATATCCAAATCTTCATCTTCACTTCTGTCTTCCAAATCTTCAAATCTTGATTCATCTTCAGAATCAACTCTTTTTAAATTGTGCAGTTTAACCTCATTCTGGAGGCCCAAAAGTTGATCTTGATGATTTTCTTTCTTCATAACTTTCTGCAGTTTAACCTTATGCTGGAGGCCCAAAAATTGATCTTGACAATCTTCACAAAAATATTTTGAATCTTCTTTCTTCATTATCTTCAGATTTTTTTCTTGATTTTCTGGAATTATCTTGAAATTTTTATCTTCTTTTCTTGAGTTTTCTTCTGACCTATAAAAATAACCAGGGGTTTCCCCAATGCTCACAGGTGTGGCCCAGGTAATGTTTTTGAAAGGTGTAGAAGAAACCCTAGCGGTGCACAATCGGGAGGACTTACTTTTAGACCCCAATCTCACCACTCCAAAACTTTTCTTCATATCTTTCAATAAAGATATATAACTAATCTTCTTTCTTGAGCTTGAATTAAAAATAATTGAGAATCTTGAGAGAGAACAGAGACTTGATAAAAAACTTGAAGAATACTTGCAGAGAAGAGAAACATTAACAATAGAAAGTTGAAAATCCACTTGGTATATCTCCAAGGGAGCTGACCTACTACAACCTGGGATTTCCTCATCTTGGGGAGAGGTTGTAGCACTAGGGAAATCAGCCCTCATTACTCTAAAAAAGACAGACTCTCAATAGAGCCTGAGCCACACTCCAAAAAACCAGAGGCGGCACCAACTTCTTTCCTTCTACTGCAACAATCCATGCACTGGCACATTGAAGATAAACCAGGCCTGGTCTCCCAACAATCCTCTCCAGGGGATGATAACCTCATGTGAAGTCTCCTTTCATCTTCACCAGTCAACTCCAAATTGATTCCCAAATCAAATTGATAACCAATTCTTGCCTGAGAATCCATCAAGAATGGCCCACCCAAAACAGCTTTAAATGTTCCCTTAGCAATATAAAAATAAACCTTCCCTGAGGCTCCACCAACATCTAACTTCACAAACTCAGAAGTTCCAACCAATTCAGTGACATGGCCACTGATACCTCTCAAATTCCCACCAATACCAGTTTTTATGGGGAGGCCCAAATAAGTAGCCTCAAACAAAGAAATCAGGTTTACCTGAGAACCTGAATCCACCAATGGCTTTTCCTCCCTGCCATTCAGAGTGACATTGACATAACCCAGAGGAGCTGAAAAATGAGTTTCCAACCCCTCACCAAACTTTTCAGCAGAATCAAAAATGTATTCCACCTCCCCAGAAGAAACTCTTCTTCTGGTCAACAACTTTTTCTGTCTATCAGCCAACCCTGGACTGATAGCATACAATTCCCCATAAGAAAGGGAAACCTGACCCTGATTCATCCTTTCCAGGACAGAGTCCATAACATTAACTTGACCAGAAACTACTGGCCTCTCAAAGTGAGCTCTTTGCTTCACTACCTTGGTCCTAGAAGCTTCTTGAGGACCAGCACCACCAACAGATTTACCATTAACAGGAACCAAACCAGATCCCTCACCAGAACCTCTAACTCCGGCAGGCTTTGGCAATGAAGCCAAAGGGACATCCTCCTCAGAGTCAGAATCCACCTCCATTGGCATTGGCTCACCATTCTTGTCCAATGCCCCAAAAATAGGGGGGCCCATGTCAGCCATACCCTTCTGCATCTTGTAAAGCTCCTCTTTGCTGTACCTCTTCCTAGATGTACTCAGCTTAGGATCCACCTTTGAAGAATTTGGCTTTGGTTGGGCCTGAGAGCTGCTCTTAGGCCTTCCCATCTTCCCTGCTTCCACATCATAAACACCAGCCAAACATTCTCCACTTGACTGTCCACCACAGGAATACAACACCAAACCA
This sequence comes from Hemileia vastatrix, assembly GCA_030280995.1. Lineage (NCBI taxonomy): Eukaryota > Fungi > Basidiomycota > Pucciniomycetes > Pucciniales > Zaghouaniaceae > Hemileia > Hemileia vastatrix. The sequence continues at coordinate 8,177,907 of JASXTE010000019.1, read as the reverse complement.
CCAAAGGAAGTAGAAAAAGAGACCTTATTGACCTCCTTCCCCTTTCCCTTGATGTCATCATCCTCCTTACCAGAAGACTTCCCCTGATCAGGAATCTCCTCAAACCTTGGCCTCCTTTGATTGAGACCACCCCTTCTCCTGACCAAATGAACAGGAGCCTGCCCCTCACTGGGCTTCACAAATGATCCATCAGGGAACTTGTAAACCCTGCCATCAAATTCCACCTTTTCTTCAGACACATACCTGTTCAATGCCCAACAATCATTGGACCTGTCCCCCCTCCTGCTGCAATAAGAGAAGTCCCAAGGATCACTTTTACCAGCCCTCCTATCAAAATCTCTAGGCTGAGAAGGTGCCTTATTGACCTTCTTGGCCTCCTGAACAAAAATATGCAGCTGATTTGTGAGATCAGCCAGCTGCTCCAGCACTGGGTCCCTCTCCTGTTTGGGAACCTGCACCATATTCTTCTCCTCCTTCTTCACCCTAACTTCCTCTTCAGCCAGAGCCTCACTGACTTTGCTGAAATATTTGGCACACCCCTCCTGATAGGTGTCCACAGCCAATAACTTCAAATGGGCCTCAACAGCCTCCTTCACCTTATCCAAGGCAGGCAACTTCTGGTCGCCATTAGAAAGAGTCTTCATCAAGTCCTTCCTTGACAGCTCCTTCAACACATCCATCCTGACATATCTAGCCAGGGCACACCAAAAAGCATCCTTGGCAGCATTTTCATGTGCCAGCTCCTCCACTTCCACCAAGTATTTTACCACAGGATCAAACTGTAGAAGAAACTTTCTGTAACTATGCAAGTTACCAACACTACCATAAGATTGCCATGCACTGACAACCTTGTTCAGATCCACCATAGTGAACCTGAAACCCCATCTATCTACCATCTCCCTACACAATAACTTCCAATCCCTCTGCTTGTAGCCAGACATGGCCACAATCTCCTTCTCCACTGCCCTATCACCAATGAAGAAGATAATTTGCTTCACCATGTCCAGGGAAGAAGCACCATCCACTCCATCAGAAGTTTCATACTTCTCCAGAAACCACTTGACATCTTCCCCATTAAACTTGGTACCATCCCAAGTTTTAATCCTAACACACTACTTGACCATCTCCCCCACTGACAGTCACCACAGGAATAGAGGAACCAGAAGCCATTCCTCCAGACCAAAAAACCCAAAAAGAGCCAACCAAAGAAAACAGAGATTCCAAAGAACTATCAAGTTCTACCCCATGTTGGGCGCCAGAAATGTAGACAATCCTATAGTACTAGCTATAGGCCTTGACCAAGGGAGTTGGAGAAAACCCAGAGAGAAAATCCCCTGTCCCTTTAGAAAAATAGAGTGAGATTTACTTGCTAAAGTAAGTTGGTTCCTGTTTGCTAAAGCCCCTTTTTCAACACACTTGACTGCTTGATGAGCCAAGAAAGTAGTCCCCAGACAGACTACCAGACCAAAGAACTGAAATTTAGACCAATGTCCACACCAGAGAAAGCAAAGATACTTGATGTAGGCTGCAAATCCACACCAGAGACAGAAATAATTCTTGATATAGCTTGAAAGACTATACTGGAGAACCTGTTTACAAAGTTGAGTAAAATGAAGAACTAACCTTGCAACAAACACAGCCAATTGTGGCCAAAAACAATAAAAACTGAGTGAAGAACAAGGATATCACCTCCGGATGGTTGTATGATAATTAAAGTTGCCCCAAACTTTCTTATTCACTATGTAAACACAGACCACTATCTAAGAGCCCATTCACACCAACGAATTTGGCGCCTGTACCAGCCAAATTGAATAAAAACCCTCCAGAAGCGCTCCCCAACCTTCTAAAACAGAGGCGGGCGGGCTGCCCGAAGTCGGAGGTGCTGCCTGAAGTGGCCTGGCCTCCCTGAAGCCAGAAAACTAATAAAAACACCTAATCTACTTAGAAAAATTTACTACAACTACTAAAACCCTTAAAACACAGAATTACGCTATAACAACATTGAGACATAAAATATAGAGCTAAATTAGCCCTATCTAATGGTACTAAGCACTTAACCCTAAGACTTAAGGTTAGCCTGTAAAACACAAAAAACAAAATTAAACAGCTATCTTTTGTAACTGAAAAATGAGGAAATGACCCCTTAAAACTTAGAATATGAAAAATATTATCAGGACATTAAATATAGAAAAAATCGTGGGCTATTCAATAATAGTACACACATACCCGCAGTCCCAATATTCACGGAATAAAACCAGAAAAATACCCAATTCTTCAACAGATGTCAATTAAGACATGCACAAACAGAACCAAACAACACAACAAAGGCCCCTGCCAATATTGGAAGATCACACCGTGATTTTAAACCTTTAAATACAATAGTAATCTACCTCTTTACCTCTTGTTATTTGAGTAAATAATCTTTAAAAGATAATAAAATATGTACCAAGTTTGAATCCTCTGAAACCCATTGTTGCCATCCTTGGACCTCCCTGGAAAACCTTCTAGACTTGAAAGACCACTTGACAGGCAAGGTAAAGGGGAGGAATGGGGCTACAAGGGTTGGGTAGGCTAGAGAGAGGGGTGAGGAAGGGTTTACGGGGTAGAAAAAAGGTTGGGAAAGAGTTTGAAGGGAAGATTAAGGGTTTCTGAAGCATTTTTAATTAAGAAATAGGTTGGGGAGAGGTTGGGAGGGGTGAAATGGGGATCAAAAGAGGATGGCATACAATGGGGCTGGAAGGGTAGCAAAAGTGCTGGGGAGGGAAGACAATCATGTGTTGATAGAATTGAAAGGGATGGGGATTGGTGCAAACAGAGTGTGAAAATAGGAGGATGGACTCTGTTTATTGGGCAAAGAACAGAGTTTACTGCCATAAAATATTAGCTGAAACATGAAATATTTAAGGTGAAACAATTAACTCCAAAGTAGTTTTAGACATACATTAGTATTTTAAATAGGATAATGAAGCTGTAAATTTACTTTATCATGCAAATTATTTTTGAATTATGGTCTATGGATTTTTATAATTTTTCACTAACTCAACATACAGATGTATTGATCATTATTGATATACATTGTAATATAAAGAATGAGAAGTAATATGATATTAAAAATACGCATATAATATTAGTATAATTTTTCTTTCAAAATTTTTTATGTAATGTGGTTGATAATTATATATATTAAAAAAAATAATAGGTATTTTAGAAAAAAATTTTAACCAAAAAAATTTGATTAAATTTTAAACTATTTTCATAGGCCTCATTAGGTGAGCTTACATAGCTTAGAATGTACATGTGAGTTCTGCTGGCGAGGTGAAAAAAATATTCTACATGAATCATGGGCTTCAAATGAAGATTTACCACAAGATATAATGATAAAATTATTATCTTTTTCTAAATTTCTTAATTTCTGATTACTATATGTACCATAATAAATAAATGTAATTACTAAACACTCAGGGAAAAAAAAAGTATAAAATTTCTTAATAAATGTATTATTATTTAATTAGTAAAAGAAACAACTCTCTGAGATCTCTTAATTTCTTAAAATCTTTTATTGCAATAGATACATACAATTTTTTTAAAATTAAATATCTTAGCTTTGGTAGAACTTAGATTTAACTCTCAATGACAACCTATTCATGACTGTGGTTCAACCTTAGTTAAACTGTGAGAAGTTCTTTTAATTTCTTAAAATTTAAAAAAAAATTACTATAATGTAAGTCCAAGTGTATTTTTTTAACAAAAATATTTTTTCTATATGATAAGAATTTACAGGAATAAATAAAAAAAATTTAAATTTTTTAAAAAACATTATCTCAAATAGCTGTCATTTTATCTTCAATTATTATAGAATGATTTTCCCTTCAATTGATAGACTGAAAAAAATTCTAAAGATATGTTTATATTCCTATAATATTTATAAATAGTTTCCAGAGCTCCTATTGATACTCAATATACTTTAATGAAAGAAAAAATCACTTTTAAATAAAAATATTGCAGGTACTTCCTAGTAACACATTCTTTAATATAGATCTATATGATTAAGTTTAAATAAATTCCAATGAATAAAAATAGAAGTTTTAAAAATATAAACATAAAATATTTTTAAAAAGTTTAAATTTCAACTAAAGTTAACATAATAACTTGTTTTTCTGCTTTAATCTTCACTGGAAATTCATAATAATTTCAGTTGAAATTAATTTAAGTAAAACATTAATTATTCATGTATTGAATTTTGAAAATTTAAATATTTAAGAGGATTTATATAGTATTTTTTTCTAGAAAGCATCAAATATATTGACTCATTAAATGTTTAAGATAATTTATTTTTACCTATAGGTTTTATTATCTTATTTAAAATAAAGAATTGAAAAACAATCAACATATATTTCTAACATGATGAGAATGTGCAATTTTAGAGCTGTAAAATTATTTTGTAAATCTATTTATCTCACCAACCAAGAGTATGATCCTCTACAATTTTAATTAAGAAAATTTTAATAAAAAAAGCTGAATTATTATTACATATATTTTAAAGTGTTTTAATAAATTTATACTAATCAGAACTTAATTTTTATAATGGTAGCAATTTATATTGTCATGGTTCAAGTTATTTATTGTATCTTTCTTAAAAAAATTTATATAGATATCTTTCTACAAATAAAAGTATGGAATGATGAATAATATCAGCTCTACCTCTTTGGTAGAGTATTTGAATTTTATAAAATCCTGAAAATCTATCTTGTGCACCTCTTCTTTCATGTAAACACTTTTAAATTTGTGAGGTGAATCTCCAGATGAACAGTCTTTTTATCTCAAATATCAGAAGTAAAGTACACTATACTGTTCAGCTAAAATTTTTAAGAAATATTCCTCTATTTCCTGAAAAAAAATTCATAACTTTAGGCACATTTTATCTGTATTTTTTATGAAAGGAATTTACTGAGTAGTATTTTTTTTTGAGTTCTCTTGATCACTTCACCAACTGAAAGTATGCCCAAAAAATATTTATGAAATCAATAAAAAAGATATTATAAAATCTAGATAGATATTTCATTTACCCATGATAAAATATATATATTCTCTTAGTAGCTGAAGAATCAGTAGAATTTTAAAAAGAGAAAAATATTTCTGAAATTTATTTTTCCTTTTCTTGCATTTTCTATGCCACCAAAATGCATTGGAGTCTAAAGCCTAAAGACATATGCTAATTCTAAGAAAAATAATCAACTATTTTCATTTAAAAGTAATTAGTGTAAATAAGTTGTGAATGTTCTTAATTTAGTCAAAAAGCTTCAAAAATAATTACCATAATTTAAATTTTGGTTTTTCATGTTTTTAAATTTAATCTATAATAAATAATTTAACTTTTCTGTTGATCCTATTTTGTTAAACTAAAATCAATAGATTAAAATATACCATTGCTAAATCTTTACATTCAAAAAATACATCAAGGAGAAATTCAGTTTATATTGTGTTAATAATAAAATTACAATGTTTCAATTCTTGAAAAACAGGAATAGGTAATAGAAAAAGTCACTGATTTTTTTAAAAACTTTCAATGATAGTATCACCTCAGTTACTGAAAAACTTAATTTTATATTTCCACTATATGATAAAATGGATAGAAAGTTTTAAAAAAGAGCCAACTTAAATCTGCTACACACTGATACTTCCCAATATTTTGTTACTTTTAATTATAATTATTTTAATATCCCAATTTATAATTTACTTAATTCACTAAGCTATGAAGGTCCCACAGTAGATTATGATATAGATGTATATGGTACAGCTCTAGTGAGGTCCAGCTTATACTTTGAAAATTTTACTACTTCATTTCACTTCATTATCATTTATTTATTTATAAATATATAGAAATCTACATCAATTATTAATCAGAACCAAGATGACTTAGATCTAAAAATGATTCACAAATATATGGATAAAAAAGAGGTGTAGAAGAGTTACAAGTAAATTCTCAAAAAAGAATTGAGCAAAGAGCATCATGCTCCTTATGAAACCATTAATCTACATCAAAACATGTTTTTTAATACATATGGAATCACCAGGAAAAATAACTGGAACCTTCTAGCAGGTCCCAACTTATGTTTTGATGGTTTATTATTGAATAAAAAGTTTAAGAAGGTGAAATACCTAGTTTTTTTGTATTCATTTTATTTTGGGTTTTTTTTGAAATTCTTCAGTACTTTAAAGTAAGTTTTGCAGCATGAAAACAAGAACAACTTAAAGTCACAAGTATCAATTATCAAGAGATTTATATACAATGAGATCATTAGTTTTAAGAACCAAAGTGAAATAATTAGTATTACTTCAGTCTAAGTTCCATCTGATTTCTATCTGACTTCAAGTTGAGGACTTTCTAGAAAGTCTCTCCCAAATATTGCAGGGTGAATTCTGTGAAAATTTGTGGTCCATCTGGAATTTTGCACTAGCAAAATTGGATTCAAGTCATTTTCTTGAAAAGACACTGTGTCTTTTTTTCACATTACTGGATTCCTATTCAAGCATTAAAACAATCAAAAAAAATTAAAACAATTCCAAAATAACATTAGGTCCAAAAAAATCCCCAAAAAATTGAAACTATTCACAAAAAATTCAAAAAAAACTCACCAGATCACAAAATCATTCAAAAGACATCAAAAATCTTATTTTTTTAGAAAAAAATTCCAAAAAGTTTAACTAAATTATAAAATTTATAAAAAGTGTCTAAACATCAATAATAATTTTTTTTTAAAAAAAGTTACATCAAAAGCAGGCACACATCATCCATTTTTTAAGACATGAAATTTTGTAGAATGATAAAAAATTTATGAAAACTATAGGCTATAGTAACTTTTGCTCCAAAATAACTTCTTTATATAATTCTTATTTAATAATGTTCAAGTGTGTGCTTCATAAATTAAAAATGAAAAATATATGATTATGGGGTATCATGGGAAGGAGAAAAGCAACAATGAGTGCTAAATATGACAAAAAAATTTATTTCATGAACACATCAAGATAGTGAAAACTGTGAAAGGATGTCAGTTTTTTTTTATAAAACTTTGACATTTTTAATAAGACTAAATTGGCACATTGTCATCCCTTTCTTAGCCTCCAGTTGGGCCTAGTGGGGGCCCCAGTGGGTGAAAAAAGGGCTAATAAAAATTTAAACAGAATAAAAAAGTGTCAAAATATAAGTATATATGGAGCTAGACAAAAATCATCCTTTCTTTTCTGTTTTTATTTTCATTTCATTTCATTTTTATTTAAAAAAATTCTTTAGTAAAATTTTAATCTACATTGTTTCAAATCACAATATCATAAACTAAAAATGTGTTTGATTATTCATGGTGACATTGTAATAGGGTAACATGATATATTTCATAAAAAAATATTTCTGGAATGTCAAAAGAATGGAAAAAATAAATTTGAGAATTTAGGAAAATTGATAATTTCACTTAAATCTATTAGTATTTAAATTATTTTTTTCAATCATATTAAGTTTATGTCTTCAACTTCTGGTACATCATGGATAAAATATTTCCAATTTACATGGTATAAATGGATTTATTTGATAATGTAAAATCTTAATACTATGTTGCTGAAAGGAAACCAAAAATTTATTGAAAATATTTTTGAATAAGGGTTTGTAATTATTCAGGCTGAATTAAGTAGCACCTTCAATTTCACCTCTGAAAGAACATTTTTTCATGCTAATTGTGGATGAAGTTTTTTTTCATCCTGAAAAATACATTGACATATTAATTTCAAATATGAAAATGTATTTTAATTTTTAAATATTATTTGATTTTTATATATTATTTACATTTAGTTTTTATTAGGGGGTATCAAAGCTACAAATTTGTAATTATTTAAAAGGTATTTCACAACACAAAAAGAAAGAAAAAAACCTGACATTAATTCTCAGTAAAAAGGTGTTTTTGGGGCATAATATGGCATATTTTAAAAAATAATCATGGTTGATTTTGTGGAAATAAAGTTATTTTGAAATGGAAAGTTTCAAACTTTGATACTCCCTATTATGAGGAAAATATTGGCACCTGCTAGAAGGTCCATATTATTTCCTGAATTATAGAAGCTCAGTTAGGGGGAGACACCTTCTAGCTTGTGAGATAACTTATTTTAGATGAATATTGTTATATATACAGAAAATTTCATCCCAATTATGTTATTCAATAAAAAAAATTCATGTATGTAAAAAATATTTCCAAAAAATTTACCCCTGACTTTGTTCTTCAGTAATGTAGATTTGATTGGTGTTATAAACATGGGGAGATTTCTTTCCTTTGAAATTTCAAATTTTCAGAAACTTTTTAATTTCAATAGATGCACAACTTATAGATATATTTTTTATGGTATATTAAATTAATTAGTCCCAAATATTAACAATTTTCATGGATTAGTGAAAACACATTTCTCTATGTGCATTTTTACCAGATTCAATAATATAAAAATTATTAAACCTAGACCAGATTTTGATGTTTTAAGGGTTTATTAAAACTATAAAATATATTCCTATAATTATTTGGTAAATTTCATATTCCAGATAAATTGCAGCACTGAATTTTGGCTTCATAGGGTTTCAAAAATCAACCTGACTTTTAATCAAATTTTTTCTTCTTCTAATATAAAGTTGAGAGCATTTCTACTGATAAAGCTATATGCATAAATGATGTTTTACCATTTTAAAATTTTTATTCAAATTTATTCTTCCAATAAGTATATGTCAATATTCAAAGATTAAAAGCAGAGTAGCTTATGATGGAAAATGATATGAGTTAGGAGGATTATTAACTGTAAATTGGTTTTCCAAATAAGATTAGCAATTCAAACAAAAAATTACTTACACCTGTGGAATTAGGCAAAAATACTATTTAACATTTTCCAAGTTTTTTTTGGTTTAAATGAGGTATTTGGGTATTGGAAAGTGCTTACCATTTTAAATCTCTGTTGAATGAGTTATTGGTTAATCAGTTTTCCAAATTATTCAAAATAACTTTTGGAACTTTTACCTGTACAAAGCTCAAATACTAAAAATATGGTTCCTTTCAGGTTACTTTATAGATTACTCTATGATTTCTCAAAAATGGCTTGCCTACCAGTTGTTTTTTCTTTTAACCTGTGACTTACAAAAAATCTGATAATCAGACATTTCAAAGTAATTCACACAGGGAGTGAAATGTCAAATAGGAATTAGGGGGTATCAAAGTTAGAAATCTTCCATTTCAAAATACCTTTTTTTTCCACAAAATCAACCATGAGTATTTTTTAAATGATGCCATATTGTTCTCCCAAAACACATTTTTACTCCAAATGAATTTCAAGTTTGTGGCTTTTATTTTGTGTTGTAAAATACATTCTAAATAATTACAAATCTCTAAATTTGATACCACCTATTAATATTTTATGCTTTTTAACCTATAGCTATTTTATGGAATTTGGGCCAGGGCCCTAACTAACCCCAAATCAATCTTCATTTAGTACATGTGGCTTCACCTTGCTAGATGCAGCAGCCCTCACCCCAAATTTTTTTCACACAAAATCTCACACTGAATCTCATGTGTAGCATGAGTCAGGAATTCTTGTTATATCTATATCTATATAGTAATATTTTGTGGGTTTTGACCTATCCCTATATTCTGGCATTTATTCCAGGCCCTAACTGTCAGGCTAGGGTCAAGTACAAGGACGTGAACTAGCTTGAATGGTCAGTTGTCTAGAAGATTTAAATGGTCCTGTATGAATACTGTAGTACTAATCCACTAAGTTGTAAAATATAATCAAATATAAAGGTTTCAGTAATATAATTCTCACTATTCTTATATATGGCTTACAATCTTTATAGTTGGTAGAAAAATAGATTATATAAATTCAGATACTATTCAAAAGTCTTATAAAAGTACTAATTGATATTTATTGTAATTGGTTTGGTTATATTGGTTAAATTGTAATGATAAAGAATGAAGAAATACAACCCAAAAACCTCCTCCTTTTATACACACTGAGTTCCCCAATGATTCCCTTGATGTACCACCCAATACACAGTTAATCACGCCTCTAAACAACTAATAGACATTCCCATCAACACTCCCAGTGACCCATGACATAATTAGAAGAGTAATAACCGCCAAAATCCTGAAATAATAAGGGAAATCCATCAAAATTAAAGAAAAAGACAAAAAGAGAGTATATGCGTATAAAACAATAATATTAAGGATTAAAGGAGACTTTTTAAGGTTAATAATAGCTTAATAATAAGGGGGATTGACTGTAGAAATAATGGGGCTAATCCTGACATTATACTACGTGAAATTCCCATTCAAAAATAACCAAAATTGACTGAGAAACCACCCAAAAACTTAAAAAAGAGCGTGAGATGTGGGGTAACTACATGCAGTTCTTGGCAGGCGCTTGCACGGGTAAATCCTTGACTAAAATTAGGCGAATTTAAGCGTGGTGATGAAATAAAGTGCCAAGAGTGAGGTTATTAATGAAATTAGTGCATATAAACAGGGTCAATGCATTATTAATTAAGCTAGGACACTAAATAAGCGCCTGTCGCCTATTTTAGTGTGTTTCCCCACAGTGGGCGTAGAATGTGGGGTAATTATAGTGTGAAAAAGCTAACTTTGCTAAAAATGAAGCTATTCACACGGGAAAAAAGCAGGCAGTATGTGGCCAGTACACAGAAGCCATTTCTGGCATAAAAAACACCAAATTTGAAAAGTGTTATTTTTATGCATTTAAATAGCCAAATCAATAGTTCTAAATGAGCCCAATTGATCTGTCAAAGCGCAATTTTGATATTCTCAATTTTATAGCGCATATAGTCAACTTTTAAGTGAAATAAAGCGCATTTCTTGTTTTTTGCATAAAACAATGAATATAACAGCTTTAAGTGTACTTAAAAGTTATGCAGCCTTATACTTAAGGTTCTTAAGATTACCCTAACATATTCCAACTTAATATTAAGTACATAAGACCTATAAAAGGTGGATATATGCGTGTATATAAGGTGTTATAATGGCATTTTTTGTGTATTATCATAATTTTACTTATGTATACTATTTGTGTACTCTTATTTATTAGTCCCATGTATAGTTCATGTGTTTAACATAACTTATAATCACTTTTTACTCAGTCCTGGAGATATACAGGCTGACACTCGCCCACCCAAAAAAAACAATAAAAAAAATGATAAGTTATACATTTTATTTTATTTAATTTGTAATTTTCAGGTATTCAGAATAAATCTGTAGCATTAAAGATTCAACTTTAAAGAAATAAAACATAATAAAATATTATGAGTACTGGTTTTTTAACCCCTCAGCTGGTTGAACAGAAATTTATTTCTGTTTAAATTTTTTAAGAAGGGTGGATAAATTAGAAATTTCTTTTTCAGGTATCCATTTATCAAATTCATTTGATTTCCCTTTAAATCTTAGTAAATACTCAGTTCCTTTTTCTTTAGTAAGGATTCTTTTCTTGAGTATTTTTTCAATCTCTGCTTTTTCCACAATTTCTTCAGGTTGCTTTTTAGGCCTTCCCCTTCTTTTTGGAAATAAGTCAGGATCATTTGCATGGTAAGGTTTCAATAATGAGATAGGGAAAACTGGATGTTTCCTATCATATGGAGCATATAATATGACTTCCACTGCATTATTCCCAACCATTTTATTTACTACAAAAGGTCCTACAAAGGGATCCTTTAATTTAACATTACCTTGTAAGTTAAAATGTAGTGTTGATATGAGGACTTCATCTCCCTTTTTAAATTCAAATTCTTTATGAGATTTGTCCCACCTTTTCTTTTCATATTCAAATGCTTTTTGGATGCATTCTTCTGCATGCTTTCTACACATTTGTTGCATATGAATAAAGGATTTAGTGCCAGGGTGTATATCCAACCTTGGTAGTTTATTTAAAAGATTTACTGGGGTATTTGGTACATATCCCAGCCAGAGTTCAAATGGTTTCTTCTCTGTTACAGAATGAGTTGTGCTGTTATAAGCAAATTCAAGGCCAGGAATTAATGTTACCCAGTCATGTGTGAATTTCTCATTGTCTTTGTATTCTAATCCAAAGGCACAATATCTTCTGATCATGTCTTCTAGAGTTTGTATCATCCTCTCAGCCAGCCCATCAGTTTGTGGATGGTGTGCTGTAGACAATTTTAATTGACAACCTGATACTTCCATCAAAGATGTCCAGAACTCTGAAGTAAATTTAGGATCTCTGTCAGAGATTATGGCTTTGGGGAACCCAGCAGTATTCATCATCTGAGTCCACCATAGTAACGCCAAGTCTTTAGCAGATACCTCTTTATGGGTAGGGATAAACTTACACATTTTTGTTAATCTATCCACTATTACCCAGCAAGAATTGAAACTTTCTTTTCCTGCTAATGGCAAGCCAGTTACAAAATCCATGTTTATAATTTCCCATGGAGCTATTGGCTGCTCTATTTGTTGTAACAACCCAGCTCTCTTCCCAGTTAATCTTTTAGATTTCTGACAAGAGTCACATGTTTCAATGTATTTTTGTACATCCTCTTTCATGTTTATCCACCAGGCTGTATTTTTAACTCTGGTTAATGTTTTGTTAAAGTCAAAATGACCAGCTAAGATGTCATCATGACAAGTACTCAACATTAACTCTTTCATAGAAGGTGGTATTACTATTACATTGCTTAACTTTTTCCTGTAATATATATATCCATCTTCAATTGATAGTTTACCTTTTTCCAACGCATTTTTATACTTTGGAGGCAAGGTTTTAATTAATGCACTCATGGAGGCATTTTTTGGGTCATTAAGAATGGTAGATAGTTTAGACAAATCTTTATCAGATGAATAATTTTCCAATATAGTTTGCATAAACTCTTCTTCTAAATCCACTATATAAATCCCAAATATATGTATAACCTCATTTTCAGGTACATAAGCTGGGTTGTCAGCATCATTTGGCAAAGGACTTCTGGATAATAAATCCACATTTGAATGCAATGTTCCTGCTCTATGAGTGATTTTCATTCTTCCTCTGTACTCTTGTACAGCTAGTTGCCATCTAAACATGTGCCTATTAGGTGTTTTCATGTTTAGTAATGATTTTACTGCACTGCAATCTGTTATAAGTTCAAACTTCTGGTCTTCCAGATAGTAATGAAGTTTCTCCAAAGCCCACACCACGGCTAAACATTCTAGCTGTGTGGCACCATACCTTAATTCTGTCTTTCTTAAGGTTGTGGATATATAACAGATAACTACTTCAGATAATTTTCCATTTATTATCTGTTTTTGCTGTAAAGCAGCACCCAAACCTATGAAACTTGCATCAGTGTACAAGATAAAAGGTAGGGTGAAATCTGGCAGTCCCAATATTGGAGCTGACATTAAACATTCCTTTAATTTGTTAAAGGCGTGCTGTCTTTCATTATTCCAAATGAAAGCTTCATTCTTCCTGATTAATGTTGTTAAAGGGGCTGCAATGGATTGGTAATTTTTAATATATTGTCTATAATATCCACACATACCCAAAAAACTTTGAACCTCTTTTACATTTTTAGGTATTCCAATGTTTTTAATTGCTGCCACTTTATTCTGGTCAACACAAATTTGTAATCCAGATACAACATGTCCAAGTACTTTCAAGGATTGAAATCCAAACTTACATTTCTTTAATGCAATAGTCATATTAATTTCATCCATTTTTTGAAAGACTCTTTTCAGGTGATTTAAATGTTCATCATATGTCTTTGAAAACACTATGATGTCATCAATATAGACCAATAACCATCCTTCAACCATTTCCTGATGAAAAACACTATCCATCAATTTTTGGAAGACTGAAGGGGAATTCTTTGGGCCAAATGGCATTCTCACATACTTATATATACCCATATGTGTGGTTATTAATAAGTAATTTTGAGAATTTCTTTCCACAGGAATCTGGTGGTAACCCTTGTTCCCATCCAGACAGGAAATATATTTTGCTCCTTGTAAGGTAGCATGGATAGAAGCTATCCTTGGTAGAGGGTAAATATCATCTACTGTATATGTATTCAGAGCTCTATAATCACCGCATAATCTTGCCTTATCTTTTTCATAAGAGATTAATACTGGTGAAATGACACAATACTTAGGTGTTGTGTCCACTTTTTCAACAATACCCATTTCCAACAACAATTTTATATTGTCTTCAATATCTTTCCTTTTTGAAGGAGATGCTGGGTAAGGTTTATTTTTTAAACTGCCAGGAATATTATCCAGATCACAGCTTAAAGAGATTTTCATCTCATGGTCTTTGACCAATCCTAGTTCATTTGAGCCATGAGCAAATGCCATAGGATATGCTTTAATCAATCTCAAAATATCTTCTTCTTCAATTTTTGAGAGTTGAGGCCTGAAAGAGGCCTTTTGGATTTCATTTTCCAATTCACCCACTTCATTGGTGGTTCTTCCACCTTGCAGTTGTTCTTCTCTAGGAGAAATGGCATATACTGAATTTTCAGAACATATTTTGAATTTCCTTTTACCATTCACCCCTATGGTGAAACAACTGTTTGCAGGATCTAGTTTAATGCCAAATTTTGTCAATAAATCATTGCCAATAATAAACCAATCACTAAAATTATTATTATCCATTACTACAAATTCACAAACTGCTCTAACATATCCATTATTATATTTAAAGAATACAGCAGTTTTGTATTTGCCAATTGGATTTAATACTGAACCAAAACCCCTCCAGTTCTTTGTCTGAACAGGTTCTAGTTTTTCCTGGTACTTACTATCAAGTTTCATTAATGCATTAAGTGAAACTACACTACCTGCAGCCCCAGTGTCAAGAATGGCATTCATTTCTTTTCCACATATGATAATAGGTGCTCTGATAGGTGTTATTTTGTAAGTATCATGAGATACATCTTTAATTATTTCAGCTTCCTCTATAGAAGTTAAAGATGTGTCTGTATGAGGTATAGCATCATTCAGGAACATTATATCCTGTTCTAATACAAATATCTCATTTTCATCATCACTGTAAGATATGTTACTCTTGCAATCCTCACTGGATTCCACATTCTCATCTTCATGATTACTAGGTTCAGAATTCTGTGAGGTTTCAATAACATTTATTCTTTTCTTACACGTGTGACCTTTAACCCAAGGTTCATTACATTTGTAACAAGTGTTATTTTCTTGTCTCTTAGGGACAAGGGGAGCTGAAGGTTTTTTCTTTTCCACTGGTAACTTAATTGTAGTAGGTTTTACCACGTCAACACTTTGTCTGTAATTACTATACTTGGTTTCATATTTGTGGTTTAATAATATCTCATTGCATATATTAATGAATCCAGAGGTGTCTCTGACAGTTTCAGTTCTAGCAACAATAATGTCTCTAACTGATATAGGCAATTTGTATATTATTTTTTCTTTCCACTCTTCATAATCCATTTTTGGATCCATAGCTTTCATGATTTTTATTAAATTCATTAAGAAGATCATGGGTTTATCTCCAGCATTTGGATTATATCTGGCCCTTTCATACAGTCTTTGTTGAGTGATTCTAAATTTTGGGCCACCAAATTGCCTTTCAATTAGTGCCTTCCATTCATTCCAGGAGTAATTAATTCCCTCACTCAATACAGATTCAAACCATAATAAGGCCACATCTGTAAATAAAGATATTAACTTTGAAGTAATTTCTTCATCAGGTAATTTGTATGAAAATTTTAAGTTATCAATTCTTTGTATGAATTGTTGCCAATCAGATTTTGAATCCCCGTCAAAAGAAGGGTACTGATCTAACTTAGGCCAGTTCTTTTGGCTATTTTTTGCTTCCCTAACCTGAGGAATATTGAGTAATTCACTTACTTTAGAAAGATGATCATTTATTTCATCTTTTACTGATTTTATATTCTCAGAGCCCATAACACTATGTTCATGTTCAATCATTGGTTTATCATCAGAGTGTTTCATAAAAACTGGTACTCTTTCTACATAAGAGGTATTATCTTTTATTGTTTCAGTATTTTTCAAAATGTTAGCTACTTCAATTTCTTCTCTTTGTAACCTATCTTTTATTACAGGTACATGATTTAAGGTATCATTTACATTTGAAAAAGACAATTTTACACGTCCCTCTATGGTAGCCATAATATTCTGAGAGTGTTCTAATTTACTTTCTAAATTTCTAATCTCAGAGTTTAATCTTTTATTCTCATTGATCAATTCATTATTTGAATTTTCAATAATTTTTAATTTATTGGCTGTGGTACTCAATGATTGTGTTAGTTGTAATAATACATTTTCTGTATTAATGTTTGACTCTTTTGAGAACTCTTCCAATTTTTCAATTCTCAATAATAATTTACTTATTATTTTTGATTCCATTGGATTCTCTTTTAAAAAATATTCTATTTTTTCCGTGTCCAATTCAGAAGACTCATTATCAGGGTCAAGATTTAATTCATTTGATTCCATTTTTATATTAATAGTATTTTCCTGGTGATCAATAAAACTATTTACATTGTCCTCATGTAAAGACAAGTTTAACATATTCTGTTCAAATGAATAATCCTTTAAATCCTTATCAATAATATCCAATATTTCCTTATCAATCTCATTACCTATAAGTAATTTATTTTCAGGTTGATATAATTGATCATAAGAAGTTGGATGACTTACCAAGGTCTTATCCCACTTCCCCTGCCTCTCCTTGCCTTTCCCCTGTAAGGGTGACTGCTGGAGCCCTGCTGTTGAGGATTGTTGTAGTTTTGGGCGTACCAATCCCATTTCCATTTGCTTACAGTAATTTTTTGGTCCTCCTCTTGGGCTGGAGGTGTTGCTATGGAATTGTTGGGTGCCACTGTTGGTGGTTGAGTCTTTATGTCCACTAGAGCTTGGTTGACCTCTATGAAACCTTGAGCTGCTCTCTTTTCCAGATTGTTGATCTGGTCCACTATATTGTTGACTCTTATTGTCAAGGTGTTCAGTAGGGTGGATAGGGAGTGAACTTGTTCTTGTAAAGTATTTTTTGTTTTCTTTATTGAAACCTGCTTTAAAAGCTTTTCCCTTTCCTCCAGAGACATTGACGGAGTGTTGTTGATTATGGGAGAGTCCTGGCCCTCCATTTGAATGTCCTGTAACAGGTCTTTCAGCTCTAGGTCTTAAGTTATAAGGTTTTACCTTATTACTTACAATGTCATTGTTGTCACACATTTTTACGTGGAATTTAAAGAATTGAAAGTTTAGATATGAAAACTTCAAAAAGGAGTTTTATCAGTATTTATCAATACCACTGAAGACAATTTTATTGCTTACTTATTGGTATGAAGTGAATATTTAAGTGCCAAAAGTCAAATATGCTTTTATGTGGTCACTTGATTTAACTGGTCTACAATATGTAGCCGTGTTTTTATATTCAAAAGAAAACAACTGTCAGTATGATTCTTTCTAAATATTTAATGAATTTTACAAACCAATAAAAGAAAAGATTAAGAGTCCTGTTAAAAGAAAACAATTAATCAGTTTAATTGGTTTATTATCTGCAAAGATCACAAATTTAATTGGTCTATTGACAGACTCCCACTAAGAACAATTATATGTTAAATTAGTGGTAAAAATTTTATCTGCAAAGATCTCAAATTTAATTGGTCTATTGACAGACCCACTAATAACAATTATAAGTTAAATTAGTGGTAAAATTGTTGATTCAATATCACAATTTTATAATATAACAGGGCTTCTTTTTCTGAAATCACTATATAAGTGACCCCAACCTGTTGTAATTATCCAAATATTTCTATAGGGATATTATTTACGTGCACCTTCTCTTGAAAATTTCACTTACAGGATTATAACAGAATTCTTGAGGAAAGGTCCCCAATTGTCAGGCTAGGGTCAAGTACAAGGACGTGAACTAGCTTGAATGGTCAGTTGTCTAGAAGATTTAAATGGTCCTGTATGAATACTGTAGTACTAATCCACTAAGTTGTAAAATATAATCAAATATAAAGGTTTCAGTAATATAATTCTCACTATTCTTATATATGGCTTACAATCTTTATAGTTGGTAGAAAAATAGATTATATAAATTCAGATACTATTCAAAAGTCTTATAAAAGTACTAATTGATATGTATTGTAATTGGTTTGGTTATATTGGTTAAATTGTAATGATAAAGAATGAAGAAATACAACCCAAAAACCTCCTCCTTTTATACACACTGAGTTCCCCAATGATTCCCTTGATGTACCACCCAATACACAGTTAATCACGCCTCTAAACAACTAATAGACATTCCCATCAACACTCCCAGTGACCCATGACATAATTAGAAGAGTAATAACCGCCAAAATCCTGAAATAATAAGGGAAATCCATCAAAATTAAAGAAAAAGACAAAAAGAGAGTATATGCGTATAAAACAATAATATTAAGGATTAAAGGAGACTTTTTAAGGTTAATAATAGCTTAATAATAAGGGGGATTGACTGTAGAAATAATGGGGCTAATCCTGACATTATACTACGTGAAATTCCCATTCAAAAATAACCAAAATTGACTGAGAAACCACCCAAAAACTTAAAAAAGAGCGTGAGATGTGGGGTAACTACATGCAGTTCTTGGCAGGCGCTTGCACGGGTAAATCCTTGACTAAAATTAGGCGAATTTAAGCGTGGTGATGAAATAAAGTGCCAAGAGTGAGGTTATTAATGAAATTAGTGCATATAAACAGGGTCAATGCATTATTAATTAAGCTAGGACACTAAATAAGCGCCTGTCGCCTATTTTAGTGTGTTTCCCCACAGTGGGCGTAGAATGTGGGGTAATTATAGTGTGAAAAAGCTAACTTTGCTAAAAATGAAGCTATTCACACGGGAAAAAAGCAGGCAGTATGTGGCCAGTACACAGAAGCCATTTCTGGCATAAAAAACACCAAATTTGAAAAGTGTTATTTTTATGCATTTAAATAGCCAAATCAATAGTTCTAAATGAGCCCAATTGATCTGTCAAAGCGCAATTTTGATATTCTCAATTTTATAGCGCATATAGTCAACTTTTAAGTGAAATAAAGCGCATTTCTTGTTTTTTGCATAAAACAATGAATATAACAGCTTTAAGTGTACTTAAAAGTTATGCAGCCTTATACTTAAGGTTCTTAAGATTACCCTAACATATTCCAACTTAATATTAAGTACATAAGACCTATAAAAGGTGGATATATGCGTGTATATAAGGTGTTATAATGGCATTTTTTGTGTATTATCATAATTTTACTTATGTATACTATTTGTGTACTCTTATTTATTAGTCCCATGTATAGTTCATGTGTTTAACATAACTTATAATCACTTTTTACTCAGTCCTGGAGATATACAGGCTGACACTAACTGACACCAACCAACACAACATGGAGCTGCACTTCACTAGATGCAGCAGCCCCAACAAGAAATTTTCATTTCACTATGGTTTACATATTCTGATTCCACATTGAACCCCATACCTTTATGCTTATATATATATATATATATATATATAAGAATTAGTGCCTTAAATTCATAAAAGAATAGCAAATTTGGCTGATAACCTAACTGAACCCAACTGATTCCACATTGAATACTCAGGGATGCATGTCTCTAGATGAACCAGCCCCACTAGCAATACTCATTTCACAACCACTCATTTCACTAAAAGCCCATGCTGTTCATGGGTCAAATATGCTTGTATATATATAATAATATTTTGTGGTTTTTGACCTATATCCCTGTTTTCCAGCATTTGAGCTAGGGCCCTAACTGACCCCAATTAACACAGGTCTGAGCATCAGCTGGCCAAAGCCCAACCCAAAATTTTAATTTCACACTAAATCCCACACTGATTCTTGATCACACTAACACTCCCATGCAGAGCATGGATCACTGTATGCTTGTAATATTATATAATTAAGCACCAAGTGAGATATCCCTGATGGAGATATCCAGCGCAAGTTTGGGGTATTTTAGAGAGGGACATAAGGATAGAAAAATACTGTGTCAAAAAAAATGTGTAAGGAAAATATGTGTGAAAAAAATATGTGAGAAAAATATTAGATTATAAGATTCGACTCACCTCATTTAATCCATCACCTTAATCAAATAACATAATCAAGAATGTCACAGACTTAACTCAGCCATATTATTCAGAATCACACCATTAGTCTATCTCATTTATTTTCCTTTTCTTTAAGCCTACTGATAGCATATTATCTCTGTATCTACACTTCCTTTGTCATCTGAGTTATTTTTGTTTAAACACTTACCCACAGCTGAAAAAAGTCCAGTAAATAGATAAAAGGGCCATACCTTGGTCCATTATTCCTTAGTTAACTGTCTTTTGCTGCAGGTAATTTCTTCTTCTTTCTTTAACAACTTTTTTTCCTTTACTACTATTAATTCTAGATTAGTTTATCTTTTAGGTGAATAGAGCCTATTTTTTGAGCTAGTTTGTGCTATTGCTTAATTAGGAGTTCTGTATTTCTCTAAAAGGTACTTATACATTCCTACTACTAATTGTTTATATCTTGCCTATTTTTAATTTATAGTTAACTGTTTTCCACTGCAGGTGACTAGAGCTGATTCTTTGATCTACTTGGTGCTATTTCTTACTTGGAGTTCTGTATTTTTCTAAAAGGTGTCCTACCTTTCAGATAATGAGACTGGGTGTTATCTACAATATATTACAGATGATAATAATTCACTACCTTTACCTCATAATGCAGACAACCAAAATCAATACTTCAAGTCTTCCCATTCTAGAGAAGGACAATCAATAATTATAATCCTTTTTATGGAGAGTTTGTTCATGCAAAAAAATCTGTATGAAATTGTCATAGAAAATGCTTCTCCCCCAACAAAATATGAACTTGACTTTCTTTTCTGGTAAGGAAGGGAATCCTGTGGTTGGATATCAGTTTTTTTCAAGGCTCTCTGGTATTTTTCTGGCATTTTTGGGGTTTTTGGTGTCTTCAAAGTTGGCATTTTTCCTTTTTTTGGTTTTTCTGGACTCCTGGGCTGGATACTTAAACCCTGGGGGGGTGTAGCTACTACCATTAGATAGCCCTTGGTTTTCTCTATATCTTATGTGTTTATGAGTTTTTTTCATATTCTAAGTTTTAAGGGCTCTTTTGATCACTTTTCACTTTTTACTATAACTTTTTTATTTTGTTTTTTGAATTTTTTGGGGTAAGTTTAATTCTTCGGGTTAAGTTCTTAGTACCATTTGATAGACCAAATTTGGCTCTATATTCATGTATTGATTACTTTTAGCTTAATTTTGTGTTTTAAAATTTTTTTGGTGTGCTGTGATTTTTTAAAGTTAATTTGGTGTTTTTTGGCTTCAGGGAGGTTGTCTGCCTCTATGCAGGGTGCCTGATGTCAGGAAGACCACCCACCTCAGCCATAGAAAGCTGGGGAGCACTTCTATATGGGTTTTTATGCAAATTGGCTGGCAGAAGCACCAAATTAGTTGCTGTAGCATAGATTTTTAGATGGTGGTCTTTGTGTACAGTGCCCTACCAAAAGTCTGTGAACGGTCTTTTTTTGATTTCACTCACTCAATATTTCTCAGAAAAACTTCTAGTTTTGTATTCTGGTTCAAAAGCATGTTTCTAATCAAGATAATCATATATAAATACAAAATCACTATGATAACATAAAAATTAAATTGAAATCCAAAAATCAAATTTTTTAGCTACCATATATAATTTTTTTAGCCAGATGAAATACATAACATTAGATAGCCCAGACATCATAGAATGTCTCCCCAAAAGGAAATTTCAAAAAAAAATATTAAATTTTTTTTTCAAAAATAAAATAAGTCCCCTCCCCTCCCCTCCACTCCTGTAAGATACCAACAAGTTGATCCTCCATGGTTATCAAATTTTATTTTTGAAAAAAAAAATTTAATTTTTTTTTTTGAAATTTCCTTTTGGGGAGACATTCTATGATGTCTGGGCTATCTAATGGCATGTATTTCATCTGGCTAAAAAAATTATTTATGGTAGCTGAAAAATTTTCTTTTTGTATTTCAATTTAATCTTTATGTTATCACAGTGATTTTGTATTTATGTATGATTATTTTGATTCGAAACATGCTTTTGAACCAGAATACAAAACTAGAAGTTTTTCTGAGCAATATTGAGTGAGTGACATCAAAAAAAGACCATTCACAGACTTTTGGTAGGGCACTGTACATACTGATTGAGACAGTTTGGGGCAACTTTAAATATCAATCAACCATCTGGTAATTAGATAACTATTTCTTAACCTGTTTTCACTCTTTTTTGGCCAAAATTGGCTGGGTTTGTTGCAAGTTTAGTTCTTCATTTAACTCAATTTTGGCAACTGGTTTTCTCTGGTGTAGCTTTGCCACCTGCATCAAGTATTATTGCTGTTTTCTGTGCAACAAGTGCACAGTGTTTTGGTTTTCTGGTGTGGATATTTCTGAATTTCAGGTTTTCTTTGGTTTGTAGTCATATGGGCTACTGTCTTGGCTTGTTAAGCAGTCAATAAGTTGTTTGAAGGGGTGTAGTAACAGTCTTCAATTTTCTGTAGCAAATAAATCTCACCTGGTATTTCTCAAAGGGACAGAGGTTTTTCTGTCTAGTTTTTCCACAAATCCTTTAGTCAAGTCCTATAGCTAGTACTATAGGATTTTCTACATCAGCTACAATGAAAAATTGAGTTCCTACAGACTACTAGAACCAACAAATCATTAATCATCCACAACAAAGACAACCAGCTAATCAACTAATTCATATCTATTCCCTCCTATTAGCATCTAAAGAACCTGTTCTACCTACTTACCAACAAGAAGTGTCCAGAGAAAATGAAGAAGCTTGGTCAGAAGCTATCACTGCTGAGATAGATAACATGGAAAAACATCAAGTCTGGGATATTGTAAATAAACCTGATGTTGCAAAAGCTATTGGTAAAAATGGGTGTTCACTGTAAAAGAAAATGAACTGGGAGGCATCTCAAAGTTCAAAGCCGGACTATGCGCTCAGGTGTTCTACCAAAAAGAAGGAGTGGTTACTTTGAAACCTTTTCCCCCACCAGAAGCCTCCCTACCTTAAGGATCCTTCTGGCTCTTGCAGCTTAACATCAGTATGAGATGGAACACATGGATGTAAAGAGAGCTTTCATTCATGGATCCCTTAAAGAAGATTTTTATATGAAAATACCTCCAGGTGTTAATGTTACATAAAACCTCAGTAATCCTGTTATCAAAATTAAATGATCCATCTATGGTCTTAAAAAATTTCCTTGCTGTTGTTCAATAGAAATTAAAAAAAAAATTTCAATCCATAAATTTATCTCCTTTGCCAGCAGATCCCTGTCTGATTACCTCAAAAGATAAGTAAAAGCCACTCTTTGTTTACTTACATGTAGACAACTTATCAGTTTTTGGCAAAGACTTATCTGCATTCAAGCACCAAATAAATTCAAGATTTAACATGAAATTTTTAGGACCTCTTACATATTTCCTAGGAATGAAGATTGAGAATGAATCAACACCAAACTCTGTTCAATTGTCAAAACCCCCTTATATATCCAAACTATTGACTGAATACAACATGGCTTCCTGAAAAACTGTCTTCACATCCCTATTAACACACTTCCAGTTACTCCCTGCCACTCCTATGGAAATAGAACATTTGAATAACTTGAAAATCAATTACCAAATTGCTATTGGGTCCCTCAACTATCTGGTTCAATGCTCTCAACAAAGCCTTGCATTTTCTGTCAGTCAACTATCCCAATAAACCCTGGAATTGCTCACTGGTTAGCCTACAAACATATTCCCCAGTATCTTGCAGGCACAGTTCAATTAGAATTAAGATTCTCAAAAAACCCAACAATACAGTAACCACACAGTCACCACTCTTGGTCACTGCTTTTTGGGTATGCTGATGTGGATTGGGCAGGATGTCCCAGTACTAGACAATCCGCAACTGGATAAATTCTCCTTCTCAATGGTGGGGCTATCTCCTGAAAAGCAAAGAAACAACACACTTTTGATCTATCATCATCCAAAGCAGAATACCAATCATGTACTTCGCCAAACAAGAGGCCATATGGCTTATCTTTCTCCTCAAATCACTTTATTATCCTATCTCTCTTCCTATCACTATATTTGGTGAAAATAAAGGAGCTATTTCACTGTCACAAAATCCTGTATTTTAAGCACAACCCAAGCATATTGAACTCCAATATCACTGGATTTGTGAGCAAGTTCTGGACAGAAGAATCAATATCCCATACACTCCTACCATGTCCATCTTAGCTGATTGCCTCACAAAGTCAACTCCCAGAAAGGCACTCTCATCTTTTCTAAGGTCTTGTGGTCTACTGCCTGTAGATTCTCAAGACAGGAGGGTATTAGATTGAAAGATTTGACCCACCTCATGTAATCCATCACCTCACTCAAATCATGTAATCAAGAATGTCACGGACTTAACTCAGCCATATTAATCAGTATCACACCATTACTCTATCTCATTACGTTTCCTTGCATTTACACCTACTGAGAGCATATTATCTCTGTATCTACACTTCCTTTTTCATCTGAGTTATTTTGTTTACACACTTACCCACATCTTAAAACAGTTGAGTAACTAGATAAAAGAACCATACCTTAGTCCATCATTCCTTAGTTAACTGTTTTCTGCTGCAGGTGATGTCTTCTTCTTTCTTTCAAAAGTCTTTTTCTTTACTACTGTTAACTCTAGATTAATTAATCTTTTAGGTGACTAGAGCTGATTCCTTGAGCTACTTTGCGCTATCTCTTACTTAGGAGTTCTGCATTTCCCTAAAAGGTACTTATACATCCCTACTACTAATTGTTTATCTCTTGCCTATTTGCAATTCATAGTTAACAATTTTCCACTGCAGGTGACTAAAGCTGATTCCTTGAGCTACTTTGCACTATTTCTTACTTGGAGTTCTGTATTTCCCTAAAAGGTGACTAGAGCTGATTCTTTGAGCTACTTTGCGCTATTGCTTACTTGGATTTCTGTATTTCTATAAAAGGTGTCCTACATTACAAAAAATAAGTTTAAGAAAAATATCTTGCAACCATGAGAAATATTGTTTTTTAATTTTTTTTCTCCAAAAAAATGATTTTTTATTTCATTTTTTATTTTTTTGTGTTTTTTCACAATCTATTTTGAAAAAAAAAATTCTCATGGTCACAAATGATTTTTTTACACTTATGTTTCTTGCACTTGTTTTTCTTGCACTTTATTTTCTGACTTTATGTCCCTCCTTAAAATGTTCTTAATTCTGTCAGAATAGCAATCTCATTTATGTTATTTCTTTTTTCTCTCTTTCCCATATGTGTTACATTTTCTTTTTCTTTCCTGCTAGTTTACATATGACTGTGTCTTTATCACATCCTGAAGCACTATATTGTCACATATTAATAACTTGATGCACTCTTACACTAGAATATTTGAATTAGTGCTTTAGTCATGCTTACCTCAGTTTAAGCATCCCTGTGTCTGCCATTATGTAATTACACTCCAATCTTCACCCTTGTAAATGATCGGACTTTCTGAGTTAAAAAGTGTAGTCTTCCTTTGCTTTTTCCCTCAAGAGAGTCCATCCTATTTACAGGTATAACTGACTCATTAAATCCAATAAGCTGCGCATTACTGATTAGTTCATTGGCTTTATACCAAAGGTCTTTTTCCTTTATGTACTTACTTTTATATACTTATTGAAATTTACTCAAGCAAGTCCCTCCTATTTACAGGTATAACTGGCTCATTTGATTGAATAAGTCGCGCATTACTGATTTGTTCATTGGCTTCATACCAAAGGCATTCCTTCACAAATTCGGGCTGGATATCCCCATCAGGGATATCTTACTTGGTGCGTAGTGTATTTTATTTTATTTTATATTACACTACAATAAATGTTTGTTTCCTCTTGGGGCGCAACAATGGCGCAACGATTACGCAACAGTTATGTAGCAATTATTTTTGGCACTTAAAGGTCTTAGGTGGGTCTTAAGTGCAAAAAACAATTGTTTCGTAACTTTTGCACAACTGTTGCGTAATTGATGCGCTCCATGGCGAAACAAAAATGTGTCGTCGTGTTACAGCAAAACCTGAAAAACTTGCGGGTTTCTCGTCTCCGATCCCCTGCCAAAAACATGAATTTAGGTCGCTTTTGGAAGGGAAGAGGTGGCAAGAAAACCGCAAGCTCTTCCGGTTTAGCTGTATTTGCTTGCATTTTTTCATCCACAACGCACCAAGTAAGATATCCCTGATGGGGATATCCGTGTTATGTACGTAGACATAAATATACTTAGCTACCACGTGACCTGTGTATATAGTCTGTAGATTGCG
The DNA here is from genome assembly GCA_030280995.1 of Hemileia vastatrix. NCBI lineage: Eukaryota > Fungi > Basidiomycota > Pucciniomycetes > Pucciniales > Zaghouaniaceae > Hemileia > Hemileia vastatrix. Next base: position 8,151,484 of record JASXTE010000019.1, on the reverse strand, counting down.
CGTCTAACTAACTCCGATTCTTCTCGGAGTTTGTTACTGACGCACAACTACAGGTAAAGTAATGCAATATATGGATTCTTCTCGGAGTTTGTTACTGACGCACAACTACAGGTTATGGTCCCTTGCTAGCGCTCGTCATTAAAGAAGTAGGCGTTATACTCGCGAGATTCGAATCCCGTCCGGCAGGTTGCCCGACGTTAAACTCTTGTGCCATTACACCGGGGTGGCGATATAATTTTTTCTCCTCACATTTACTCTGACCAATACACCGATTTGGCTCTTCTCCTTGCATGTCCAACAACCTCCACCACACTCGATCTAAAGGACCTGCACCGTCCCCAACATCCACACCTAGCTCCTCACCAACACCTCGACCTACTACCACACCTCCTCTTCGTGATCCACCACCTCCTTTATCTTTACCCCCTGTTAAACCTGAACCGTATCCCGAGATGCCGGAACCTTCCACTAATATCCCTATTCCTCCCGTATCCCTCGAAGACCTTGAACGCCGTCGTAAAGCTCTGGCAGGTGTCACCAAAATAGCCACAAGTGTGGAAAAGCTCCGACCCAATGGCTCCAATTGGCATGATTGGGATCGAAAGATTCGTTCCATCATGTCTGACTTTATCGGCACCACTTCATATGCCCTAAATGACCAACCCATCTCTGAAGGTGACATTGGCGACCGCATGGCACGTATTATTGTCGTAGATACTATCGACACATCACTCCAACGAATCATTGATCCAGATTGCTCATGTCGAACTGCCTATCTGACTTTATACAAAAAATTCAATCGGTCAACCCATACTTCTCGTCTCTCCCTTTTTAAAACTTTAATATCGATTCCACTTCAACCTTTTGTATCTGTGACAAAACACTGGGAACATGTTCAAGAAACAATTGACTCAATCATACGTACAGGCTTCAACTTCACCAATTCTTCTGTGAAAGCCATTATGGCACATGTCCTGCTTCCTCTCTCGTCCTCGGATCTGTCCACTGATATAAGTCGTGCTATTGAGTCACGCCGAGACGGTCTCACCATGTCTTCCGATGATTTTCTCACTGAGATGCTGACGGCCGAAACAAACTTAGCCCTGGTTAAAAAGGCACATGAATCTCCTGACATTTCAAACGTTAGCATCAATGCAATGAAAGGAAAGATACGTCAACGAGCTGTTGACTCTTATAGACCTACCAACGCCCAACGCAGGTGTTTTGATTGTGATTCAACGAAACATATGCACAACGACTGTCCCTATTTCCCACGCTCTCCTTTCTACAACCCTGCCCTGAAAATGTATTATGATTTACAACAGAAAATCACTACTCTAGGCCGACCTCCCAGATCTTCACCTGATCCTAGAGGAAAAGTCCACGCTAAATTAACTGAAACGGGCGAAGATATTGTGGAAGTTGATTCTAGTGCTATGGAAGCACTCGCTACGGCTATTGATCACATAGACCTTCAAAGCGTTGAGTGGTGTGCTGAACCCACGGCTTCCAACAGTGATGCAATCCTCGATAGTGGTGCCACTCATCACGTTACTGGTGATGTAAGTTTACTTTTTAACTACAAACCAATCTTCCCTCATATCCCAGTCAAGGTTGCGACTAACGGCATGCCTTCTTTCATCATTGGCACTGGTGACATGAAAGTGATGGGGTTGGACTGTATAATTGTTGTTAAAAATGTATTCTTTTGTCCACAAGCTAGGACAACTTTGATTTCATTATTTGATCTTGTCAAAGCGGGAATGAACTTCTCCATGTCACTGAAGAAGGAGTTTATCTTATCTTCAGATAGTAGAAAACTTTTGATGGCAAACATTGATACTAATGGGCGTAGATGGCTTGTAACTACTGTTAAAAACATGAACCCTATTTCACCTGAATCAATTAAACATGCTTCCCCCTATCCTATTGAGACAGTTGCGCCTGAGAGTCCAATTTCATTTTCAAAACTCTTCATAGATGACGTCAACTCCGCTGCTATCCATCGACCTTATGCTGCCCCAGGATCACTCTTAGACTGGCATCGTCGACTAGGACATACCAGCGATCGTGTCCTCCGTAATCTCATTAAACACGATCTTGGTATTGGTCTTCCTCCCGAATGTCCAAAAGGTAAAATAGATTGTGCAGACTGCGCAATTGCTAAAAGTACCAGGAAGGCTACAGCTCAACGTGAATTGGCGCCAGAGTCTATGCTCTCTCTAATAGTGGGTGACCTTATTGGCCCAATCAAAGATGAGGCAGTTGGAGGTTTTAAATGGGCAGCGCTCTTTCGCGAATCCTACTCAACTTATGGGGAAGTTTTTATGCTGAAAAATAAGAGTGATGCAATGGGAGCATTCCGCACTTTTCTTAACAAATTAACAACTGCTACTGGTAAACAACTTCAAGTCCTACGGACCGATGGTGGTGAATTACACAGCAACGCCATGAAGACATTTCTTTCCTCAATTGGTGCCACCCATGAAGTGACTATGCCATACCATGCGGAGCAAAACGGAACTGCAGAACGTTTTAACAGGACAGTTGGTGATATCGCACGTACCTCCTTACTAGCTAGTGAACTGCCAAAATGTTTCTGGGGAATGTCATACAAATGGGCTTCTTTCGTACACAACCGCCTCCCAAACAGTAAAATCACACATTCAACTCCGCTCCAAATGGTATTTGGTACTAAACCAAATTTCAATAATATGCGCACCTTCGGCGAAAAGGCCTATGTCCATGTCCACAAAGAGGTGAGGACAAAACTAGATAACCGTGCCATTGAATGCCAGGTAGTTGGTTACTCACAGAACAACTTTGGTTGGATTTTCTGGCACCAGGCTTCAGGAAGAATTTTTGAATCAGCCATGGCTAAATTCCCTGGAGGTCATCAACATGCGCACGATCTCGCTAGATCATCTTCCTCATCCACGTCCAAAAATTCTCTCGAGACAATATTAAATTCTCTATCCTTTGGAGATTTTACGAACGAGAAGATAATTGATGAACAAGACTTATGTATTGACTCAATGCAAGTAGCCTTTTGTCGGTCCCCTATCTCCATTCCAAATACCTTCAAACAAGCCATGTGTTCCACTAATGCAACCGAATGGAAAGCTGCTTGCAATAATGAAATGGAAAATATGTCTCGTCTTAATGTCTGGTCTGAAGTTGCACCACCTCCCGGCACTATACCACTAAAAGGTAAATGGGTATTCTCATTAAAGAACTCAACCAATGGCCCTCCCTTTAAATTCAAAGCACGTTTTGTGGCTAAAGGTTTTAAACAGCGTGAAGGAATTGACTATAAAGACACCTTTGCTCCGACCGCTACCTTTGCCTCACAAAGAATTCTCCTTACTCTTGCCGCCATGTATGGATGGAAAGTAAGATCATTTGATGTGACTGCTGCATATCTTCATAGCAACGTAGAAGAAGACATATGGATCGAACCTCCGCCTGGCATGACGTTATCCAACCCCGACAATGTCCTTAAATTGCACAAAGCCTTGTATGGAACCAAGCAAGCTGCCCGCTGCTGGTGGTTACATATAGCTGAAAAGCTTAAATCTTTAGGTTTCCATGCCAGTCAATTTGATACCAGCTTATACATACTCAAAGATAAATTTTCCACTGGTGTAGTTTGGCTACATGTGGATGACGGAGTGGTTACAGGTAACAACGATGAAGTCTTGAAGAAGTTGGAAACCGGTTTGAATGAATGTTTGGAAATTAGGTGGTCGGATGGTTTAGATGGTATAGTGGGAATGAAGGTGAACAGGGTTAAAAAAGGTTTTGAGTTGGACTGTTACAGGCTGATTGACAAATTACTTACAGAACATAATCCAGGGGGCATCAAGTGTAAAACACCTTTGCCTACTGACTGTAATCTCGATTCAGCTAAACCTGATGAACTTGGCATTCAGTCGAATAAATACCTATCTATTATAGGCAGTTTAAATTATATCGCTATTGCAAGTAGGCCTGATTTGTCATATGCCGTTAATTTCCTGGCGCGCTTTTCTTCCAAACCTACAGAAAATCATTGGCGGGCCTTGAATCACCTACTGCGATATCTCCAAGCTACAAGAGATTTGAAACTGCGACTATATCCGAATTCTTGCCCTACACCGACTATTATCACTTATTCAGATGCGTCATGGGGAGGTGAGTGGTCCCGCTCGACCAGTGGTCATATCATATACCTCAACGGCTGCCCGATTCTTTGGTCATCCAAGCGCCAATCCACTGTGGCGGACTCTACTTGTTTTGCTGAGTGCATAGCCATGTGCCTAGCGACTAAAGATAGCATTTGGATTAAAAACTTACTCTCTGATATTTGTGGCCCTATCAAAAGTGCGACCCTCAGATGTGACAACAAAAGTGCAGTTTCATCCGCTAAAAACAATCCCTCAAATAAACGCACGAGACACTCTGATCGATATTTCTTCCTTGTCAATGAACAACTATATAAACAAAACTTGATATTGGAATGGGTAGCTGGACATGACCAATATGCTGATTTACTAACAAAAAATGTTGGACCTTTGCTTACTGCGCAAAAAAGGCACCATTTGGGCGTTACATGATTTTCTTTCTCTCATTTATTTCTTTTTCTTCACTATGTAGCCAAGTGGGGGGCTGTTATGTACGTAGACATAAATATACTTAGCTACCACGTGACCTGTGTATATAGTCTGTAGATTGCGCGTCTAACTAACTCCGATTCTTCTCGGAGTTTGTTACTGACGCACAACTACAGGTAAAGTAATGCAATATATGGATTCTTCTCGGAGTTTGTTACTGACGCACAACTACAATCCGGCGCGAGTTGGGGATATTTTAGGGAGGGACATAAGGATAGAAAAATATGCGCAAGAAAAATATGTGCAAAAAAATATGTGAGGATAATAAGTGTGAGAAATATATCTTGCAGCCATGGGAAATTTTGTTTTTTAATTTTTTTTTCTCAAAAAAATGATTTTTATTTCATTTTTTATTTTTTTCTCTTTTTTTACAATTTAATTGAAAAAAAATTCTCATGGTCGCAAATGATTTTTCTTATACTTACTTTTCTCGCACTTAATTTTCTTGCAATTAATTTTCTTACATATACTTTTCTGACCTTATGTCCCTCCCTAAAATATCCCTAACTCGCGCTTGCAGGGATATCTTACCTGGTGCATAGTGATTTCAATTTGTTACGTTATTTTTTTATTTTCACTTAAATTATTTTAGATTAATTTTTAGGTTACAGTTTCTCAATATAATATAAACTAAGTTAATTAAAAAATATTTCTGTAAAGTGGTGAGTTGCTTGGCGTCTGCTTCTCGCAAACATTTGCAGACCGCGGTTCTTACTGTAGATTTGCGAGTGGAAGTGGTTGAGTTCGGTAAAGTTTGTAGCACGTGGGTTGTGATGTAGACTTGATGTAGACTTGTGTCGAGGGCAATCGAATGTTTACAAACGTTTTGCATGCGACCTAGTAAGCGTAAATAAGTAAAAACTAAAACTAAAACTAAAACTAAGTGAAGGATGCGAAAAAAACACGTGTGAAGTCAATTGAAAAAATAGCGAGAATGAAATAAACTGCTGTAGAATAGGCGGCTCTACTGTCCAGTTAGACGTTCACTTTACCGCCTCTGTTCATGCTTAACCAACTCTGCTGCCTTCCACGCGCACATAACACTGCTTTTGGGCAGTGTCCTTAAAGTCACTCCCCACTTAGAAACTCTATATCTTTTTTGACTCTAAGCTCAGGATTCTCCAACCTACACCCTCTATGTCATGCGCGCAATTGAAACCTCTGAGCAAGTTCTCAGTGTATGTCCAAATTACTCTTCCTCTAGAGCTGTTCTCAAAAGAACCACTCATAAACTTTAAGTGCCCTTTAAAAACTCATCCTTACTCTCACCTTCCCCTGTTGTTCACTTTGCCGTTGCCTTTTTAGTACAAACCTATATATATCCCATTAATCTTTGTTTTTATCTCTCTAGTCTGCAACAGCTATCTCTGTCCAGATTCCCTGTTCTTCCTTATATCTAGTCACTCTTGCATATACTCCTATCCCAACCAAAATAAAATAAAATAAAATATAAAATAAAATATAAAATAAAATATAAAATAAAATAAAATAAAATAAAATAAAATAAAATAAAATAAAATAAAATAAAATAAAATAAAATAAAATAAAATAAAATAAAATAAAATAAAATAAAATAAAATAAAATAAAATAAAATAAAATAAAATAAAATAAAATAAAATAAAATAAAATAAAATAAAATAAAATAAAATAAAATAAAATAAAATAAAATAAAATAAAATAAAATAAAATAAAATAAAATAAAATAAAATAAAATAAAATAAAATAAAATAAAATAAAATAAAATAAAATAAAATAAAATAAAATAAAATAAAATAAAATAAAATAAAATAAAATAAAATAAAATAAAATAAAATAAAATAAAATAAAATAAAATAAAATAAAATAAAATAAAATAAAATAAAATAAAATAAAATAAAATAAAATAAAATAAAATACAATAAAATAAAATAAAATAAAATAAAATAAAATAAAATAAAATAAAATAAAATAAAATAAAATAAAATAAAATAAAATAAAATAAAATAAAATAAAATAAAATAAAATAAAATAAAATAAAATAAAATAAAATAAAATAAGATAAAATAAAATAAAATAAAATAAAATAAAATAAAATAAAATAAAATAAAATAAAATAAAATAAAATAAAATAAAATAAAATAAAATAAAATAAAATAAAATAAAATAAAATAAAATAAAATAAAATAAAATAAAATAAAATAAAATAAAATAAAATAAAATAAAATAAAATAAAATAAAATAAAATAAAATAAAATAAAATAAAATAAAATAAAATAAAATAAAATAAAATAAAATAAAAATAAATTTATTTTTTGTTTCAACATTTCCGGATGTAGCTTTTTCCAGTGCTCCACTTCATATGCATCTAAACTTAGATAATGATAATAGATTAATTATAAATTCCCATTCCCAAAACCACCAAATACCCCCCCCCCAAAGTGAGACACATTGCCTTACAGCCATATTAGAAACGGTTTCTGCGAAAAAAAAGTGGAGGGAGTTACCCAGCACTTTTGGCGCATCAATCTGACATATCCTATCAGATTATTTTGAAAAAAAACCAATAATTTGTACAAAAACACTGAAGATTTATCACTAGTGCCAATACCTGTCGGATTTTTGCACTAAAAGCACTAGGCAACTCTGCCCACAATGTTTGTTTTTACACAAACCGTTTCTAATATGGCGGTAATAGCTGTAAGAGCAATCCAAAAAGCTTTCAATCAATATGGTGTCTAAGTAAATACGCTTATAATTTATTAAGTAAATATTTTTGTGGATGGGAAAAAATAAGGGACGTGATACATGCACGACGTGTATCTACTGCTGGCACATCGTTAGAAAATTTTTTACTAAAAATGGTGTTGAAAATTTCATTAGACGACAAAATGCACCTTTCATTCTTCCAGTAAATGTCCAGATCGGACTGTCATCTTTTTCGTTGAATTGAGGCTTATTAAGAGCTCCATAAGAGTGGTTAAGGTGATTTTATATCGTGCATGTATCACGTCCCAGTAATAAAAGAATTATTACTCATCGGAAACTTTTATTTACGCACTAAATACACTTTATTATCAAATATTTGTTATCATTCCCTTCATGCGCCCCAAAGCTAATTTATTTGAGAATATATTTTTGGCGAGAAAATCTGTAATGAAGATTCATCATTTGATAGTTTCTGGTGAACAATAGTCTCATTTGTTGAGAAAATGAAGGCCAACGAGAAAAAATATTTAATCAGGGTTTCTAACTTCCGAGTAACTGAAAAAAAATTCATGTGATGATTTTAAATCTCCCCATCTCTGTGGCTGTGACTACTTGAAATATATTGTTGTCAGAGTTTTTTGTGTCACATTTCTCATAAGCATGATAATCCTCAACCAATTTTAAACAGGCTTAATGGATTTCAAATATTATGAGAGAAAAAGAGAGTTCTCGGTGATAGTGTAATATTTTTTTATATTTGAGGGTGCAAAGCGGCATTGTTGTACGTAGATGCTTTACTTTTTTAATTGATCCACAGAGGAGCAATGTACTCAAAACTTATACATCTCATTCACTAGAAAACATATATAATCTACCCACCTTTTGGTTTCAAGATCCATCTTCACAAGCCACTTGATAACACATACCGCACACTCTATCCGAGCCTTTTCACCTTTATTATCCTCAAATTTCAACGCATTATGAAGTCAACTTTGTTCTTTATTATTTTGGTTGCCTCTTTTTTCAGCATGATAATTTCTAGCCCTGTTACTGAGGGCGACCCGGAAAGCCACGAGAAGATTAAAGGTGCCGAACAAAAAGGCTATTTCCCCTACAATTGGGTGACCGATAATTTGTGTAGATGTAATGGATTTGGTACACATAGTTTACCCAATTATTTTCCTCCATTAGGCCATGGTTACGGTTTCCATCACTAGATGGTTAATAAACCGCAAAAATGCTGGATAAAGGTGGGTCTTATGTTATACAGAGGGCTTTAGAAGGGACTAATTCTTTTACTCTACAACGCTGCTACATGGTATACAATAGTTTTTACTTTTCTTACCAATTATGGCTTACGCAGGCATCCGGGCAATTTGACCAAGTCGATTTAATCTCTGTTAAGCAACGCGTTCAGATTGTTGGCTTGAAGGAATAACATCTTTAGACATTTTTTCATTTCACAGTTATCTTTTTGAATACATCATTCCGATATGTTTTTGATTTGTGTGTTACGAAAAAGACTAAGTCATGGTGTAGATTTAAAACTAAAATTGAAAAAATTGTCGTGTTATCGGGATACTAAGATATTGTAATTCAGAGTGAGAGCATGATCAATTAAGCGCAAACGTTATTTCTAGAGAATCGCGGTGCAAGATGATCTCATTAAAAATATAAAGATGGTTGAGATACATGAATAAGTGTGTCGCTTCCAAATTGGTGTTTCGACCTCTTAACATATTGTGGGTATTCAAACATTGATAAGTATATGTAGTTTTTAGTATCCTGATGCCCTCAGTGTGAATTGGAGCGACGGAAAAAGAAAGTAACCTGAAAATCGGAAGATAGAGTTTTGTATTTGATTATAGCATTCTTCTACATAATAATTTTAAGATCTAACAGTAGACACCCTAAGAAACATAATGATCCTGTTATATCAGAGTTAATTAAAACTTTAATACAACTCCATTTATAGCTCTAATTGTAAATAAAGATAACCTCTATCACAAAATGTTATTGAGGTCAGTCTGAGAGGTTTAAACTGTGAAAAATTAACAAGTATCTTGCTACTAAACCATTAGAAAATCTAAATCTGTTGCAGAAAATTTTCCAACTTGATTGTTCAATACCCTCTTTTCCTGCACTACCACTTCTATTTGCACTTTTGAATGTTCTAACTATAATTTTGAGAATGGAAAAGATGATTTTTTGATAGTATTGATAAATCAGTGGAGAAATTGATGACACTACCAACACCATTCGTTACGCCACAAGGCATAACAAATGCGTAACAGGTGTGTAACGGTTGCATAATAGGGGGTATCAATGTTCAGGGATCCGCAATTAGGGATCAGGAATTTTTTTTCCCGGGATCAGACATTATTAATTGTGGAAGATTCTTATCCACTAGCCCCGGGGCTAGTGGATAAGGAATCCACGATAATTCATTATCCCGCCTCTTATACCCCAATTTCCATTCCTACTCCTGATCCCAAACTCATCACAGCCATGAGGCATATCCAGAGAGTAGTCCAAGATGTGGTTATGGCAGAAAGTTGTGCAACATGTGGTTATGACAGAAAGTTGTCCAAGATGTGGTTATGAAAAATTGAGTGGAAAAATGTTGGATAAGAGGTGAACATTGACACATAAAGTGTCTAATAACCCAATTATTAGCAAAAATAATTGCAGAAGATAATTGGGGTATAAGGATTTTTATCCGCAATTAAATTAATTGTGGATCCCTGCACATTGATACCACCTAATAAATACATAACAATCTTTATGTCCCCTAGAAATCAATAATAATTGTTATGCAACTGTTATGCCACACAGCATAACACACAAATTTGGTAGATTGATGTAGCCAGACTAAATGGGAATTGGGATTCAACTATGTGCTAATAAACCAGGGACAAAACTGTTTCACATTGGTGTTAGGTAGGAACCTCTTGTCAGTCCATCTGGTTAAACTCATTTGAGCCTGGCTTGTAAGCAGTTTGAAAATGGTTGGAAACTTGTTTGTGCTAGTGTGTCTTGTGGAACAAACTGGCTCTAATTGGATTAAAAAAGGAATAAATAGGGGATGTCAGTTCTGGAAAATCCACACTTAAATTTGGCCAAGTCTGCACTTATCTAAGTGTGGATTTCTGAAACACAAGATCCCCAACACTGGTGGATTTAAAAAGTGAAATAAGTCACTTATGTAACTCAAATCCACACTTTCTCAACCAAAAGTGCTTATTTCACCATAAAGTCCCATTTCAGTGATTTTTCAGCATAATCTCACTCATATTCAGCACTCCACAGCATAACACTTCATAACTCAAAAAACTGTGCATCATTTACATTTTTATACCATATAAGAGTCATGCCTTCCTTGCTCTCAAATTGTGATAAATTACATCAAACAATGACTTTCATAGCTCTTGATCTGCTCTTGGACTCTAATTATGGTTCTGATTCTGATCCTGAACAGAATTTTCTTTTTTTATTAAAAATTTCCAGGAAATATTACCTTCTTCCAAGAGAGCCTCAAGTACTTCATACCCCCAACTACACCATCCAATCACTTCTTAACCTATCTGTGTTCAGTTTTAGACAGTTGTTCAGGACTTCTCAGGAAATTTTTCTTAAATTGCTTGAGCTTATTCAGGGTCACCCCATTAAGGTACATATCTTTCAATCATGCAGCAATTGTCTCATTTTGCAGCAAGTGTAACAAAGGGGTTACCATGAATGACAATTAAAAAGGGTAACAAAGGGAGTCTTCAAATTGCATCAAAGGTAGATTATCTGTGCTGATTTTTCAGTATGATATGGATATATGTTCCACAGCAAGAAGTAAATAGAGGAAAGAACATAAAAGACTATACAACAAGATCACAGTATGTATTTGGGGTAATCACAGCTAGTGCTGAAAGCATAGTATAGGTTTAAGAAACAGTGTTGAGTAATGGTACAGGTTTCACCCTAGAATATGTGCAACAGCACATTGGAATGGTCTATGGGTATCTGTCACTTTTAGCCTAAAAGCTTTCAAAGAATGGTCAAACACAGTGCTAGGAAAATAAGTGGATCAACAAAAGAGCATATGTGCAGGGCTCAAAGGAAAGAAAATAAAGGTAAGATGCTAGAAAAGAAATGTCTCTTACTAAGAGCTGAGGGTTTCATGATAAGAGAATACTCTCATAAAAAGTTCAAATTTAATAGTAAGTATGGAAGGCAGTCAAGCACTTACAATGTAGCTAGGGATCTCAGGAAATGTAGGGCATGTAAAGATATGTGTTATGTAAGGTGCTAATAGTAAATTTTGTATGAAACTTTAGGCACTATTAGAAAAAGACGTATGCAAGAATTGTACCTAAAATACTAAGATGATTAGTTTACTGTTTGAGATACTTAGACTAGCGCTGAATTTGTGCAAGGGAACAAGTAGGGGAAGAGAGCATAAGGGAAGTGCACTGATCATATAGAACAGGGGAAAAACCCCCTGAACTAGATGCCAAGTTAAGTTTTTGGTCACAGGACACACTTCTGGGTGTGATTTACAGAGTGACCTTGTTTGTGCTCACTTGTTTTTTGTTTTTATAAAATTGGCATCCCTCCTTCTGGTGCCTTCTCCCCCTATTCTCTCATCTATGGTGAGTTTTTATCTTCATATCTTGCTTTCCTCCCATTCTCACTTTACCTTGCACAATCTCTCCTAAACATCTCATTTACTCTTTTTTACTGCCTCCCATACCTTCTTTCTATCTTAAATCAGGTTCCCCTCTTTAAATCCCTCACTGGCCCACTTTTTACTCTCCATTACACTTTTATAAATGGTTTCTAACAAGTAATCCTCTTGGTGGTAATAGTCAAGCAGTGTGGATGATGCATGTTTCCCCTATTATCTTCATTTTAAATGAAAGCTATGTCACCTCTTCATTCTCACCACATTGTTCATGTAAACTTTATAACCTCTATTTCCTCTTTCTCAACACCATCTTTATCTCCTCCTCATATATCCACCAGCATCATAATCATCTCCACCACCACCCTCTGGTCTGTATTACCACCAACATCATCATCTCCTCTTCCTATTGCCACCAGCATCATAATCATATCCATCACCACCACCTCCTCCTATTTCCACGAGCATCACCACCTCCATCACCACCTCCTCTTTCTATTTCCACCAGCATTGACACCTCCACCGCCACCACCCTCTCCTCAGTATTTTAACTAGTATTTCCACCTCCATCACCACCTCCTCTTCCTTTTGCCACCAGCATTTCCACCTCTAAAACCACCCTCTCCTCAGTGTTTCCACCACCACTATCTCCTCCTCTGCCTATCAAAAATGGCATAATAATAATATCCACCACCACCACATTCTCCTATCACCACCAGCATCACCACCAGAATAAGCTACTCCTCTTCCTATTGCCACCAGCATTTCTACCTCCCCACCTTCAACTCAACCACAACCACCACCACCTCCTCACTATTTCAACCAGTATTTCTAGCTACATAACCATCTTTTCTTATTGCTTCCAGCATCACCACCACCACAACCTCTTCCTCCCATTGCGGCCAGAATAAACTCCTCCTCCACCTGATCCTTCACCTACTAGCACCAGCGATTCCCCCTCTACTACCACAATCTTGACCTCCTCTTTTCACCATAAAAATTACCACCTCTACCTTCACCTCTTCTTGCCACCACCATCACCACTTTAATTTCTACCACAGTGGATGTATCAAAGCTTTTTAACATTTAATTTATAAAAGTCCAATATATTATACTTAAAGTAAAGTTTCTGTACACTAGAATATTCCTTTATTTGTTTGGGCTTTCACTTTTATATTTTGCTTAATAATTCACATTCCTTTCTCATTCATAAAATGATTTGCATCTTATACTAAAATATTGACAAGTTTTTCTTAATTTTTCTTGACTATTACTAACATGAGCTTTCTTCTGAAATTCCCCACTTATATCAATTAGTTGTAATTTTCACAAACATAAATATTGTTATGTTTTGTAATGAATCACAAAGTAATTTATTAGAAGTAACTTTCTTACACATTTGAAAATTTACAGGTAACTTTTTGGATTAGTTTAATGATTTTCTTGAGCTTTTAGTCTACTTTGAATAATAAAAAATCATTTGTATCTATCAGTAGCTTTTATGTGAAAACATAAATTTTGCACCATTATGGTTTAAATCATTCACAAAAACATTGTATTCAAGAATTGTAATATTCACTAAAGGGAGAAAAAATAGTTTGGGAAGGGAGGCAATAAATCAGTAATGGGAAAGTAAGAAAAATGAGAGAGGACTATTAGGGAAGAGTGATGAGAAAAAAGAGGCAAATTACAAAGGGCTACGATGTAAAAGAGAAAATAATAGGAAAATATAAAAGCTGAAAGTTAATGAAAGGTATGAACTTCTAATAAAGAAAAAAAGTTTCATTAAAAAGGGAATGAAAAAAACTTGAAGGTTTTGCTTTTCTGAAGCTTAAAAAAAGTATCAATGAGAAGGAGACTATGATATAAAAGTGCAGTGGGAGCAATAAAAAAAGCTTGAAGAATGTGAATTAAAAGGGAAATAGTATGAAGTTTAAAGTAATAAGAAAAAATAACTTGTCAGAAAACATGTACTATATCACAATAAGAAATTTATCTAATTAAGAGCGTGGAAACAAGAATGAATGAAAATAGAAAAAAAATTAAAAAAACAAATCACTCATTAAGATTGAGGAAAAGGAGGATAAATGAATGAGGTGCAGGAGGATTAAAAAAGGGGTATGTTAACATCAAACAAAAAAAGAATTAAGGGATCTGAAATTGTTACTTCTGGAGTCATTCCCTTTGCCCAAAAAGTGAAATTCCATGTTTTGTCACTGAAATGCACCCATGAATGGAATAGGGTCCTAAAACTGAACTCAATGTCTAGTTCAGCTTTTTCCCCCTGTGTAGGGTATATGAAAAAATAACACACTCTCTAATAAAGGCTGAGAATAATGTATTAAAAAGAGAAGTGAAGGTTAGAATAGTTGATCAGATTATAGAAACATATAAAAATAGTAGTATAGTAGTAGGATAAGAAATTCAGACAAATTATATATATACTTTATTTTTGTGTGCCTAAAAGGTGTACATAGCCAGAAGTAGTTCTGTAGAGTTATTTTATTGATACAGTAAGGATATCATTAGAGATAGAGATTGAAGATGAAGTGACACAGGATACTAGCATCTACTGAGAATAGATCTAGACATTAGCAGATTTCTTATTTTAAAATATATTAAACAGTTTCTTTTTGTATTTTCTATATCTCTTACTCCTGCTTCTCTCACAACACTTACATATTATTACTCTTTCTTTATAGTATTAGAGTGGCAGGAGCTTTTTTTTAAATTATTTAGAAAGATAAACCAACCCTTCTCAGATTGTGTCTATAGCTTAGTATTATAGAGCTTTTTTTCTACACTTTTTTTCACAATAATTCTCAAAAACAACAACCTGCTCATTCAATTCAATTGGCTGTCACACTATGTCATTTGGGTTCCAATGGTAATGGAGCTGCCCTGAAACATTTGGAAAGTGTCTTTTATTTAGGGTATGGTTCTGCTAACACTTATAGAAACAGTGTATCACTGCTATCAACTCCTTGGAATATCAACTTCTCACCTGGCCAACAAAAGAAGAGCAACTTGAATAATCTCAGGTTATTTAAGCAGAGGGTTTCCCAGGATGTATTATTTGTGTTTATTGTACTACTATTCTTTGAGTCAGAAACCTGCTCAATGTGTAAAAAAATTACTTTGACAAAAAAAAGAGGTAGCCTATTTTTTAATTTGTCTCATTCTTCTTCATACTATAACAAAAAACAATCTCTTCTCTATATGTATTCAATTTCCATTTAGCTTATATGTGATGTCAACAGAGAATTAATATTTTTCTTTGCTGGGTATCCTGGATCTTTCATGATTCCTACATCTTCCAAAAAAATTCAAATTTCAAAAAAAACTCAGAAACTTCTTTGATTAAAATCAGTATCTTCTGGCATATTCTGCTTATTTGAATGTAAAGTATGTACTTCCTGTTTTTTTGGGAGAAGCTTCAGAAGACAGTCAAAATTTCAAGTTCAAAAATCATTTGAAAATTCAAGAGCTCATATTGAAAATCCTATTGGAATCTTGAAAAAAAAAATTCTTA
Organism: Hemileia vastatrix; assembly: GCA_030280995.1. Classification (NCBI taxonomy): domain Eukaryota; kingdom Fungi; phylum Basidiomycota; class Pucciniomycetes; order Pucciniales; family Zaghouaniaceae; genus Hemileia; species Hemileia vastatrix. The sequence goes on along the minus strand of JASXTE010000019.1, from coordinate 8,135,939 downwards.
GTCTAAGGGAATAAAAAAGTCCTCTTAGAAATAAAACTCAAATGGAGGTAGTGATCAACTGGATTATGTGTTGAAATATACTTCATAGCCTACTTTCTGAACTCAAAGATCAATGGTTAGAGATTTATTAAAATGAAAAATTAAAAAAACCTCCCACTATATCCAACACTTCTATTTCCCAAACAACTAGCATAAGGGAAAAAATTATTCCATTCACACTAGCACATTGGGGGATTCAGTCATAATTTATTCTTAAATTATTAAGAAATTTTTTAAACTTAATTTTCACTGTGATACACTGTAAAAGTCAAAAGTTAAATATGGCACTAAATGTTGCTTTAGATTTACTATGGGACATTTATTATAAAGAATCAAAGGGTTTTTTAATTTTAAAATAATTTGATTATAGAAAGAATGGTTGGTTTTATGGTGAAAGTTGGTCAAAATAATGTGTCAAAAGAAAATAATTAATGCAAAGTCAAGATATATTATTAGGGGGTTTGAGTTCTGGCAAATCCGCACTTAACTTAAGTGTGGATTTCAAACCAAATCAGCACTTAAAGATTTCAAAAAGGTCACTTATTTCAAAAATAGGTGTCAGTTATATTTTCAAAACAGCACTTTTTTCCCAATTTTTTTTCACAACCACATCTTGGACACATCATCCCTTCTTTTCCCACCCTTTTCCTTTCACATGAGACATGCAGACCTCCATTCCCTCATCAATCCTTGGAACACACTACTCACTGAGATTTAAAGAATTTGCTTGAAACATTTTAACCAGGCATTTTTTTTCCTTCTTTTTTTATATTTTCAACCTCTAAATCTCTTTTCTTGTAACATAAAAGCTTCATAATGCCTCCTGAAAAATGCAAAACTAAAAAGGCAACTAAAAAAAATGCTACATCACAAAGGTCTTCCTGTAATGCAGGCCCCTCACTGGAGAAATCAAAGTCTGAACAGCTAAAAAAGGAAGGTTATCTCATCATCATCAACTTCCTCAAAATTAAATCAAATTTTGATGCATTTTTTGGATGTGAGAATTCTACCTAAATAAGATGTCAACTTCCATCAAAGGTCAATGGATTCTTGTTTATGGAAAATGAAGTAAAGAAGAAAAGAAAAGGGAGGATTGAAATCAATCCTAGGAAAATGAAGGAGAGGTTCAAAATTTATCAATCAAAATATAAAAAGGCTTATTTTGCTTCCACTTCCTCTGGCTTTAGTATTGATGATGATGATTTGGAGATTGGAATCACAACTGTTTCCATAAATCCCAATATCATGTTTCCTTAATATGAGGAAATGTATAATCTTTTTAATTCCCAAGTTGATGTCAACCCTTGTTTTATACACAATAATACTAAGGATATTCCCTCTAAATATCAACAAGAAAATATTCCTCACAAAACAACTGAGACCTAAAAACATCAATCCACTCCAGCTTCTAACCTTAGTTCACCTGAAGATGATCTTTACTATCAAGAAGAACAGTTATTTCAGTGCAGATCTGAGTCCTCAGAGCACTAAAATTTTAATGTATTTTTACTTTCTCTTTTTTCTTCAATTCTTTGCTAAATTTCTCATTCTTTCCTTTCTATTCTCCTCCTACTCAAACTCAAATTTCTAAAAAGAATAACATTTCCAGAAATGACAATTCCGATTTTCAAGCTGCTTTAGATGAACATCCTGAACCCTCTAGCTCAGAATCCAAACTAAATCATTGGTCTTCAACTTCAAAAAATTTGAGCCATCATTTGAAATGTGGTAATAATTAAACCACCTCTTTGTCCTCCCTTGTTGATTATTTTGAGAAAAAAGATATAAGTAAGATTTGGTCACTATATATCTTCTTCAAAAACATATTTTGTTTTGTTCTATTCAATTTTCTCAGAAAAATCCTCTATTACAAAAAATGCCCTAGATTTTGAGAAAATAAAGCTTAATAATAAGCTAATGAAAGATCAACAGTCCTTAGATTCAGTGCAAAATTTTTTTTTGCTTCAATCAAATTTTGAAAAGGCTAAATATGAGGCAGAAGAGATTTAAAGAGCTCACTTTTTCTTGGAAAAAACAAAAGGCCGTGAATTTCAAATAGAAATAGCTATTTATGAGCTGGAAAAACAAGAAATTTAAAAAGAAATAAAAATTCATTAAAGAATGTATAAAAAATGGCAAATCTTTTGAGAACATTAAAAAATTACTTGAATTTTTTAATTTTTTAATTGTTTATTTAATTAATGGTTAGGAAATGAATTTAATAAATACTTTTGATCTTATCAAAAATAGTTATATAATGAGATTCTGATAACACCATTTGTCCTTACTGGAATCTAAAATTTTGCACTTTTGGAATTCCAGATGGTAAAATAATACTGAAACCTGTGCAAAAATCTTCATTTCCAAAATAGTTTCATCACATCACCAATTTTCATTTGTAAATGAAGCTAAGTCAACAAAATTCTATATCTGTTTGAAAAATTTTAATTAAAAATTTGAAAATTTAGCAAGACCCTCCCCTGAATTTTATTGAAGTAAGGGGATAAAATCACCAAAATTAAATATAAATCCATAAATTAATAAAAAAATAAGTAAGATTAGTAAAGCTTACTAATTTTAAAGTAATGGCAATTCCTCAAGTCAAAATGCAGATCAAGTATAGAAACTAAGTTTGGAACTTTTCACAGGTATAGGAGAGATGAACCCCATGAAAAAAGTTAGTGTTATCATGATTACCTTTTGTGCAACACAAAGTCATTGTCTCATTACTTTAGTTTAGTAAATTGAAATATCAGATTTATTTATTAAATATTTATGAAAGAATAAAAAATATTCAATGAATTTACAGATCCCCAAACTTTTTTTATCTACATTAAGTTTTGTAAATTTACTAATTTTATCTTCTCTCTTTACCTTGTAAATTCATTGGACTAAATATTGACTGATCTGATAAGAGAAACAAAAATGAGTGAAGGGTTAGACATATGAAAATGGTAAGAAAGGAAAATAAACACACCTTGATGTAAGGGCAGAATAATATGTAAAGAGAAAGGTAGTTTGAAGAATCTGGAAGGATAAATACATGATTTAAACATTATTTTATGCATTATGAAAAAAATAAATGTGAAACTGGGAAAAGAAGGTTCAACTTTAAAAGTCAATATCTCAGCAACCACTGAACCATCTTCAATTTGGTTTGCTGAAAATAAAAGATAGGCTTCAAAAGTATCTTCAGCTAAAAGGAAAGTAGATTTGAATAAAAATAACTTTAATACTGAGTCTTATTTTCATAATTGCACAAAAACTTGAAAAGTGATAATGAAAATTCCAACAAGAGGGAGATAAAAGCGTAGATAATCATCAGATAAGAGTTTCAGAAACATAATTCTCTTATTATGAAATTAATTAATTAAAATTTGGAAAAAAAGCTCAAATTCAAAGGTCAAAATCTCAGCAACCACGGAACCTAATTCAAACTTCTTGTGGAATATAGAATATAGGCTTCAAGAAAATCTTCAGTTGAATGAAATGTGATTTAAATAAATCTAACCATAAATAGTTATATAAAAACATAAATGAAAGAAATTAAAATTGAGAAAAAAGGCTCAACTTTAAAGTGAAATATCTCATCAACCACTGCATCAAATTAAAATTTGTTTTTTGAAAGTAAAGGATGTCAGGATTAAAAATCGTTTCCTAATTCATCTTCTCCAATGTTGGTACTAGTTCTCACGGTATCCCACAACACTCACGCTTTTGTACAACACCTAACCTCATTGGATCATTCAACCAGTCACAACCTGTCAATACCATGTGTATTGCGTGCTAATAGTAGATGTTTGTCGAGTAGAATTTACTAGAGATAGATGGAGAATATCATATATAGATGTAATGCTACTCTTTATCTTTTCTCTCCATTGATCTTATTATTATTCTTCTCTATTTTGATCATCTCTGTTTTCTTACTTACTGGTAATAAATTTATCATTTGTCATTTAAACACCTCTTGCACCAATATCACAGGTATTTTTATTCTCAGCTATATCAGCTTTCTTGTGTAGTCGATACTTATAAAATTATTATTAGGTTGGCTGAATTACATTAAATTGCCACTGATCCTTGTGCAATACTAATTGGAGATCATTGGCTCATTCATAAGGTTAGATTACATCTCCATCGATCTTATTATTATTCTTCTCTATTTCGATCATCTCTGTTTTCTTACTTACTGGTAATAAATTTATCATTTGTCATTTAAACACCTCTTGCACCAATATCACAGGTTGGCTGAATTACATTAAATTGCCACTGATCCTTGTGCAATACTAATTGGAGATCATTGGCTAATTCATAAGATTGACAGATTAAACGTCTGATTAGCTCGATATGGACACTTCTTCTAACAATAACGTAAAAAATATTCCAATGCTTAGTAACGATAATTACTCAAGCTGGCAGGTAAATTTGCTATTTTTCTTATCGCAGTTGGAACTCGATGATATTGTAGAAGGACGAGAGCTTGAGCCAAAGCAGGAGGAGGAAAAGTCTTTGTTCAAACTTTGATGCAAACGAGCGGAAAACGTCATTGTTCAGAAACTTGACGCCACTAACATTACCACATTTGTAAAACCAGAAGACAAGTCTGATCCAACAAAGTTGTGGAAAAGACTTGAAGAGCGATACAGTTGAGCACATCCAGCTACTGTGTCAATGGTCTACACTAAATTTACAGACTTAGAATGCACCGAAGGAAACCTCAGAGGGTTTGTCACCGACCTTCAAGCTTCCATTAACGCTCTAGCACAAATTGGAGAAAAACTGGAATCACCCGTATTTGCATATTCAATACTCCAAAAGCTACCACCTTCTCTTGAATTGCATCGATCTATGATCATAAATTCCGCCGACAACACGGGCAAGCCACTAACAATGGAGAGCGTATTAATGAAATTATCTCAACTTGCTGATAGACTTGACAACTCACAGTCAAAACAAAACTCCGCCTTACTCACGGTCAAAAAAGATAATGGACCATCCAAAAAACAAGAATTTTGTAATAACGGAAAACACAACCCAAAAACTGCACATTCCGAAGCCCAATGCTGGGCCCTTCATCCTGACCTTCGACCGCAAGGAAAATCTAAAGCTAAAAGTACTCCCAAAGACAAAGACGATGATGAAGTCGAAACTGCTAATATTACGGAAGACTTTTATTATGTCTACCACGCATCATGTAACCCTTCTAAAAAAACATCCGACTTGATTTTTGATTCAGGGGCGTCCAGTCATATGTTCAATTCAAAGAAAGCATTCACGACGTTCCGAAGAGCTAAAATTCCGGTCAAGATAGGCAATGGAAAGATAATCTATGGTTGAGGCATAGGTTCAGTAAAATTAGTCAACTACCAAAATTGTTCAATGCTCATCACAGACTGCCTCTTTGTCCCCGAACTGGGCTGCAACTTAGTTGCCTTGTCACCACTCACGAGTAAAGGAGTTTCCCTCACCGCTGGAATGGATGGCAACATCTCTTTCAAAGAAGGAGATACGACCGTACTCACTGGAGCTAAAAAGGCTGGATCAAATCTTTTTCACATTAATGCATCCTTTTGTGAGCCATCACACACTTCACTTATTGCATCAACTTGTGCAAACCTGTCTCTATGGCACAATCGTCTTGGCCACACTAATCACACCTACTTGAAATCACTTCTCAGGAATCTAAAAATCTATTACAATCCAAGTGACATCTGCGATGATGTGTGTGAATCCTGCGTTGATGCAAAGATGCACAGGTCGCCTTTCCCTGGAACTTTTCCAAAAGCTACTAGAGCATTAGAGTTTGTGCATTGCAACTTGGGAGGAAAATTGCTGGAGACTATTGGGGGTCATCGTTATTATTTCCGATTAACAGATGCTTATACATCATATCGATTTGTTTACTTATTTAGAAATAAATCAGATACTTTCAAAATTTTTTTGGAATTTAAAATGTATGCCGAGAACTTGACAGGCCAAAAAATTTTAAACCTTGTATGTGATGGAGGAGGGGAATTTGTGAACAAAAAATTTAAAGAATGTTCTTCCACAAATGGTTTTAAGATGATCATCACCTCGCCACACACACCACAACAGAATCCGATTGCGAGAGAGGCAATCAGACTACTATTGAGATGGCTAAGGCCTTACTATTCAAATTTGGATTGCCACACACCTATTGGGGGGAGGCAGTAGTCACCTCTGTTTTCATCGAAAATCGGCTACCAACAAAAGCAAATGACAAGATGCTGTCACCATATGAAGCCTTATTTCATAGAAAACCCAACATCAAACATCTTAAAATGTTCGGCTGCACTGCTTATTCACTAATAAGTAAAAATATACGAGGAGGTAAATTCAACAAAAATACTGTGAAGTGCTGTCTACTAGGATTCCACGAGGAACACAAATCATATCGCTTGCTGAATCTGGAGACCAAGAAGATTATATACTCTCATAATGTAGTTTTCAATGAAAACACATTCCCTACCTTGAGTAATGAGAAGATATATTCCTCTTGGCCAGATCTATCAAGTGATATCCTTGTGTGTGTTCCTCATGAACCTAAAGAATTAGAACAGCATCCGACACTTCCCTCTTCAGAAACAGACTCGGAGACTCATTCAGAACATCAACCACCACCGGGTGAAAACACTCCTGACAATGAGAATACCAATAATAATGAATTAACCTCACAATCAGCATCTAAACATTGCGAATACAAACTGACAAGTGATATTGCATCTAAAAACATCAGCTCTGAGATCACGACTGATAAAATAATTGAAGGTAAACGCTCAAGAGCACCTGGGGCTTTACTGTGCAAAACCAAAACCAATAAGCCAACAGAAATTGCATTTGAGGCTTATGTTCCAATATCTGAAACACGTCACACTCCAAATCATTACGATGAAGCCATCAATTGCGTAAATTCAGAACAATGGTATGAGGCAATTCAATCCGAGATTAAATCTTTAGAGTCTCGTGGAGTTTGGAAAATAGTTACCCACCCTGATAATGTGTGACCCATTGGAAGCACTTGGGTATTTAAAATCAAATTAGACCACGATGGCGATATCAGTAAGTACAAGGCGCGCTTATGTGCGCAAGGTTTCTCTCAGAAATATGGTGTAGACTACAAGGAAACTTTTGCACCAACTGGGCGTCTAACTACTCTTAGATGTCTAATCACATTAGCAGAGTATGAATCTTGGGAGTTTCATCAGATGGATGCCAAAAGCACTTTTACTAATGGGGAACCAGAAGAGACCATATACATGAAGATCCCAAAGGGTTTACCATTTCCACCTGAAATTGAAGAACCAGTGTTACTTTTAAAAAAATCACTATATGGCTTGAAACAAGCATCACGGTGTTGGTATCAGCTTGTGCATGCCATCTTTATCAACAAAAATTTTATCAGAAGTGCTGTCGATTCGGCGCTCTACATACACCAGGATCAAGCAAAACCTTGCTTTGTCCATGTACATGTCGACGATTTCTCAATTTTTGGGAAAGACATTCTCTGGTTTAAGGATTTGATCTCGAGTCACTTTGAAATGGAGGATCTTGGCCAATCAAAGATGATACTTGGCATAAAAATCACAAGAAACCTCAATTTGCAACAAATTCAATTATCTCAAACCAACGAAATAAATGAAATTTTAGCCACTTACAATATGAATAATTGCAAGGCCATGTCATCCCCCATGGATCCGAAAATTTCATTAACTCCAGCAGACGATGATGAACACAAAGTCTTTCTCAGCAAAAATCTTAACTATAGGAGCGCCATTGGCCACCTAAATTACCTTGTTCAAGGCACCAGGCCCGATTTGGCTTTTGCATGCAGTCAATTATCACAATACCTCAACAAGCCTGGGCAAGCACACTGGAATGCATTCCTCCATGTCCTTCGATACTTAAAAGGGACCGCCAATAAGACACTGATCTTCAAACCATCTTCTGATAGTAACAACAAGCTTGAGGGGTATTGTTACTCCGATTGGGGCGGATGCAAAGAGACAAGAAGATCAACCACTGGGTACGTGTTCACAATCAATGGTAGTGCAGTAAGTTGGCAGACAAAAAAGCAAAACACTGTGTCACTAAGCGTTACCGAAGGCAAGTACAAGTCTCTCACAGAATGTGGACAGGAGGCAATTTGGATAAAAAATCTTCTATCTGAACTTAAACTTCCAACATTAACCTTTGATGCACCAATGATTTTGCATTCTGACAATCAACAAGGCATATCACTTGCAAACAATCCCATTTATCATTCTAGAACAAAACATATCGACATCCAGATCCATTGGATCCGCAAACAGGTCGAAAATAAAATTTTTCATCTCCAACATTACCATTCTGAAGACATGCCTGCAGACATATTCACAAAAGCTGTCCAAAGGGTGAAATTACAAAAACACTTGAAATTCCTCAACGAGAGAGGGTGTCAGGATTAAAAATCATTTCCTAATTCATCTTCTCCAATGTTGGTACTAGTTCTCACAGTATCCCACAACACTCACGCTTTCATATAACACCTAACCTCATTGGATCAGTCAACCAGTCACAACCTGTCAATACCATGTGTATTGCGTGCTAATAGTAGATGTTTGTCAAGTAGAATTTACTAGAGATCGATGGAGAATATCATATATAGATGTAATGGTACTCTTTATCTTTTCTCTCCATTGATCTTATTATTATTCTTCTCTATTTTGATCATCTCTGTTTTCTTACTTACTGGTAATAAATTTATCATTCGTCATTTAAACACCTCTTGCACCAATATCACAGGTATTTTTATTCTCAGCTATATCAGATTTCTTGTGTAGTCGATACTTATAAAATTATTATTAGGTTGGCTGAATTACATTAAATCGCCACTGATCCTTGTTCAATACTAATTGGAGATCATTGGCTCATTAATAAGGTTAGATTACATCTCCATCGATCTTATTATTATTCTTCTCTATTTCGATCATCTCTGTTCTCTTACTTACTGGTAATAAATTTATCATTTGTCATTTAAACACCTCTTTCACCAATATCACAGGTTGGCTGAATTACATTAAATCGCCACTGATCCTTGTGCAATACTAATTGGAGATCATTGGCTCATTCATAAGGTTGGCTGAATTACATTAAATAGCCACTGATCCTTGTGCAATACTAATTGGAGATCATTGGCTCATTCATAAGATTGACAAAGGATAGCTTTCAGGAGAATTTTTAGTCAAAAGGAAATTAGATATAAATAAACCTAACACTAATTCTGAGTCTGATTTTTAAAATTTTACAAAAACCTGAAGAGAAATTATCAAAATGACAACATGATGAGTTGAGTAAGTCTACTGTTATCTAGATATGAGTCCTTCATATATTTAAGTATTAAAATTTCATAGAAAGAAAGAGATATCATATAGACAAAATAAAAAAGAGATGAAACTTAACTTGATTTAAAGGCTGGAAAAATAGATTTAGAAAGAGTGAAGTTGGAGTTTGGGGGAAATCGAATATGGAGCAAGTGAATTGCTTAAAGAGTGTGAAATTTATATTTTTCAATGACATGGAACCAAAAAAAAGTGAAATAGGGGAAAAGGGGAATAATGAACATTCCAAGGAGGGATGAAGAGTAGGATGATGGAGCTAAAGAAAGAAAGAAAAGAGTGAGAGAAGGAAAAATGTTAATTTTACCTTAAAAATGAAAAAAACAACACTTACTTAAAAAATTTAGATGCAAAAAACAAAAAAAATTAATTAGCAAATATATAAGTAAAAATAAAAAAATGACTTACCTGGAGAGATGAGTTGAGAAAACAATCAACTTCAAATTATTTGGGGGATGAAAGAGGATAGGACGAAATGGATATGAGTGATCAAAGAAGAAAAGAATGACTGAAACATTTTCCAATTGCAGAAAGTATGCAATTTCATGTTGAGTTGATGAAGTAAAACAAAGAGACTTGAAAAAAAAGACTATAACAGAAAATTTGAATTCAAAATCAATGTGCAAATAAGAATAATCATTTTAAGGAAAAAATCCTGAGAACTTCTGAAAAACTATCTAAAAATGGGTACAGATAGGTTAAAAAGTGTTTTGATGGTGTACATGGGGGTATGAAATACTTGAGCCTTTCTTGGAAGACGGTAACATTTCCAGGCCACTTTTGATAAAAAAAGAAAATCTTCAAGATCAGAATCAGAATTGAAATCAGGGTCCAAGAGGAGATCACAAGCTTTATAATTCATTGCTTGATGTAGCTTATCAGAAGTTGATAGTGAATAAGGCATAAGTCTTATATGATATTAAAATTTAAATGATGTATGATTTTTTGAGTTATAAAGTGTTATGCTGTGGAGTGCTGTGTATGAATGGGATGATTCTGAAAAATCAGTGAAATGAGACATTATGGTGAAATAAGAACTTTTGTTTGAGAAAGTGCAGATTTGAGTGAAATAAGTGACTTCATTTTGAAATCTACCAGTGTTTGGGCTAGTGTGTTTTGAAAATCCGCACTTAAATTAGTGTGTATTTGGTCAAATTTAAGTGTGGATTTGTAAGATCAGAATTTCCAGAGCTTACACCCTGTATTATAGGCTTAAAAATGCATGAAAATAAAATTTAGGAGTCTCAAGAACCTCTATATATCCTATGGGAGTTCTTACTATTTTTATTATATTTTGAATTATTTTATGATGTATTTTTAAATATTTTTGATTGTTGTTAAATTAATCAACTTTAGTTTTATTTATCTTGATGAATAGGGCTGCAAAGACTACAAAAATTAATGGAAATGCTTTTCAGATGTAGCTCTATCATTTCTAATATTTATAAATATTTTTATTTAGATTTTAAGGTTTTAATTGAGTCCGGAGGTCCATAAAAACTCTGGATGAGCTCTGCAAGGAAAAAGGAGGCATGTGACTGGGATATGCAAATATAGCTGTAGACTAAAAATTAGACCATATAGAACACATAAAAACAGACATTATTACCCTTAACAGCTATATTTTTTTATAAAATTTTACAATTTGTAATACACTTATATTTATAACAATTTTACATAACCCTACAAATATTTTACATAAAATCAAATAAATATAAACTTATTTGGTATTATCAGAGAGTTCTCAGCTCCAGAGACTAATTTTGAAAATCTTTTCATAAAAAGTAAAACTTTATAAAAAATATAAATTCAAAAATTTAAATATTTTTTCACTGCTATAAATTTTTGTTGTATTTCCTTATAATAACTTAAGAAAACCAATTCTATCATCTCAAAATCATTAAATATAACCATTAACAAATTATTTTCATTATGAAGTAGAAATTTTATCCTAGTTAAATGAGAACTCTTTATTTTACTTACAGGGATGGGGTTTTCTTAGGTTTATCTGACTCCCTTGGATTCTGCTCACAGAAAGGCAACTTTAAGAGTCTTTCTACATCAGTGGGGCCCAACATGGGGTTTGAATTCTCTAGCTTATAATAAATCTTACTTGATACTTGGACTTGCTTAGCCTGAGAGAGGCTTAATTGTACAAATTATTTTTTTCTTTTAACAGTTTAAGTCTTTCTACAACTCTCCAGATTATCTACTATTACTCAATTTTATTCTTTTTTCTTCTTTTATATCCTTGTGAAAGTATTTTAGAAAAAAACAAGAGAAAAAAGTTGATACATACTAGAATGTGCCTCTCCCCAAAAGAACTACCATACGTCAGTCAAGAATGGGCACCTGCTAGCAGGTGCCAAATTTTTTTTCTGCTTATATCTCTTATATTCTTTCTTACATCATAAAAACATTTTATATTTATTTTAATCACTAGCCTATTTATTTCTAATAATTTTTTTCCTATTCCTTCTTTAAAAATTTTAAAACACTTATCCATCACCTCCTGGATAGATTCTTCTTTCTTAGTATCATCATACTTCAATCTCTAATTCAAAACACTATCTTTGTCAGCCAGTAACTTACTGAAAATAGTTAAACTGGTATGATTAAAATGATTACTCAAATTTTTAATTACTTAATTATTAAAATATTATAATAGGAATATTCCTAATTCTTTAAGTATTACATTGTATGTAAAAAATATTAAATATATTACATTGAATGTTATAGTTCTTATATTTGTTTTTAAATTATGCAAACATTTTAATTTTAATTTATTTAAATTTCATTTCATTTTTATAAGAAAATAATTACATCAATGGAAGCATACAAGTAAATGAAATAAACATACGGAAAAGCTGTAGATTTAAGTTCATGTAATAACTGGGACTCAGACCTTTCTTGAAGTCAGCTAGAGGGGGGCCAGGGAGAGTAAGGAAAGAGTCTTTAGTGTTTCTTTGAAACTTTAAGAGATAATTTAACTGTGTTGTTTATTAAACTTAAACTTAAAATATCTTATTTGTATTAAATTATAATTATTTAATTAAACTTAATTTAATCTTTCAATTTATCTTTTAATTTCAGTCTTAAATTATTTTGATATTAAAACTTAAATTCACTTATGAATGATTTTGTTGACTTCAAAAAAATTGACATTGTATTACATTTTTCTATAAAAGGGTTTCTGTTATGTTGTTTTAGGATCCTATCTTTTTCAATAATTAAAATTTTAAAATTATATATATTAGACTTACATAAATAATTAAACTAATTTATTTATAATTAAATACTTTATTTGAAATTATACTTTTCAATGTGAATGAATAAGAGACATATTATTTAATAAAATTACCACTCTAATATTCTGAATCAGACCATTCTACCTTATTATCATTTTATTATTCTTAAAACTATGTGAATTTTCATACTCACCAACTGTACACACCAACAATTAGGGGTCTTTCTGAATTTTTAAGGAAGAAAATTTCTATCTTAACAGCAAAATAGACTTGCACAGTCAATTTATTATGTTCCGAAGGGTTGAGGACACTTAGATTGGACTGTTTTATTGTGGATTGAATGATTTGAATAGGATATTAATAAATATAAGAGTGGAATAAGAAAATTCTAAACCTAAGTCAGCAAAAAAAATGAACATTGTGCTCTTCTAACATTGGCAGAGGCCTTTGTTGGGCTGTTTGGCGCTGTTTTGGCATGTCTTAATTGAAATTGGGTGTTTTTCTGGTTTTATTCAGTGAATATTGGGACTATGGGTATGTGGGTACTACTATTGGATAGGCCTGGCTTTTCTTTATATTTTACGTCTCATTGACATTTTTCATATTCTAAGTTTTAAAAGGTCATTTCCTCATTTTTCATTTCTAAAAGATAGCTGTTTAATTTTGTTTTTTGTGTTTTATGGGCTAACCTTAAGTCTTAGGGTTAAGTGCTTAGTACCATTAAGTAGAGCTAATTTGGTTCTATATTTTATGTCTCAATGTTTTCATAGCTTAATTTTGTGTTTTAAGAGTTTTAGTAGTCATGGTGTATTTTTCTAAGTATTTCGGGCTTTTTTGGAGGTTTTTGGTGGTTTTCTGACTTCAGGGAGGTCTCGCCGCTTCTAGGCGGGCCTCCCACCTTGGTTATTGAAGGCTGGGGAGCGCTTCTAGAGTGTTTTTATTCAATTTGGCTGCCAAAAGCACCGAATTCATTGCTGTGCATTGATTTTTTAGATGGTGGTCTGTGTGTACATACTGAATAAGACAGTTTGGGGGCAACTTTAACTATCATACAACCATATGGATGTGATATAATTGTTCTCACTCAGTTTTCACTGTTTTTTGGCCACGATTGACTGTGTTTGTTGCAAGGTTAGTTCTTCATTTAACTCAACTTTGGAAACTGGTTTCTCTGGTGTAGCTTTGCAACCTGCATCAAGTTTTATTGCTGTTTTCTGTGCAACAAGTGCACAGTGTTTTGTTTTGCTGGTTTTTATCTTTCTGCATTTCTGGTTTCTGGCTCTTTAGTTCTCAGTGGTCTGCTATTAGCTAATGTCTTGACTTGTAAAGAAGTCAAAGAGTGTGTTGGAAGGGGCATTGTAACAGCCTCTAATTTTCTGTAGAAAATAAGTATCACTTGGTATTTCTCAAAAAGGATAGGAGTTTTTCTCTCCAGTTTTACTCCAACTCCCTTGTTAAAGGCCTTTAGCTAGTACTATAGGATTGTCTACATTTCTGGTGTCCAATGTGGGGTGAGGATTTGTTAGCTTGCTGGATTTTCTGTTACTTTTGGACTCTCTTCTGTGATTGTTAATTGGTTTTCTGGAATCAATTGGACCATGTCTTCTGGACCCTCTTTCTCTAGTGGTGGTGGTGGCACTGTTGGTGATGCTGAGGATGGTAATCCTCCTGTTTCTGTTAGGCCTTCAGTCAGGATCAAGTACTGAAAGGGGCCTATATTTATGGGGAAGGATGTGAAGTTGTTCCTGGAGCTTTTTGAGGCTGCTGGGAATGTAGATGGGGCTTCTCACTTGGACATGGTGAAGCAAGTCATCTTTTACATTGGTGACAGGGCTTTGGTGAAGGAAGTTGATGCAATTAAGGGCTATAGAAGGAAGGATTGGAAGAATTTGTGTCTGAAGATGACAGACAGGTGGGGATCCAGGTACTCTATGGTGGACCTCAATATGATTTCTAGTGAATGGAAATCTTATAGAGGTGTGGATAACCTCAACACTTATAGGAAGTTTCTGGCTCAGTTGGAGACATTGGTGGAATATTTGGTGTACATGCAGGAGTTGGAGAGTACTTACTCTGCAAGGGATATTTTCTGGTCTGCTCTGGCCCGAAATTTCAGGATTTATGTTTTGAAGGAGTTGGCTAAAAAGGACAAGATGAAGGTTCTTCCTAATGGCAATCAGAAATTTCCAGCTCTTTCTGTGGTGAATGAGTTTTTAGAGGGACATCTGAAACTGTTGGAAGTGGATTCTTTCCAGAAAGCTAGCACTAAATATGTTAGCAAGGTCAGTGAAGCATTGGATAAGGATGTGGAGGATTCCAGAAAGAAGGAAGTGGTGAGCAAGGTGAAGGCTCTTGAGAAGCCTAAAGAGGTAGACCCTGTGGTGGAGCAGCTGGCTGATTTAACCAAACAACTGCATATTTTTGTTTGTGAGGCTCAGAAGGCCAATAAGGCTCCTTCTCAGCCTAGAGATTTTGATAGGAGGTTTGGTAGGAGTGATCCTTGGGTCTGCTCCTATTGCAGCAGGAAGGGACACAAGTCCAATGATTTTTGGACACTGAGTAGGGATGTATCTGAAGGGAAGGTGGAATTTGATGGGAAAGTTTTCAAGTTCCCAGATGGTTCTTTTGTGAAGCCTAATGATGGTCAGGCTCCAGTGGACTTGATGAGGAGGATACATAATGTCAACTCAAGGAGGCCAAAATTTGAGGAGTTTCCTAATGAGGCTTCTTCTTCTGGTAAAGGTGTAGATGATGGAAAGGGCAAGGGAAAGGAGGCCAATAGGGTCTCATTTACATCTTCCTTTGATGGTTTGGAGTTGTATTCTTGTGGTGGAAAGTCAAGTGGGGAATTCTTGGCTGGTGTTTATGATGTAGAAACAGGAAAGGTGAGAAGGCCTAAGAGCAGTTCTCAGGCGCAACCAAAGAATAAGGCTTCAAAGGTGGATCCTAAGATGAGTGCAGTTAAGAAGAATTAAACCAAAGAGGAGCTGTATAGAATGCAGAAGGGCATGGAAGATATGCCCCCCCTAGTTTTGGAGCGTTGGACATGAATGGTAAGCCAATGCCTATGGATGTTGATTCTGACTCTTAGGAGGATGTCCCTTTTGCTTCATTACCAAAGCCTGCTGGAGTTAGAGGCTCTGGTGAGGGATCTGGTTTGATTCCTGCTGATGGTAAATCTTTTGGAGGTTCTGGTCCTCAAGAATCTTCTAGAACCAAGGTAGTGAGGCAAAGAGCTCACTTTGAGAGGCCAGTGGTTTCTAGCCAAGTTAATGTTATGGACTCTGTCCTTGAAAGGATGAATCAGGGTCAGGTTTCCCTTACTTATGGGGAGTTGTATGCTATCGGTCCTGGGTTGGCTGATAGGCAGAAAAAGTTGTTGACCAGAAGAAGGGTTTCTTCTGGGGAGGTAGAATTCATTTTTAATTCTGCTGAAAAATTTGGAGAGGGGTTGGAAACTCATCTTTCTGAACCTCTGAGTTATGCCAATGTCACTCTGAATGGCAGGGAAGCTAGTGCATTGGTGAATTCAGGTTCTCATATTAACCTTATTTCTTTGTTTGAGGCTACTCATTTGGGCCTCCCCATCAAGACAGGAATTGGTGAAAATTTAAGAGGGATTGGTGGCTATGTCACTGAATTGATTGGAACAGCTGAGTTTGTGAAGCTGGATGTTGGTGGAGCCTCAGGGAAGGTTCATTTTTACATTGCCAAAGGCACTGTAAAAGCTGTTTTGGGTGGGCCATTATTGATCAATTTTCAAACAAGAATTGGTTATCAGTTTGATGTGGGAATCAGTTTGGAGTTGACTGGTGAAGATGAAAGGATACTTCAAATGAGGTTATCATCTCCTGGAGAGGATGGTTGGGAGACCAGGCCTGGATTTTCTTCAATGTGCCAGTGCATAGATTGTTGTAGGAGAAGAAGAGAAGTGTGTGCCGCCTCTGGTTTTTTGGAGTGTGGCTCAGGCTCTAGTGAGAGTCTGTTTTTTTTAGAATGATGAGGGCTTATCACCCAAGTGCTACAACCTCTCCCCAAGATGAGGAAATCCCAGGTTGTAGTAGGTCAGCTCCCTTGAAGATATACCAAGTGGATTTCAACATTATCTTTTTAATGTTTCTCTTCTGTGAAAGTATTCTTCAAGTTTTTTATCAAGTATCTGTTCTCTCTCAAAATTTTCAATTATTTTTAATTCAGGTTCAAAAAAGAAGATTGGTTATATATCTTCTTTGAAAGATATGCGGAAAAGCTGTGGAGTGGTGAGATTGGGGTCTAAAAGTAAGTCCTCCCAATTGTGCACCGCTAGGGTTTCTTCTACACCTTTCAAAAACATTACCTTAGCAAAGTCTGTGAGAATTGGGGAAACCCCTGGTTATTTTTGTAGGATAGAAGAAAACTCAAGAAAAGGAAATAAAAATTTCAAGATAACTGAAAAAAATTAAGAAAAAAATCTGAAGATAATCAAGAAAAAAGAAAAGAATTATTTTTGTGAAGATCATCAAGATCGAATTTTGGGCCTCAAGCATGAGGTTAAACTGCACAAATTATTGAAGAGAGAAGATCAGAAAGATCAATTTTTGGGCCTATAGCATGAGGCTAAACTGCACAATATTTTGAAGAAAGATGATCAGCAAAATCAATTTTTGGGCCTCCAGCATGAGTTTAAACTGCACAATTTTAGAAGATGTGATTCAGAAGATGAATCATGATTTGAAGATTTAAAAGTTGGAAGTGAGGATGAAGATGTGGCATTGGAGAAAAGTTTTGGAGTGGTGAGATTGGGATCTAAAAGTAAGTCCTCAAAATGGTGCACCACTAGGGTTTCTTCTACACCTTTCAAAAATATTACCTTGGCCACAAATGTGAGCAATGGGGAGACCCTTGGTTTTTGCTCCAGGTCAGGTGGTGAAGATGTCCTGAAGATCCCTCAAGTTGAAGGTGGAGCAGCAAAGTACAATAAGGTAGCGCTGAAGATTAGGCCTGTCAATGAGCCTATGCCTGTAGGTTTGAATCCTCCTTTGTTAATGAATCTGTACTGTACTCCTCTGGTAAAGAATACTCCTGATTTTGTGGAAACTTCTAGGGTGATTGTGGAAAGGTTTAAATTTGTTAATTTTGGTCCTGATGGGTTGTTGTCTGATTAAGAAAAGAAGTTGTTGTTGCACATTATTGTGCTGAGGGAGAAAGTTGTGGTATTTGTTGAAGAGGAAAGGGGTGTGTTGAAACACTCTTATGGGGAACCTTACTTTATTCCTGTTCTTTGTCATGAACCTTGGCAAATCATACCTATTCTGATTCCGGCTGATATTAGGGATGATTTTGTAGAGCTTTTTAGTGAAAGAGTCAGGACTGGTTTATACAAACAATCAAAATCTAGTTATTCAAGTCCTGTTTTCTGTGTAAAGAAGCAGAATGGGAAGCTGAGGGTGGTGCATGATCTTAGAGCCTTGAATAGAGTCACTATCAAGGATACGGGGATGCCACCAAGTGCAGAGGACTTTGTGGAAGCTTTTGCTGGTAGGGTGTGTTATGGTTTGGGAGATATTATGGGTGGTTATGATGAAAGGGAACCTCACACCAATTCACAACCACTTACAAGGTTTGAGACTCCTCTGGGAAGATTTCAGCTCACTAGGTTGCCTCAAGGAGAAACTAATTCAGTAGAAGTATATCAAGCACAAATGGCTTGGATTTCACAGGATGAGGTTCCTACTAATGCTGGTATTTTTATTGATGATGTTGTAATCAAAGGACCATCCACTGATTATTGGAATGAGGTGCTGAAGGAGAATCCAGGTATAATAAGGTTTGTTTGGGAGTATGCAAATACTCTAGAGAGACTATTGTTTAGGATTGAACAGGCTGGTTCAACCATTTATGGGTCAAAGTTTTGTTGTTGTGTTCCTTCTCTGGAAATTCTGGGTCATGTTGTATGTAAGGAGGGAAGGATTATGGCAAAGAGGAAAGTCAATAAAATTCAGTCATTTCCAAGGCCTAAAAATACTACTGAGGTCAGGGGATTTTTGGGGGTTTGTGTGTATGTCAGAATTTTTATTAAAGATTTTTCTTTGTTGGCTTCACATTTAAGGAGGTTGAACTGGAAAGATGCAGAGTTGGAATAGTCTGAAGAGTGTGAAGAGGCTTTTCATAATTTGAAGAGGGTGGTAGGCGATGATATCACTCTTCACAAGTTGGATTATGGAGTGAAATCTGGAAATATTTATCTGGCAGTGTACTCAAGTTATATTGCTGCTGGTGCTGTGTTGTCTCAGGAAGATAATACTGGGAGGTTCAGGCCAGTAAGGCATGAGTCCTAGTGCTTAATGAGGTTGAATCTTGATATTCTCAACCTTAGTTGGAATTGTGTGGTGTAGCAAAAATTTTGAAGAAGCTGCAAACTGTTTTGTGAGGGCAGCACTTTGAGCTGCAAGTGGATGCAAAATCTCTGGTTCAAATGATCAATACACCTAGTTTCAGCCTAGGTATCTCCAGGAATGAGTAATTCTTATGTTTAAAATAAGATAACCTTAATTACATTAAGATTATTACTTAAAAAAAAGGTTAAAATACATATATATATAATTATTACACCATTATATGACTTATAGTAGTTTAAATAGCTTATCTATAGCCTAATAATACTTATTGAGGTGTTAATGGAGTCATAGTATACTTATCTTAAGTGATATTAAGTAATTATAGACATACATAAGCTTATATGTATACATAAACCTCATATTCAGTGAAATATGTAGTTATATTATGTATATTTAGGTCTATAAGTGAGTTTTAACCTCTTAACAGCCTATAAACTTTATTTTTCTGCTTACTTTTGGTCATATGGACGCATTAAGTGGACTCACAACGCCTACACAAGCATATACACCTATTTCAGGCACATATATCCAGTTTGGACAACTTAATCTGCTTCCTTGGATGGATTTTCATGGATTTATGGGTTGGGATATGATTACTGGGTTAATATGGATTCTTGGAGATATTATTGGGGGCTTGGAAAGTTGATTTGGCTCCTTTATATACTTTGGTTTTCATTATATACTCTTTGGATGATTTATTTTACCTGTTTTCTTTATGGTATCCGCTTTTATCTGTTTATTCAATTTATGGTACAGGTCTGTGGTATCATTAATTGTGATGGAGAGTCCTTACTGGAGGTCTGGGTGTTTAAAATGCTTGAAGTGGACGCCATGGAGAGGTTATGGGCCCTCAAAGTTCGGTAATTACCAGGGATAGCAGTGACATCATCTTGATGGAAGGTCTGAGCACTCCAGTTGATTTTGGTATAAGTAAAGGAGGATTTGACGGGTTATTGGACATCACTTACTTACTAAACATTAAACAAACACTAAAAAACAATTATTATAATATATAAATATATATTATAAAGCATTTATAAATCAATATTATCTTTATATAAGCTATCACTATATTTTATTGATCTATTTTCCACCACTAGCATGCAAAAAAATCCAAGTATTGTGAGTTTATATTGAGATAAATTATTTTATTAGCTTTCCCAAGAGGTTTAATCACTAAATCATTTATCAATAAGTAATTGAAATATTAATATTTACTATTAAATCTTACTTAGATACTAGCACACACTGACAATTGGGGGTCTTTCTGTCAGCCTAGATATCCCTAGGACTGAGTATTTCTTATGCTTAAATAAGATAACCTTAATTGAATTAAGCTTATATCTTAAAAATAAGATTAAAATAATAAGATATATGATTATATTACATATATATATAATTATTACTCTATTATATAAATTATAGTAGTTTAAATACCTTATCCATAGCCTAATAATACTTATTAAAGTGTTAATAGAGTCATAATATACTTATCTTAAGTGATATGAAGTAATTATTGACATACATAAGCTTATATGTGTACATAAATCTCATATTCAGTTAAACATGCAGTATATTATGTATATTTAGGTCTATAAGTGGGTTTTAGCCTCTTAATAGCCTATAACCTTTGTTTTTCTGCTTATTTTAGGTCATATGGACAAAATCAGTGGACTCACAACGCCTACAGAAGCATAGACATCTATATCAGGCGCATACACTCAGTTTGGACAACTTAATTTACCTCCTTGGATGGTTATTCATGGATTTATGGGTTGGAAGGTCATTTCTGGGTTAATGTGGATGCTTGGAGATGTTATTGGGGGCTTGGAAATTTTATTTGTTTCCTTTATATGCTTTGGTTTTCATTAAATCTCTTTTTGATTGCTTATTTTACCTGTTTCTTTATGGTATCCGCTTTTATCTGGATTTTCTATTTGTGGTATAGATCTGTGTTATCATTAATTGTGATGGAGGGTCCTTACTGGAGGTCTGGGTGTTGAATCTGCTTGAAGTGGACGCCATGGAGAGGTGATGGGCCCTCACAGTGCTGTAATTGCCAGGGAAAGCAGTGACATCATCTGGATTGAAGGTCTGTGCACTCCAGGGGATTTGGGTATAAGTAAAGAGGGATTTTGATGGTTACTTATCATCATTCACTTACTACAATTCATACAAACACTACAAAACAATTATTAGCATTCATAAATATATTATAAAGCCATTATAAATTGATATTATCTTTATATAAGCTATAACTATATTTTATTCATCTATTTTCCACCACTAGCACACATTTAAATCCAAGTATTGTGAGTTTTATTTGAGTATAACTATTTTATTAGTCTTCCCCTAAGGTTTAATCACTAAATAATTTATCAATAAGTAGTAGGACCATAAATAAACACTATTATATCATACTTATATACTAGACTATACTGACACTTTCCTTAATTATTACTTATTATTTAGTATAAGCCTTAGGACGCGATTTTTACTCTAGTATATCTCAAAAAACCAAATATTTGGGTCTTCAGAACATTAGTGGGTCCTCATAGCTCAGTTATGGTGGAAAGGCACCCTTATAATAATTGGACTAATTTTTTATAATAAAAAATCAGGTATTTACAGTAGTAACTGTACCCAATATAAACCAGATTATACTTGGTATTGGGTAACCAATATAACACCCAATTAAATTGGTATTTGGTTAAAAATTGGTATGCTAATTATTCACCCTTATAAATGTCTAGTTAAACATATTATTTATTTTTAACTGATTTTTTTGAATTTTTCTTATATTTTATAGATATAAATTCAGGGTAAGCTCCAGTGCTTTTATTAGTAATTGTATTGCTAATATTTTTTGTCTACTAATTACCATATAGGTCTCCCTTTTGTAGATGTGAAAATTTTTAATATTTAAGACACAATGAGTGCTCCACAGGACAATGTAAGTGAAAAACCTGCTTATAATACCAGATCTAAAGCTTAAAACATTGCTACAGGACATCACCATGGAGGGTCAATCCTACCCACAAACAGAGTCTATGAGTATAGAGGAAAAAGATTCCCTTCTAAAAAATATAACAATCAAAAAGACTTTACCTCCTCTGCAGGATCAACTGTCCCATCTTTCCAGGCAGGTTCTGAAACTAGAGGAATCAAACTCTACCATTCTAAAGGAGGTAGAGAAGTTGCAAAACAACTGCAAGGTGGAGTTCCAACAAATGAATCAAACCTTTTCAGAGTTAAAGGTAGGGAAGCCAAGCCAACAACCCCCTACCCAAGGAGAGTCACATCATTCCCAGGAAAAAATCTTGGTGGAGAAGTGGAAGTGGGATTTGTTCCATCAGCAGTGGTCCAGCCACAATTGCAACAGGGATCCACCCCATCATCAGACTGCCTCAGCTCATCCTTACAAAGGAAAACAAAAGCGCCAAAAGTCAGGGCTTGCCCTATCCTGTGGTAAGTAGATTACCCTCTCAGATTGAACACAATACTGATGATTACAATATAGGTAATGTTATTGATTTAAAATTTGTACAGAAAATTGAGGAGGACTTAAGAAAATTAGGTTTTGATGTAGATACACCTGATTTATAATTTGTTAATAACAAAAGTACTATTTATAATAATAATACAGTTAATCTTCAGTTACCACCACTTATTAGTGAGATAAGAAGTTCACAAAACAGTGAAATCATTGAGAAGGAAGACATGGAGTATTTTAATAATAACCCAACCGTCCAAATAATTTTTTCAGCTTTATGGAAAAGAATGACTGAGAGTGAGGGACAGACAATTAAGCTCACAAGTGATACAATTTTGTCCTTGACATTGAAAATTTCTCAACTGGAAACAAGAAATAGAGAATTAGAGAATGAACATTTGGCTCTAACTCTGTCGCCAGACAACCTATGCACAAGGTCAAGGGTGTTCCTGGAAGTGAGATGGAGGGAGGAGTTTAGAAACTTCTTCGATGCACAGAGGAAATGTTCGAAGAAGTGATTCAAAGGTGACTCAAAGGAAGAGCTACTGCTTTGAGATATGTTTGAGAAGAATTCTAATATAATTCAAAGGTAATGTTAAAATTTATAAAATCTCACAAAGGGTTGGAAACTTAATAATCAAAGATTTAGGATTTAGAAATGATTATTGAGAAAATAAGGAAAGATACAATAATAATGATTTAACCTAAAGTTTTACCACTATTAATTATATATACGTTTTATAATTTAATTCTAAAGAATGTCAAACCAAAAAACCCAACCCCTTTTATATCCTTTACTCCTCCTCGAATTGACCTCATACCCATCCACTATTCCCCACACCACAGACCATTAAAAATTACACCCGTTACACCTGGAACCTCCTCACTAACATCCGTCAACCCTTTAATCCTCCACTAACCATTCCGTCCATGCTCACTACCCCTTTTAATAATCAACAGACATTTAATAAACCTTTTAGCGTACTATTACATTGACTATTGCGCTGTGCGTTGCTTATTGAGGAAAAGACTGAGACACACTATTGAGAGATTGACTAATTTAGACTTAGAGTTTATAATAGTGCGGTTGAATAGTGAGTACACAAAGAAAAGTTGCAGTTTCTATGTAGAATTTCTTTCTGCGCTTCAAGTATGGATTTAGACCTCTGTATTATTGATTTAATGAACTGCTTTTGCCTTGAGTGTCACGTGGCGCGTGACAGATGCCCGGGTATAAAAATGTGAGCTCCGTTGAGTGTGGGACATATACTTCCCACAATATTTTCCCTTTTATTTAATTCTTGTTTATTTTTATTATTATGTCAAGTTGTCCAACTCCAGCTCCCACGCCTCCTCACCCCAAAGCAGACGGTGGGCTCGTTACCCGAAAGTATTCCCAAGCATGCACGGCTTGTGAAACAATGGAATACTTCTGTGTTGAAAGCACGGCTACTTGAGGTCCTCTCCAGAAATGCGAGTTTTGCCGATGGAGACGGGTGGTGTGCAATGCTTTAGCAAAAAACACTGACATTGAACAAAGGATTACCAAGATAAAATTTTGGGTAATACCAAAGACCAAAGAAGTGGTAGAAGATATATGGGACATGTCGATGGGTGATGATCAATCAGAAGCAGTTGAGGAGGAAACCAAGGACACCATGGCAACCTGGGTAACCCAAGCCACTGGTAAAAAGCGAAGGGTAGAAGAGGAGGTGGATGAATTGGTGGAGGAAGATGAGGAGGAAGTCCACATTTCAAGGCGGATTCCGAAGAAGCGTCGGATGGTCATCAAAGATGACAAAGAAGAAAAAGAAGTGACAGTGGAAGCCACATCAAATTTATTTCTAGAAGCTGACCCATTATTTGAAGTAAGTCCATTCTTCTATTGTTTTAGAAACTTTGTTACTGATGATCTTGTTTTAAAATTTAGATGTCATCGCAGAAGTTCCGGTTGCAGAGACTGCACCATTACTTCCAGTTGAGGCAGATAAACCAGTGGTTGATTCGAGGGAGGACAACAAAGAGACTCACGACCAGGTATGGTCGAAAAAACCTCGCCAAGGTCGACGAACTAGATTCATAAAAGATTTAAGCGGTGAAGTCAATAAGATTGTCGATGCTGCCTCCTTTGAGGTGGCCGAAGAATTACTGGAAATTGTGGAAGTGGTACCAGTAGGAGAGGAGAAGGTTTTTGAGAAATGTAGGAAGGAAATAAGGTTGGTTTTGGAGATGATGAAGGGATTGGTTTGAGAGAAAATAAAGGAGAAAATTTAAAATGGAAGGAAAAAGGAAAAGAAAGAAAGAGGAAAAAAAAAGTAGAAAAAATTTGTATATTTATTTATTTTACTTTGTTGTTTCAATAAAAATTTTAATATTTATTTTATAAAATTTTGAGAGAAAAAGAAAAAAAAAAGAAAGGAAAACATTTGAATAAATTTTTTTTTAATTTTGAAAGAAGAAAAGAAAGAATATTTAATTGAAGGAATTTTAGTTTAAATTTTTGAAAAGAAAAATTTAAGTAAGAAAAATAAGAAATAGTTGATTGAAATAATTTTGTTTGACATGGAAATTTAATGAAAAAAAATTGTTATTTGTGAAAGTTCATTTATTGAAGTTTTGAGGAATTTAGGCTATTTGAAAAGATAGAAGAAAAAAAGAGAAGAAAAGAATTTGAAAGAAAGAAGTAATTTGTTCAAAGAATTTTAAAAGAAAGATTTAAAAGTTGAAGTAAAGATTGAGAAAGATTGTCGTATTGAGTTCATGAAAAATTTTGATAGTTTGAAGATAAAGAAATAAGGGAAAGAAGAAAAGTTTAAAAAGAGAAAAGAAACTTTAAAGGAATTTATTGTTTTTTAAGATTTTTATTTTATTATTTTATTATTTTATTTTATTATTTTTTTTTATTTTTAATTTAATTTTAATTTTAATTTATTTTAATTTAATTTAATTTAATTTTTTTTTTAAATTAAATTAAATTTTATTTAGTTTAATTTTGAATTTAATTTATTTTAAAGAAGGTTGAAAACTTTTGAGAGAAAAAAGAAGAAAGAAGAAAGAAAAATAAGGATATTTTTTAGAGGTAAAGATATTTTAGATTTTAAAGAGAAGAAGTTTTAGAATTTAGAGAAACGAAAAAGAAAAAGAAAAGAGAAAGAAGAGAAAAAAATAAAAGAGATTTTTTAAGGTTTTGGTTTTAAAGGATATTTAAGATGAAAAGATTTAAGGAGTTCAGGGGTATTAGAAACATTGATGGCTGGTTCCCAGGATGTTTTGTCTGAATCATCGAGGAAGCCTTCCCATTCCACAACTTATTGAAGCTTCCCCTTGCACATTCTTGAATCAAGGATACGGCTTACTTCCCACTCTAGATGGTCTTCTACTTCGACCGGTTCCGGAGGAGGTTGGCTCTTGCCCGGGTATGTTTCTCGAGCCAGTTCCAGGAGAGATACGTGGAAAACAGGGTTAATAGCCTGCCATTTAGGAGGTATCTTGAGTCAAAATGCAGTTTTAGAGACTTCAGAGTCAATTTCAAATGGTCCCAAGCGTTTTTCAGCCAGTTTCTTTGATGGTCAAGTTGTTTGAATGTTTTGTGCGTTGAGCCATACTTTGTTGTCTGGTTTAAAAGAAGGAGCATATTGTCAATTTTTATCGGCCTGTTCCTTGTACCTTCAAATTGCTAATTCCAAATTTGATTTAAGTTCCTCTTGGAGTCGTGATATGGTTCAAAGATAATGTTCCGCAGGATGATTAGTTCCTACATGGATTGAGTTGAATTGAGGATTTATTCCATAAACAGTTTTGAAAGGAGATTGTTGTGTCGAAGAATGAGTCGAGTTATTATAAGAAAATTCGGCCAATGGTAACCATGTGGTCCAATCGTCTTGTTGGTAACTGAAATACATTCGAAGGTATTGTTTGAGGATTTGATTGACCTTTCCATTTGCCCATCGGTTTCAGGATGATAGGCCGTGGAGAGGTTCCTCGTGATATTGAGTTGTCAACACAGTTGAGTCGAGAATGTGGATACAAACAATGAGCCTCTATCTGAAATAATATCATTAGGTAAGCCATGTTTGAAAAATACATATTCTAGAAACAATTTTGACAAATCTTCTGCTGTAGCAGTAGTAGTGGGTTTAATAAAAATAGACATCTTTGAAAATCTATCTACTATTACTAATATAGCATCAAAATTATTAGAAAGAGGAAGTTGAGAAATGATATCAATTGATAAAGATTCTCAGGGTTTAGAGGGAATAGGAAGCAGTTGAAGCAACCCATGCTTCTGGCGACAGGGAGCCTTATTCCTATTACATTTGTAACAAGCTCTTATATAGGCCTTGATTTCTCTGTTCATTCTTGGCCAGAAGAAATCCCTCACTATTAACTGGTAGGTTTTATCAACCCCAAAATGACCAGCTAATGGAGAATCATGTCGACTATTGAAAATCCATAATTTTATTTCATTTTTGTCGGGTATGACTACTCTACCTTTGAAAACTAATAGACCTGATTCAATACTAAATCTTTTGGCCCCTTGCTTCAAGAGTATTTTGTCTTTTAACCCTAAACAATAATTGTCCTTCGACTGAGCTTCAAGGATGTTGGATAGTGGATTTTGAAAAGATTGAATTGTCATCAAATTAAGTTGACAAGTCTTTAAAATTTATTCATTGAAAATTGATTTCACATTTTCTGGGTTCTTGTCAGCAAATGCATCCCCCTGCTGTGGGTAAACGTTGTCGCAACTTGACAAGATATCTGGGACAATACAGTTCTTACCTGGGCGATAGGAAATAGAAAAAGGAAATTCAGCCCACCTGGTTTGACACCTGGTTAACACTTTGGAAGACATAAAGTATTTCAAAGCATTATGGTCTGTTAGAATTTGAAAAGGACTATCTAGGCTGAGAAGAAAAGAGCGCCATTTTTTAAGACAATGGATAATAGCTAAAAGCTCTTTGTCATGAATTTCATAATTTAATTCTGCTGCAATGAGTTTGCGTGACTCAAAAGCAACAGGATGAAATAATTTTGTTTCAGGGTTTAATTGAGAAATGACCCCTGCGATAGCATAATTGCTAGCGTCTGTCTTGACTATTGTCGAAGCAGAAGGATCAAAGTGTCAAAGAATTGGGGCCATGGTGAACGCAGTTTTCAATGCTTTGAATTCTTTTTGTGCTGTAGAAGTAAAAACAAAAGGAATATCTTTTCTAAGAAGAGAAGTAAGATTGGAAATAGTTTTAGAGTAATCTTTAATAAATCTTCTATATAAATTTGCAAAACTTAAAAATCCTTGGAGGGATTTAACGGTTTTGGGCTCAGGCCATTCCAGGACTTTTTGGACCTTTCTGTTGTCCATGACTAAACTATCAGTGGACAACGTAAAACCCAAAAAATTGATTGATTTAAGATGGAATTCACATTTATTGTGCTTGGCGTAGAGACCGTGATCTCAAAGTTGATTTAGAACCTGTCGAACATGATGAATACCTTTATCCAGTGTCTTCGAGAAAATTAAAATATCATCTAAATAGACAACAACAAATTGTTTGAAAACATCCTGAAAGATGTCATTGACAAAAGTTTGAAAAGTCAATGGTGCGTTGCACAATCCAAAAGGCATAACTAAATATTCAAAACTACCGAATCTAGTGCACATTGCAGTCAGTGGTTCATGACCTTCCACAATGCAAATAAGAGTGCAAGCGCCTCTAAGATCAATTTTAGAAAAGAAATTAGCACCATTGAAAAGGGTAAGAAGCAATGACATAGGAGGAACAGGATATGCATTCCTCTTAGTGACTGTGTTGAGCTTTCTATAGTCAACACACAACCTAAGACTACCGTCTTTTTTCTTTACAAAAAGAACAGGGGAGCTGGTTGGAGATTTACTGGTTCTGATGAAACCTTTGGCTACATTCTCTGCAATGTAGTCTCGAAGAGCTTGAGATTTGTCCTTCGACAGAGAATAGACAGGACCTATTAACTCTATTTGATGGTGGTAACTTATCGGCCTTGCGGATTGAGAAAACATCGAGGAAATCATGATAGATTTCCTGTAGAGTCGATTTAATGGCATCAATGTTGATTTGGTTGTCCTCATCATCTTTGAGAGAATCTGTCAAGGGAAGACCAGAATTGAGAGAGCATAATTCGATTACTTCAAGGCAATTTAAATCCTCTTTGAGTGAAGTCATTGAGCTAGAAGGTTTAGGCAATTGCTCATTTAGAGAAAGATCAGATGCTTGCAAGTCATCTGGCAGAGATTTGTTCTCTAGCAGGACATTGTCAGGCGGGTTGTTTAACTCCCTATTGACCTGCATTGAAGAATCAAAAATATACTTACTGCGTGGGGTGATCAATCCCCGCAATCAATCAATTTCAGGATTCCAATGCGTTAAAAAGTCATGGCCAAGAAAGGTATCGTCCATCCTTGGGGCTTCCAAGACTTATAATTCCCACTTGAAGGGGGGAAAGTTCGGAAAGTTGAAAACCCATAAAACTTTCTTACTTACCCAACATTTGGGTTGCTCTGATTGGACCAAGTAAATTGGAGTTCGATTAATATCTGTAAATGTTATTTGTATTTTCTCGTTAAAAGATAAACTAACAAAAGAAATTGAAGCTCCAGAGTCTATAAGACAACTGAAGGGGGTATCCTCCTTAAAAAGAATTAATCTCAAGCAGTTTAAGGCAACTCCAGTCCTTAAGACATGGAGGTTCTGTGCACTGGGAAAGATAAGATAGTTTGCTTTTCACACAAGTAAACTATCTAATAGTTTTTTGACTTTGAACTAGTACCTTCTCTTTCCTTCAACTTTACACAATCTTCCAGCTTGTGCTTACCCCCACAATACATACATAACCCATTATCCTCTTGTCTCTTCCTCTCAGCTTCTTTAAGTTCCCCTTTAGAATCCAGTATTTTGCTGATATTGCCTGGGGTCAAGATTTTAGGTCGAGGTTTGTCCTTTTCCTTATTGGGTTTGGATTGAGTCAAGGAGGATTGAGTTGTCTGTGGGTGTGAAGAAGGTACCAATTTAAAATTAAGGCCTTGAGATTTGTTGGCATATCAACGATGTTGAAGTTGTCCTTGGTAAACACCGTCGAGTTCGAGGGTTTGATCCATTAAATCCATTAAAGTAGTCATCTTCTGACTGTGAAGATTTAATTGATCCAGAATCCTCAATGGAAGTCCTTTTTTGAAATGATACTTAAGGGCAGCATCATTCCAACCTACTTGAGTTTGAAGTGCTCTGAAGTTCGAAATATATTCAGAGGCTTTACCATTATCACTCATGCAAAGAAAATCAAGTTCAATTTCTGCATTGTCAGTTTCATTAGGGTCAACAAACAATGTGAAGAGTTGGTCTTCAAACTTTTCCCAGTTATTAATAAGTAAGTGGGTTTCTGTCAAAGAGAGCATGAGAAGATAAGGCTCGAACCATCTTGCTGCTTTCCCAGCTAGGAATGAAGAAGCGTAAACAACCTTTGATCAGTCGTTATTGAAGGTTCAAGGGTCATTATGGAACGGGAGCTTGCAGGTTTTCAAGAAGGGCCGCAATCAGTCTGGATGTTCTCCATCAAATTTATCAGGATATTTCATGGAAGGAGTATTGAATTTAGATCCCTCCAAAGACGTTGTATTGGAAAGGGTCTTCATGAAAAGTCTCATGAAGTCCTCCAGCACATTAGATGGTCCAGGTTCCAAAGGTTGACCAGAAGGGTGAGTAGCAGGGGCCGATGGTGCCTTGTGCATTGTATCCTCTCATTCTTCATCATCACTAGAATCATCAAAATCTTTTGGGATGTCTTCTACAGATTGGACTGTATGTTTCGATTCCATTAGGTCGAGTGGTTCCAAGGAGTGAGTGCAGGAAACAGGCCGTGTGGCTGTTGGCCTGCCTCTGGTGCGAGCTCTAGTAGTAGTGCCCGTAGGAGGAGTGTGTTGAACAGGTGCCATTTTAAGAATTTAGAAAACACCTGAAAAGGGATGTAGTAGTACAAAGAATTAGAACTACAGAGAATTAAATTATACTGTCACTGGAAGACCTATGCACAAAGTCAAGGGTGTTCCTGGAAGTGAGATGGAGGGAGGAGTTTAGAAACTTCTTTGATGCACAGAGGAAATGTTCGAGGAAGTGATTCAAAGATGACTCAAAGGAAGAGCTACTGCTTTGAGATATGTTTGAGAAGAATTCTAATATAATTCAAAGGTAATGTTAAAATCCTTAAAATCTCACAAAGGGTTGTAAACTTAATAATCAAAGATTTAGGATTTAGAAATGATTATTGAGAAAATAAGGAAAGATACAATAATAATGATTTAACCTAAAGTTTTACCACTATTAAATATATATATGTTTTATAATTTAATTCTAAAGAATGTCAAACCAAAAAACCCAACCCCTTTTATATCCTTTACTCCTCCTCGCATTGACCTCATACCCATCCACTATTCCCCACACCACAGACCATTAAAAATTACACCCGTTACACCTGGAACCTCCTCACTAACATCCGTCACCCCTTTAATCCTCCACTAACCATTCCTTCCATGCTCACTACCCCTTTTAATAATCAACAGACATTTAATAAACCTTTTAGCGTACTATTACATTGACTATTGCGCTGTGCGTTGCTTATTGAGGAAAAGACTGAGACACACTATTGAGAGATTGACTAATTTAGACTTAGAGTTTATACTAGTGCGGTTGAATAGTGAGTACACAAAGGAAAGTTGCAGTTGCTATGAAGAATTGCTTTCTGTGCTTCAAGTATGGATTTAGACCTCTGTATTATTGATTTAATGAACTGCTTTTGCCTCTAGTGTCACGTGGCATGTGAAAAACTCTTAAATATGATTCTTTAAGTAATAAATATAGTGAACTTTCAAACAAATTCTGTGAGTTAGAAAAATTGCATGAAGCATATTTATTAAAATCTGAATCAAGAACTAATTTATCTTTTTCACAAACAAATCAGAGTGTCTCTAATCTGTTAAAAAGATTAACTAAACTTGAGATTGAGACTGCTAATCTACTAATGAATCAGGATAATTATAAGTATACACATTATATTAATAATCCTTTCATTGACAAAAATGAATCTCAATCATTTCCCATACCACCACAAGTAAAACCATTTGGTGGTAGTGTCAAGTCTGAGAAAACAAATGTAAGTCACGAATCCATGCAAGAGGAGATACAAGACCATTTATCCAGAGTGAATGAGTTATTAAATTTACCTAAGATTAATGAAACTAAATCCATTCTGAAGAACTGGCCAAAGAATGATCAGTGCCCAACTTATGAAGGGGAAGCCATCTCTGATTGGAAACATTTTTTTCAAAGAATTGACAACTTAAAATTCTCATATAAGTTACCAGATGAAGAAATAACATAAAAATTAATTTCTCTATTTAAGGATGTTACTTTATTATGGTTTGAAGCTTTATTGAGTGAGGGTAAAGATTACTCTTAAGCTGAGTGGAAGCAACTAATTGAAAAAAAATTTGGAGGCTCTAAATTCAGGCTCACTCAGCAAAGATTATATGAGAAAAATATGTATAATCCGTTGAATGGTGAAAAACCTATGGTATTTTTAATGAATATAAATAAAATATTAAAAGCCATTGAGCCAAAAATATATTTTAACTGATGGAAAGATAAGATAATATATAAATTACCTATATCTGTCAGAGACATTGTTGTAGCTAGAAAAAAAATGGTTAATGAATATTCTGAATTTATTAATATTTGTAATGAAATATTTTTAAACTATCAGTATGAAGCAGGGTACACCACTTATAAACAAAATAATGAACCTGTGAAATATCAGAATTCAAAAACACTTCAGGAGAAGCATAAAAAACCTACAGCACCTGTAGTACCTAAAAAGTATGAAACTAATACTTGTTATAAGTGTAATAAGCCTTGGGTTAAAGGTCACAAATGTGAGGAAAACATAAATATTGTTGAAAATCAACATGAATCTGAAAATGACACAGAAAAAGTAAATATTCAATTGATTATGACAGTAATACCTCATATAGTGAATAAAATGAAGTCTCTATGTTGGAAGATGATTTGTCCATCTTTGAAAAACCAATATTAAGTATGGACCCAAATGAATCCTTAATGAATTTTGAGGATGTAGTAATCATTAAGGATATTTAAGAAGATATTGTGCTTTTGGTCTTGACTTTAAAGATAATGAAAAATTTACACAAGATTGGGTAACCCTTATCCCAGGTTTAGAATTTGCATACAATAGTACAGTACATTCTGTCACTGGAAAAAAGTCATTTGAGTTATGGTTGGATTGTGTACCTAATGCCCCTGCTAAAACCCTTAATAAATTACCTGGATTGGATATCCATCCAGGTACAAAATCTTTTCATCAGATGCAAGAATTATGCAGAAAGCATGCTCAAGAATGTATAAATAAGGCATTTGAGTATGAGAAGAAAAGATAGGATAAATCCCATAAAGAACAAATGTTCAAAGTGGGTAATGAAGTCCTTATTTTTACACTACATTTCAATTTAAATGGTAATTTTAAATTGAAGGATCCATTCATTAGACCATTTGTAGTAAAAAAGATGGTTGGAAACAATGCTGTTGAAGTTATAATATATGAACCATATGATAGAAAACATCCAGTATTTCCTATTTCTCTTATAAAACCATACCATTCAAATGATACTGCTCTATTTCCAAAAAGATCAGGAAGGCATAAACAGCAACCTGAAATAATAGTTGAAAAGTCAGAAATTGAAAAGATACTCAAAAAGAGACACCTTACTAAAGAAAAGGGAGTTGAGTATCTATTAAGGTTTAAAAATAAATTAAATGAATATGACCAGTGGATTCCAGAAAATGAAATCTCTGATCTTAAAAATCTCTTGAAAAAGTTTAAATCTAAATAATACTGTTGAAATTCAGTATATGTATCATAGAAATTTTAAAATTATTTTTCTATTCACTCCTTACTTATTAATTATAATGTCTTAAAAATTTTTTATTTTTTATTTTGGGTGAGGGAGTGTCAGCCTAGGTATCTCCAGGACTGAGTAACTCTTTTGTTTAAAATAAGATAACCTTAATTACATTATCATTATTACTTAAAAATAAGGTTAAAATACTTATATATATAATTATTACACTATTATATGACTTATAGTAGTTTAAATAGCTTATCAATAGCTTAATAATACTTATTAAGGTGTTAATGGAGTCATAGTATACTTATCTTAAGTGATATTAAGTAATTATAGACATACATAAGCTTATATGTATATATAAACCTCATATTCAGTGAAATATGTAGTTATATTATGTATATTTAGGTCTATAAGTGAGTTTTAACCTCTTAACAGCCTATAAACTTTCTTTTTCTGCGTATTTTCTGTCATATGGACGTATTAAGTGGACTCACAATGCCTACACAAGCATATACACCTATTTCAGGCACATATATCCAGTTTGGACAACTTAATCTGTTTCATTGGATGGATTTTCATGGAATTATGGGTTGGGATATGATTACTGGGTTAATATGGATTCTTGGGGATGTTATTGGGGGTTTGTAAAGTTATATTGGTTCCTTTATATGCTTTGGTTTTTCATTATATACTCTTTGGATGAGTTACTTTACCTGTTTTTTTATTTTATCCACTTTTATCTGCTTATTCTATTTATGGTACGGGTCTGTGGTATCATTAATTGTGATGGAGAGTCCTTACTGGAGGTCTGGGTGTTGAGAATTTTTGAAGTGGACGCCATGGGGAGGTGATGGGCCCTCACAGTGCTGTAATTGCCAAAGATAGCAGTGACATCATCTGGATTGAAGGTCTGTGCACTCCAGTGGATTTTGGTATAAGTAAGGGAGGATTTGACGGGTTATTGGACATCACTTACTTACTACAAATTAAAGAAACACTAAAACACAATTATTATCATATATGAATATATTATAAAGCATTTATAAATTGACATTATCTTTATATAAGCTATAACTATATTTTATTGATCTATTTTCCACCACTAGCATGCATAAAAATCCAAGTATTGTGAGTTTATATTGAGAAGAATTATTTTATTAGTCTTCCCATGAGGTTTAATCACTAAATCATTTATCAATTAGTAATTGAAACATTAATATTTACCATTAAATCATACTTAGATACTAGCACACACTGACACCTAGTCTTCCAAAGGCTCCAATGACTAGGTGGGTGGCATTTATTCAGCATTTCTCTTTTGACCTTGTACACAAACCTGGGAAGACTTTTACGATGCCAGATAGATTATCAAGGAAACTACCCACCGATAATGATTCAGACTCTTAAGAATTTGATGAAGATGGCCTAGTGGTTAGGGCCAACACAAAGGGTGCTGAAGATTTTTCTTTCCTCCCCCATGAGGCTAAACTGGATGATTGCTCTCTCCTCCATCATGAGGTTAAACTGGCTGGCTCTGATCTTGATTCTGGTGATAAAGATGTTTTTGTTGATGAAGATGGGGCTGTTTTTTGGGATGGCTCAAAATTAAATAATGGTGTCATTGTTAGTGAACTGGATTTTCTTAAGATTCAGTGGAAGGAAAAGGATATACCAAAGTTTAGGGATTGGTGTCCTGGATGGGCTGGTTGTGTTTCTCATGTGTACACTGGGGATTTTGATTACAGGGTTGTACCCTTGGATGTTGTTTTTTTAAGTTTTGAAGATGAGACCTGGGGTCAGAGTGGGGGTTTTTTTATTATGGTTGAATATCTGTTAACCTTGGAGAGGCCAGATATTTGTGATGATGATACTTGGATGGTAATCAAGAAGAAGAGTCCTGGCTTCTATGTGTCAGGAAGGAGGTTGATGAGGAGACATCCAAATCCTCAAGTGTTGGTGACTCAGAAGAAGGGTCAAGAGTTGTTATTGAAGTCTTTACATGAAGGCTTTGGTCATAGAGGCTTTGGGGAGACTTATAGGAAAGTAGTTGATAGATTTTGGTGGCCAGGTATGAAGTTGGCTGTGCAGGGTTGGGTTCAATCTTGTGAAAAATTTTAAAGAAGAAGTCACTTGAAACCTAAAGAGGTTGGTCATGCTACTAGTTAAACAACTGTGTTTGGAAGTGTCAGTCTCGATGCTGTCTGTATTAAAGATGGCAGGTATAAATACTTAATTTTTGCCAGTGAAGATTATTCTGGTTGGCTTGAGGCGGTGCCTCCTTTTAATTTGACTGCTAAAAATGTGGCAGAATTTTTGAAGAAGAAATGGGTGTTTAGGTATGGGTTGATGAAGTTGGTGACTCCTGATGGTGGGCCAGAGCTTGGAGCAGAATTTAAAGATGCTGTAGCAAGTATTGGTTTTAAAGTCAGAGTGGCTACACCTTATTATCCTGAAGCTGAAGGCATGGCCAAAAGAGGACATCAAGTTATCAAGAATGCTTTGGTGAAGATGTGTGGAGATAGTGCTGAAAAATGGAGGCATTATTTACCTTTGGTGTTATTTTATGATAGGCTCACTGTGAAAAGGACAACTATCTATTCCTCTTATGAATTAATGTTTGGGAAGAAAGCTGTTCTACCAGCAGATTTGTAAGCTGTCTCTTATCTTGGAATTGATTGGGATGATGTGTGCTCAACAGAAGATTTTCTCTGTGCCAGGATGCAACTGTTGGAATGTGGAGAGGAATGTCAAGAGAAGGAATACTCTAGAATGATGAAAATAAGAAATCAATCAGTCAGATACTGGGACAAGAAGTTGGCTCATAGACTCAGGAATCCCTTGAAACCTGTTTGTTTGGTTTTAGTGTATAATAGAAGTTTGGAGAGTCAGTGGAAAATTTTTTTTCTGACAGATGGAATGAGCCTTACAGAGTCAGATCTCAGCTTTCTGGAGGTTCTTATGTTTTGGAGGAGTTAGATGGTGTAGTCTTAAAGAAGAGAGTGGCTGCTGATCAGGTGAAGAGATTCTACCCAAGAGGCACTAGAAGTGAAGAAGATTGTCTCCACAATGAGGATAAACTACGGACCATTCTTTAATTTTGGATTTTGGTGATGCTGTGCATCTGTTTTGTTGGAAAATTTTTTGTTAGAAGATACCCTGGGATGGGGCTTCTAGATTTTATTTTGGAAAGTGTGGGGGTAACTGATGGGCTGGCTGCTCTATCAACAGCTACCCCATATTGTCTGTTTCCAACCCCTTCTCTTAATTTGGCTGAATCCTAGTATTAGTCTTTCTTCACAGGTTTTAGTTCTCTTTGGCTTTATACTGGAAATTATTTTGGTCTTCAAGTACTGGACTCTTCATGCTTATGGGTTTTGGTTTATTGTGTTGGATTTTGTGTTTTTGTTAGAAGGTACCCAGGGGGGGGCTTCTAGATTTTATTTTGGAAAGTGCAGGGGTAACTGATGAGCTGGCTGCTCTGTATAACAGTTACCCCATAACTTCTGTTTCAAGTCTTTGTTTTTACTAGTTGAATTCTAGTTCTGGTTTTTGTTATTCAGGTTTCAAGTCCACTATGACTTTAAACTGGCTTACTGGCTTGGGACTGGCTTCTTTGGTCTCTTTGGATTGGTGGTGGATCACTGGTGGTCTCCCATCATTTTTACTTATTGGAGGGAGCCCACCCAGTGATCATTTCCTTGGACTGGACTTTCTATTGAGCAGAAAATTTTCTTTTTTCTTCTGTGTTTTTTTTGTTTAGAAAGAATTTTTAGATTTTTTTCTTTTAATTTTTATGGGGGTTATTAGGATATAAAAGCAGAAAAATCACAAATTATATTATATAGTGTCACCACATCAGGGTCGCCTGGATGTGGGAAAGCAATGGTGGGGAAAGGCTCATCAATTGGCCGGGAAATGCTATTTTCTTTTTATCTCTATCTCATTTTTTTATTATTATTTTCTAAATTTCTATTTATTTTATCTTTTCTGTATTGATATTTTTTTTCTTAAATTATTTTTTTCATCTCAATTAATTTAAAAATTATTTAAAGCTGACTCCACATCAAGGTACATTTGGATGTGGCTAAGGTATCAGGGGATCAGCTCATCAATTGGCTGGGGGATACCATTTGTAATTATTATTTATTTCATTTTATTATTATTCATTTCATTCTAATTTCCCAGCTCTCATATTTTTTGAGTAATTTTGTTTAATTATTTTCAAGTTTTTTTAGTATGTAAGTAGTTTAAATAAAAATAAAAATAAAAATAAAAATAAAAATAAAAATAAAAATAAAAATAAAAATAAAAATAAAAATAAAAATAAAAATAAAAATAAAAATAAAAATAAAAATAAAAATAAAAATAAAAATAAAAATAAAAATAAAAATAAAAATAAAAATAAAAATAAAAATAAAAATAAAAATAAAAATAAAAATAAAAATAAAAATAAAAATAAAAATAAAAATAAAAATAAAAATAAAAATAAAAATAAAAATAAAAATAAAAATAAAAATAAAAATAAAAATAAAAATAAAAATAAAAATAAAAATAAAAATAAAAATAAAAATAAAAATAAAAATAAAAATAAAAATAAAAATAAAAATAAAAATAAAAATAAAAATAAAAATAAAAATAAAAATAAAAATAAAAATAAAAATAAAAATAAAAATAAAAATAAAAATAAAAATAAAAATAAAAATAAAAATAAAAATAAAAATAAAAATAAAAAATAAAAAATAAAAATAAAAATAAAAATAAAAATAAAAATAAAAATAAAAATAAAAATAAAAATAAAAATAAAAATAAAAATAAAAATAAAAATAAAAATAAAAATAAAAATAAAAATAAAAATAAAATTAAAATTAAAATTAAAATTAAAATTAAAAATAAAAATAAAAATAAAAATAAAAATAAAAATAAAAATAAAAATAAAAATAAAAATAAAAATAAAAATAAAAATAAAAATAAAAATAAAAATAAAAATAAAAATAAAAATAAAAATAAAAATAAAAATAAAAATAAAAATAAAA
The DNA here is from genome assembly GCA_030280995.1 of Hemileia vastatrix. Lineage (NCBI taxonomy): Eukaryota > Fungi > Basidiomycota > Pucciniomycetes > Pucciniales > Zaghouaniaceae > Hemileia > Hemileia vastatrix. Next base: position 8,097,406 of record JASXTE010000019.1, on the reverse strand, counting down.
ATAAAAATAAAAATAAAAATAAAAATAAAAATAAAAATAAAAATAAAAATAAAAATAAAAATAAAAATAAAAATAAAAATAAAAATAAAAATAAAAATAAAAATAAAAATAAAAATAAAAATAAAAATAAAAATAAAAATAAAAATAAAAATAAAAATAAAAATAAAAATAAAAATAAAAATAAAAATAAAAATAAAAATAAAAATAAAAATAAAAATAAAAATAAAAATAAAAATAAAAATAAAAATAAAAATAAAAATAAAAATAAAAATAAAAATAAAAATAAAAATAAAAATAAAAATAAAAATAAAAATAAAAATAAAAATAAAAATAAAAATAAAAATAAAAATAAAAATAAAAATAAAAATAAAAATAAAAATAAAAATAAAAATAAAAATAAAAATAAAAATAAAAATAAAAATAAAAATAAAAATAAAAATAAAAATAAAAATAAAAATAAAAATAAAAATAAAAATAAAAATAAAAATAAAAATAAAAATAAAAATAAAAATAAAAATAAAAATAAAAATAAAAGTTAGAATAAAATAAAAAATTTTTTTTTATATATATCTGCTAATTATTATTGTTCTCTCTATTTAGTGAATTATTAATTTCTTTCTTTTTATTTTAATGATTGGAAGAAGAAGCCACCAGCGGTTGGTCCGGATTATGGTGGAGTTTTTCTTTTTGTTAGGATTGGAAGAAGAACTGTGTTCTTTGTGGTGTAGGCGGCTGGAAAAAGTATATGGATTTTAATGGTCAGGTAATGGGTTAGAAGGTAATTTTTGGGAAGAAGTGGATTAAGCAGGGATAGAGTGTTGGAAGGTGTGCTTGATTATTCTAGACATCTTCCAGTGGTCATCAAGGAGCTTTTTCCTCAAATTCTTTTCAAATTTATTCAACGGACCATGAAGAGCAAAGGCCTTAAGCATGTTTGGACCCATCATGCTTAGGTGTTGTTTAATGTCAGCCTAATCCAGTGTTAAGGTAGTTTCTAGAGGCTGGCCAAACCCTATTGCAGTTTCCAGAGGCGGGGTTCCAACTAAACAGAAGAATTGGATCAGTAATTTTCTCTGTTGAAGAAATTGGATTTATTAATTTAGTAATTACAGATTGGGAGCTCATCAAATTTTTATGCAGCTGGAATCTGGGCTGTTGAAGAATGTTGAATGGATGTTGAAGGAGGATCAACCAGATGAATGTATGGATTTTCATGATCATCTTCTAAATGGTGTTGAGAAAATTTAGTAGAAGAAGGACATTCCAGTGTCCTGGTTGGAGCAGTGGGGCTGCTGTTGTTGTTGTTAATACTATTGCTTGGTGTAGGTGGGTTGGATACTGGTGGAGGAGTACCACGTTGGTTGTAGGAAGGACCAGTAGAGGGTGACCTGGAAGCAGATTTGGATCTGCTAGATGAATATCTGGAAGAAATGGAACTATCAGACAATTAATTGGCTTCCAGAGGAGAGGTGTAGTTGTTTCTTCTTGTTTGAGAAGGAGATTTTTGTTTGGGAGCAGTGTTTGGCACTTTGGTGTTTTCTTGAGGACCTCTGGAAGGCCTTCTAGCAGTTTTGGTATTTTTAATGTTTTCTGATGAAGAAATTGTTATGCGCATGGCTCTGGGAGAAATAAGAGGTTGTTGTGTGGTTTTGTTGTTGTTTACTGGTGGATTTTGGTTGTTTTCCAGCTGAATTTGGAGGTTTTGAGCCTGATTTCCGCTTCCTAGCAAGGAGGGTGGGCTGCCTGGATGCGGTCTAGCAGCCTGGGATCTGATTTTGAAGCTTTTTTAGCCGGATTTTCTGAGAAAAATGCTGTTTCTTGGGAGTATAAAGCAGGCCTTTTGGAGAGAGTTCTGGGGACGGAGTGGTGTGATCTTCTGGATGGAGCAGAAGATGGAGAAGAGGATGCAGGACATGGTTCTGGGGATCTGGTAGGAGATCTAGAGATTTATTTGTGTGAAGGTGAAGGTAGTGGTACAGGATAATTGGGATCTCTGTCACATTTTTTCTTTTTGGAGTTGCAAGAATCACAGGGCCTGTTGTAGAGTTTGGCTTTAGGAGTTGTAAGAGAGAAGGTGCAAGTTCTGCATATGTGGATACACTATTTTCAAGCATAGTCCTTGGGAGCAGTGAAACAAGGAAGGTCTGCTGGATTAAAATCTGGGGATCCAGCCATTATCTGTGCTGGAACAACAATGAAGAGAAAATATATAAAAGGAGAATTTTTTATCAGTGATGTCTAGATGATAAAGGGAAAGTGGAAGATCAGTAGGGCCGTTGTGGAGTATTGTGCATGGAATTGGCTCCATCCTTTTATGAAAAATTTGGAAAGTCCGTCAAGACTTTCAACTGAAGAATGGTATAGTCCCCCAAGACTATAAACTGAGGATGGTTTGATGGTTGAGTCTTTCAGGACTATAAACTGATAATAAGATGTTGATGTAATTCTGGAAGAGGGCATCCAAAGGGGGAGTCTCTGAATTTAGTTAAGGCAAGTGTGAGGGTAACTGATGAGCTGGCTACTCTTCAAAACAGTTAACGCAGAATGTTAGTTTATTTTCTTTGGTCTTTAATGGTTTGATCTCTGGTTCTGTCTTTATGATTTAGGCTTTAAGTCACCCAAGATTATAAATTGAGAGTTTTTGAGTCCCCCAAGACTATAAAATGAGGGCTGTTAGTCCCCAAGACTTAAAACCGAGGATGAGTCCCCCAAGACTTTAAACCAAGGAAATTTTTTATTTTTTATTTCTAAATCAAGAATTTCAGGCAAGAATCAATCACAGAAGAGAATCAAGAGATGAAACAAAGTGTTCAGCATTAGTCTTAAACTGGTGGATGAGGTGTCTTCTTTTCTCAATTTCCTGTGGATCTTGGCAGGAGCAGATTTGAAGTAGTTTAGAATGAGATGTTTTTGTTGAGAAGAGTGTTTTTAGAATTTGTCCTTGATGGTGGGAAATTTATTGGGTGGTGGTGTTTCAATGGTTCCCACATTGTCATCATCACTGTCTGGATGGGAATGAGCTGGAAATTAATCAGTTTCAAATTCCAATTTGGAGAAGCATTGGGTTTACCATCAGAAGGACCAGGTATGGTAGAGCTAGTGGTTGTAGGGGTGTTGGAGCACTTTTTGGAAGGGTTTAATTTGTTGATTAATCTGGGTGTCAAGATGGAAGGCCTAGATCTTTTGGTTTTGCTGGAAGAAGGGCCAGGTTGAGGGGGAGGTGAATATGTTGCAGATTATAATGGACCAGGTCTGGAGCAAGATTTCTTTCTGGAATAGCAGGCATCACAAGCAGTTCTGTATAGATGAATTGGTAATGATATAGTGCAGATGAGGTTATGGTCAATACAGTATTGACAGGGACCCATTTCAGAGATTTATTTTGAAAAATGTGTGAGAATGGTGATTTTGGTGAAGGAGAATGTGGAATTTCTCAATTGGAGGGAGGATGTGGCTCTCCAAAATTGACAGAGGCCTTTTTTGGGCTGTTTGGCGCTGTTTTGGTATATCTTGATTGACATTGGTTGAAAAATTGGGTGTTTTTCTGGTTTTATTCCATGAAATTTGGGACTATGGGTATTTGGGAACTACCATTGGATAGCCCCAGCATTTCTATATATTTTATGTCTTTTGACATTTTTCATATTCTAAGTTTCAAGGGGTCATTTCCTCATTTTTCATTTCTTAAAGATTGATGTTTAATTTTGTTTTTTGTGTTTTACAGGCTAACCTTAAGTCTTAGGGTTAAGTTCTTAGTACCATTAAGTAGAGCTAATTTGGCTCTATATTTTATGTCTAAACATTTTCATAGCTTAATTTTGTGTTTTATGGGTTTAAGTAGTCATGGTGGATTTTTCTAAGTATTTTGGGATTTTTTGGAGGTTTTTGGTGGTTTTCTGACTTCAGGGAGGTCTGGCCGCTTCTAGGCGGGCCTCCCACCTTGGTTATTGAAGGCTGGGAAGCGCTTCTAGAGCGTCTTTATTCAATTTTGCTTCCAAAAGTGTCAAATTTGTGGCTGTGCATGTATTTTTTAGATGGTGGTCTGTGTGTACATACTGAACAAGACAATTTGGGGGAAACTTTAATTATCATACAACCATCTGGAGGTGATATCATTGTTCTCACTAAGTTTTCACTTTTTTTTGGCCACAATTGGCTGTGTTTGTTGCAAGGTTAGTTTTTTATTTAAATCAACTTTTGAAACTGGTTTCTCTGGTGTAGATTTGCAACATGCATCAAGTATTATTGCTGTTTTCTGTGCAACAAGTGCACAGTGTTTTGTTTTGCTGGTGTGGATCTTTCTGCATTTCAGGTTTCTGGTTCTTTGGTTCTCAGTGGTCTGCTATTGGCTACTGCCTTGATTTGTTAAGCAGTCAAAAAGTGTTTTGGAAGGGGTATAGTAACAGTCTCTAATTTTCTGTAGCAAATAAATCTCACCTGGTTTTTCTCAAAGGGAAAGGGGTTTTTATATCCAGTTTTACTCCAACTCCCTTGGTTAAGGCCTATAGCTAGTACTATAGGATTGTCTACAACCTCAATTTCACTCAACTAATTAGTTTATGGTTGATGAGTCAAAAATAAAAATTGGTTGTGTGAGAGGCTTGAACCAGGGTATGTTGCATTAAGAATATATACTACAAAATAGTTGTACCTTTAAGTTCTATTTGAGTAGTAACACAACAGGGAATCAGCTGTTGCATTAGACTGATCTGACAACTGTTGCATCATGTGGCTTTGAGTTTTACATGAATAGTTGTTTCTAAATTTGGGAGAAACATGTGACTTCAGTGAAGGAAAAACTCCCCAGCCACCACTTTTTTTTGCTTCTCACCTGGTGTGTTTTTAATTATTCTCATTTTTCCCATATTGCATAGCTTCCAGCAAAAGAAAGCAAATTTATTTTTTATCTTTAAAAAATCTCAACTTCCATAAAATTTTTCCAATGCTCCAAATGTATCCTGCAACTGTGCCTAACTCACAAACGTCAACACCAATACAGAGAATATGTTACCTCTTTCATGTTTTATAGGCATTATCTAAAAGATATTGAGAAACATAAATTTATGAAAAATATTGAAGATCTGAACAGCTCATCAGATGAGCCATCTTCTAATTTATCTTTTCCTCTAATTGAGTCCTTAGGAGATAGAAAACATATCTTGATGAAGGCAGTGACCCAATTTTTAAGTTTAGTTTTCTCTCAACAACAATTCTCAACCTTTTCAACTGAATTTAAATTTTAATTACTTTAAAAAGCATCTATCAGGATGATAAATAACTGACTTTATGTTGGTTTCAATCTCAGCAGGGAAAAATTTATCACTACAACTAAAATGATTGTAAACATAATTAAAGATTCTCAAAATACAACACTTCTTATCTCATCCCTAAATAAAATTACCCTTGATCCAAAAATAATCTAAAGAGAGCCAACTTGAGTTTCAGCTTTGTTCATTTGATATGCTGCCTGATGTGTTTTTATCTGTATCCACAGAATCATACCTCCCCAACTCTTTGTACCTAAAAAAGGTTTCCTAGCTAAACTCTATGCAATGAGACTCTATACTATTTAAAAAACTCAACTCATGCTATTAAGAATCCTGGTAGATCCACTCAGAACCGTGAGGAATCAGAAGGTTTCATCAGGGAGCCTGGTTTTCTGTATTTGGTCTTTTCTGTTAGAAAATATCAACCTAGCTTTGATGGGTTCTAAGAAGGTCAGATATTGAGATGGAAATAAAAATTTGGGCAAAGGAGGTTGATAACAATAGTTCTCTCTGAAACATACAGCATGGTTCTTCATTTAAAAGCATGGAATGGAATGATCAGCCCAATTCATTGAACATGGCCCTATCTATGTTTATCAATTGGTATAATCCAAAGGGAAATAAAATATCTGTAAAGGTAAAATCAATGGGAATTAATTATTTGATCTGTCTTAATCTTCCACCTTGTCTCCAAAACAAAATTATTCAGATCTCTCTTGCTGGCATAACCCCTGGACCTGACACCCAGCACATGGAAAAAATTAACCATATTTTGAGGCCATTTGCTGGCCAGTTAATTATTCTTGAGAGTGGGACTGTAGTTCTAACCTATCTGAGACCTGAAGGCCATATGGTCCAATTTAAACTTCTATGTGTAGTTGTTGACCTTCCAGGAACAAAAAAGGCTTTCTGTATTTACATCTTACTCAGACACTCAGTTTTGTACATGGTGCATGGCTAAATGTGATCAAATACCGTCATTATAGTGTGGAAAAAAGAGGTTTAAAAATGAAGTTCTTGAAATTTCAAAAAAGTTACAAGATGCAAGAATTCAAAATACTTGAGAAATGTTGCTTAAGGAAAGTGGTATATGGTGGTCTGAACTGAACTGGCTAAACTACTGGGATTCAACACACCATTTTGTGTTGGGTGCAATTCAAAATTGGCTCAAAGGTGTTCATAGTCATCATTTTCAACATCATTGAAAATTCAGGTATTTTCCAATACATATAACCTCTAAAAGAAGCCTTCCAAAAAGTGTGAGTCAAGCTTTGAAACTTATGCAACTTGATAGCAATATAGAAGTGGAAATTATTTATTCCAGATCTGATTATGATGAGGAAGAGGAGGACTTGTAACTGAAAAGTGGAAATTATGGGCAGTTCTTTTCTCAGAGAGGCATTAAAAAAATTTGTTACATTATGAAAGGTGTAGTTCTACTAACTGGTCTAAAAAAAATTCCTTTAAATTTTGGTGAAGAGAGGCCTGGACGCCTTACTGAGTATCAATGGTACACCCTTTTGCATATGTAATACCACTATTCATCTTAGAGTTTATTGTAAAAAATTTCAACAAGCTTCTCCCTGGACCAACCAAGTACAAATTTTTTACAACACTGGCCATTTGGTAATGTGTACACATATTTTGTGCTCAAGAAGTCTTGATGAAGAGTCAATAAACCGATTTGAAACCCACTTTGGAAAGAATCACATTTAAAAAAAAGCTCTTCCCTGGCTCTAAAGTAAAACCCAATCATCATTTTTCACTTAAACATCCAGAGAAAATGAGGAACTGGGGACCTCTAACTGGGATTTTAGAATTTCTGGGCAAGCGACTTATTGGCTTTTTACAAAAAATCAACACAAGTAACAAAATTGGTTAGTGCCATACATTACTTTTTTGATTTTTTTGGATTAATTATTGATCATGGGTGATATTAATGAAAAATATTTGATGAAAATTATAATGATGAGACAGGGTTGTGAACTACAAAGGCAGATGGCCAAGAAGGAATATAAATTTATAACAAATAGAAAAAAAACTCAGATCAAAATGGAAAAGCCAGAAAAATTGATTTAACAGATGATATTTACAATCTTTAGTGGGACTTCATCAAAAAAAGATGAAAGTTCTATACAATTACACACAATCCCTTTTCTAGCTGGTTCAAAAATATGTTTAGGGTTTGGATCACCAATGAAAACATTATTGTTTTGCAACCTTACAGTCTCAGTCTCAAAACCCAACAACTGCCTATTGTGGAAAGATTAAGAGGTTAATTTCTGATATGGTCTAGTTGAAAATATCTACCAATTCAATGATTATTTGAATAATTTACAAAATATATTAATAATTTCTCCCATTACAAATAAATGCCTAAAAAAATTGAATTACCCATCTTCAGCATTTCAATACCTTTTATACCTTTTCAAATTTGTGTTGGGGCAAGTAGATTATAAAAATAAAGTACTTTTAGAGCCTGATGATATGATATCTTTAGAAGAGTATTTGTTATTACCTAAAAAAACATTTTCCATAGCCCTCAATGGAATCATGCTTATCACTCATGATAATTCTATGATCCTTTATATTTCCAATAACCCTTGATTCTACCTTAATCCCCATAATGAATACATCTGTTTTTAATTTTACCTATCTTAATGATATAATTTCCAATATCTTACATCTTTAGAGTTGGGTAATAAATTGTATTTTGCTGCAAGTATGTTTATTGAAATGTCAAACTGTAAAAACTTTCCAAAGCATAGTAGGAAGTTGTCTTTAAGTTTCATCAGAATTGATTGTGGAATGGTTTTAAAAAGCACAAATTTCATAATCATTTTGTAAGAATCAGGTAAAATATATGAATATGTAATCATAAAAAATAATTAATAATTCAATGTTGTTGTGTATAATTTTAATTTTTTTAACTCAACAAAAAAAAGAGATGTGAAGAAAAAAAGGCATGATAACATCAGATACATTTGTCATCCAAATCAACAATTTCAATCTCTCCCTTTCTTCCCCTTTCATAAATATTTAATGAAAGAAAACAATCAATAATTTAAATTTGTTGTGTATCATTTAATTTTTTTAACCTAGCTAATAAAATGAGCTATAAAAAATTAAAAGCCATTGTAACATCAAATATTCCTGTCCTCTACATCATCCATTTCAATTTCAACCCCTTCCTCTTTTTCCTTTTCCCCTTCCTTGTCCTCCTCATCCTCATCCTGGCCCTCCTCACCCTGCTCACCCTCCCCATCCTACTCATCTTCCTTGTCCTCCTTGTCCTCCTTTTCCTCTTTTTTCTCCTTTTCTTCCTTTTCCACCTTGTTCACCTTGTCCTCCTCCTCCCTATCTTCTCCTTCAGCATAATCAGGATCACCATACTCACCTTCATCTTCAGACTCTCTCCATGCCTTGGGTTTTACATTATTTTCAGGTTTCCCATCATCATTTGTACGCAATTTTTGAGAAATATACACATAACCTTTATTTTCATACAAGAGCCCTGCATCACCTTTGTCAAAGGCCTTATCAGAATCATCAGCACTTCTTTCTTCAGTATGTAATGAGTCACTTTCCTCAACATCAGATGAGCTATCTCAAGTTTCAGAGTCACTTAATAGTCCATTTGCATTGGCATGGAAATTCCAATACTTGGCCATAAATCTTGAATCACAGTCTTTTTCATTCTGATGAGTATGAGGTTTGAGAAGCAACAAATAGTTAGCAATGGGGAAAAAAGAAACTTTACTGGCATCAAAAATTGTTTGTTGTTGGACTGGAGTAAGATTAGGAAACCATTTGGGGAAATAGAAATCAAATTTAAGATGTTTTGGCACCACTTTGAAAGTTGATTCCATTGGATTTTTAGGTGATTGACAGACCCTTCAAAGAGAGGTTAGGTCTTGCTCACTAGCTTGAATCATCCTGACACTTTAAAAACACATGAACTGGCCAGAATCTGTTTAATGATAAGGTAGCATCTTGATTAGAAAATATCCCTTTTTTCATCAAATTTGTCATTGCTATGGGATGCAACTTTACTAAGCACTTTCAGGTACAATTTTAGGAATTGTGCTGTTTTTCAAACTCATATCAAGCATCTTGTAGCTGTTAAGTCAAAATTAGATTCAAAATTATAAAAAAAGTACCAAAAACACTTAATTGCTTTCAATTCTTCTGTATTCTTCACCTAATTGAATCTTTTTTATTTTTATCAGCTTGTTTCCTCTCTTTTTGAGTTAGGGTAAGAATTAAAAAATTCACAAAGTGGTTATATGCTTGAATAAGCAATGAAGTGTCATCAAGATAGATTGAATTTATATTCAAAAAGGTGTAAGCTTTTGAAGCTGCGATTTCACAGAAAGTGGTGATTGCAGAAATTTTACAAGTGGAATTATACAAAGACAAAGGATCTTCTTCCAAGCTAGGGCGCCACACCCTTATTCCTAAATGTGTTGATAGTCCTTTGGCATACTTGACAAAATTTTAATATAGATACACAAGGGATCAACCAACTTTCACACATCATTTCTTAATGTGGTTAAGGGTCTTGACATCTTTAATTGGGACTAGAGCAGGTGACAATTCCACTTGAATAACTTTTTTGAATTTTTTCTCATTTGAGAATTGAAAGTAAATTTTTTTTTAATTTGGTTGGTTCAGGTGTGTAAGCGACTCAATCTTACTTCAGTAACCCCCAAAGTATTTTAATATGTATAAAAATTGCATTCTAAAGAAAAAAGGTTGATTAAGTTGTATTGATACAAATAGAAATAAAACACACACCTTTGTTGTAGCAAAATCTGGTGGAAAGTCACCAGTCTGCAGTTGGGCAGGGTTACTCCTAGAAGATGGGAATAGAGGAGTTTTCAGACTGATATTAACCTGTTTTTCTAACTTTTGAGAGTTTTTTGAAGCAACAAAATGAGTAGCAGGTGAGGATGAGGTGGCATGGACATTTTTTTTAGCTGAAACTCCAGGTTTTGGAAAGCTAGAGGGCACTGGTCCACCATGAACTTTTTTTGGGTGCTTCTTTCTTTGAAACATTACCACAGACTGTTTTCTTTGAACCACAAGAATATTTTCCAGTTTCTTTTTGGCTCAAAGCTTTTACTGCATTGATTTTACTTCACAACTCACCAATGACATGATTATACTTGGAAGCTTGCTCAAGGGAAAAATAATTTAAAAAGGATTCAACCTGTGCTGCTTGGAAAGCTAGAGCATGAGAAATATCTTGAGAAAAATTAACACTACTCCTAGCATTGTTGGATTCCATCTTACTGTAATAAAAATATAAAAAAATAGTCAAATATTAATTTGAAATAAAAAAATTTAACAATAAAATTAATTTAATTTGATAGTAAATATTGTATATGACTAAAAGTAATGGAGCAATAAGAGAAGAAAATATAGCTGAAAAATAATTTGAATCAATATGAAAAAGTAATTAATGCTCACAAATAACAAAATTCACAGAATTTTTTTAACAAAAAAGGGAAATGATATGTTTAGAATAATATGGGCAGGATATATAGACAAAATCAGTGTTGGTATGGTAATGTATATATATAGAAAGAAACATAGCAAAATCAGCCTTGAATAAATCATTGTTCCACATTTTGAAATATTGTAGATTAGATTGGATTTGAAGAAAAAAATAGAAAAGAAATTTGGCATACCTGTATTTAAAGTAAGATAAAATAAATGAACAAAATATATAAAGCATGAGGAAGAGAGAGGAAGCTGAAGATGTTGGAATTTGAAGAAGAAAAAATATTAAAAGAGAACTAAAAGAGTTTAAAGAGGTTGGGAAATAAGTGAAGGGAATTTGAAGAAAGACACAGACAAGTACAAAAAAGAAAAAAGGGTATGATGAAATGAAAGAAGCTCATTGCAAAGTGAATATTACAGAGAAAAAGTATAGGAAGAAGCAAGGAAAAGAATTTTGGAAGATGCAAGAAAGAAGAGATTATGGGAAGAAAAAGCAAGGAAGAAAGTTTAGGAAGAAAATGACAAGAAAGTGAAAAGTTGAAGGTAACATGAAAGGAATTCAAAATAAATAGAGAGGAAGAAATGAAAGGAAAATTGTAAATACATAACTGATAAAAAAATAAAGGCAATTGTCCTATGCATGTTAACAGTTGTTGCATCAGGAAATGGTAATATGCATGCATGAATTTTTGGATGCATGCATTCAGCAACTGGAAATTGCATACAATGTATGCCACAGCTAATTCCCTGTTGTGCAAGTAAATTATATATTATGGGGTATCAAAGTTAGAAATCTTCCACTTTAAAAAACCTCTTTTTCCACGAAATCAACCATTATTATTTTTTAAAATATGCCATATTGTGCCTTCAAAACACCTTTTTACCATAAATTAATGTCAATTTTGTGGATTTATTTTTGTGTTGTGAAATACCTTTTAAATAATTACAAATTTCTAACTTTGATGCCCCCTATTGTTGTCATTATTTTAACCTTTATTTTGAAAGAGTAATTTTAGTTTCTAGAATTACTGAAACCTCAAATTTTTATTTAAACTTTTTTTTATATATAATAATTTTTAAAAAAATTACTTAATAATTCAGATCTCAATAGTAAATCTATGTTTTGTACTGAGCTTTTAAGATCCTTAAGAGAGTTAGAAATAACACTGAAATAAAATTATTTAAAAAAAATTACTTAAAATCAAATAATTAATTAAATTATTTTTTTGTGAGTAAATTTTTTTACTTGATTAAAAAAATTATATTTTAACAACTGAAATACTTCTTTTTTAGAATAAAATATTTCTGATAAATCACTCTAATAATGGATGCTGATAAAAAAGTATTTTAAGTCCAATAGTTAGCATTTCTGATTGTAATAATATTACTCAAAGAATGTATAATACAGGATATAGTCTTGCAGGAGGCCAAACCATTAGAGCCACACAACTCTCCAAAGATAGCAAAAGAACTACCACCATGACTTAAAATAAAAAATATGTTAGACCAGGAGAAAATTAGCAATCTCTGCTCAGTAGTACACAATCACAAGCAGGAGTGGATAAAGGTCAAAGCAAAGGTTGAAATTATAGAGGAAAAACTCACAAAAATTATTAACCAATGCAAGATATTTCTCACCAACCAGAACAATTGGGCTCTAAGCACACCATCAAATCCCTCTACCCATCTAGAAGTTTCCAGATCTCAGACATAGTAACAGTGGGAAAATGTAAGTGGGACAGGATGCAAAACCAGAATCCCCAGCCAGGTCCTTCAAGACCTCCTTCTACACTAGTGAGCCATCACCATCTCTACAAGGGAAAGAAAAAGCTAAAAGTAAATATTCCTCAAAAACCTTGTTAAGCACTCCTCCAGATAAATTAATTGGTTCAAATTCTGATAAAATTTACCTAGGTGAGAGTCATATTAGTAAGTAAAAAATAAAATATGATAGACAATCATCTGAGAATCCAACTTTAACTACTTTTTATGATGGTTTCTGTTTGTCTTTTGATAATCATGTTGCTTTATTGTCAAATGAATACTAAAGTATTGAAGTTGAAAGTCCAGAAGAAATATCAAAATTTTTTGGTGATGCTTATGATAAACTTGAGATTAATACATTAGATGTGAGTTAGATAATAAGCCATAGAATGAATAATTTAATTCAGAACTTTGAAAAATGATTGAATCAATTAGAAATTTCTCATGAGTTGAGTATTGAAATCATTGGAAATTTTATAATAATATTAAGAAATAAAATCTATCAGAAAAATAAAAAACTGTTGATGAAATAAATAAACAATTTACTCTTTGTAAAAGTGAAAATGCGTCTTTAAAATATAAAATTTTCAATATGAAAAAAGAAGTAAATTCTATAAATAATGAAATGGCTTCTTTTAATGAAAAATTACAAATGAATGAAAAAAAACACACTTTATCAATTCATAATATGAATGAGAAAATATCTGAAATCCCAATGATGAGAGAGCAAATATTGAGATTAGAAGGAAATAATGTAAATTTGTCTTATAAATCTACCTAGATGAACAATGAAAAGATTCAAAATAAGTCTTCAAAAGAAAAATAAGGGAAACAGAACTTGATAATTTTTCAGAAAAAACATTACCAGAAGAACTTCCTTAAAGTTCTTTAAAAGGAGAATTATCTGTATATATTGAGAAAATTTCAGAATTATTAAATAATGATAAAATTAATAAAAAATCTGAATTTCTTAATCATCAAAAGAATTGGCCAAAAATGGCTCAATATCCAACTTTTGATGGTGATTCTGCTTCAGACTGGCAACATTTTATTCAAAGAATTGATAATTTAAATCATAATACAAATTAAAAGATGAAGAAATTAATTTATAATTACTTTCTTTATTTACCAATGTTGCATTAATGTGGTATGAATCAGTTAATATGGATAACATAGAATACTCAATGGATGAATGGAAAAAGCTGATTGGAAAAAAAATTGGGTGGTTAAATATCTAGATTAGCTCAACTGAGATTATATGAAGAGAGTAAGTATTATTCTAACTCATATGAAAAACCTATAGTTCTCTTAATGAAGCTAATAAAAATATTGAAAGGCATGGAACCAAAAATGGATTTTGAATTGTGGAAGAAAAAAATATTGTTTAACCTGCCAAATTCATTGAGAGACTTTGTGATAGCCAGGTGTAAAAATAATTTTAACCCTTCCACTTTTAGTAATATCTGTAATGATTTATTATTTAACCATAGATATGAACCAAAGATTAGTGTAAAAAAGTATAATAATCAAAATGATAACCAAAAATATGGAAATAAGGACCCTGATAAATTGGTTAAATCTTCTGCCCGAATTTTTGCTAAAAATAATAATACAAATACTTGTGTAAAATGTGTAAAAAATGGAAAAAGGGTCATTTTTGTGAAAAAAAGTTAAATCTTGTAGAACAAAATGAACCAGAAAATAATGAAGAATCAGATGATTCCTAAAATATTGAGACTGATATTTCTTATGATTAAAAAAAGAGTAATTTTATGTTAGAAGCAGATATAAAATGTGTTAATAAGAATTACCATTATTTCAAAAAAATTTGTCTAATGTTGGGGATGAAAAAATCATAAAGGATATTACTGATAATGCTATAATCACTATTCCCATTAAAGTTCTTGTTTTGATAAATGTTGTATACACTGAGATTATTTTAGATTCAGGGGCTGGAGGAAGTATTTTTTCTTTATCAGCTTTGAAGAACAGTGATAATGATTATGGTTATAAACTAGAAACTGTTTCTTCAGGAGATTGGAGAGGATATGGTTCAATTTTAAAACCAGTAGGAAAGAATTCTGTTTCAATTTTCTTTGAAAATACTCATGGGTATGTTAGAGCAGTTTTTACATTTATTGTACTGAACAATTATAATTTAAGTAACTGGTATATTATGGGAAATGATATTCTAACAAAATAAGGAATAAAATTGGATCCAGAAAATCAATTCTTTACTATAGGAAATAATGGTAAAAGAAGATTTCATATTTTATATTCTATAACATAAATTTCACCTCTTGTTAATACATGTCATAATTTAATACAATTAAAAAGAAGAAATTGTGAAGAAATAAGTACTCTTCAAATAGAAATTAATAAAGCTTCTTTTGGAGAACAATTCAATGAATTTGAAAAAAAAAATTATAGATCTAGTAAAATCTTTTCCAATGGCTTTTGCATATGGAAGTCATTAGTTAGGATTGGTTGAACATGAAATGAAACTACAACTAACATGTAACTTGGAAGAGATTCCACTTAGCCTTGAAAAGAAGCCTTATCCTGCTTCTCTTACTTAAAGAAAGATATTAAATATAAAATTAAAACTCTTTTAAATATGAATATAATTGAATAAGTAGATTTTACTCCAAAGTATTGTGTAATTTCACCAGTGCTAAAAACTTATGAAAAATATAAATCTAGAGTGTGTGGAGAATACAGAGCTTTAAATACCTATACAGCTGATGATATTTATCCTTTACCAAGAATAAATTTTATACATGCAACTTTACACGGAGAAAAGTATATCAGCTGTCTAGATGGAAATAAAAATTATCATTGAGTTTCTTTTGAGAAGCCATCACAAAATTTTCTTTTTATTGATACTCATATGGGAATTCATAGATATATAAGAATGCCTTTTGGTCAAAAAAATTCACCTTCAGTATTTCAAAATGTTATGGATAACAAATTCCATAAAGAAATAATGGAAGGATGGTTAATGGTATATATAGATGATATTAATATTCTCTTAAAAACTTTTAATGAAAATATTATAAAACTGACTAAAGTCTTCCAAAAAATGGATGATATAAATATGACACTAGCTCTTAAAAATGTTAATCTGGTTTTCATTCTTTAAAAGTTCAGGGACTTGTTGTGTCAGGTCTACAAACTTGTGTGGATCAGAATAAAGTAGCAGCCATCCAAAATGTTGGTGTACCTACTTCTGTAAACAAATTCAATCCTTTCTAGGTATTTGTGGTTACTATAGAGAGTAAATAAAAAGTTCCAAGTAATCTCTGCACGTTTAACAAATCTAGTAAAAAATGTTTCATTTATATTGAATGATGAAAGACAGAAAGATTTTGACACATTAAAAATTTCTTTAATTTCAGCACCTGTTTTAGGGTTGCTTGATTTTATTAAACCTTTTGTATTATATACATATGCAATTTTTGTAGCATTAGGAGCTACACATCATCAAAAGAAAGTGGTGAAAGAAAAAATTTCAGAAGTATATATATGCTATATTAAAAAAAACTTGAGATCAAGTGAGATGGAATATGGTGCAACTCAATTAGAGTGTCTAGCAGTAGTATGAGCTTTGGGAAAATTTCATTACTATATAAAAGACCAAAAATTTGAGTTAATCACTGATTGTAGTGATGTGAAATCATTATTAAATATTAAAATACCTAATAGTCATTTTTATAGGTCCCATCTTGCAGTTCAAGAATATAAAGGAAGAATGACTATTCTTCATAGAGCTGGTTTACTACACTCTATTTTTGATATGTTATCAAGACTTCCTTTTCCAAATGAGGACTCCAACCCTGATTATGTACCTGAAGAAAATATTATTCATATTTTTGGAGTATATATAGTAGGTATAGAAGAAGAATTCATGTAAACAATTTTTGAATCATATAAGGATGATGAAAATTTAAAAAAGTTATCAATTATCCTTAATTATACAAAAAGTGAATCAGTCCAACCTTTGCTAAAAACTTAATCAATAAAATATCATAAAGCTTTGAAAAAAAGAATTTTTTCTTTAGAAGATGAATTCATATACTATAGAGAGACACTTAGTAATGTAATAGTTATATCTTCATCAATGAAAGAAATTATTCTTAAATTATGTCATGATGACATATTAGCAGGGAATTTTGACCTGGAAAAAACCATCATCAAATTAAAAAATCCTGCTTGGTGGGATATTATTTCAGAATATGCTAAACAATATGTTGACTCTTGAGATTCATGCCAAGTATCTAAAAAATTAACTGGAAGAAGAGCAGGATTAATGCAAGAAATTGAAGGTCCAAATTCACCATATCAAATAATAAACATTGATTTTGTAACAGGCTTTCCAAAAGCAGGTAAAGATAACTTTAACTCATTTTGGGTAATAGTGGATATACTTACAAAAATGTGTAAATTCACTCCTACCCACAAATATGTTTCTACTAAGGAATTTGTTCTATATGGTGAACTAGTATGCTTAATAAAGCTGGTTTTCCAAAAGCTATTATCTCTGATAGAGACTCAAAATTTATGTCAGAATTTTTGAATTCTTAACGGAAATTTGTGGTTGTGATTTAAAATTATCCACAGAACATCATCCACAGACTGATGGATTGGCTGAAAGAATAACACAAACCTTAGAAGACATGATAAGAAGAAATTGAGCTTTTTATTTGGAATTAAAGGATAATGATAGATATACTCATGATTGAGTAACACTTATGTCAGGCCTTGAATTTGCTTATAACAGTACTTTTCATTCAGCAATAGAAAAAAGACTTTTTGAGTTATGGTTAGGATATTTACCAAGAACTTCAAGCTCTTTGGTAAATAAAAACTTAGCTAGGTTAGATATACATCCTGGTGCTAAATAATTTCTTAATATGCAACAATTATGTAGAAATAATGCACAAAAATGTATTGAAAATGCTTACCAATATGAGAAGAAAAGTTGGGACAAATTCCATAATGAATGAACTTATAAAGAAGGAGATGAAGTTCTTATTTCTAAAGTGCATTTAAACTTACAAGGTAACAATAAATAAATAGATCCATTTATTAGTCCATTTTTTGTAAAAAGGATGATTGGTTAAGTTTCTTTTTAAGTTTTATTATATTCTCCATATAATAGAAAACATCTAGTATTTCCAATATCTTTAATAAAGCCTTACATTTCAAATATTCCTGAGTTATTCTGTAACAGAAGGGGAAGACCAAAATTTAAACCTTTGAAAAAAATGAGGAGGCTGAGATTTAAAATATCCTTAATGAGAGGAATCTTACTAGAGAAAGAGTAACTGAGTATTTATTAAGATATAAAAGAAATCCTACTAGATTAGATAGGTGTATCCCTGCTAAGGAAAACTCTAATTAAATATTCTATTAAAGAAATATAAGAAAAAAATCTAAACATTATTATTATTATTATGTAGAGTGAGAGTGTCAGGCTAAGGTCAAGTACAAGTACGTGAACTAGCTTGAATAGTCAGTTTTCTAGAAGATTTTAATGGTCCTATATGAATACTGTAAACTAAATCCAATAAGTAGTAAAATTTAATCAAAATTAAGGTCTCAGTAATATAACTCTCACTATTTTATATAAGGCTTACAATCTTTGTAGTTGGTAGAAAAATAGATTTTATAATTCAGATACTATTCAAAAGTCTTATAAAAGTACTAATTGATATGTATTGTAATTGATTTGGTTATATTGTGTAAATTGTAAATGATAAAGAATGCAGAAAACAAGACCAAAAACCCTCTCCTTTTATACACACTAAGTTTCCCCAATAACCACCTTGATGTACCACCCAATACAATGTTAATGACGCCTTCAAACAAGTAATAGACCTCTCCATCAACGCCCTAGTGACCAATAACATAATTAAACAAACAACAACCACTAAAATCCTATTAATAATAAGGGAGATCCATCAAAATTAAAGAAAAGACAAAAAGAGAATATATGCGTGGAAAACAATATTATAACAAGGTGAAAGGAGACTTTTTAAGGTTAATTATAGCTTAATAATAAGGGGAGTCTACAGTAGAAATGGAGGGGCTAATCTTGACATTATACTACGTGAAATTCCCATTCAAAAATAACCAATATTGACTGAGAAACCACCAAAAACTTAAAAAAGAGCGTGAGATGTGGGGTAACTACATGCAGTCCTTGGCAGGTGCCTGCACAGGTAAATCCTTGACTAAAATTAGGCGAATTTAAGCGTGGTGATGAAATAAAGTGCCAAGAGTAAGGTTATTAATGAAATTAGTGCATATAAACAAGGTCAATGCATTATTAATTAAGCTAGGACACTAAATAAGCGCCTGTCGCCTATTTTAGTGTGTTTCCCCACAGTGGGCATAGAATGTGGGGTAATTATAGTGTGAAAAAGCTAACTTTGCTAAATATGAAGCTATTCACACGGGAAAAAAGCAGGCAGTGTGTAGCCAGTACACAGAAGCCATTTCTGGCATAAAAAACACCAAATTTGAAAAGTGTTATTTTTATACATTTAAATAGCCAAATCAATAGTTCTAAATGAGCCCAATTGATCTGTCAAAGCGCAATTTTGATATTCTCAATTTTATAGCGCATATAGTCAATGTTTAAGTGAAATAAAGCGCATTTCTTGTTTTTTGTGTAAAACAATGAATATAACAGCTTTAAGTGTACTTAAAAATTATGTAGCCTTATACTTAAGGTTCTTAAGATTACCCTAACATATTCAAACTTAATATTAAGTACATAAGACTTATAAAAGATGGATATATGCGTGTATATAAGGTGTTATAATGGCATTTTATGTGTGTTATCATAATTTTACTTATGTATACTGTTTGTGTACTCTCATTTCTTGTTCCAATGTATAGTTCATGTGTTTAACATAACTTATAAGCACTTTTTACTCAGTCCTGGGGATATACAGGCTGACACTCGCCCACACAAAAAAAAACAATAAAAAAAATGATAAGTTATACATTTTATTTATTTGTAATTATCATGTATTCAGAATAATTCTGTAGCATTAAAGATTAAACTTTAAAGAAATAGAACATAATAGAATATTATGAGTACTGGTTTTTAACCCCTCAGCTGGTTGAACAGAAATTTATTTCTGTTTAAATTTTTTAAGAAGGTTGGATAAATTAGAAATTTCTTTTTCAGGTATCCATTTATCAAATTCATTTGATTTCCCTTTAAATCTTAGTAAATACTCAGTTCCTTTTTCTTTAGTAAGGATTCTTTTCTTGAGTATTTTTTCAATCTCTGCTTTTTCCACAATTTCTTCAGGTTGCTTTTTAGGCCTTCCCCTTCTTTTTGGAAATAAGTCAGGATCATTTGCGTGGTAAGGTTTTAATAATGACATAGGGAAAACTGGATGTTTCCTATCATATGGAGCATATAATATGACTTCCACTGCATTATTACCAACCATTTTGTTTACTACAAAAGGTCCTACAAAGGGATCCTCTAATTTAACATTACCTTGTAAGTTAAAATGTAGTGTTGATAAGAGGACTTCATCTCCCTTTTTAAATTCAAATTCTTTATGAGATTTGTCCCACCTTTTATTTTCATATTAAAATGCTTTTTGTATGCATTCTTCAGCATGCTTTCTACACAATTGTTGCATATGAATAAAGGATTTAGTACCAGGGTGTATATCTAACCTTGGTAATTTATTTAAATGATTTACTGGGGTATTTGGTACGTATCCCAGCCAGAGTTCAAATGGTTTCTTCTCTGTTACAGAATGAGTTGTGCTATTATAAGCAAATTCAAGGCCAGGAATTAATGTTACCCAGTCATGTGTGAATTTCTCATTGTCTTTGTATTCTAATCCAAAGGCACAATATCTTCTGATCATGTCTTCTAGAGTTTTTATCTTTCTCTCAGCCAGCCCATCAGTTTGTGGATGGTGTGCTGTAGACAATTTTAATTGACAACCTAATACTTCCATCAAGGATGTCCAGAGCTCTGAAGTAAATTTAGGATCTCTGTCAGAGATTATGGCTTTGGGGAACCCAGCAGTATTCATCATCTGAGTCCACCATAATAATGCCAAGTCTTTTGCAGATACCTCTTTATGGGTAGGGATAAATTTACACATTTTTGTTAATCTATCCACAATTACCCAGCATGAATTGAAACTTTCTTTTCCTGATAATGGCAAGCCAGTTACAAAATCCATGTTTATAATTTCCCATGGAGCTTTTGGCTGCTCTATTTGTTGTAACAACCCAGATCTCTTACCAGTTAATCTTTTAGATTTCTGACAAGAGTCACATGTTTCAATGTATTTTTGTACATCTTCTTTCATGTTTATCCACCAGGCTGTATTTTTAACTCTGGTTAATGTTTTGTTAAAGTCGAAATGACCAGCTAAGATGTCATCATGGCAAGTACTCAACATTAACTCTTTCATAGAAGGTGGTATTACTATAACATTACTTAACTTTTTTCTGTAATATATATATCCATCTTCAACTGATAATTTACCTTTTTCCAATGCATTTTTATACTTTGGAGGCAAGGTTTTAATTAATGCACTCATGGAGGCATTTGTTGGATCATTAAGAATGGTAGATATTTTAGACAAATCTTTATCAGATGAATAATTTTCTAATATAGTTTGCATAAATTCTTCTTCTAAATCCACTATATAAATCCCAAATATATGTATAACCTCATTTTCAGGTACATAAGCTGGGTTGTCAGCATCATTTGGCAAAGGAATTCTAGATAATAAATCCACATTAGAATGCAATGTTCCCGCTCTGTGAGTGATTGTCATTCTTCCTCTGTACTCTTGTA
This sequence comes from Hemileia vastatrix, assembly GCA_030280995.1. NCBI lineage: Eukaryota > Fungi > Basidiomycota > Pucciniomycetes > Pucciniales > Zaghouaniaceae > Hemileia > Hemileia vastatrix. The sequence goes on along the minus strand of JASXTE010000019.1, from coordinate 8,076,019 downwards.
CAGCTAGTTGCCATCTAAACATGTGCCTATTAGGTGTTTTCATGTTTAGCAATGATTTTACTGCACTGCAATCTGTTATAAGTTCAAACTTCTGGTCTTCCAGATAGTAATGAAGCTTCTCCAAAGCCCACACCACGACTAAACATTCTAACTGTGTGGCACCATACCTTAATTCAGTTTTTCTTAAGGTTCTGGATATATAACAGATAACTACTTCAGATAATTTTCCATTTATTATCTGTTTTTGCTGTAGAGCAGCACCTAAACCTATGAAGCTTGCATCAGTGTACAAGATAAAAGGTAAGGTGAAATCAGGCAGTCCCAAAATTGGAGCTGTCATTAAACATTCCTTTAATTTATTAAAGGGGTGTTGTCTTTCATTATTCCAAATGAAAGCTTCATTTTTCCTGATTAATGTTGTCAAAGGGGCTGCAATAGATTGGTAATTTTTTATGTATTGTCTATAATATCCACACATACCTAAAAATCTTGGAATTTCTTTTACATTCTTAGGTATACCAATGTTTTTTATTGCTGCCACCTTGTTCTGGTCAGCACAAATTTGTAATCCAGATACAACATGTCCAAGTACTTTCAAAGATTGGAATCCAAATTTACATTTCTTTAATGCAATTGTCATATTAATTTCATCCATTCTTTGAAAGACTCTTTTCAGGTGACTTAAATGTTCATCATATGTTTTTGAAAACACTATGATGTCATCAATATAGACCAATAGCCATCCTTCAACCATTTCCTGATGAAAAAACACTATCCATCAATTTTTGGAAGACTGAAGGCGCATTCTTTGGGCCAAATGGCATTCTCACATACTTATATATACCCATATGTGTGGTTATTAATAAGTAATTTTGAGAAATTCTTTCCACAGGAATCTGGTGGTAACCTTTTTTTCCATCCAGACAGGAAATATATTTTGCTCCTTGTAAAGTAGCATGGATAGAAGCTATCCTTGGTAGAGGGTAAATATCATCTACTGTGTATGTATTCAGAGCTCTATAATCACCGCATAATCTTGCCTTATCTTTTTCATAAGAGATCAATACTGGTGAAATGACACAATACTTAGGTGTTGTGTCCACTTTTTCAACAATACCCATTTCTAACAACATTTTTATATTGTCTTCAATATCTTTCCTTTTTGCAGGAGATGCTGGGTAAGGTTTCTTTTTTAGGCTGCCAGGAATATTATCCAAATCACAGCTTAGAGATATTTTCATCTCATGGTCTTTGACCAATCCTAATTCATTTGAACCATGAGCAAATGCCATAGGATATGATTTAATCAATCTCAAAATATTTTCTTCTTCAATTTTTGAGAGTTGAGGACTGAAAGAGGCCTTTTGGATTTCATTTTCCAATTCACCCACTTCATTGGTGGTTCTTTCACCTTGTAGTTGTTCTTCTCTAGGAGAAATGGCATACACTGAATTTTCAGAACATATCTTGAATTTTCTCTTACCATTCACTCCTATGGTGAAACAACTGTTTGCAGGATCTAGTTTAATTCCAAATTTTGTCAATAAATCATTGCCAATAATAAACCAATCACTACAATTATTATTATCCATTACTAAAAATTCACAAACTGCTCTTACATATACATTATTATATTTAAAGAATACTGCAGTTTTGTATTTGCCAATTGGATTTAATATTGAACCAAAACCCCTCCAGTTCTTTGTCTGAACACGTTCTAGTTTTTCCTTATACTTACTGTCAAGTTTCATGAATGTATTACTAGAAACTACACTACCTGCAGCCCCAGTGTCAAGAATGGCATTCATTTCTTTTCCACATATAATAACAGGTGCTCTGATAGGTGTTATTTTGTAAGTATCATGAGATACATCTTTAATTATCTCAGCTTCTTCAATGGAAGTTGAAGATGTATCTGTATGAGGTATAGCATCATTCAGGAACATTATATCCTGTTCTAATACAAATATCTCATTCTCATCATCACTGTAAGATATGTTACTTTTACAATCCTCACTGGATTCCATATTTTCATCTTCATGATTACTTGGTTCAGAATTCTGGGAGGTTTCAATAACATTTATTCTTTTCTTACACGTGTGACCTTTAACCCAAGGTTCATTACATTTATAACAAGTGTTATTCTCTTGTCTTTTAGGGACAAGGGGAGCTGAAGGTTTTTTCTTCTCTACTGGTAATTTACTTGTAGTAGGTTTTACCATGTCAACACTTTGCCTGTAATTAATATACTTGGTTTCATATTTGTGGTTTAATAATATTTCATTACATATATTAATGAACCCAGAGGTATCTCTGATGGTTTCAGTTCTAGCTACAATAATGTCTCTAACTGATATAGGTAACTTGTATATTATCTTTTCTTTCCACTCTTCATAATCCATTTTTGGATCCATGGCTTTCATGATTTTTATTAAATTCATTAAAAATACCATAGGTTTATCTCCAGCATTTGGATTATATCTGGTCTTTTCATACAATCTCTGTTGAGTGATTCTAAATTTTGGGCCACCAAATTGCCTTTCAATTAGTGCCTTCAATTCTTTCCAGGAGTAATTAATTCCCTCACTCAATACAGATTCAAACCATAATAAGGCCACATCTTTTAATAAAGATATTTACTTTGAATTAATTTCTTCATCAGGTAATTTGTATGAAAATTTTAAGTTATCAATTCTTTGTATGAATTGTTGCCAATCAGATTTTGAATCTCCGTCAAAAGATGGGTACTGATCTAACTTAGGCCAGTTCTTTTGGCTAGTTTTTGCTTCCCTAACCTGAGGAATATTGAGTAATTCACTTACTTTAGAAAGATGATCATGTATTTCATCTTTTACTGATTTATTATTCTCAGAGCCCATCATACTATGTTCATGTTCCACCATTGGTGTTTCATTTGCATGTTTCATGAAAACAGGCATTCTTGTTACATAAGAAGTGTTATCTTTTATTCTTTCAGTATTTTTCAACATGTTTTCTACTTCTATTTCCACTCTTTGTAACCTATCCTGTATTACTGGTACATGAGTTAGGGTGTCATTTACATTTGAAAGAGATAATTTAACACGTCCCTCAATGGTAGCCATAATATTCTGAGAGTGTTCTAATTTATTTTTTAAATCTCTAATCTCAGATTTTAAACCTTTATTCTCATTGACTAATTCATTATTTGAATTTTCAATAATTTTTAATCTATTGGCCGTTGCACTCAATGATTGTGTTAGCTGTAATAATACCTTTTCTGTATTATTGTTTGACTCTTTTGAGAACTCTTCCAATTTTTCAATTCTAAATAATAATTTACTTATTATCTTTGATTCCATTGGATTTTCTTTTAAAAAATATTCTATTTTTTCTGTGTCCAACTCAGAAGACTCATCATTTGATTCCATTTTAATATTAATAGCATTATCCTGGTGATCAATAAAACTATCTACATTGTCTTTGTGCAAAGACAAGTTTAACATTTTTTTCAAATGAATAATCCTTTAAATCATTATAAATTATATCCAATATTTCCTTATCAATCTAATTACCTATAAGTAATTCATTTTTAGGTTGATGTAATTGTTCATAAGAAGTTGGATGACTCACCAAGGTCTTACTCCATTTCCCCTGCCTCTCTTTGGCTTTCCCCTGTAAGGGTGACTGCTGGATCCTTGTTGAGGAGGATTGTTGTAATTTTTGGCGTACCAATCCCATTTCCATTTGATTACTGTAATTTTTTGGTCCTCCTCTTGGGATGGAGGTGTTGCTATGGAATTGTTGGATGCCACTGTTGGTGGTTGAGTCTTTATGTCCACTAGAGCTTGGTTGAATTCTATGAAACCTTGAGCTGCTCTCTTTTCCAGATTGTTGATCTGGTCCACTATGTTGTTGACTCTTATTGTCAAGGTGTTCATTAGGGTGGATAGGGAGTGAACTTGTTCTTGTAAAGTATTTTTTGACTTCTTTATTGAAACCTGCTTTAGAAGCTTTTCCCTTTCCTCCAGAGACATTTGTGGAGTGTTGTTGATTATGGGAGAGTCCTGGCCCTCCATTTGAATGTCCTGTAACAGGTCTTTCAGCTCTAGGTCTTAAGTTATAAGGTTTTGCCTTATTACTTACAATGTCATTGTTGTCAAACATTTTCATGTGGAATTTAAAGAATTTGAGAATTTAGATATAAAAACTTCAAAAAAGAGTTTTATCAGTATTTATCAATACCACTGAAGACAATTTTATTGCTTACTTATTGGTATGAAGTGAATCTTTAAGTGCCAAAAGTCAAATATGCTTTTTATGTGGTCACTTAATTTAACTGGTCTACAATATGTAGCCGTGTTTTTATATTTAAAATAAAACAACTGTTAGTAAGATTCTTTCTAAATATTTAATGAATATTACAAACCAATAAAAAGAAAAAATTAAGAGTCCTGTTAAAAGAAAACAATTAATCAGTTTATTTGGTTTATTATCTGCAAAGATCACAAATTTAATTGGTCTATTGACAGACTCCCACTAATAACAATTTTATGTTAAATTAGTGGTAAAATTGTTCATTCAATATCACAATTTTTATTATATAACAGGGCTTCTTTTTCTGAAATCACTATATAAGTGACCCCAACCTGTTGTAATTATCCAAATATTTCTATAGGGATATTATTTACGTGCACCTTCTATTGAAAATATCACTTACTGGATTATAACAGAATTCTTGAGGAAAGGTCCCCAATTGTCAGGCTAAGGTCAAGTACAAGGACGTGAACTAGCTTGAATAGTCAGTTGTCTAGAAGATTTTAATGGTCCTATATGAATACTGTAAACTAAATCCAATAAGTAATAAAATTTAATCAAAATTAAGGTCTCAGTAATATAACTCTCACTATTTTATATAAGGCTTACAATCTTTGTAGTTGGTAGAAAAATAGATTTTATAATTCAGATACTATTCAAAAGTATTATAAAAGTACTAATTGATATGTATTGTAATTGATTTGGTTATATTGTGTAAATTGTAAATGATAAAGAATGCAGAAAACAAGACCAAAAACCCTCTCCTTTTATACACACTAAGTTTCCCCAATAACCACCTTGATGTACCACCCAATACAATGTTAATGACGCCTTCAAACAAGTAATAGACCTCTCCATCAACGCCCTAGTGACCAATAACATAATTAAACAAACAACAACCACTAAAATCCTATTAATAATAAGGGAGATCCATCAAAATTAAAGAAAAGACAAAAAGAGAATATATGCGTGGAAAACAATATTATAACAAGGTGAAAGGAGACTTTTTAAGGTTAATTATAGCTTAATAATAAGGGGAGTCTACAGTAGAAATGGAGGGGCTAATCTTGACATTATACTACGTGAAATTCCCATTCAAAAATAACCAATATTGACTGAGAAACCACCCAAAAACTTAAAAAAGAGCGTGAGATGTGGGGTAACTCCATGCAGTCCTTTGCAGGTGCTTGCACAGGTAAATCCTTGACTAAAATTAGGCGAATTTAAGCGTGGTGATGAAATAAAGTGCCAAGAGTAAGGTTATTAATGAAATTAGTGCATATAAACAAGGTCAATGCATTATTAATTAAGCTAGGACACTAAATAAGCGCCTGTCGCCTATTTTTGTGTGTTTCCCCACAGTGAGCGTAGAATGTGGGGTAATTATAGTGTGAAAAAGCTAACTTTGCTAAATATGAAGCTATTCACACGGGAAAAAAGCAGGCAGTATGTAGCCAGTACACAGAAGCCATTTCTGGCATAAAAAACACCAAATTTGAAAAGTGTTATTTTTATACATTTAAATAGCCAAATCAATAGTTCTAAATGAGCCCAATTGATCTGTCAAAGCGCAATTTTGATATTCTCAATTTTATAGCGCATATAGTCAATGTTTAAGTGAAATAAAGCGCATTTCTTGTTTTTTGTGTAAAACAATGAATATAACAGCTTTAAGTGTACTTAAAGATTATGTAGCCTTATACTTAAGGTTCTTAAGATTACCCTAACATATTCAAACTTAATATTAAGTACATAAGACTTATAAAAGATGGATATATGCGTGTATATAAGGTGTTATAATGGCATTTTATGTGTGTTATCATAATTTTACTTATGTATACTGTTTGTGTACTCTCATTTCTTGTTCCAATGTATAGTTCATGTGTTTAAAATAACTTATAAGCACTTTTTACTCAGTCCTGGGGATATACAGGCTGACAGAGGGAGTGTCAGCCAGTAACTTATTGAAAATAGTTAAACTGGCCTGATTAAAATGATTACTCAAATATTAAATTATTTAATTATTAAAATATTAAAATATTAAAGCTTCTCATACTTTAAGTATTATATTGTGTGTAAATAATATTAACTATATTGCAATGAATTTTATCGTTCTTAAATTTGTTTTTATTTTATGCAACCATTTTTATTTTAATTAATTTAATTTTCATTTCATTTTTATAAAAAACTAATTACATCAATAAAGCATAAAAATAAATTAAATAAACCCATGTAAAAGTTTTAGATCTAAGTCTATGTAACTACTGGGACTCAGAACTTTCTTGAAGCCAGCTAGAGAGGGGCCAGGGAGAGAAAGGAAAAAGGCTTTGGTATTTATTTAGAACTTTAAGGGATAGTTTAACTGTGTTTTTTAATAAACTTAAACTTAAAATATGTTATTTGTATTAAATTATAATTATTTTATTAAACTTAATTTAATCTTTCAATTTATTGTTTAGTTTCAGTCTTAAATTAATTTTATATTAAAACTTAAATTCATTTATCAATTTTTTTTGACTTCAACAAAATTGACGTTCTATTACATTTTTCTATAAAATGGTTTCTATTATGTTGTTTTAGGATCATCTCTTTTTTACTGATTCAAATTTATCAAATTAGGGGGTATCAAAGTTAAAAATTTATAATTATTGAAAATGTATTTCACAACACAAAAAGAAAGCCACAAGAATGACATTAACTCTCAGTGAAAAAATGTTTTAAGGGCACAATATGGCATACTTTTAAAAATAATCATGGTTGATTTGGTGGAAAAAAGAGATATTTTGAAATGGAAGATTTCTAACTTTGATACTCCCTATTATATACATTAGACTTACATAAATAATACAAATAATTTATTGATAATTAAAACCTTTATTTGAAATTATACTGTTCAACGCGAATAAATAAGATACATATTATATTATAAAAAATCATACCATTATATCTTCTTATCATTTTATTGTCCATGAAACTACTTTAATTTTAATATATTATAATCTCTCTCTTTTCCTCCTCCTCCGTTGTTGTTGTTGAGAGAGAGTCTCTCTCTTTTCCTCCTCCTCCGTTGTTGTTGTTGAGAGAGAGATCTCTCTCTTTTCCTCCTCCTCCGATTGTTGTTGTTTGAGAGAGATTATTCTTTTTCTGTGAATATGTTCTCTGGTGAAGCTTCTTTATCAACAACTTTTTTAGTATTAGTAGTTTTATATGATGGCCTAGAAGATTTGATACAAGTCAAACCCAAAGATATAAAAGATAGATAAAAAATATTGAAGTTCTCTTACATAATCTCTCTTTCTTCCTCATTATTCCAATATCAAGTAGATGTAAATTAGCCTTGAGTATCTGGATTGAGCTCAAAGACGTTACATCATACATTGTGCCATCATCAACACTTTTGTGAGCTTATAGTTGTATGTACTGTAATTTTTCTGAGTAGATAATGATGTTAGTATAGATTTTATATAGTGAAGCTATAGAGGACTAAGTAAATTATTTTGGTTTATGGTAGATATTAGCAATGGGATTTTTTGAGCTTCTAAGAAAAAGAGTTAAATTTTTGATATTCAACACTTATATTTGTTTTTACCATCCTATGAATAGAGACATATTTTATTTGTGTGCACTTATAGTCTTTAAAGATTTTTATTACTTTGTAATATCATTTTTTCAAAGAAGTTTAAATTTTAAATGAAAGTCTTCATGAAAGTAAATTTATAAAACATCTACCTTTATTCTTAAAAGAAAGGCTGTGATTAAATTGTTTTTTTAAATATTTTAATCTTTTAATTTCCACTTTTTTTTGTATATGCATATAAAATTTAATTTACCAACCAAATTACAAAAAAAAGGCAATACCCTTCCTTTCAATACACTATGGTAGGGGGTCAGGATTACCAAATTGTCATTTTTATTTAATAAATTAATAAGTAAACCAAATAAAAAAGATAATCAACAAACTTAAATTAATGGAATTCAGAATACTAACTTCCAATATCTTCTAATGTGACCAAATTCAAACAATACATTTGATATAGAATCATATTTTGAACTCATTCAAACAATTAATTTTTTTAATGATCACCTTTATACAGCAGCAAGGCCTAATGGCCCATTATTTAAATTTGATAATTATCTTTAATTAAAAATTAATTGTAAATTTAATAAAATTATATTAATGCTTGGAAATCCTTTATTTACCATATTTAGCCTCCTTACCTAATGATTTACTTTTCCTTGAACCTCCACATCTCACTTTACTTACCATCACCAAAAAAAATGTGTGAAGCTGATAGCAGGTTCAAATCCATATCTTTTATATATTTCAGTTCTTTTTCAGCTGAAATTATTCTTGGAAGGCCTTGTACTGAACACTGAGAATTCTAGCTTTCATGGCATCAAATCTGAGTTATCCTTGTGTCACAAATGGATTGTGGGATCGGCACCTGCTAGAAGGTTCCAGGTGTTTTTTGGGGTGCCTATTAATTAAATTTTGGTTGATCTGAAACTTAAATCCAAGATGATTAAACCTTTTTACAAGATTTTAATCCAAGAGAATCTCATGTTGTTTTATAGTTATCTTAAGAAGAATTCCAAATTTCTTCCACAACTCTATTCCCCAATCCAAAGTCAATAATAGATTTATGATTCAGGAAGTGTATTCCATGGCCTTTGACTAAAGCTGGTGAAAGAATTTAATGACCAGTAATGGGATTTATAAAACAGAAAATATCTGATTTAAGAAAATTAGAACTGTTTTTATTGACATGAATCTTGTTATATAATTCTCTAATGTTGATGATCATGTTAGAAAAAAAGATTAAATCATCTTAAAGCTATATCCATTCTATATCTTTCAAGTTTTGTATACCTAATTTAATGGCTATTTCATTATTATATTCAAAAGCTCAAATAAATTTTTTTTCAAATTGATTGGCCAAAACATATTTAAGGATCCTAATATTTTCCATCTTTCTAAATAATCCTTCATTTCACTAGAGTTATGTTTTTAAGAAAAAAATAAATACCTATTATTGGGGTAAGATAATATGTTTCTTCAAAATAAATTATGATAAAATCTTTCCAATATATTTTCCTTTTTCATAACCAGGTTTCCATCCAAGTCAAATCATAATACCTCCTAGCATATTTTATTTATTCAAATGTTGTTGAACTAAAGTCATCTTGTATAAAGTTAATATAAGATCTGACAATTTCTTGAAAACTTCATCATTAACTCTATCAAATGAATGAACCTCTAAAATGAATTGAAGTTTATAATGATTAATCACAATATTAACCAAAATACCTTTTCCAGTTGAAGTTATGTACTTGATTTTTTCAAGTAATAATTTTAGATAACTTTTTTTATTAAATATTTAAGTTTTATAAAAAATTCAGATTTTCCAGATGACCAAAGTATACTTGACACCATTGTTTCATTTGAATTAATTTTAATTTTTGATATGATACTCTGTTCTCCTCAGAAATTGTAGATTTTTCATCAGAAATATTATGTGATTCTTTCAAATATTTAATTGAAGAAATAAATGAGAGTGAATAACAGGATATATTTTTTGATGAGTTGATTTAAGAAAGGGTAGTAAATATGAAAGAGATGAAGAGGACATGGAAAAATTTTTCTGAAGGGAAAGAAATGAAAAAAAAGTCAGTACCACTATGCAATATAGGGGGTGGATTTGCTAGCAAGTCCTTAAACTGAACTCAGATAGAATTCAGGTGGAACTCAGACTGAACTCATACTGAACCCATACTGAACTATACTTGAAAACTCACCTAAAACTGTTCTTCTGAGTGGTGTTTATCCCTGATTGTATGGTTCCTTTATCCATAGCTCAATGTGTGTTCAATCTGTGGTGAGTTTGGGTCCAAGGTTGTGGACTTTCTAGCAAGTCCACCCCCCTCCCATATTGTGTGGTGTACAATTCTCAGAAACATCTTGGAAAAATTTCTGAGGCAAAGAAAGAGAAAAACTTACCCAAAACACTCAGAAAGCTTCAGGAAATATCCTGGTACTCGATCCAAAGAAATAATTTAAGGAAAAAAATCAAAAAAAGAGTCAGTTAAGTTTTTGGAAATGTCTCAAAAATGTTTCCAACGTGTTTCCAAGGCAAAAACAAATTTATCAAAAATCTTGGAAACAATCAGGAGAAATCCTGGTTATATATATCCAAAGTAACAAGAAAAAAGAAAAAGTTGTTGAAGTGCTTGGAAAAGTCTTGAAAAATTATTCTGACGCATTTCTGACGCAAAAAAATAACTTACCAAAAATGCTTAGAAAAATTCAGGAAAAATCCTGGTTCTGTTTCCAAAGAAATAAGAAAAAAAAGAAGTAATTAAAATGCTTGGAAATGTCTCGTAAATATTTCTGAAGTGTTTCCAAGACAAAAAAAACTTACCGAAAATTCTTGGAAACATCCTGATACTGTTTCAGAAGTAATAAGAACATAAAATGTCAGTAGAGCTCTGGAAAAGGCTTAGAAAAAATTTCCAAAGAATTTTTGAGGCAAAAAAAACTCCTCAAAAACACTTGGAAACAGTCAGGAAATTTCCTTGTACTGTTTCCAAAAGTAATATGAAAAAGTAAAACAAGGGGAAAAAATAAAACAAAATAGAAAGAAAATTTTGTAAGAGTAAGGAAAGGTAAAATAAATATTTGTAAGTACTAACCTGGGATAAGTGTAAGATGGACTATGATCAAAGAAGAAGAAAAAAAAGTAAGAAATTCACCTAGAAGGGGTGGAGAAAGCAAATAGAGAAAAGAAAGAAAAGAAGTGACAGATGATATTAGAAAACATGAGGGTGAAGGAACGAAAAGTATGATAATGGTAAGAAGAATAAAAATAATACACCTTGATGAAAGAAAATAATAATAAGTGAAGAGCATGATAGTGGGGGGAATCTGAAAAGAGAATTGCATCATGAAAGCACTATGATATGCATTTTGATATGTGTTATGAAATGCATTCTGAAATTGAGGGGTGTGTGCCAAGGATTGATTAGGGGATGGAGGTCAGTGTGTTGCATGTGACAGGGATGAGATTGGTAAGAAAGGGATGTTGTGTCCAAAATGTGGTTGTGAAAAATAATCAGGAAAAAAGTGCCAATTTTTGGTCATAACTAACTCTCATTTTTTAAATAAGTGACTTTTTTGAAAAATTTAAGTGCTGATTTACTTTGAGATCTTCACTTAAGTTAAGTACAGATTTTCCAGAACTGACACCCCCCCATTATGTATAATAAAAGGTGCTAAAAAAGGGTTCTTTTTAGAAATTTCACTCATCATATTTCTTGTAATAATATCTCTATAAGCCTTTGGCCACTCCTCAATCAATCTTTATTAGGGGGTCTCAAGCCTTACTAAATATGACACAAAAAAGGTACCACACCTGCCATCAAAAATTGAAATAACCCTACCCTTAACAGATTAATTTCAATAGCATATTTTTTACCAAATATGTCTTATTTTGGGTTAAAAAATGCATCAAAACACTTCCATTCTTCATCATGATTAGTCAGCACTAGGTACAAAAATGCCAACAACCAGATTGTTTTCCACTCATTACTTAAGGGCTTATTAATTTGAGTGAGAAATGTGACCTACCATCTCTTAATCATTCCAATATTCATACACTTACAATTGATCTTCTTCACTTCTTCTTCATTTTTGATCATTGTCATATGAATCTCCCCAGTTCCCCCTTTTTCTTTGCTTTGGATCAGCTACCAGACTCAAAATTGCATTATATTTGTATTATTATATCTCAATATGATATCTCATCCTCTCATATTCTCTCACTTTCACAGGAACATATGGTTTGGATTGTAAAATCTGAAGTCCCTACTCATTTTGGTATTTTTATTGATGATGGAGGAATTAAAGGTCTAACTGCCAATTATGGTAATGAGGTGTTAAAGGAGAAAACTGGTATAAAGCGGTTTTCTGGTAGATGAAATAACTCTAGAGATATTATTTTTAAGAATTTAAGAATATAGGTTAACAATCTCTGCATCGAAAATTCCTTTTTGTGTTCCTGAATTGGAAATTCCGGGTCATGTGATGTGAAAGGAGGGAAGGATTATGACAAAGAAAAAATCAATAAAATTCAGTCATGTAATTATCCAATAGAAGCCAAGTGGGAATATTTTAGCCTAGGTATTCCCAGGGCTGAAATAAGATAAACTTAATGGCATTAAGCTTATCAGTAAAAATTATGGTTATAATACTTATATATATAGTTATTCTGCTTATATATATATTTATTACACTTTTGTATGAATTATTTAAGTTTAAATAGCTTATCTATAGCTCTATAATACTTATTAAGATGCTAATGTAACCAAACTATATTTATATTAAGTGATATTAAGTAACTAGAAACATACATAAGCTTATATGTATGCATAAACCTCATATTTAGTAAAATTTGTAGTTATATAATGTATATATAGGTCAATATGTGGGTTTAAACCTATAAATATCCTATGAGCTTTATTTTTCTGCTTATTTTAGGTCATATGGATGTATTCAATGGACTAAAAATGCTTGCACAAGCATATACACCTTTTCCAGGCGCATATATCCAGTTGGGCAACTTAATCTGCTTCCTTTGATGGATTATCACCAATTTATGGGTTGGGATATGATTACTGGCCTAATATGGATGCTAGGGGATGTTTTTGGGGGCTTGGAAAGTTGATTTGGTTCCTTTATTTTCTTTGCGTTTCATTCTATAATCTTTGGATGAGTTATTTTACCTGTTTCTATATGGTATCTGCTTTTATCTGTTTTCTCTATTTATGGTATGGGTTAATGATATCACTAATTGTGATAGAAGGTCCTTAATGGAGATCTGGGTGTTAAAAATTCTTGAAGTGAGGTTCATGGGGAGTTTATGGGCCCTCACAGTGCTTTAATTGCCAGGGGTAGCAGTGACATCATCTGGATTCAAGGTTTGTGCACTCTGATGGATTTTGGTATAAGTAAGGGAGGATATGACCAGTTATTGGACATCACTTACTTACTAAAGCTTAAATAAAAATTATAAAATAAATAATATCATATAAAAATATATCTTAAAGAATTTATAAATTGATATTATATTTATATTAGCTATAAATATATTTTGTTAACCTATTTTCCACTACTAGCACACACCAAACTAAATATTGTGAGTTAACAGTAAGCATAACTATTTTATTAGTCTTCCCCTAAGGTTTAATCACCAAATAATTTATCAATAGGTAGTTTTTCAATTAATATTACTAGTAAATCATACTTAGATACTGTCACGTGCCACGTGACACTTGAGGCGAAATCAACTCATTAAATCAATAATATCGAGTCCTAAATCTATACTCGAAGCGCAGAAAGCAATTCTCCATAGCAACTGCGATTTTCCTTTGTGTACTTACTATTTAACTGCGCTAGCCTAAACTCTAAATCTAAATTAATCAATCTCCCAATGAGGTACCTTGATCCTTTTCAATAAGCGACGCACAGCGCTAGGTTCAACGAAATAGTACAGTAGTAGTTTTTTTCATTAAAGTTTTGTTAATTAATTAAAAAGGGGTAAATTGAGCATGGACGGATATTTAGTGAAGAGGGCCTAAGTGTTTGTTAGTAATGGTCAATGGAATGGGAATGGTGCGATGGAAGGGAGGTCAATGCGAGGAGGAACAAAGGATATAAAAGGAGTTGGGTATTTGGTTCTATATTCCTTAGAATTAAATTATAATATCGTATTTACATTAATAGTGGTAAATCCTTAAAAGTTAAATCATTGTTATTGTATCTTTCTTTTACTTTCTCAATATTCATTTCTAAATCCTAAATCTTTGCTTATTGAGTTTCCAACCCTTCGTGAGATTTTAAGAATTATTATTACCTTGGAACTAGTTTATAATTCTTCTCGAACGAACCTCGAACCTATAGCTATTACTTCGAGTGACCTTCGAATCATTTCCTCGAATCATTCCTCTGTGCTTCGAAGAAGTTTCTAAAATCCCTCATCTCACTTACAGGAACATCCTCCACCTTGTGCGTAGGTCGTCTGGTGACAGTATAATTTAATTCTCCGTAGTTCTCATTCTTTGCAATACTACGTCCTTTTAGGTGTTTCTAAAATTTTAAATGGCACCTGTTCAACGCACTCCTCCTACGGGCGCTACTACTAGAGCTCGCGCTAGAGGCAGGCCAACAGCCACAAGGTCTGTTTCTCGCACTCACTCTTTGGAACCACTCAACCTTAGGGAACGGAAACATTCAGTTCAATCTGTAGAAGACATTCCACAAGATTTTGAGGATTCTAGTGATGAAGAAGACGGAGAGGATACAATGCATGAGGCACCATCCGCCCCTGCCAATCACCCTTCTGGCCAATCCTCAGAACCGGGACCATCTAACTCTCTGGAAGATTTCATGAAACTCTTCATGAAAACCTTTTCAAATCCAACATCTTCAGAGGGATCTAAGTTCAAAACTCCTTCTATTAAATCTCCTGACAAATTTGACGGAGATCACCCTGACAGATTGCGACCCTTCTTGCAAACCTGCAAGCTACTGTTCCATAATGACCCTCGAACCATTAACAGCGACCAATCAAAGGTTGTTTACGCTTCTTCATTCCTAGCCCGAAAAGCAGCAAGATGGTTTGAACCTTATCTACTCATGCTCTCTTCGACAGAAACCCACTTACTTATCAATAATTGGGAAAAGTTTGAGGACCAACTTTTTACGTTGTTTGGGGACCCTAATGAAACGGACAACGCGGAAATTGAACTTGATTTTCTTCGCATGAGTGATAATGGTAAAGCTTCTGAATATATCTTGAACTTCAGAGCACTTCAAACTTGAGTAGGTTGGAATGATGCTGCCCTTAAGTATCATTTCAAGAAAGGACTTCCTTCGAGGATTCTAGATCAATTAAATCTTCACGGTCAAAAAATGACTACTTTAACGGACTTAATGGATCAAACCCTCGAACTTGAGGGCGTTTATCAAGGACGACTTCAACATCGTCGATATGCCAACAAATCTCAAGGCCTAAATTTTAAATCGGGACCTTCTTCACACCCACGACCAAATCAATCCTCCTCGACTCAACCCAAACCCAATAAGGCAAAGGATAAACCTCGACCAAAAGGCTCGACCCCAGGCAATATCAGCAAAGTACTGGATCCTAAAGGGGAACTTAAAGAAGCTGAGAGGAAGAGACGAGCTGATAATGGGTTATGTATGTATTGTGGGGGTAGGCACAAGTTGGAAGACTGTGTAAAGTTGAAGGAAAGAGAAGGTACTAGTTCGAAGTCAAAAAACTAGTAGATAGTTTACTTGTGTGCAAAGCAAACTATCTTATCTCTCCCAGTGCACAGAAACTCCATGTCTTAAGGACTGGAGTTGCCTTAAACTGCTTGAGATTCATTCTTTTTAAGGAGGATATCCCCTTCAGTTGTCTTATAGACTCTGGAGCTTCAATTTCTTTTGTTAGTTTATCTTTTGCCGAGAAGCTTCAACTAACATTTACAGATATCGATCGAACTCCCATCTATTTGGTCGAATCAGAGGAACCCAAATATTGGGTAAGTAAGAAAGTTTTATGGGTTTTCAACTTTCCAAACTTTCCCCCCTTTGAGTGGGAATTATCAGTCTTGGACGCCCCAAGGATGGACGATACCATTCTTGGCCATGACTTTTTAACGCATTGGAATCCCGAAATTGATTGGACTAGGGGATTGATCACCCCACGCTCTAAGTATATTTCTGATTCTTCAATGCAGGTCAATAGGGAGTTAAACAACCCGCCTGACAACGTCCTGCTAGAGGACAAGTCTCTGCCAGATGACTTGCAAGCATCTGTACCTTCTTTAAATGAGCAATTGGCTAACCCTTCTAGCTCGATGACTTCACTCAAAGAGGATTTAAATTGCCTCGAAGTAATTGAATTCTGCTCTCTCAATACAGGTATCCCCTCGACAGATTCTCTCGAAGATGAAGAGGACGACCAAATAAATGTTGAAGCCATCAAATCAACTCTACCGGAAATCTACCACAATTTCCTCGATGTTTTCTCAATCCGCAAGGCCGATAAGTTACCACCTCATTGACCCTACGACCATCAAATAGAGTTAATTGGCCCAGTACCTCCGGCAGGTCCTGTCTATTCTTTATCGAAGGACGAATCTCAAGTTCTTCGAGACTACATTGCAGAGAATGTAGCCAAATGTTTCATCAGAGCCAGTAAATCTCCAACCGGCTCCCCTGTCCTCTTTGTAAAAAAGAAAGACGGTAGTCTTAGGTTGTGTGTTGACTATAGAAAGCTCAACACAGTCACTAAGAAGAATGCATATCCTGTTCCTCCTATGTCATTACTTCTTACCCTTTTCAATGGTGCTAATTTCTTTTCTAAAATTGATCTTAGAGGCGCTTACAATCTTATTTGAATTGCGGAAGGTCATGAACCACTGACTGCAATGCGCACTAGATTTGGTAGTTTTGAATTATGTAACGCACCTTCAACTTTTCAAACTTTTGTTAATGATATCTTTCAAGATGTTGTTGAACAATTTGTAGTCGTCTATTTAGACAATATTTTAATATTCTTGAAAACACTGGATGAACATATTCATCATGTTCGACAGATCCTAAATCGTCTTCGAGATCATTGTCTCTACGCCAAGCATAATAAATGCGAATTCCACCTCAAATCAATTGATTTTTTGGGTTTTACGTTGTCCACTGACGGTTTAGTCATGGATGATAAGAAAATCCAGAAAATCCTGGAATGGCCTGAGCCCAAAAACATTAAATCACTCCAAGGATTTTTGGGTTTTGCAAACTTCTATAGAAGATTTATTAAAGATTACTCTAAAACTATTTCCAATCTTACTTTTCTTCTTAGAAAAGATATTCCTTTTGTTTTTACTTCTACAGCACGAAAGGAATTTGAAGCACTAAAAACAGCGTTCACCACAGCCCCGATTCTTCGACATTTTGATCCTTCTGCCTCGACAATAGTTGAGACAGATGCGAGCGATTATGCTATTGCAGGGGTCATCTCCCAATTAAATCCTGAAACAAATTTGTTTCATCCTGTTGCTTTTGAGTCACGCAAACTCATAGCCGCAGAATTAAATTATGAAATTCATGACAAAGAGCTTTTAGCTATTATCCATTGTCTTAAAAAATGGCGTTCTGTTCTCCTCAGCCTAGATAGTCCTTTTAAAATTTTAACAGATCATAATGCTTTGAAATACTTCATGTCTTCTAAAGTGTTAACCAGGCGTCAAGCCAGGTGGGCTGAATTTTTGTCTGAATTTTCTTTCTCTATTTCCTATCGCCCAGGAAAAAACTGCATTGTCCCAGATATCTTGTCACGTCGGGACGACGTTTACCCACAGCGGGGGGACGCATTTGCTGACAAGAACCCAGCAAATGTGCAATCAATCTTCAACAAATCAATGTTAACGACTCATCAACTTAATTTGATGACAACTCAATCTTTTCAAAATCCACTATCCTACATCCTCGAAGCTCAGTCAAAGGACGATTATTGTTTAGGGTTAATAGACAAAATACTCTCAAAGCAAGGGGCCAAAAGATTTAGTATTGAATCAGGTCTATTAGTCTTCGAAGGTAGAGTAGTCATACCCAACAACAATGAGATAAAATTATGGATTTTCAACAGTCGACATGATTCTCCATTAGCTGGTCATTTTGGGGTTGATAAAACCTACCAGTTAATAGCAAGGGATTTCTTCTGGCCAGGTATGACCAGGGAAATCAAGGCCTATATAAAAGCTTGTTACAAATGTAATAGGAATAAGGCTCCCCGTCACCGGAAGCATGGGTTTCTTCAACCACTTCCTATTCCCTCTAAACCTTGGGAATCTTTATCGATGGATTTCATTTCTCAACTTCCTATTTCTAATGATTTTGATGCTATATTAGTAATAGTAGATAGATTCTCAAAAATGTCTATTTTTATTAAAACCACTACTACTGCTACAGCAGAAGATTTGTCAAAATTGTTTCTAGAATATGTATTTTTCAAACACGGCTTACCAAATGATATTATTTCAGATAGAGGCTCATTGTTTGTATCCACATTCTGGACCCAACTGTGTCGACAACTCAATATCACGAGGAATCTCTCCACGGCCTATCACCCTGAAACCGATGGTCAAACAGAAAGAGTTAACCAAATCCTCGAACAATATCTTCGAATGTATGTCAGTTACCAACAAGACAATTGGACCACATGGTTACCATTGGCCGAATTTGCTTATAATAACTCGACTCATTCTTTGACACGACAATCTCCCTTCGAAAACATTTATGGATGACATCCTCGATTCAACTCAATCCATGTAGGAACTAATCATCCTGCGGAACATTATCTTCGAACTATATCAGGACTCCAAGAAGAACTTAAAACAAATTTGGAATCAGTGATTCAAAGATATAAGGAACAGGCCGACAAACATCGACAATCTGCTCCTTCCTTTAAACCAGGCGACAAAGTATGGCTCGATGCACGAAACATTTGAACAACAAGACCATCAAAGAAACTAGCTGAAAAGCGCTTGGGACCATTCGAAATCGACTCTGAAGTCTCTAAAACTGCATTTCGACTCAAGTTACCTCCTAAATGGCAGGCGATTCACCCTGTTTTCCATGTATCTCTCCTGGAACTGGCTCGAGAAATATACCCAGGCAAGAACCAACCCCCTCCAGAACCGGTAGAAGTAGAAGATCATCTAGAGTGGGAAGTAAGTCGTATCCTTGATTCAAGAATACGCAAGGGGAAACTTCAATACCTCGTGGAATGGGAAGGCTTCCTCAATGACTCAGACAAAACATCCTGGGAACCAGCCATCAATGTTTCTAACGCTCCTGAACTCCTAAAATCTTTTCATTCGAAATATCCTTTAAAACCAAAACCTTAAAATTTCTTTATTTAAAATTTTCTTTTCTTTTTCTTTCTTTCTTTAAAATCTAAAAAACCTCTTAAATTTTTTAGCCTTGTTTTCTTCTTTCTCTCTTCTTTTCTTTCTATAAAATTTCCTCCAAAACCAACTAAAATTAAAATCAAAATTAAAATTAAATACAATAAAATAAAATAAAATTAAATTAAAATTAAAATTAAATAAAATAAAATAAACAGAATAAAACATTAATAATAAAATAAAAATAAATCTCTCTAAATATTTTCTTTCTTTTCTTTTTAATTCTTTAAATACATTCTTTTCTTAAATTTAAAATTCTCTTTAAAAATTTCTCTTCCAAAAAATTTATTCTCTCTTTAAAAAAAAAAAAAACTTTCTTTCCTTTGAATCATCAAATCTTGTATGACACGACCATTTCCTCGAACTTAACTTCAACCTCTAAATCTCCCTATAATAATTCTTCGAAACAAATAAATCTTCTTTTCAATTCTCTTAAATTCTAAATTCTGTTTTTTTCTTTTCTTTCTTCTTCCTCTCTTTTCAACTAAAATTTCTTAAAAAAAAAAAAAAAAAATTTAAAATCCTCAATTTAACAAACTCATCTCAATCACAAAACCGTTTCTTTTTCTCTCTCTTTTCTTACATAAAAATTTTCCTTTTTTTAAAAAAAAAAAAAAAAAAAAAACACTAAAACTTCCTTCAATTAAAAACAACCTTTTTTCTTTCTTTAAAATCCTTCTTTCAAATTCTAAAATTTTTTTATTTAAAACTTCTTTTTTCTTTTTTTTTCTCTTCTTTTTCTCTCTCTCTCAAATCTTATAAAATTAACAACATTCACCTACAAAAAAAAAAAAAATAATACTAATAATAAAATAAAATAAAATAAAAAATAAAATTAAAATACAATTTTTTTTCTCTACTTCTTTACATCTCCTTTTCTTTTCAAATCTTTTCTTTTAACTTCTCTCGAACCAATCTTTTCATTTTTTCCAAAACTACCCTTATTTCCTTCCTGCATTTCTCAAATACCTCCTCCTCTCCTACCGGAACCACCTCTCCCATCTCCAATAGCTCCTCTGCCACGTCGAAGGAAGCAGCGTCAATAATAGCGTCGACCTCCCCACATAGTTCTTCCACGAACCTTACTCGTCAACCTTGACGAGGTTTCTTCGACCACACCTGGTCAAGGGTGTCTTCGGCCTCTTCAACTACTTCCGTGGCTGGAGGGTTTACCTCAGTTGGTATAACCGGTGCAGGCTCCGCAATCAGCTCTTCAAGGTTATTCGATGTCTAAAACAAAAAACTCATCAGTAACTTCATCCTTAAAATAAACAGATAAAAACTTACCTCGAAGATGGGGTCAGGCTCTAGAAATAACCTGGGCGCCACTTCGACCTCTACCTCTCTCTCTTCCTCATCGTCCTCGATGACCACCCGTCGTTTCTTGGGTGCCCACCCTGGAACAGGGACTTCATCTTCATCCTCCTCCACCAATTCGTCGACCTCTTTGTCGACACCTCGCTTAGAACTCGTGGCCTGGGTTACCCAGGTTGAGATCTCGTTGTTCAACTCCTTATCATTTTCCCCCACCGATTGTTCATCTTCGATCGAGACATCCCAAATGTCTTCGACCACCTCTTTGGTCTTCGGAACTACCCAAAACTTATTTTTTGTAAATCGTTTTTCGATTTCCGCGTTCTTCGTCAACGCATTGCACGCCACTCGCCGCCAACGGCAAAACTCGCATTTCTGGAGAGGGCCTCGAGTCGCCGTACTTTCGACACAAAAATATTCCATGCTTTCACAAGCCGTGCAAGTCTGTGAAAACTGTTGTGTGATTATTCCCCCATCCGCTTTAGGGTGTGGAGGCGTGGGTGTGGGAGTAGGGCAGTTCATTATAAAATAAGTAATTAAGAGGTGAGGGGAAAAAGTATTAGACAAGGGAAATTAGTGTGGGAAGATGGCTCAAGCTCAACGGAGTTTGCCTTTTTTATACCCGGGCATCTGTCAGGCGCCACGTGACACTCGAGGCGAAATCAACTCATTAAATCAATAATATCGAGTCCTAAATCTATACTCGAAGCGCAGAAAGCAATTCTCCATATCAACTGCAATTTTCCTTTGTGTACTTACTATTTAACTGCGCTAGCCTAAACTCTAAATCTAAATTAATCAATCTCCCAATGGGGTACCTTGATCCTTTTCAATAAGCGAAGCACAGCGCTAGGTTCAACGAAATAGTACAGTAGTAGTTTTTTTTTCATTAAAGTTTTGTTAATTAATTAAAAAGGGGTAAATTGAGCATGGACGGATATTTAGTGAAGAGGGTCTAAGTGTTTGTTAGTAATGGTCAATGGAATGGGAATGGTGCGATGGAAGGGAGGTCAATGCGAGGTGGAACAAAGGATATAAAAGGAGTTGGGTATTTGGTTCGATATTCCTTAGAATTAAATTATAATATCGTATTTACATTAATAGTGGTAAATCCTTAAAAGTTAAATCATTGTTATTGTATCTTTCTTTTACTTTCTCAATATTCATTTCTAAATCCTAAATCTTTGATTATTGAGTTTCCAACCCTTCATGAGATTTTAAGAATTATTATTACCTTGGAACTAGTTTATAATTCTTCTCGAACGAACCTCGAACCTATAGCTATTACTTCGAGTGACCTTAGAATCATTTCCTCGAATCATTCCTCTGTGCTTCAAAGAAGTTTCTAAAATCCCTCATCTCACTTACAGGAACATCCTCAACCTTGTGCGTAGGTCGTCCGGTGACAGATACTAGCATACACTGAAAATTGGGGGTCTTTCTTTAATTGTTACTTATTACTTTGTATAAGCCTTAGAATGTGATTTTTACTCTAGTATGGATCATATAAACTAAATATTTGGGTCTTACGAATATTAGTGGCTCATCATAACTCAGTGATGTGGAAAAGAACCCTTATAATAATTGTACAAATTTTACAAAATAAAAATTAGGTATTTACAGTAGTAACTGTGCCTAATATAAACAAAATCTCACTTGTTATTTGGTCACCTTTATGACACCCAATTATAATTATTATATGGTTAAATCTTGGTAATCTAATTATTCACCCTTATTAATGTCTAGTTAAACCTATTATTTAATCTTTAACTGATTTTTCAGATAATTATTATATTTTATTTAAATAAATAGGATATAAATTGAGAGTAAGCTCCAGAACTTTAATTAGTATTTATATTAGTAATATTTTTTAGCTACTGATTAACATAAAGGTTTTCTCTTTTTTAGGCGTAAAAAAAAGTTATTTCAGACATTGTGAGTGCTCCACGGGACAAGGTAAGTGATAAAACTTCTTTTGATACCAAGTCTAAAGCTAAAAACAATCTACCAGGACATCATTATAGAAGGTCAGTCTTACCTTCAGCCAGACAAAATGAGCATGGAAGAAAAGAAAGCCCTCATATAAAAGATATCTATAAAGAAGACATCACCTCCTCTTCAGGATCAACTGTCGCACTTCGCAAAATAAGTTCTAAATCTGGAGGATTCAAAATCTTCTATCATAAAAGAGGTGGAAAAGGTGGAAAACAACTGCTGGATAGGACTCCAGCAACTAAACCAAACTCTGGAAGAGCTGAAGGGAATACAGCTAAACTAGCCACACTTTACCAAATAAGGATCAGGTCAGTCTCAGGAAAAGATTTTGGTAGAGAAACAGAAATTTAATTGGTTTCACTAATGGTGGGACAATCACGACTGCAACAGGGATGCACCCCCTCATCAGACCAATTCAGCTCACCCTTAAAAGCAAAAGTAAAAGCACCAAGAACTAGGGCTTTCTCCTATCCCTTGGTAAGTAGATTGCCTTCTCAGATTACACATAATACTTATTATTAAAATTAAGGTAATATAATTCATGTGAAATCTGTCCAAAAAATTGAGGAGGACTTGAGAAAATTGGGTTTTGATGTAGATAAACTTGATTTATCTTTTGTTAATAACAATAGTACTATTTATAATAATAATACAGTTAACCCTCAGTTTCCAACACTTATTAGTGAGTCGAGAGCTTCAAAAAATATTGAAGCATGTGAGAAGGAATATTTTGAGTATTTTGACAAAAATCCAACTGTTTATAGAATTCTTTGAGCATCTTGGAATAGAATATCTAAGTTTGAGGAACAGGCATTTAAGCTCACAAGTGAAACAATTTTGTACTTAAAATTGAATATTTTTCAACTGGCAACAAGAAATAAAGAATTAGAGAAAGAAAAATTGGCTCTAACTCTTAAATATTATTCCTCAAGTAATAAATATAGTGAGCTTTCAAACAAATTCTGTGAGTTAGAAAAATTTTATGAAGCACATTTATTAAAGTATGAATCAAGAACAAAGTTATCTTTTGCACAATCAAATTAAAATAGTTCTGATTTGTTACAAAGATTAACTAAGGATGTAATTAAAACTTCCAATCTACTAATGAATCAGGAAAATCATAAGTATACACAGTATAAAAATAATCCTTTCATTTGCAAAAAGGTATCTTAACTGTTACCATTGCCACCAAAAATAAAAACATCTGGTAGAAGTGTCAAATATGAAAGAACAAATTTTTGTCACAAATCAGTGCAAGAGGGAATACAAGACCATTTATCTAAAGTTAATGAATTATTGAATTTTCCCAGGATTAGTGAGAATAAATCCAATCAGAAGAATTGGCCAAAAATTGAGCAGTACCCAACTTATGATGGGGAATCCAGCTTTGATTGGCAACATTTTAATCAAATAATTGACAATTTAGAATTCTCATATAAGTTACCAGATGAAGAAATAAAATTAAAAATAATTTCATTATTTAAGGATGTTGCTTTATTATGATTTGAAGCTGTATTAAGTGAGGGTAAAGATTCTCTCGGTCTGAATGGAAACAACTAATTTAAAAAAAATGTGGAGTTGTCACCGGCAACCTACGCACAAGGTCGAGGGTGTTCCTGGAAGTGAGAAGGAGAGAGGAGTTTAGAAACTTCATCGAGACACAGAGGAAATGTTTGAGGAAGTGATTCAAAGATGACTTGAAGGAAGAAATACTTTTTTGAGATATGTTCGAGGAGAATTCTAATATAATTTAAAGGTAATGTTAAAATTCTTAAAATCTCACAAAGGGTTGGAAACTCAATCATCAAAGATTTAGGATTTAGAAATGATTACTGAGAATATAAGGAAAGATACAATAATAATGATTCAACCTAAAGCTTTACCACTATTAACTATATATACATTATATAATTTAATTCTAAAGAATGTCGAACCAAAATCCCAACCCCTTTTATATCCTTTACTCCTCCTCGCATTGACCTCATACCCATCCATTATTCAGCACACCACAGACCATTAAAAATACATCCATTACACCTGGACCCTCCCCACTAACATCTGTTAACCCTTTAATCCTCCACTATCCATTCCATCCATGCTCACTACCCCTTTTAATAATTCACAGACATTTAATAAACCTTTTAGTGCACAATTACATTGACTATTGCTCTGTGCGTCGCTTATTGAAGAAAATACTGAGACACACTATTGAGAGATTGACTAATTTAGATTTAGAGTTTGGACTAGCACAGTTGAATAGCGAGTACACAAAGGAAAGTCGCAGTTGCTATGGAGAATTGCTTTCTGCACTTCAAGTATGGATTTAGACCTCTGTATTATTGATTTAATGAGCTGCTTTTTCCTCGAATGTCACGTGGTGCGTGACAGGAGTTTCTAAATTCAGACTAACTCAGAAATAATTATATAAGAATAAAAGGTATAATCTGTTGAATGGTGACAAACCTATGGTATTTAATGAATTTACATAAAATATCAAAAGCCATTGAGCCAAATATAGATTTTAACTTATGGAAAGATAAAATAATATATAAATTACCTATATCTGTCCGAGAAATTGGTGTAGCTAGAACAATAAAGGTTAGTGAATACTCTGAGTTTATTAATATTTTAAATTAAATACTATTAAGCCATAATTAAGAATCAAGGTATACCACTTATAAACAAAATAACGGACCTGTGAAGAATAAGAATTAAAAAGCACTGCAGGAAAAGCAGAAAAAACCCTGTGCACCTGTAGTACCTAAAAAGTATGAGACAAATACTTATTTTAAGTGTAATAAGCTTTGGGTTAAAGGTCACAAATTTGAAAAAAATATAAATTTTGTTGAAAATCAGCATGAATCTGAAAATGAAACAGAAAAAAGTAAAGTTTCAAGTGATTATGACAGTAATATCTCATATAGTGATGAAAACGAGGTCTGTATGTTGGTAGATGATTTTTCCATCTTTGAAAATCCAATATTAAGTGTGGACTCAGATATATCATTAATGAATTTTGAAGATACTGAAATCATTAAGGATATACAAGCTGAAAACTTAAGAATGAAACCTATCATTGTTCTAGCAATGATTTCTGGAGATACTGTAAGTATATTACTACATACAGAAGCTTCTGGTTCTGTTTTTTCTGCATATACATTACAGAAAACTGATAGTGATTATAAGTCAAAGCTTGAACACATTCAAAGTAAACATTGCAGAGGGTTGGGATCAGTACTACATCCAATTTGTAGTTACAAAGCTGCTGTTTTATTTAAACATCAACATGGTCATGTTAGAGTAGCTTGTGAATTTGAAGTAATGGATAATACTGATTATAGTAGCTTTTTTATCATTGGAAATGAAAGTCTGACAAGGTTTAGTGTGAAATAAGACCCTGCTAATAATAATTTTACAATTGGCATGAATGTTAAAAGAAAATTTAAAATAAATTCTTTTAGCACAGTCTTACACATTGAGTCAGTAATGGATATTCCTTGCAAAGGAAGAGAAATCCATGAGATGGAAATTTTTGAAACAGAAATTTCAAAAGAATCATTAGGCATTCAGATAAATGAGCCTGAAAGGAAAATTTTTTTTGGACTTAATTAAAGCATTTCAAATGGGACCAATGAGCTTAGCCTTGTAAATGATCATGAGATCAAAATTAGTTTAACCTGTGAAATGGATAATATTCCTTCTAGTTTTAAAAAGAAACCATACCCTTCTTCACTAATGAAGAGGAAAGACATAGAGGATAATGTAAAGATGTTTTAAACATGAACATTATTGAAAAGGTTGAAACTACACCAAAATATTGTGTGATATCACCAGTATTAATTTCTTATGAACAAGATAAAGAAAGACTGCATGGTGATTATAGAGCATTAAATACATTTACAGTAGATGATATTTACCCCTTACCAAGTAATGCCTCTATACATACTACCCTTAAAGGTGCTAAGTATATAAGTTTCCTAGATGGAAATAAAGGGTACCATTAAATTCCTGTTGAAAAGAATTCAAAGAACTTTTTTTTGATAACAACACATATGGGAATTTATAAATATTTCAGGATGCCATTTAGGCCAAAAAATTCTCCTTCAGTTTTTCAGAAGTTAATACACCACGCAATATGGGGGGGGACTTGCTAGAAAGTCCGCAACCTTGAACCCAGATTCATATTAAATTGAGCACATAATGAGGCAGTGATTAAAAAACCAACAATCAAGCTTGGAACCTCTCTGAAATAAACTCAAAGACAAGTTGAATACTTATTGAAGCACAGTTGATCATTATTTCAAAAAGTCTTGTAATATGACTTACTCTAGTTATAAAAGGAATATTGATATGAGTGAAGTTCATAACATTAACAGACTGGAAAATGCATAAAATTTTAAAAATTATGTGCCTCTGATTTATTAATTCATATGTAATAGTAAATTTCTCATGTAAATAAAATCAAAAGCTTTTTTACATCTTCATATAAATTTGTGGAGCTATCAATATATAGAAAAATTACTTAATATCATAATAAGTTTTTGAGGAGAAAATATGTAGTTTACTGATATTTTTTATTGGATTTCATCATTAAAAGTTTTGTAAATATATATATTTATTCTAATATTATGATCAGGAATTATCAATTTTTTCAAGCTTTAAAATATTTTTGAAAGCTAAAAATTTCTTTCAAATATAATTAAAATACATTAATTTAGAGGCATCATTTACTTAATTAGTAAATATCATTTTTTTAATAAAGTGGAAAAATGATATGGTCTCTATTATTTTTAAATAATAAATTTCCTTCTTCTTCAATAAATCAAAATATTAAGGGTGGAACTTTATGATGATGAACTATATGTCTAATAATTAGTACACTAGAATTTGGGTTTTTTTTTTAGTTTCAGGATATAGCCCATTCCTGCTCCTTTTTATGTTATATATATATATATATATATATATATATTATTTACTTTATTTTAAAATTCTCCTTCCATATTTTTTCCTTCGATTTCTGGACCATATCATGTTCTTCCCCTATTAATTCTTCCCCCTTATGCTCATTTTAATTCTCTCTTACCTGTTATATTTCATCTCCACACTTTGTGGTTGCCTCTCCAGAAATCTCCATCCCGCCTCCCTTGAACTCACTCCTTTCACTCCCTTCTCCACCCTCTTTTACTCCCTTTATAGTGAAAGAGGTAAGGTAGAAAGTAAAAGGGAGGAGTTTGAAAGTGTGGGGGGTGGATTGTATTGAAGAGCGATAGAGTCATGGTGTGAAGAAAAGAGGTGGGGAAGTTAGAAAAAGAGGTGGTGTGGGATAAAAAAGGTTAGCAAGGGGGAGGATGTGGTAGTGAGTGGGGTATGGTGGTGTGGACTGGGAGCCCAAAGGGTGTGGTGGGGTAATGTGGCAATTGGAAGGAGTGGGGTGGGGTGGAAAGAGGAAAAAGTAAGAGTTAGAAGGGTCAATATTGGAGATAAAGGGGTGAAATGGGCTGAAAAGTGAAAGGGAAGAGGATGGAGTGTGAGAGAAACAGGTGAGGAAGGGTGAGAAGAGTAAAATTTCAGGTTTGAAGGCATCAAAAGCAAAACAAAGTTAAAAGGATGATGAGAAAAAGGAAAGGGGAGGGAATTGAAATGAAACAGGTGAAGAGTCAGAAAAGTATGTACAAAGGGGTCAATTTAGTATAAAATAAGGTGGTGATAAACAGAACATAAACTATATCTTTCAGCCAAAGGATAGAGTCCACCCTGAAATAATATGTTGTTTTGCTTCCACTTATAAAAACAATACTTAAACCTGTTGTATGGCTATTTTACATCCTTAATCAATTAAAAACACACATATATTGGCTTTTTGTAATAAATACTTGTATTCAAAGTAGAAGAATTATAAAAATATAAAAACTAGCCATAAAGCCCTAGTACATTTTATAAAAAATCATTTTATGGATTAATTGTGATAGTTATACATAAGATAAAAAAATGAATTTTACAGGAAAATTTTAGAAAAAAATTGAAAAATGGAAAAAAGCGCCTATGATATTAAAAATAATAATCTCTTTTCTATATTATGAGGTGAAATTATTTATCCTTTAATTTAATATAAAATGCTATTGGTGAGATGAAAAATAGCTATGGCTTTCCTTATAGAGTGAAGATGAGACTTGAAAAAAAAATTAATTGCTATATTTTACCTTTTATATTTTTTTATTTGTTCTATAATTAATAGGGGGTATCAGTGTTGACCAATCCGCAATTAAATTAATTGCAGAAAATAATCTGCATACCCCAATTATCTTCCGCAATTATTTTTGCTAATAATTGGGTTATTAGACACTTTACGTGTCAAGGTTCACCTCTTATCCGACATTTTTTTACTCAATTTTCCATAAACACATCTTGGACAACTTTCTAGATATCCCAGCCTTCTACCTTGCTGCGCACTTCCATTCTCATCCCATCCTGTTCATTCTATCCGCTCAGAATTTCTCCCCATTTCATCTATTTGATTCTTCTCCTTTTCATCTCGCTATCTCATCTGCTTGTTTCTGCTCCTTTTCATCTTCATTTATAATAACATGCCTCGTCATCCTAGATCTTCTCAAAGGCAGCCATCACCCAGTTGTTCTTCAATTCCCACTACTTCCTCTTTCCCCCGCTCAGCTGAGAAATCAAAGACCGTTCAATTAAAAAAAGATGAACATCTCATTCTTATCAACTGGCTGAAAACCAAATCTAACTATGATTCTTGTTTTGGTAATGAGTATGCCACTAAAATAGGACGGCCCCCGCATCAAAAGTTAATGGCTATCTTCTAATGGCAAATGAATTACACAATAAGACCAAGGGAAGGATTGATCTTTTGCCTAAACAGATGTCTGAACGCTTCAAGAATTACCGAGCAAAATACAAGAAGGCAAAGGCTCTTTCATCTTCCACTGGTTTTGGGATTACCGACAATGATATAACTAAGGGCATAAAATCCATAGACAATAAACTTGATTCTTTATGTCCTTACTTTAAAGAGATGGATGCAATTTTTGGAGAGCGAGCTGATGTTAATCCTGTAAACATGTTGGATGGAGAAGATCCTATCTCCGATTATGATGTCAAAGCAAATCTTTTCCCATCCTCTTCCTCCACTCAAGCCTCCCCTCATTTGAATGAGACATATCTAAATAGCTTTTCTGTAGATCCTATAGGTGATTTAACCCAACCAAATCTAACTCAGGTCTGTTTCTTTTTTCTTTTATCTTATCAATTCTATTTTTATTTACTTATCTTTTTCTTATTTCTTAAAAGGCTGATGAACAAACCCAGGATCCTCAATCAACTGAGTCTGAAGCTAGTGACAATGATGAGGAGGAAAATGCTACGTTGAAAAAAAAGAGAAGGGCTTTAACTAGTCTAAATTTCCTCTCCCAAAGAAGATGAAAAAGTGATACTTCATCACAAACACCTTTTTCTTCTATGGAACAGTTTTTAGAGAAACGTGATGCTGGTAAGTGATATCATACCTCTTATTACTTTACTCTGCTTTTCTTCTACTTTATGTTAATTTTTATTCTCACTCTAGAACAAGTGGAAATTGCTAAAGAGACTCTGAGCTTTGAAAAGAAGAAATACGAGCTCTCTTTAAAGAGGGATGACAGAGTACAAGATTTGGAAGAGAGGAAGTATGAGCTCTCCTTACGGAAGGATGATTGGATCCAAGATTTGGAGGAGAAGAAGTTTGAGCTCTCTTTACAGAAGGATGGTAGGGCCCAAGATTTGGAGGAGAAGAAGTTTGAGTTAACTCTTAGTATTGAAAAATCCAAAAATAAGGAAAAAACACTCGAGCATCAAAACTTAATGGAACAGATGAAGTATAAGCATGATCTCCAAGAAATTTCTAAAAAGAAAGATTTCTTGATCGAATGCATTAAAGCAAACAAATCTGTTGAAGAAATAGAATGTTTAATGAAATTTTTTGTTGACTAGTTTCTTTTATTTCTTTCACACTTCATGTGTTCATATTTATTTGTACATAAATTTTACAATTATTTTCTGTATTTCTTGAAATATCATATTTTAATGTTAAATATTCTTTTTTTAAATAAAATTTTCAAGTCTCCTTTGAAAATTTGACAATCCCCCACCCCTGTATTTTTTTGAAGTAAGGGGTGGGTATCACAAAAATTCTTTCATGTCATGAATCTTGAAAGTTTTATATGAAAATTTGGCTTTACTACCCCCTGCATTTTACCGGTATCCCAAAAATTCTTACATGTCAAGAATTTCACAAGTCTTATAAGAAATTTTGGCACAACCCCCCATGGATTTAATTGAAGTAAGGGACGGGTATCACAAAAATATTTACAAGTCAAAAAAATTCTATATCTGTTTAAAAAAATTGGCAATACTCTCCCCTGCATTTTATTGAAGCAAGGGGTGGGTATCACCAAAATTTTTCTAAGTCATCAATTTCACATGTCAGATTTGAAAATTTGGCAATACCCCCCCTGCATTTTATTGAAGTAAGGGGTGGAAGTCATCTAAATTTAATATAATTAAATAAATTATTAAATAAATATCTAATATATATCAATTTCCCTAGTTTAAAGTAATGACAATCCCTCAAGCCAAAATGCAGACCAAGTCGAGAAACAAAAGTTTGGGACTTTCCACAGGTATAGGAAAGAGGAACCCCATGAAACAAATAAATGTTATCATGATTACCTGTTATACAACACAAGGTCGATGGCTCATCACATTACTTGAAAAAATTGATATATAAAAATATTTATTAAAAATTTATGAAAAAATATAAAATTTTCAATGACAACTCTAATCCCCATACTTTTTGGATCTAGATAAAGTTTTTTTAAATTGAATAACTTTACCTTCTTTTTTTACCTTAATGATTCTTTGTATCAACTTATTACTGATTTGAAATGAGCAACCGAAATGAGTGAAATCTTGACAGGATTCCAAACCAGGAGGAGCTTTGGTCGTTTGATGATTATCCTTAGAAGAATTCCAAATAGTTTCAATGATACCATTTCCCAAACCAAAATCAATGATGCACCGGTGGTCTGGAAAATATAAACCATGTCCTTTGATTTTAGCTGGAGATGGTATTGGGTGGCCAGTTATCGGATTGATATATGAGAATATTCCAAAAGTAAGAAAATTGGCATCATTCCTATCGATATGAATCCTATTGTGGAATCCAGAATGAGTGATAATAACATTAGAAAATAAAAGATATTCATGGCTGATATCTTCCCATTCGGAGTCACACCGATTCAGTATTCCAACTTTGGTTGCAAGTTCATGATTTTCTTCAAATGCTTTATTACAGAGCTTGTTGAGTCGAAAAGCAAGAAAAGAGTCAAAGGAAGGTAGAATGTCCCATAAGCGAAAATCTTCATCTTTTTGAGCTTTAGTGATATTCTTGACCAACGAATATATGCCTATATGATTGAAATGCCTAGATAATAATCATATAAGAGTTTCAGAATCCTTATCCTCTAAATATGCAATATAAAAATGTGAAATAAGACAAGTGAAATTTGAAAAAAAGGCTCAACTTCAAAGGTCAAAATCTCAGCAACCACTGAACCTAATTCAAACCTGTTTGTGGGAAATGAAAGATATGCTTTAGTAGAATCTTCAGTTAAAGGAAATGTGATTTAAATAAACCTAACCCTAATTTGTTACATAAAAAAATGAAATAAAAATTTAAATTGGGAAAAAAAAGGCTCAACTTTAACGGTCAATATCTCAGCAACCACTAAATCAAATTCAAATCTGTTTGAAGGAAATGAAAGGTAGCCTTCAGGAGAATCTTCAGTAAAATGAACATTAGATTTGAATAAACCTAACCCTAATTCCGAGTCTGATTTTCAAAATTTTACAAAAACTTGAAAAGTGGTAATGAAGATGAGATCAAAAGGAGTTTTATAAGTTCACTGTTATCCAGATAAGAGTCATACATATATTTAAGTATGAAGTTTTCATAAAAGGAATGAGATATCATATAGGCATGAAAAAAAGGAGATGAAACTTACCTTTATTGAAAAGTAGGAAAAATAGAGTGAGAAAGATTGATGTTGGAATTGTGGGGAAATTGAATATGGAGTAAGTGAAATGCATAAAGAATGTGCAATGTATGTGTTTCAATGAAATGGAGCCAAAAAAAAGTGAAATAAGGGAAAGGGGGGATAATGACAATGCCAAGGAGGGATGAAGAGTAGGGTGATGGAGCTAAAAAATAAAGTAAAGAGGGAGAGAAAAAAAAGGTTAATTATACCATTGAAATCCAAAATAACCACTTACAAAAAAAATTTAGATAAAAAAAATAAAATAAACAGAAAAAAACAAAAAAAATTATACTTAGTAATCAAAAAATCAAAAAAAAAGAATAAAATGACTTACCTGGAGAGATGAGATGACAAAATGAATAAAACCAAATTGTTTGAGGGATGTTGGAGGAGAATAGGAAAAGGATATGAGGGATGAATGAAAAAAAAATCACTGACAAAATATGCGACTTCATGTTGAGCTGGTGAAAGAAAACCAATGAGCCATCCAAAAAAAAGATATTCACCGTAAATTCAAAAAAAAAAAAATGAATATGCAACAAACCAAAATACAAAACCAAGTGATTAAAGTACACAAAGAGGACATTTGGAAAGTATGAAAACATAAAAATTTAAAATTTAAAAGGGTGAAGAGAAATGTTGGAGAGTAATTGGCATTATAATGGGGCGTATGCCAGTTGATTGAATGATTTGTGAATCAAGGGAGGGGAGTGCCAGTGGTGGTTCAGGATCATCTTCTTTATAAGGATCATTCCACTCATCCTTTAAATCAGCTAGAATATTGTGGAGTATTACGCAAGTCAAGATCCAATGATTTGAAGTTTTGATCTTCAATTTTTTTTGAAATTGGATTCTGAGCTCCCAAAGACTAGAAAATCGTCCCTTTAAAATACCTATAGCATGTTCAATTCGTACTCTTGATTGTGCAAGGTGATAATTAAATTTAGTTTTGGGGTCGTTTTCTGAATTTGCACCACGGAAAGCAGGTATAATGTAGTTTCCACTTGCATATGCTGAGTCTGCAAGGAGGTACTGAGATTCATCAAAGTATGAGTCAGGGGATTGAGAAATCCTCATTCTTTGGAAGACAGAAGAGTCATGACATGATCCAGGGCAGCCACTGTGAAAAGCAATAAATTTTTTATTGACATTGCATACAAGTTGAACAGCAATAGAGTATCTAGAAAGAAGATAAAAAGTTAGATTGTGAAAGATGAGAACTTGGAGGAGATTTTGAAGAAACCTTTTTTTGCGATAAAAATAATGGTTCCCATCATGAGCAGGCTTTTTACTCAAAGGAATGGTTGTGCCATCAACAAAACCTATACAGCCAGGGAAACCTTCAGCTTGCATTACTTGAGAGGATTCAAGTCGCTGTTCTGGAGCTGGCCAAGCAAGAGTTTGAGACTTGAGGGAAAGGATAGCAATCATACAGCGCTTGGTGTATAATATCACGGTACCATATCCTATGTTAAAGAGATTATCCAAACGTCTTACGGCAGCACCATTTTTATTTGAGCCAAAGCGACATAGAGCAACAGCAAGTTGGATGGCAGGATTACGCTGTTTGTTATGAGAACTGTTATGGAAGATAGGATGATCGGAGATGAGTTGATAAAGTTTGAAGAAAGAATCGGGAGAAGTTCTAAAAAGTTGTGTGAAGTTTAAATGAGGAATGTTGAGAATGGAGGCCAGATCATATCGGGGATCATGATAAAGATTTGGCCCCCTGGTGATGATGTAACGCTTTTTGGAAAGAAAACACATATAAGCTAAAGCATCTTCCAAATCAGAGTCAGATTTATAGTAAAGAACTAAAAGAAAAGTGATAGCATTCATTGTTGAGTGAAGTAGCTTCCTAGTAGAGAGGTGTTTCATTGTTGCTGGTGGAAGGGTTATGTGATGAGGGAAGTGGGAATTCACCGCCAAATGTGCAGTTGGGGTGTGTAGATAGAAAAAAAACTTAAGTGTTCGCCACCAAAATTAAGTAGCATAGAGTGAGGAAATACTTAAGGATGGCATCAGCAATTATAAGTCATGTGACTTTCTTAAAAATCCATCATGGATGAGATGAGTTTGGGATCAGGAATTAGGAATGGAAATTGGGGTATAAGAGGCGGGATAATGCATTATCGTGGATTTCTTATCCACTAGCCCTGGGGCTAGTGGATAAGAATCTTCCACAATTAATAATGTCTGATCCCGGGAAAAAAAATTCCTGATCCCTAATTGCGGATCCCTGAACATTGATACCCCCTAATATAAATATATGAATAATTACAATTAATAAAGAAAAATTTAAGAAAATTAAATAATAAAGATGTTCCAATATATTTTATTATATTTATTTATTAAATTAATAAGACCATTGAGCCCTTTTCATTGCTTAAATTCTTTCACACAAAGAATTATATACAATTTAATAAACATAAAAATCTTAGTTGTGATGGGACTTGGATTGAGCTCCCAATGAGATTCTGTTCCTGACCACTGTTCAAGATAAGTTAATCTGTGAGAATTTTATTTGAAATTTTATTTTAAATTCCTTAATTCATGCCCAGGTTTAATTTTTTATTGAAAAGATTTATACCAAATACTAGGAAACACTGAACATAAATAAAATTTTTGAATTATTCTGATTTTTGTTTTAATAATATATTTTTTAAGTTTCTTGTTAATTATTATAATGTGAGTTTTTTCATATGATAGATTAAAAAAGCATTCATTAATTGATATTATCTTTATTTTAGCTATAACTATATTTTATTAACCTATTTTCCACCATTAGCTTGCACAAATCCAAATATAGTGAGTTAACACTAAGCATAACTATTATATCAGTCATCACCTGAGGTTTATTAACTAAATCATTTATCAATAAGTAGTTTTACCATTAATATTCACTATTAAATCATACTTATATACTAGCATACACTGACAGAATAATTTTTGATAGCTAAAAATTAAGATAATGAGGAGAGTGAGTTTCTTAAAAATAATGATTTAAAATTCTCAATCTAATGAGATGTGGGAGTGTGAAATTAAATCTAATAAATATATTACCCTTGAAAATAGTGCTAAAAATAAATGATGTCTCTCTATTTTAAATATATATATCTGTAAAATATATGATAGAAAATATAATAGTCTCTGTATATCTCTATAATTTTAATGGTATTCCTCTCTCAGATACCCCCCCCAGAATATTCATTTTTCCTCCATCCAACTGTAGTATTCTGTGAGCTAAAACTAAATTGAAAAGAATTACATAGGAAGAAATTCTGTGGCTAAATATGCCTTTAACAGGAATGAAATAGCATACCATGAGTAAGAATACCATGTATCATCTGACAAAAATTATCCTAAGTAGCCAACTAAGAAAAATTATTAACACTAAAATAAACCCATTAAACTCAACAAGAAAAAAAAACTCCCACTAGACATAAATTATAGATCAGGAGATAATCTATCCACTTGATATAAAAACTTACACTATGTGGGAAACTGGTGTTTCAGGGAGTCCTGAGAAAACTAATTTCAATCCAAAAATTGGGCATAAAAATCATAAATCACCAACTTCAGTGTCATTTTACAATAAGAAATTTCCTGTGAAACTTCTAAGTGTTGCTGAACACTCCTTTCAATTTTATCTGGTAAGTTTCTATCATATTTTTTATGTGTCTCTCATTTTTACATAGAAAATATAGGAATTAAAAGGAAGCATAGAATAGTAAATTTTTTTCACTGATATCCACATTTTTAGCTAAATACATAATCCTTAAAAATTAAAAAATATTTTAAGTAAAAAAAGTAAATCACTAAGAATCATAGCTTTAATAAGTGTCTTCTCAGCTCCCCCTTGGTAATGTTTCTCTTTTTTAAGTGGAGGTGGTGCTTTTAATGGAAAGTGAGGTATGTAGGTTGTGATTATGGTAGGTTGTGGAGGAGGATCAGGAAGAGGAAGAGGTGGGGGGAAAAAAAATGGTGGATATGAGTGAGTGGTGCTTCTGGTGGTAGGAAAGTGGTGCTTGTTATGGGAGATTGGTGGTGGTAGGTTAGTGGTGGTGGTAGGTTAGTGGTGGTGGGGGGCAAGTGGTGAGGGTGGGGGGGATGGAGTGCTCTTGGAAAGTCAGTGGTTATGGAGGGTAACTGGTGGTGGAGTGTGAGTGGTGATGGTGAAAAAGTCATGCAGGTTTGGTGGTGGGAAAGCAGAAGTGGAAGTGGTGGAGGTGGGAAAATGGAGAGGGGCTTTAGGATTAAAAATAAAATAACAATTGGTTTTTAAAACATATAAAGCACTGAAATACTAAAATTTAAGAAAAAAAGAAAAAAATTAAAAAGGAAAGAATCATGAAACATAAAGCCATAGGGAAAAAAGTGTGTGAAAACATCATTCATTTTTGCAAGCCTTTTCTAAAATTTTCCACTTATTTAAGTCTTGATAGTTTAATTTTCTACACTGTGACATGGCTGAGTCTGTTTGTTTCAGGAGATTTTTAAATTCTGTTTTCTATGTAGTTTTAGAACCCAGACCAAAACTCATTCTGTAAAATACAAAAATAAAAATCTAACTGAAATAGCAAAATTAAAAAAACCCCAATTAGCTACCATATAACACTAAAATAACTAAACAATAATCAAGACATAAAAGTAAGTGAAATTTCTAAGCTATTTGGGAATCCCATCTAAACACTCTTTGCAGAAACACTCATCCATCTAGATAGAAAAAATTAATTCCTTTCATTTTTAAAATTTCCCCTTCTTTTACATATACATGCAGCTCCTTCCTGAGGGAATACCACAACATTATTTATAAAATAAGCTGATGAATGTCGATTAAGTGGAACAATGAGGAGAGAAACTAGGTTCTATAAAATAAACCACTCCAAGCCATTTCCAAAGACTTTCTGCTTTTAAAGCTGTTTTTAGGCATGATAGTTTGAATTTTTCTATTTTCCTGATGCCACAACCTTGATATTTTCACTTTCTCACCAGTTTCAAATGATGACTTGTTGTATAATGACTGTTCTATAAAGTAAAATTCTAAGAAATGTCTTGTAAATATTTCTAAAGTGTTTTCAAGGCACAAAAAACTTACAAAAAATGCTCAGAAACATTCTGGTACTGTTTCAGAAGTAATAAGAAAATAAAAATTCAATAAAACACTGGGAAACACCTAGGAAAAAATTCCAAAGGTTTAAAAAAAACTCCCCAAAAACACTTGGAAAAAGTCAGGAAATGTCCTGGTACTGTTTCTGTGATGGTAATAGGTGAATTCCCATCAATTCAAAATAAATTTCATAATGAAACAAATGATTTGTATTATCTTACATGAAGAAAATTTTTCATAATTATGAAAAAAGTTGAAATAATGAATATGAAATGTTCATTCCTATGGGGTTGATTAGTTCAGTTCTTGTTACTGTCAATATGAAGAGGGAGAAGGGGAATATGAAATAAGAATAATAAATAATAAATAATAAAAGAAGGGATAGCACTTGAAAGTACATGACCTGAATTAATTTAAATCCACCAGTGTTGGAAGTAAAAAATATTCAAGTGGAAAATTAGACTAGTGGGTGTAAAGTGAGGGGCAAACTCAGGAGACAACCACTGATTTTATGAAAGAAAATAACTATTTTAAAATTTAAAAAAATGATATTTCAAATTATTGATTTTTCTATTTATAAAGCTGAAATGTCACTACAAAAGTGACAAAATAAGAATGCAGACATAAGGAGTTAATGATGCATGACTGTGGAACTCTGGATTTAGCACACATTCACAAATTCATATTAGCTGGTCTCAAACCTTAACAATTATTCCAAGAGTGCTTCATTTAAAAAATTCCACACAAGCACACCCTGAAGCATGGTTGATTTGGAGCTTGGGGTCTTAAACATGGAATCAAATAATTTCTACTTTTTTTAAATTTTCTCAATTACTATTCAGCCCACTGATACCCACAGCCTCCCAGTAAACTACACATTTCCTTCCTTTCATCCTAGCCCATATACTTCACCTCACATCTCTTCTCCCAGCTCTTTTCCAAATCAGATTTTTCTCCTTCATGCCACAGTAACTCTATAACTTTTTTTTCTTTTCTTTAAAAACTTTTCCTGCTCAAATTTCTATTCTTGAAACTTCCTATTTTTATCTAACACATAATTAATATAATCAATGTCAAAAAATTTCTCAATCTCATACAAATAATCAAGAATTTCCTTTAGATACTTTTCTTGACTCTCCTAAATTTGAAGAAACAACTGTGTATTCTGACATTGAGCTTAATTAACAAATGGTAGCAAGCTTAAACTTCTTAAGACTAAAGAAAAGGGCTTCTTCTAGATTGGCTTTATTCACAAGCAAAGGATGAAAAAAAAAATTAAAATTGAGATATATTTTTTAGATTTAGAGAGGGATAAGTCTATAATTTAAAGAGACAATAATAAAAAATTTAAAATTTTAACTGTTCATCATTTTTTGTCTAACTATACTACTTAAATCTAATATTCTAGATCCTACTCCCTCCATCATACTTTCAATATTTCTAGAAATCACATTTATGAATTTTTCATTTTTATTTTATTTATTACTTTCTTACATTTTTTTTAAATACTATCTTAATTTTCAGATTCTTTTCTGAATGCAGATTTCCAAAAAATATTTAAGTTGAAATAAATGTATGTCATAAAATATTTTTTTTCAATACCTTCCCATACTATTTACCATAGCAGGGGGTGGGGATCACCACTTTTTTTCCAAGTCAAAAAATATTTTGACAAAAAAAACTGGCAATACCCACCCCTATGTTTTATTGAAGTAGGGGCCTAGATTTCCAAATTTTAAGTTAATTCAATAAATTAACATTTAAACAAGTGATATAAGATAATTAAAGAACATCAATTAATGAAAATTCAAGTAAAAATGTAAGTGGGAATCATCTGTGAAAAAATCCAATGATATCAAACCCAGGTGTATACATGAACCTCATAGGGAAAAAAAATATCCCCATGATTGCTGTCATATGACGCAGTGCCTGGTGGCTCTTTAATTTAATTAAATAGAGTATCATATATTACTTTTTATATGTTAATTCATGAAATAAAAATAAAACTTAATAAATTATATTAGACCCCATACTTTTTTCCCTCCTAATGTTTTATTTTTTACATCACCTTTGTTTCATACCTTACAAATCTAATTTACCAACTCTAGATTTTTTGAATTTTTTTTTTTAAAATGCCAAGATATTAAATGGAAATAAAAAATAATAAAATTTGATAAAACATACTTTAAATAGTTCAAGGAGCCACCGAAAAAGTTAAAAAAACCTTTCAGAAAATTCACAAATAGTTCCAAAAAAATCATCCAGAAGTCTCCAAAAAAAAAGACCCCAAAAAATTCCACAAAATTGTTCCAAAATTTCTCAAAAAATTTTCCAAAACATGCCCCAAATGACCCTGAAAGTGTCTCAAAAGTTCTAAGAAAAGTGGAAAAAAGTGACAAAAAAAGTGACAAAAAACACCTGAAAATTGATCTCAAATGCTTTTAAAACATTACCAAATTATTTTCAAGATTTTACAAATGATTCTAAATGGTTTTAGTTATAAAAGTACCTAAAAAAGCCAAAAAAAAAGAAACATCTTAAACACTGGGAAATGCTCAGAAAATGCTTCCAAATTGTTTTAGCAGAAAAAAAGACCAAAAGTTGCTCAAAAACACCTAAAAATATGTTGAAAATTCTGTGAAAATTTTTTCAAATGGTTTCTGAATAATGCAGAAGCATCTAGCAAAAAAAAAGGCAAAAATGAGAAAAAAAACCTAAAAATGACCAAAAAAACACCAAAAAACACCAAAAAACACCAAAAAGTCAGAACATCAAGAATAAAAAAGATGAAAAACCAGGAAAAAATGAAAAAAGAACTTATAAAGCAGTTAATAAAACAAAAAAGATGATAAAAAAGAACAAAAAAAGGAGACAAAAAAAGACATTTCAATTAGAAATAAAATTACAAAAAATGAGAAAGTGACTTACCTTGAGAGCTTTGAAACAATAGGGGGTATCAAAGTTAAAAATTAATAATTATTTAAAGGGCATTTCACAACACAAAGGAAAGACACAAACTTGACATTAATACTCAGTAGAAAGGTGTTTTGGGGGCATAATATAGCACATTTTAAAAAAGTAATCATGGTTTATTTGGTGGAAAAAAGAGGTATTTTGAAATGGAAGATTTCTAACTTTGATACCCCCTAATAAGTATCAGAAGCAACAATGATTGATGGAAGTGAGAGATGAAGAGAAGATGAGTTATCTTAGTGAGACTGAATCTTAGAAATGCTATGTGATTGCAAATTTTATACAATTTCAAGTCTGGGAGCTGAACC
This sequence comes from Hemileia vastatrix, assembly GCA_030280995.1. Taxonomy (NCBI): domain Eukaryota; kingdom Fungi; phylum Basidiomycota; class Pucciniomycetes; order Pucciniales; family Zaghouaniaceae; genus Hemileia; species Hemileia vastatrix. Next base: position 8,034,905 of record JASXTE010000019.1, on the reverse strand, counting down.
AAAATGAATGAAACTGGAAATCTGGGGAATTCATTGCACAAAATTTGAAATCAGTTATGTTTGGCATTCAAGACGAGAAAAGGTGATTGGTAGTGATTTAAAATTCATAGCACTGGTTTGATATGATGAATTACTGCTACATTCTATTGGTGGGGGTAGTTCAGCATTGGAATCAGTATCAGTATTAAAAATCAGATCACGAGCTAGAGATGTAGCTGTGATAACAAGTTTATTATAGACTGAAAGTTGCATGTTATGTTGGTGAAAAGTGTTGAAGATTAAGGGATAGTGTATTATTCAGGTATCTATTAAATTCTGGTAAGTCACATACCTTATTTGATTGAATAGGCCCTTAAAGATTAGGTGAAAAAATCAAGGCAATGGTGCTTTTGAACCTAGTGCTTACTAGTCATGATGAGGAAAGGAAGTGTTTTGTTGATTTGTTTCACACAAAGGAAGAAGTTTTAGGGGAAAATACCCTGTTGAAATACACCTGTCCAGGGCAGGTGTATTTCATTTTTTGATGGAAGGTTTGGTACCTTTTTTGTGGTGTGTTTATGTGGTGCTGTGGTGTTCCAGAAGTGGATAGGCTTCAGTTACCATGTTTGAGCTGTTTTAAGGAGTTGTGTGCTTTTTTCTGGTTGGGAAGGGAATCCTACTATTGAATATCCCTTTATTCTTGCAAGGTTTAATTTTTTCAAGACTATGGCATTTTTCATGTATTTTAGGAGTATTTGGTGTCTTCAAAGCTTGCATTTTCTCTTATTTTTTGGGATTTTCTGTATTTCTTGGATGAATACTTGGACCCTGGAGGTGGGACTACTACTTTTGGGTAATCCTGGTGTCTCTCTATATTTCATGTGCTGGTAATATTTTTCATATTCTAGGTTTTAAGGGCTCATTTGGGTATAGTTCATTCTTTACTATAACTGTCACTACCAACACCATTTGTTACGCCACAAGGCATAAAAAATGTGTAAAAGTTGTGTAATGGTTGCATAATAAATACATAACAATCTTTATGTCCCCTACCAATCAATAATAACTTTTATGTATTTGTTACACAATGGCTACGCAACTGTTACACCATGTGGTGTAACAAACAAATTCAGTAGTGTGTTTAACTATGTTTTTCGCATTTTTTGGGCTAAAATTAAGTTTTATCTTTTAGTTCTTGGTACCCTTAGATAGAGCTAATTTTTCTTCATGCTTCATGTTTTTGTTATTTTTTAGCATATTTTTAGGTTTAAGGTGTTTTCTGTTGTTTTCATGGTTGTTATGGGTTTTCAGGTTTTTTGGTTCAGGGAGGTCACCAGCCTCTAGGCGGCTGCCTGCCTCAACCATAGAAGGTCTGGTAGTGCATCTAGAGGGTTTTTTATGCAATCTTGGTGGAATTATAGTCAATTTTTAAGGTGTGGTTTAGAGTTTAATACAGGTCATTGTGTACATACTGAATAAGACAGTTTGAAGCAGCTCTATTTATCATACAACCATCTGGTAATTAGATAACTGTTTATTTGGCCACAATTTGCTGTGTTTGTTAAAAGGTTTGTTCTTCATTTAACTAAACTCTTGTAACTGGTTTCTCTGGTGTAGATTTGAAACCTGCATCAAGTATAATTGCTGTTTTCTGTGACACAAGTGCACTGTGTTTTGGTCTCTGGTGTAGATTTTCTCCACATTTCAGGTTTTGTTTTTTTTGTAGTCACCTGGGATACTGTCTTGGACTGTTAAGCAGTCAAGAAGTCTGTTGGAAGGGGTATTGTAACAGTCTCTAATTTGCTGTAGCAAATTAATCTCACCTGGTATTTTCTAAAGGGACAGGGGTTTTTGTGTCAAGTTTTTCTCCAACTTCCATGGTCAAGGCTTATAGCTAGTACTATAGGATTGTCTACATTGTATTTGGTAAGTTTTGAGACCTACTATTAAGTACTATTTTGAATGATTGCAAAAACAGGCCAATTAGCCTAGTTTTTTAATATCATGTGACATTTGCTAATGCTATTTACAATGCATGACTGTACATGCTCTTATTTCCTTATCCAATGCTTCTATTCTATAATGAACAAAAATGGCTGGTCATCCTCTTCTTTCCATATCTAACAAAAGATTATTACTTATACACAAACTGAATACATATCTTTATCACTCACTGTGACAGGTAGATCTATCTTTTAGAGTAGAAAAGTATTAGTTTCTAACTAAATTATATAACAACTGCAGGTGACTGATAAAACTAACATTCAGATATTCAGCTTGTGACAGTATAACTAATTGTGTTTATTCAACATTAAATAAACTTTATATTGTTATGAAACTAAATTGTTATGTAATTAGCTATCAACTATATCTATCTGGAGAAATGTCATCATTGGTTCCTCTGGTTCTCTCTGGATTCTAGCTGATGCCATGCCAACATATATAAATACTTAAATATTGTTACTATTACTATCATAAAAATTAATCCAACACTTTTATTTTAAAACAAAAAACACTGACTAATCATATTCTGTTTTCTCTTATTTCTTTATTTCATATCTCACTAAAAATTATTACTTATACACAACCTGAATATGTATCTTTATCAATCACTGGGACAGGTGACTGATAAAACTAGCATTCAGATATTAGGGGGTATCAAAGTTAAAAATTTGTAATTATTTAAAAGGCATTTCACAACACAAAAAGAAAGCCACAAACTTGACATTAATTCTCAGTAGAAAGGTGTTTTGGGGACACAATATGGCTAATTTAAAAAAATAATCATGGTTGATTTTGTGGAAAAAAGAGTTTTTTTGAAATGGAAGATTTCTAACTTTGATACCCCCTATTCAGCATGTGATAGTATAACTAATTGTGTTTACTGGAAATTAAATAAAGGATTGGATCCTTGATAGAATCTAGTTTCACTAATACAAAATTTTGATAAGAAAAAATATTGAAATTGTTTTTTTAATTAATAAAATTATTTTGGAATAAAATTTTACCCTTTATTTGTTTATTTATTTTTCGAATTCTGTGGTATTCTTATGAAACTTTTTTTGATTTGAATGTTTTTTTATTTGATTTCTTTTCTTTGTTAAAAGTTGAAAAATTGGATTAGAAATCAATAAAGAATGCACACATATCTTAAATCAGGATTTGAAAATTTAAAAATGGGGATTGAGTTGAAAGATAACCTCAAAACCACAATTTTCACTAAAGAACCTTTGGACCAGATTACAACTTTGAAAAAAAAAAAAAAAAAAACGCCACTCATTTTACATGTCATTTAACTCTTTTATGTATGTACAATTTATTTTATTTGATATCTGATTTTAATAAACCTATTAATGTTGAGTATATTGAAAAGAATTTAAGTCAAACCAAACTTTTTTCAAACTATGAAACGGATGGTAGAGGTAGTTTTCAAGTTCTTGTAACATAAGTACAGATATAAGTACATACTCAAATATATAACCTGTTTACATAAATGCTAGGATACTAAGTATAAAGAATTGAAGTAATAGACATATACCTATTTGAAAAATTCTTGCTGTGTTTTTGCCTTCCATCCACCGCCAAAAACGTGAGTTTGGGCCACTTTTGGAGGGGGATGAGGGGCCAAAAATGAGCAAGGTTTTTACAAATAGATGTATCTTTTACCATCACTTTAAATCTCACAAGGAGCTATTCACTGTTTAATAAATGTCTTATACTGTGAATTGTTCTTATTCTTCAACTTCTTCAAGGAAGCTTTTATGGTTGAAAGCATGAGCTTTTCGAATCACTTTTTTTGGAATGAATTCGTTGGTAGGGGCTATAAATAGTATTTCCCATCATTAGTCATGTTTATTGGATATTGATTCGGCAAAAAGAAAGGGATCTAGCTCGCCATAATTTATATTAAAATTCAGATCATGTAGTCTTGTCTTATCTATTTTCTTCCCGCATTTCTTGATAAATTTCCTAGTCAAGAAAAAAGTGTATGCATTAACTATCAAGAATAAATTTTTCGGCTAGTGATTGACTGAAAAAATCTACTTTATTTTGCGCTTCAATATTTTTTGAAAAACCCCTTTCAATACGGGAGAAATTTGATCCTTCTTTTTTCCATTTTTATGTTGTACCCTTTCTCTAATGGGAGGTATCATCACATAACTGATCAGGATAAATTAATTTGAGAAAGGTGGATTTTTTTATCGTCCACTTGAGCGAATCTTTTTATAGAGACAAAATACCATATTTTTTGTGTACTTTTTATATAGATAAGACAAAGCGCAGTAGATAATCAATATTCTGTGCTCAGTCATCAGGATTTGGGCGTTTAGAAAGATCACAGTAGATGTTGAGTTTCCTGCAGGGAAATCGTTCATATAGGCGTCAGGCATATAAAATCGTAAATTCTTAAATGGGTGGTTATTTGCCGAGGCAAAATGTTTGAGCCACAGCACACAAAGTGTGGTATATTTAATGCATGTAATCAAAGGGATTTTGGCGTTTTTTTTTCTTCTTTTTTTAACAAACATTTTAAAAATTGTGATCAAGAATAAATAATGATATTTATTGAAATAAATATAAATAATAAAGAATGAAAATATACTAAAATATATACACCAATCCTCATGAATATCTTTCCCATTATCAATTTTCTCCTGCATAATACAAGAAGTATCATGAAAATTAAATTGATTTTTTTTAAGTACCCGGGACATACTTTTCGTTTATGTTTTTATCCTGTGAGCTCACTCACCTGGAATCATTGGAGAAAAAGAGGGGGGGGGGATGAATTGAGCTATTAAAAATGTAGAAAGCTGGGAAAAGAAATGAGGAGAATGAGGTTATTAATAAGAAAATAAAAAATATAAGTGAGAAGAATAACTTTATGGTAATTTTTTTGGAAGTTTCAAATGAGGATGAGACAGGGGAGGCTGTAATACGCTAAATCAAAGAATGGAGTGGAGTGTTATTGGTCCTCTTCGACAAGGACGCAGTAAGTTTAATGGCATTGATCATGTGATCGTCACAGCTTACTTGACTGTCAATCTACCCGCGGCATTTATTGGATTATCCGTAGACTATAAAATGAACTTTGCACATCTTCCCTGTTCTGTCTCTTCTAATAGTTACTTTGATATTAGATTCCAAGCGTCAGGATAAACACATTCACACAAGTAGCTTCAATTCAGTTTTTTCAAGAAAAAAAGCTGAACTGAATTGAAGTTGCTTAAGTGAAGAGGTTTAACTCGACGCTTGTAGATGCTCTTAATTTCGTGTTTTTTTATTTATTATTTTCTGCCTCAGCTATTAGCTAGCCTTTTCCCATCTCATATTATATTACAAACTTACGATATGAATTTGACTATAATGATGCCATTATAAATTAATATTACATCAACCTATTAGGCTGGGACAGGTTGTTTATACAAGGCGGATGCCGTCGTCAGCCTTTGTCCCCATCCATTTTAAACGTTCTTTATTTCTACAAACCCAGTTCTTTATTTTTCTTAATCTTTGCTTGATTTCCTCTATTTACAGTATTTTCCTCTCTTGAATTTCTTTCCATTTGTCTTAGTCCATCTATCTTTTGATCACCTGTCCCTCGTCCAACTAGCTCAATCCTCTTTGTCCATGTTTATTTATCGTGTTACTTATTATAAAAATTCTTTATCTTTACAGTGTTTACTTTTGCGACGCAAAATCAATGTTGAGTCGAAATTTGTAAAGGTATTTGTTGCAAAATGTTGCACTATAACATATTCCACATTTGACATTATTATTAATGCGTACTTTGGGGATCATATTAGATCATAAGCTTTTCTGAGTTTCTTTCTATGTGATATTGGAGTTTAAGATTTTGTCATCTAACTATAATAATTTCTTTATATTCCTGGCTAGATATGAATATTGATGATACTCTTCACGACACTTTTGACGGTTGAAGTTTATTTATTCACTATCCCCATGATCGAACTTAAATTTACAAACCAAGCTTCAGCTTTTTTCTCTCCCTATAGCCTACTAATTATAACAAAACAAAATTAACCTTATTTACTTATAAAATAATTGGTGCAAATAGGTTTTTAATCTGATGACTTAAAATTGAAAAGTCTTAGCATCAATTTCTCAATCGAAGAAATGGAGTCATTAAGTAAAAACAAAATGTCTTATGAACTTCTAAACCATACCTGCATCGTATGTTTGGTGTATGTCCTTCAAGTGTAAATCGGCTGTTTTCATATGGCTTAATTTTGCTTGTTTTATGTTTATTACGAATCAAATGGAAAAAAAATTCAAGTAAGTCATCTAATAAAATGAATTTGTATTTCGCTCACTTCTTGTTTCAATCAAGGTTAGTGTTAGACATCACTATTTTTTTAAAAAATAATTATGTTATTTTATTTCATGTATTTACTTGAATACTAAAATACAAGTTGCGATATATTATAGTGAGAAGACAGAAAAAAAGGTGTTATCTAGTAACTAAGCTGCATAAATAGTTCAAGTCATTTCTCAATTTTTCACTCTCTAAATAAAATTAAAGCACTAAGCTTTTAAAAGAGCGAGGTGTGGTTCTGCTAAAATAAAGAAAAATTCATTTTAAAAATATTTCATTGGATTTTTTCTAGTTAACTGTGTAATCTAGGATTTTATATTAATCATCTAGATATCAAATTTCAGTTTAAAATTTCTCAAATCCAAATAATTTCAGCCATGATCTCTATCTTCACGTATATAGCCGGTCGATATAAGGCCGGAGAGTGATAAAAGGTATGTGAAAATAGTGGTAATTTTCTTTTAAGAATCGCCATTATTTTTAAGAGTAAGGTTTGAGAACTTAAAATTCATTGAGAAAAACACAAAAGATAAGAATTATTTAAATCAAAATTAACGAAAGACAGCGATACTACTTTTTCTCTTAATTAAAAAGTTAAGTGAGGCTAATATCTCCCTGAGGACCACTTAAAAGCTGTTGCGGCAATCTAGTTGTGTGGCAGATATAGTTGATTTTAGATAAAATATCATTTTTCACAGGTATTATACTAATCAAGGTGGATTTTTGCCTTTCAATTTTTTACTGTGCGTGATGACCTGTTCAAATATACAAAGGATATTTATGATACTAAATAGTAAAATATTTTCTTCACTTTTTCATTAGTATCTGAAAATCCAGTTTATGCTAAATTTTGTTAGATAATTCCTAGGTAATTTTTTATTTTAGAGAATCTTCAATCAAACGAGATAGACTTCAAAATCTTCTTTTTGAATTTTCTTATTATATCTTCGTGGAAGACACATAATTTTTTTCTCCCGAATTCATTAAGTAATGACTTAAGCTAAGTATGGGGTTGTTGTTATACCTCTGATAATCTACCTCCTTTCTGGCTATATCTAGCTCCTAATACGTTTATCCTTTCTATTTTTCCAATATGATATACATGTTAGAGATATGGGGGTACTCTCCAGATTATTATAAAAGAATGACACTTTTGAGTTTCATATTCGTCATCACCTTCAGCTCACTTACATCTGATCAAAGTTGGTACTTTCATTTTTTCTTTCTGCTTTCCTGACAATTTTTCACAATCAGAGAATATTTCCGCTTCATAATTAAATATTATTAACTCACACTCTTTGTTTTTATAAAGAAAAAAAACTATATATCACTCAATGCAAATTCTCAATATGCAATTCGAAAATAACATTGAGAATGTCGAGGTTTCTGAAAAAGAAAAAGCGACGATAAAATTGGTCACCGAGGAACAACTCGGACAATATTTACAGATGTGCGTCATAAGCTAGGAAAAGTAAGCTCGCAGATATACCTCTTTGTGATTTGAATATTCAATTTTACATTCGCAAATTCTAAAATTATTTCTTTATTAGATTTTAATTTAATACTTTTCACCATAAACGGTTTTTACCCCGACTTTTCACCTTTCATTATTAAAAACGGTTTTCCTTCTTTCTAGTCTGTTGTTCATTATTCTGTATACCTTAGCCTGTGATGTGATATGTTCTGATCACAGCCTCTATGATCTACTGGTTTTTTTCAAAATACAAGCGTCAAGAAAATGCGTATTTGGTGTACTTTGTATATAGTAACATGAGGTAAACAATTTTTAAAAACATTAATTTTCATCTAAATCTTGAACCTAATTGATGCAAACCAAACACCATGTTATGATATTATAAAAAAAGGAGCCAAATTTTATAGCTATTAATTTCTTAACTGCTTTGAGGTAGTGCAAAAAAAGATAAAATAATTTTCTTGTAAACAGATTTTTTAGATTTTTTGAATTCGCTCCAATGAGGGAGAGCAATAAATAAATAAATTGGAATAATTGACGGGCTGGTTGAATATATTTTTGAAGAATGTAGTTTTGAATTTAGGAAATAGCTATCAGTTTATCTTGAGACTAAAACTTTTTCATATTTTCACTTGTTATCATTATTACTATTCCATCATTTCTGTTGTCTAATGCACAGGATACTTTAAATTGTGGTGTGAATTATTTTGATAACAACCTTGTGAGCTACTAGTTCTCAAAGTGTCAGGCTGAGTTCAAGTACAGAGACGTAATTAGCTTGATTAGTCAGTTGTCTAGAAGATTCTAATGGTCCTACATGAACACTGTAGTACAAATCCAATAAGTATTAAATACAACTCAATATAAGGGTCTCAGTAATTTAATCTCACTAATGATAAATGGTTACAATTTATAGCTGGTAAAATAATAAAGATAATAATTCAAACACTATTCAAAGACTTTAAACTTACTAAGAAATGTATTGTAATTGTAATGGTTATATGGTTTAATTGTAATAATAAAGAATGTAGAATACAAGCACAAAAACCTCCTCCTTTTATACCCATGAAGACCCCAATGTGCTCCCCTAGTTTACCAATCCTATACAGGGCCAATTATGCCTCCAATCAGCAGTTACGCATGCCCATCAACCTAAGGATCAACCAGTAACAAAAGAAGAATCATATCACACACCAAAATAAAAAAATAACCAGTGTTAATCCATCAAAAATAGAGTAATAACCAAAAGGAGAGTATATGCATGTAATTCTAAAAATAAAAGACTAAATAAGGAAGGAGAAGTACTAAATATAACACATAATTAAGGGGGATTAACAGTAGAAATGAAGGGGCTAATTATTCAAAATTACTACATGTAATGCCCATCCAAATATGACCAATATTCACTGAGAAACCTAAAATAAGATGTGAAATGTGGGGTAACTGAATGCAGTCTCCTGGAAGGTGCTTTAAAAGGTAAATCCTTGACTAAATAGGCAATTTTAAGTGCAGTAGTGAACTATAGGCACCAATCTTGAAGTTATTAATGAAATTAATGCGTATAATGAGGTCAATGCACTAATAATTAAATTAGGACACTAAATAAGCACCTCTCACTTATTTTAGCATTTTTCCCCATAGTGGGAATACAATGTGGGGTAATTATAGTGTGAAATTGCTAACTTTGCTAAAAATGAAGCTATTCTTGTGGGACAAATACAGGCAGTATGTGGCTAGTACACAGAAGCCATTTCTGTCATACAAAAACATCAAGTTTGAAAAGTGTTATTTTTATGCATTTGAATAGCCAAATAAATAGTTCTAATTAAGAAAAATTGATCTTTCAAGGCATATTTTCAATATTATTAAATTTATTGTGCATATCAACTTTTAAGTGAATTAAGGCACATTTCTTATTTTCTCCATAAGATAATGAAAAAACAGCTTTAAGTCTACTTAAAAACTATGTAGCCTTATTTTTAAGGCTCTTAAGATTAACCTAACATGTTACAAATTAATATTAAGTAAATAAGACTTATAAAAGGTGGATATATACATGTATATAAGGTATTATAATGGCATATATTTTATTTGATCATTAATTTCACTTATGTATACATCTTGTATACCTTTAATTATAGTTCCCACGTGTACTAAATGTGTTTAACATAATTTATAAGCAATTTTTACTAAGTCCTGGGAATATCCAGGCTGACACTTGCCCACCCAAAAAAACAATAAAAAATTATAAATTATACATTTTTTTATTTTTATTTTTATGGGTATTCAGAAAAATCTGTATAATTAAAGAGTAATTATTAAAATAAATAAAATATAATAAAATATTATTAGTTCTGGTTTTAACCCCTCATCTGGTTGAACAAAATATTATTTCTGTTTAAATTTTCTTAGAAGGGAGGATAGACTTAAAATTTCCTTTTCAGGTATCCACTTATCAAATTCATTTGATTTTCCTTTATATCTTAATAAATACTCGGCTCCTTTATCTTTAGTAAGGATTCTTTTCTTGAGTATTTTTTCAATGTCTTCTTTTAACACAAGTTTTTCACGATTTTTCATAGGCCTTCCTCTTCTTTTTAAAAATAAATCAGGACCATTTGCATGGTATGGTTTTAATAATGCAATAAAGAGAACTGGATGTTTCTTATCATATTGTGAACATAATATGACTACCACAGAGTTATTACCAACTGTTTTACTGACTTCAAAAGGTCCCACAAAAGGATATTTTTATTTAACATCACCTTGTAAGTTAAAAAGTAGTGTTGGGATAAGGACTACATCTCCTTTTTTGAATTCAAATTCTTTATGGGATTTATCTTATCTTTTATTTTCATATTCAAATGCTTTTTTAATGCATTCTTCTGCATGAAACCACACAATATGTGGTGTAGACTTTCTAGCCAAGAATTTAAACAATGATAAACTTGGATTTATTTCAGAATATTTACAATTTTTTAATACTTTTAAAAATATATATACAACTAACTAACTCTCTAGGTCTCACCATGCGCACTACTTATATGTGATTTTTTTGAGATGCACATGATACTTGAATGTTTTTCTCTTATGGCATTTAAGATAACTACATAATATAACTTTAGCTTTCACGCACTCCCGCATACAATTTTCCCCTTTTACTCTTTTTGCTATTGATTTTCCTAAGTCACTATCCTTATGTTTATTATTCTTTCTTCCATTGAACTCAAAATTTCTATGTCTTTTATCATTATAACTTATTATAACTTCACATTGTTTCTTATATTTACTTGCATGATATTTAATTGCATTTCTTAGATTTCTATGTTTGCCTTTTGTCTTGAAATGCCAACATATAGCTTTTGCTTTCTTATCAATAATTTTAATGATCTTATTGAGTAATTTATCATTTTTTTCATGTGTGTATGTCCTGTTGTTGTTGTGGGTTGTGCCTTCTGTGGGTGCTGTAATTTCAGAGAAATTATGTTCTTCATTTGGTTCATGAGATACTGAGTAGAGATAGGATAAATTTGTGGCTAATAAATTAGCACACCCCCTTCCACTCATTATCTCATAATTTTCCATTCCCATTTTTTAGATTAATTTGAAATGTTTAACTTGGTCTAAGGGTTTGGTAAATATGTCAGCTACCATCTTACTTGTGGGAATATAGTCTATGAATATTTCTTTATCTTTAATTAAATCCATTATGTAGTTGTGATGAGTCTCTATGTGTTTTTTTTTCAAGAATGAAAAACTGGGTTCTTCCCTTTCTTTATTGAAATTTGATTATCTGAATCAATTATTGTTGGTCTGATTAGTTCCTTTCCAATTTCCATAAATATTTTACTCCACCATACTGCCTCTTGACCTGCTGCTAAGTAGGCTCTAAACTCAGCTTCCAAAGATGATAAACTAATGTCTCCTAATTACTTGCTTCGACATAATATGGCCACATTATTGAACATAAAAACATGCCAACCTGTGGATTTTCTGTTTTTTTTCTAACCATCCTGAGTATATGTAACCTTTTAAATCTTCCTTATCATTGGTGTAGTGAATGCCACAAATTTTTTCTCCTTTCAAATATCTTAAGACCCTCTTCAACGCTACCCAAAGACAGTGATTAGGTTTTTCTAGATTACTAACAAAGACCTCTATGCCACTGTCATTTTTTATAGGGCCTCCTCTGTACAAGTATTTGTTAATATTTATGTAAATATCTATTTTTTTACTTTTATTGAATTATTTCTTAATAATATTTGCATTACTTGTCCCAAAGTGGATTATTTTTTCTTTATGAGAAAGAGAGATATCTGTATTTGTTTTAGTGTAAGAAGTTAGTTTAAAGTTTATATACCCATCAATTGTTCAATTTTCTTCCCTATTATATCTTCTCGCACTCATCTTATCATCTCATATCTCTCCCCACACGTACTCACTTGAATATAAAGGTTAGTGCACTATTATCAGCAACTCTAGCTTCATCCTCAGTGCTACTAGAGGAGAAGACTTACACCTGATTAAAAGTTAACACAACATTGTTATACTTGTGATTTGGATTAGTGATGAGTGTTTTTTGTATTGATTAGGTTAGCGCACTATTATCAGCAACTCCAGCTTTATCCTCAGTGTTACTAGAAGAATAGACTTAAACTTGACTAAAGTTCTCTTTATTCTAACACATTATCAGTACCAAGCTCATGTACTTAAGCACAAACAACAACTAGTAACACTTGTAATATGGACAACAATAGCATTTGTGAATTAATCTCTGTACTTGAAAACAAAAACAACACAAAACTTGGAAGTGAAAATTACTTCACCTGGGCTTCTCACATGGAAGGCCTTCTCTTCAAAAACAATCTGTGGGAGGCAATAAATAACTAGTTTTTAATAACAACTACTGAAAAGGAAGGCGGGACAACAATTACGTCTCCAAGTGCAAATGAGATCAAGAATCAGATAAAGACAAACATGAAAGTGTATTCAATAATTCTTTGACACCTTGATCATGAAAACACAATGCTAATTTTTGATAGTCCAGAGCTAAAAGGAGATCCATATAAAGCATGGATGAAACTGAAAGAGAAACATGCTGAAGTAAATCAATTCAGTAAAGCTGCTGCCTTCAAATCATTAAATGATCTGAATTACACTTCAGATCTTAAAACCTTTATTGACAATATCTGAAAAGTCCTAAAAAATTTCAGAAATGAAAAATTAGCTATGAAAGTGACACTGTAGCTACTCAAATAATCATGAAATTAATGGACCAATATCAAACCACGGCTCAAAATATCCTGGCTTTGGGAAAGGTAACCATGATGAATGTTCTGGAAGTACTCAAACAGACCAGCAAATTTCACAATCTCCAAGATCACCAATTTAGAAACTCAAAAACAAGCAAAGATCTGGTAGCCAAATAAAGTAAAAATGAAACTTCCAAATCTAGAGAAAGGAAACCTTGAAAGAAGTGTATGCACTGTAACAAAACTGGACATGTTGAAAGTGAATGCTGGGAGAAGGTTAGAAAGCTGAGTTGGGTCAAAAAACACAACCAATGGAAGAAATAAATGGCTGAAAAAAACAAAAAGCCTGAAGAGTCAGCTATCATGGTGTACAGCCAGTATTTTCTCATCTCTTCTACTGGCAACAACACCAACCTGAAACCTATTCTTGATTCAGGAGCCACATCAACAATGATTAGAAATTGAAAGTACTTCTGGACATACCAAAGTACAAAATTTGATATTGTTACTTGAAATGAAACCACTGAATGTGTTGGAAAGAAAAAGGTTAAATTGGAGGAGGGTAATAATGTTGTTATTCTTGATGTGTTAAATTTACCTAAATTTCTGTATGATCTAGTTGCAACAATTGAATTCTGGAGAAAGAAATACCAAGTAGAATTTGTTCAAAATCCTGAAAGGTGCATCATCAGCAATAAAAAGACAAAATTCTATTCAGACATTGAGAAAAACTTGTGTAAAATGCAACAAAGTTTCAAACCTGTTGATTCTGTGCTGATATTTTTGGTCAAAACTTGGAATGATCAATTGGAACATCCTAACTCAAAGTATACAAAGTCTACTTTTGATGAGAAGCTGGATGACGTTGTAGACAATCCTATAGTACTAGCTATAGGCCTTGACCAAGGGAGTTGGAGAAAACCCAGAGAGAAAATCCCCTGTCCCTTTAGAAAATAGAGTGAGATTTACTTGCTAAAGTAAGTTGGTTCCTGTTTTGCTAAAGCTCCTTTTAAACACACTTGACTGCTTGATGAGCCAAGAAAGTAGTCCCCAGATAGACTACCAGACCAAAGAACTGAAATGTAGAACAAATTCCACACCAGAGACAGCAAAGATGCTTGATGTAGGCTGCAAATCCACACCAGAGACAGCAATAATACTTGCTATAGCTTGCAAGACTATAACAGAGAAAACAGTTGCCAAAGTTAAGTTAAATGAAGAACTCACTTGCAACAAACACAGCCAATTGTGGCCAGAAAACAGTGAAAACTGAGTGAGGAACAATGATATCACCTCCGGATGGTTGTATGATGATTAAGGTTGCCCCAAACTGTCTTATTCACTATGTACACACAGACCACTAACTAAGAGCCCATGCGCACCCGCCAATCTGGCACCTGTACCCTCCAAATTGCATAAAAAACCCTCCTGGAGCGCTCCCAAACCTCCTAAAACAGAGGCGGGCGGGCTGCCTGACGTCGGAGATGCCGCCTGTAGCAGCCCGGCCTCCCTGAAGCCAGAAAACCAATAAAAACCACTAATCTACTTAGAAAAATTAGCTACAACTACTAAAACCTTTAAAACACGGAATTTCACTATACCAACATTGAGACATGAAATATAGAGAAAAATTAGCTCTATCCAATGGTACTAAGCACTTAACCCTAGGACTTAAGGTTAGCCCGTAAAACACGAAAAACAAAATTAAACAGCATTCTTTTATAAATGAAAAATGAGGAAATGACCCCTTAAAACTCAGAATATGAAAAATGTCTTCAAGACATAAAATCTAGAGAAAAACCAGGGATATCCAGTGATAGTACCCACATACCCGCAGACCCAATATCCACGGAATAAAACCAGAAAAATACCTAATTCTTTAGCAGATGTCAATTAAGACATGCACAAACCGCGCCAAATCACACAACAAAGGCCCCTGCTAATGTTGGAAGACCACAACGTTCAGTTCTTCTGCAAAATATGTGAAATGAAAAAAGCAAAAAAATACCTTTTCAAGGTCATTTTCCAACACCAAAGAAACCTATGGAAGTAATTAATACTGATCTCAGTGGAAGAATCATTCCCCTAACCAACAGTGGTTATGAGTATTATATGAAGGTCACAGATGGGTTAACATTGATTTTTGCAGTATATTTATTGAAAAACAAAGATGATTCACTTTCCAAGATAGTCTAGTTCAAACTAAAGTACAAAAATATTTTTGAATCAATGATTAAAACCATTGTGACTGATGGAGGAGGAGAATATTGTTCCAATGAATTTGAAACATATCTCAAGGAGAACGGTATTACACACAAAGTGACTTCCCCCTATATACCAGAGAAGAATCGAATCAGTGAGTGAAGAAATCAAATTAACGCTGAAGAAGCTCAGGCTATGCTGCTTCAATCAGGAATCCCTCTAAGTTATTGGGGGGAAGAAGTAATGACAGCTGTATACCTGGAAAATTTAATAGTTAGCAAACCTTCCAATATGATTTCACCATATGAGGCTCTCACCATCAGAAAACCGGAACGGGCATATCTCCATCCTTTTGGATGCTTAGCCATTGCCAACATTCCTAAACAACAGAGAAAAAGTAAAATTTCCCCATCTGGTACTTGATGCATTCTTCTTGGGTACTATGAAGGAAACAATAATTATAATTTAATGGATGTCCTAAAAAAAGAATATTTTTCACTCACAATGATACATTCAATGAATCCGTATTTTCCATCAAAAATCATAACAGTTCAAAGGAAATGTTTAACATCATCACAATACACCATCCAGTAGAAACAGTGATAAGTACAGACACTGAAGAAAGTGAAAAATTCCATGATGAAGTAGAATAGAAGGACAATGAACATCTGGAATTTAATTAAAATCCAGTAACCAGATGCCTCATTCTATGACTTGGACCACCTTTACCTGAAAACAACACAGATCAGCGGTCAGGACCTACATTTAAATCACATACGAGAAACCTCACTAATGAACTTGAAGGTTCTCACAATGGGCTAATAATTTTTTTCAAAAAACAAAACACAGATCCTGAAAACTACAGGAAGGCAATCAGTGGAGCGCAAAAATTGTGCTGGAAAAGTGCAATTAAAGAGGAACTTGACTCACTTCATGAAAATCATGTATGGTGTACTGTACTAAACAAGTGCCAAAAGACACTACCTACAAGATGGATCTTTAAAGACAAGTACAATGAAAACGGAGTCCTCAGAAAATTTAAGGCAAGATTAGTCATCAAAGGTTACCTGCAAAAACATGGAATATACTTTAATGAAACACTTTCACCTACTGGGAGAATGGCAAAATTATGTACCATTTTTTCACTTGCCGTCATTGAAGGATTACCAATGCATCAACTTGATATAAAAACTGAGTTCTTGAATAGTACTGTTGATGAAGATATTTTTATCCAACCACCTGAAGGTTTCACAGAGTGGCTAGAATGGTCAAACTTAAAATATAAAAAGGAAATAGATCAATTAAATGATGGTAGTTGAATCTTGAAACTAAAAAAAGAGCTCTCTATGGTCTAAAACAGGAACCAAGAGCATGGTATCAAGAAGTATCAAGGTGGTTTCAATTGACATAAATTCAAAACTAGTAAAAGTGACCCTTGTGTATTCATCAGAAAGGATTCTGACAAAGATTATCTTTATTTACTCATTTAGGTCAACAATATGGCTATCATTGGAAATGGAGCGCATCAATTCCATTCTGAATTTTCAAAGTATTTCAAGGTACATGACTTCAAAAAAGATAACTATCTATCAGGTATACAAATCACATGAATAAATAGCACAAAAGTGCAGTTAAATCAAAGCCAATATATATCTGATTTGCTAGAAACCATTGGAATGATGGTCTGTAAAAGTGATCCGGCCCCAATAAAATACAACATTCAAATATTACCCTCAGGCAATTAACAACACAGCAAGTCTCAAAAAACTGGAAATGACTATTGCAGCATCATTGGTAGTATCAGTTATCAGGAACAGTGTACCAGACCTGATATTACTCATGCTGTTAACTACAAGTTGCAGTTTCTTATAAAACCAAATCAAACTCACTGGCAAGCAGTGCTCAGAATCTTACAGTATCTCAAGGGAAAAGCCAATGTGGGATTACTGGATTCAAGAGATTTCAAGACACTAATACCTACCAAACCCATAACTAACACCCAAGCACCTACAGGATTCAGAAATGCTGATTGGGCTGGATGTAACTTGACATGCAGATCAACCAATTAATATGCATTCTTACTTGGTGGATGTTCTATAATGTGGAAGAGTAGAGAACAAAATACAGTGTCTACTTTGGCTACAGAATCAGAATAAAAAGGATATTTTGATGCTGTACTGGAAGGGTTGTGGTTACAAAAACCGTTAAGTGAACTTGGACATGAAAACAACCAAGGAATGCTACTGTAAAGTGATAAACAAGGCACAATAGCTCTATCAAAGAATCCTGTGGCTCACAAACAAACAAAACATATCAAAGTGCACTTTAATTGGGTCAGGTAAAAGGTACTTGATGGTGAATTAAGTCTGAAATACTTCTCCACCAACAACATGGTTGGAGACATCATGACAAAGGCATTGGATTTTATCAATTTTGAAAAATTCCAATCAGACCAAGGCTTAAATGAATTTTGACGTCCTATTGGGTCAATTAATGAGGTGGAGTGTTAATATATATGTAAATATCTATACTTTTTTACTTTTATTGAACTATTTCTTAATAAAATTTGCATTACTTGTCCCAAAGCAGACTATTTTAACTTTATGAGAAAGAGAGATATATGAATTGGTTTTAGTGTGAGACATTAGTTTACAGTATATATACCCATCAAGTGTTACCTGTTCTTCACTCTTTTGTCTTCTTGCACTCATCTTATCATCTCATATCTCTCCCTACACATACTCACTTGACTATATAGGTTAGCCCACTATTATCTGAAGCTTCAGCTTCATCCTCAGTGTTACTAGAGGAGAAGACTTACACTTGATTAAAGGTTAGCACAACATTGTTATACTTGTGATTCAGATTAGTGACAAGTATTTTTTGTAATTATCAGGTTAGCGCACTATTATCAGCAACTCCAGCTTCATCCTCAATGTTACTAGAGGAGAGAAATTATGCTTGATTAAAGTCCTCTTTATTATAACAGTATTATTCTTTGCTATTGCCAAATATTTCCTTTTACCAGTCAGTACCTATCTCATTATCTTGATTACTATCATCTCCTTCATCCATAATCTCAATCATCCTTTTCCCAATGAATGCCACAGTCTTATTCTTGTTTACTTCTTTTTTTAATTCAGCTGCTGACACATTTCTAGGTGGTGAAAACTTATACTTAGTCCATGCTTTCTTGCACTCCTTGGCTGAATGCCCATATTTCTGAAATTATAACAATTAATGTTTCTTCTCTGATTTGGTGTAACATTCATGGCTACGTTTTCTTCGTTTTTAACCAAAAACATTTTGTTATCCTTTTCTAGGTGTTTCAAAATCTCTTCAAGTCCTAGGACATCTTCTCCTTGAATAAGAACTCTAATGAATGATTTGTACTCTCTGAGTAATTTGTGAAGTACTTGTAATGATAATACTTCATTGTTGATTTTCAAAGGAGTAAGTTTTATCTTGCTGCTAACAGTTCTTACTTCCTTAAGGTACTGGTTTGCATTAGTGAATTCAATACCTAGTAGCTCATTGAAGGCCATTTTTCATCCTTGGGTGTCCCTTCCTGCATGCTTTTCTTTTAAGAGATCCCAGGAAACTTTACCATCACCTTTCCTCTCTCCAAATGATTTTCTCACTATCATGGAAAAATTATTGTCATTCAAATTTCAGATAATTATATTGTAAGACTTTCTTTTTTTCTCTTTTAATTTATCTGTTGGTTTTGCAAGAACACAATCTAAAAAATTAATATTGTCTAGCTTGGCTTCCATAATAGTGGGCCATACAAAGTAGTTATTGTCATTTAGGAGGCATCATGGATGGTTTCTGTTATTATTGTTACTAATTGACTGAGACATAGTTTTTTTTTGAATTATTAGATATCAGTTGGTACTGATAATGTGAGAATTTGAACAATGATAAACTTGGATTTATTTCAGAATATTTAAAATTTATTAATAATTTTAAAAATATATATACAACTATCTAAATCTCTAGGTTTCACCATGCGCACTACTTAAATGTGATTTGTTTGAAGTGTGCATGATACTTGAATGCTTTTCTCTTATGGAATTTAAGATAACTACATATAACTTTAGCTTTCTCACACTCCCATATACAATTTTCCCCTTTTACTCTTTTTGCTATTGCTTTTCCTAAGTCCCTAGCCTTATGTTTATTATTCTTTCTTCTTCTGAACTCAAAATGTCTATGTCTTTTATCATTATAACTTACTACAACTTTCCATTATTTCTTATATTTACTTGCATGAGATTTAATTGCATTTCTTAGATTTCTTTATTTTCCTTTTATCTTGAAATTCCAACATATAGCTTTTGATTTCTTATCAATAATTTTAATGATCTTATTGAGTAATTTATCATTTGCTTCATGTATGTAAGTCTTGTTGTTGTTGTGGGTTTTACCTTCTGTGGGTGCTGTAATTTCAGAGATATTATATTCTTCATTTGGTTCTTGAGATACTGAGTGGAGATAGGATAAATTTGCAGTTACTAAATTAAAACTAGCAAGTCCGCAAACTTGGACCCCAACTCACCACAGATTGAACACATATTGAGCTATTGATAAAGGAACCATATAGTCAGGGATGAACACCACTAAGAAGAAAAGTTTTAGGTGGGTGTTCAAGTAGAGTTCAATATTGGTTCAGTATGAGTTCATTCTGAGTTGCATCTGAGTTCAGGTTGGGGACTTTGTAGCAAGTCTACCCCCTCTATTGTGTAGTGTGATTTCAACATATTTTTTGCATATGAATAAAGTATTTACTACCAGGTTGTATTTCTAACCTTGTTCATTTGTTTAAATGATATACTGGTGTATCTGGAACATACCCCAGGAAGAGTTCAAATGGTTTTTTATCTTTTACAGAATGAGTTGTGCTATTTTAAGCAAATTTAAGGCCAGGAATAAATGTTAACCTTTTATGTGTGAATTTCATATTTTCTTTGTATTCTAATACAAAGGGACAATATATTCTGATCATATCCTCCAGAGTTTGTATCACTCTCTCAGCCAGCCCATCAGTTTGTTTATGGTGTGCTTTAGACAATTTTGATTGACAACCTGATACCTCCATCAAATATTTCCAGAATTCTGAAGTAAACTTTGGGTCTCTGTCAGAGATTATGGCTTTGGGAAGCCCAGAAGTATTCATCATTTGATTCCAACATATCAAAGCCAAGTCATTTTCAGATAAATTTTTATGGGTAGGAATAAACTTACACATTTTTTTTAGTCTATCTACCATTACCCAGTGAGAATTGAAGCTTTCTTTTCCTGCTAATGGAAATCCAGTTACAAATTCCATGTTAATAGCTTCCCATAAATCTTTTGGCTTCTCTATTTTTTGAAAAAACAGCTCTGTTCCTGGTTTATCTTTTAAATTTTTGGAAATTGTCACATGTATCAATGTATTTTTGTACATCTTATTACATGTTTATCCACCAGGCTGTGTTTTTAACTCTAGTTAATAATATTGATAAAAAAAATGACCAGCTAAGATGTCATCATGGCAAGTACTTAACATTAGCTCTTTCATAGATGGAGGTATAAGTATTACATTACATAGATTTTTCTGTAATATATGTATCCATGTTCAATTGACAGTTTTGCTTTTTCCAATGCATTTTTATACTTTGGAGGTAATTTTTTAATTAATGCACTCTTTCAGGAATTCGCTGGATCATTTAAGATGGCTAATAATTAAGACAAATATTTATCAGATGAATACTTTTCTGATATTTATTGCATAAATTCTTCCTCTAAATCCACTATATAAATCCCAAATATATGTATTACCTCATTTTCTGGAACATAAACTGAGTTATCAGTATCATTTGACAAAGGACTTCTGGATAACAAATCCACCTTAGAATGTGATTTTCCTCTTCTGTGAGTGATTTTCATCCTTCCTCTGTATTCCTGTACAGCTAGTTACCATCTAAACATGCCTCTATTAGCTGTTTTCACGTTTAGAAATTTTTTTACTGCACTGCAATCTATAATTAATTCAAACTTCTGGTCTTCCAGATAGTAATGAAGTTTATCCAGGGCCCACACAATGACTAAAAATTCCAGTTGAGTATCAGCATGCCTTAAATAAGTTTTTCTTAAGGTTCTGGATATATAACAGATAAATAATTCAGATAACTTACCATTTATTATCTGTTTTTGGTTTAAAGCAGCACCTAACCCTGTAAAGCTTGCATCACTATACAAAATAAAAGGGAGGTTTAAATCTGGAATTCCAAATATTGGGGCTGACATTAAAAACTCACTTAATTTATCAAAGGTCTGTTGTCTTTCATTATTCCAAATGAAAGCCTCATTTTTCTTGATTAATGTTTTTAAAGAGGCTGCAATGGATTGGTAGTTTTTTATATACTGCCTATAATATCCACAAATACCTAGAAAGTTTTGAGCAACTTTCACATTATTAGTTATATCAATATTTTTTATTGTTTCCAATTTATTCTGGTCAACACAAATTTGTAAGTTAGATACAACATGTCAAAGTACTTTCAAGAAATGAAACTCAAACTTACATTTCTTCAATTCAATTTTCATATGAATTTCATAAATTTTTTGAAATACTCTCTTCAGTTGATTTGAATGGTCATCATATGTCTTTGAAAACACTATGATGTAATCAATATACACTAAGATCCATCCTTTAATCATTTCCTGATGAAAAACACTATCCATAAATTTTGGAAGACTGAAGGGGAATTTTTCAGGCCAAAAGGCATTCTCAAATATTTATATGTTCCCATGTGTGTGGTTATGAGTAAGTAATTATGAGAATTCTTTTCCACAGGAATCTGGTGGTGACCTTTGTTTCCATCCAGAAATGTAATATATTTTTCTCCTTGTAAGGTAGAATGGATAGAAGCTATCCTTAGAAGAGTGTAAATATCATCCACAGTTAATGTATTTGGAGCTCTTTAATTACCACATAATCTTATCTTATCTTTTTAATAAGAGATTAAAAATGGTGAAATAACACTATACTTAGGAGTTTTGTCTACTTTTTCAACAATACCCATTTCTAACAAAATCTCAATGTTGTCATCTATGTCTTTCCTTTTTGAAGAATAATCTGGGTAAGTTTAGTTTTTTAATCAGCCAGGAATATTATCCAAATCACAACTTAAGGATATTTTCATCTCATGGTCTTTGACCAATCCTATTTCATTTGAACCATGAGCAAATGCCATAGGATAAGATTTTCTTAATCTCAAAATATTTTCTCCTTCAATTTTTGAGGTTAGAGGGCTGAAAGAGGCTTTTTGGGTTTCATTTTCCAATTTGACTGCTTCAGAGGTGAGTCTTCCACCTTGAAGTTGATCTTCTTTAGGCGAGATTGAATAAATTTAATTTTCTTTTTCAACTTACTCCCATTTTAAAGAAACTATTTGCAGTATCTAGTTTAATGCAAAATTTGGTCAATAAGTCATTACCAATAATAAACCAATCACTGCAATTATTATTATCCATTAATAAAAATCCACATACTGCTCTTACATATCCATTATTATATTTAATTAATACAGCAGTTTTGTATTTTCAAATTGGATATAGTATTGAAGCGAAACCTATCCAGTTTTTTTCCTTCACAGGTTCTAGTTTTTCTTTGTACTTAATATCATGTTTCAATAAAGTATTAATAGAAACTACACTACCTGCAGCCCCAGTTTCAAGAATGGAATTTGTTTCTTTTCCACATATTATAACAGGTGCTTTGATAGGTGGGATCTTGTTAGTATCATGCTTTACATATTTTATTATTTCAGCTTCCTCAAAGGAGGTTTAATATTTATCTGTGGGAGTTATTTCATCATTCTGGAACATAATATCCTGTTCTAATACAAATACCTAATTTTCATCATCACTGTAAGAAATTTTACTGTTACAATATTCACTAGACTCCTCCTTTTTATCTTCATTTTTACTGGGTTCATAATCCTGTGAGTACTCAATAAAAATTTTCTCTTCTTACAAGTATGACTTTTTACTCAAGGTTCAATACATTTTTATCAAGTGTTACTTTCTTTTCTCTTAGGAACAAGAGTAGAAGAAGGTTTTTTCTTCTCTACTGTTAATTTATTTTTAATAGGTTTTAATACCTCAACATTATTATTATAATGATTATAACTTGTCTCATATTTGTGGTTTAATAATATTTAATTGCATATATTAATAAATCCAGAATTGTCTCAGATGGTTTCAGTTCTAGCTACAATAATGTCTCTTACTGATATAGGAGATTATATATTATTTTTTCTTTCCACTCATCATAATCCATTTTTGGATCCATGGCTTTCATGATTTTTATTAAATTCATTAAAATACCATTAGCTTATCCCCAGAATTTGGATTATATCTGGTTGTTTCATACAATCTTTGTTGAGTGATTCTAAATTTTGGGCCACAAAATTGTCTTTTAACTAGTGCCTTCCATTCAGCCCAGGAGTAAATAATTTTCCTCACTAAATACAGATTCAAACCATAATAAGGACACATCTGTAAATAAAGATATTAATTTTGATGTAATTTCTTCATCAGGTAATTTGTATGAAAATTGTAAGTTATTGATTCTTTGTATGAAATTCTTCCAATCATATTTTGAATTCCAATGAAAAGAAGGGTACTGACCTTACTTAGGCCAGTTATTTTGGTTAGTTCTGACTTCCTTAACCTGAGGAATATTTATTAATTCACTTAATTTTTATAGATGATCATGTATTTCATTTTTTACTGATTTTTTACTCTCAGAGTCCATGAAACTATTTTATTTTTTAATCATTGGTTTTTCATATGAGTATTTCATATGAAGTGTTATATTTTCCACATAAGAGGTTTTGTCATTTATTTTGTCAGTATTTTTCAAAATATTATCTGTTTCTATTTCTAATCTCTGTAATCTTTCTTATATTACAGGTACATGTAATAAAGTATCATTTACTTTTGAAAAAGACAAATTTACCCATCCCTCAATTGTAGCCATTATATTCTGAGGATGTCCAAATTTACTGTATAAATTCTTGATCTCAGAGTTTAATTTTTCATTTTCATTGGTCAATTCATTATTTGAATTTTCAATGACCTTTAATTTTTTGGAAGTAGTACTCAATAATTTTTTAAGGTTTAATAATACAATTACTGTATTATTGTTATACTCTCTAGAGAGTTCTTACAATTTTCCAATCCTTAATAATAATTTACTTATGATTTTTGATTCCATTGAATATTCTTTCAAAAAACATTCAATTTTATCCATGTCTAACTCAGAAGATTCATTATAATTATTGGACTCAAGATTCAATTTGTTTGGTTCAATTTTAATGTTCCTAGTATAATACTGATGTTCGATAAAACAATTTAAATTGTTATCAATTAAAGATACACTACGCAATATAGGGGATGGACTTGCTAGCAAGTCCTCAACCTGAACTGAGATGGAACTCAGATAGAACTCAGACTGAACTCATACTGAACCCAAACTGAAATCTACTTGAACACCCACCTAAAACTGTTCTTCTGAGTGGTGTTCATTCCTGATTGTATGGTTACTTTATCAATAGCTCAATGTGTGTTCAATCTGTGATGAGTTTGGGTCCAACGTTGCGGACTTGCTAGCTAGTCCGCCCCCCATATTGTGTGGTGATAGATCAAAAAAACTAGGTTCAAATGAATAATCCTTAAGATCCTTATCAATTTCATTACCTATTAATAGTTCATTAATAGTATTATATAATTGATCATTAGAAGATGGATGACTTACCACCATGGGAAATCTAGGGGTGAACTGCTAGCAATCCCCTCTCCTAAACTTTAGAGTGTCCCTTCATTATTCCAGGTTTATGAATACTTTATAAACATAAGTAAAGTAGAGTTAGATTTACATTTATTCTCAGATTGGTCGAAAAATGAACCTCAATTGATCTCAAGTTATGCATAAGTTGATCAACTATAACCATGATTTTATCCTTTGTTTAGCACCCATTGAGCACATATTGATCCAACATAAGATTTTGAATATCCAATATGATTATAAATTTAGAGAATGGAAATTATTCCTTAACATACCTAAGCATTACTTTGCATCCAAAAGATAAACCATAAAATTATGAAAGTAAATTTAATTTACAATAATGATATCCTTTACTACATAATTGAAACAATAGATAAATTTAGCAAATTTTTATGATCACAAATATTAATAACTTTATGGATTGAAATAACTAATTCAATTCCTATTTTAAAATTTTAAAAGGAATATATTCAATGCTCAATTCAAATCTGTTAAGTCTTTGTAAAACTAAATTTTGTATAATTTTTTTTATTTTACCTAAAATATAAGACCTACAGGTTATTGAAAATAAAATCTTCAGTTACTCAATTAAATGAAATATTTATATTTAACTAAAAATAAAAATAGTCCTTAAATTGTATAACTTGAAAGTTTATGGAAATTAATGAAGTGAGGTGTTCCTCATAAAGTGTCCAGAACAAGTATGGACAAACTTGTTCTGGACACTTTTACCAAAAAAGATGTTGATGCCATCAATTATCTTCATTATATGGGCTAATTTTTTAATTTTTCCTTGCAATTTTTAGTCATTGGTCTTGTCCAAAGTGTCCAGCACAAGTTTGGGCAAACTTGTGCTGGACACTTATACCAAAAAACAATTTGATGACATGAAATATCTTCATGTTCTAGCTTATTTTTTTTAATTTTCTTGAAGTAATAAGTTTCTTTTCAAGACCAAAGTATCCAGCACAAGTTTATATAAACTTGTGCTGGACACTTTTTCTATATGAATTTGGTTAAGTGAATGTTTTTTTAAGAGAAGTGAGGTGTTCCTCATAAACTTTTTGAGCCCAAGTTCAGGAAAACTTGTGCTGGACACTTTTAGAAAAAAAAAAATTTGATAACATCAAATATCTTCATTGTGGAAGAAGACAGATTTGAGATTCAGATCGAATTTCTCCAAGTATTTGTCCAATTTGGAAGCTCTGTTTGTTAGAAAGATCACCAATAGGTGTTGCTTCTCCTTCTTTGAATAATCCAAAAACATGAACTAAAGATATTCTTCATTTCATAATAGCTGGACTGGATACTTCATCAAATACTGATCTTTCTCTAGTAAAAATAGGTTTAAAATTTAAAGATAATTTTCCAACGCATCTTAGATTTTAAACTTAAATTAAATGAATTTTATGTTGATGGTGGTAGTTTAAATAAAGGGAGGATGAGAGCAAGGTTTTGAAAGAGAATAAAGTAGAGAATATATATAATATTAGATGAATATTCACCATTGAATTTTTCATGTATGTTAATAATTAATGTTGACCCTCATTTTAATAATAACTAAATACAGATAGATAACTGAAAGAAGTGCATTATTTTAGAGCCTAAGTTTTGTGCCAATATATTAAAATTAGTTCCTTTAATATTGTAAATCTAAGAAAAAATACATTACAATTTTTTTCCCTTATAATATATATATATATAGTTCTCCCACATTAATTTTTTTGAACATTGTCTTATATTTTTTTATTCCAAGGAACAATGAGAAACTTCTATTTATAAGGGCTCAATATCAACTTTTTTCTAGAAAATTTAAAATTATGTGTAAAGTTTTTACAGATTTATATTTATATTAATAAAATTTTTAAAAAGGACTTAAATAGAATACTTTTTTATATATTTGCAGAAATAAAAATGATAATTGAAATAATATTCGAGACCTAGTATACTATGTGTCATTTAAGATATTTCCACTAATATCATACCTGACCTCACAAAATTCAATGGATTTAGATATAAAATTGAATATTATTGTATGTTAAGTGTTGTGGCTCAACCATTTCTCAAATTTGGTCCAACTGATGCTCAAATTGAATCCCAAGTTCTACTCAAGAAGGGATAAATTGAGGCTCAATTTAGGGGCAAATTTTTTTTCAAACTTTTTCCATCTAATTTAAAAACAATTTCCTAAAAATTTCACAATATTTCCCCAATATTTTTCCAGCCTCTTCCTGAAAGTTTCAAAGAGAGGGAACTTCTAGCAGTTCACCCCCTGATTTCCTGTGGTGTACCAAGGTCTTATTCCACTTTCCCTGCCTCTCTTTCCCTTTCCCTTTTAAAGGTGACTTTTTGAACTCTTTTGAGGAGGATGGTTGTATTTTTGAGAGTACCAGTCCTACTTCTATTTTCTTACCATAATCTTTTTTTCCTCTTCTTTATTTTGAGCTAGAGGTACTACTGGAAAAAACGTGAAAGGGTTGTTGACTACTGTGGTAGGTTAAGCTTTGAGGCCTACCAAATCTTGATTTACTTATATGAATCCCTGGGCTGCTCTCTTTTCCAGATTGTTCATCTTGTCCAAAATGTTGTTTACTTTTATGGTGAGGGTATTTAGAAGTGCTGAAAAAGAATGGATTTGTTCTTGTAATGTATTTTATCACTCCCTTATTGTTGTTTAATTGAAGAGCCTTTCCCTTTCTTCAATAGTCATCTGTGGAGTGCATCTGTTTGTGGGAGATACTTTTCCCTCTGTTTGAATTTCCTTTATCAGGTCTATCAGCTCTAAGTTTTAAATTATAAGGTTTTACCTTATTACTCACAATGTCAATGTTGTCACACATGTTTTACGTCAAATTTGATCAAATAATTCAGATATGAGTATGAAAAACTTCAAAACAGAGCTTCAAAAGTATGATACAATACTATTTTGGTCAATTAATTGCTTAATTGTAGGTTTTATTGTGAATTCATAAGTGCCAAAAGTCAAATATGCTTTTATGTGGTCACTTGATTCAACAGGACTACAAAATGTAGCCATTTTTTTATATTTAAAAAAGAAATTTGTCAGAGATATTCTTTTCAAATATTAAATGAGTTTTATAAACCATGATAAAAGGATTAAAAGTCTTGCTAAAAGGAGTCAATTAATCAGTTTTTTTATTTGGTTTATTATCTGCAAAGATCACATATTTAACTGGTCTATCGACAGATCTCTAATAAAAAAAATTTATAATCAATTTAGTAGTAAAATTTTTGATTGAATATCACAATTCTATTATATAACAGGGCTTATATTTGTAATAACTATATGAAGTGACCCCAAACTGTTTAAATTATCCAAATATTTATATAGGGATTTTATTTACTCATAAACTTTTTTCAATTTTTACTTACTGGAACATAAACAACAGAATTTTTGAGGAAAGATCCCAATTTTCAGGCAGAGTTCAAGTACAGAGATGTGAATAGCTTGATTAGTCAGTTGTCTAGAAGATTTTAATGGTCCTATATGAATACTATAGTACAACTCCAATAAGTATTAAAATATAATTTAATATAAGAGTCTCAGTAATTTAATCTCACTAATGATAAATGGTTTAAAATTTATAGTTGGTAGGAAAATAGAGATAATAGGGGGTTTCAGCTCTGGCAAATCCACACTTAACTTAAGTGTGGATTTCAAACCAAATCAGCACTTAAATTTTGCAAAAAAGTCACTTATTTCAAAAAAGTGTGTCAGTTATGACCTCAAATCAGCACTTTTTTCCCATTTTTTTCACAATCACATGTTGGCCACAACATCCCCTCCTTTCTAACCCCATCCCTTTCACATGTTACACACTGACCTTCCTCGCTCCCTACCCATCAATCCTCAGCACACACCCCCTCCTAACATTTTCAACATTTTATTACAACATTTTGACCAGGCATGTTTACATTCTTTTTTACTTATTTCTTCTACCTCTTAATCTCTTTTCTTGTTATGTACCAGTTTTATAATGCCTCCCAGACATTCCAAATCTCAAAAGGTAAATCAAAAATCTGCTTTGTCACAAAAGTCTCCTTGTAAAGCAAGCCCCACACCTGAAAAATCAAAGTCAGGTCAGCTAAAAAATGATGATTATCTCATCATAATCAACTTTGTTAAAATAAAATCAAATTATGATGCATGTTTTGGATGTGAAAAGTCCACTCATATTGGATGTCCATCTTCTTCAAAGGTTAATGGCTACTTATTGATGGCTAATGAAGTAAGGAAGAAAACAAGGGGGAGAATTGATTTTAATCCTAAACAAATGAAGGAGAGATTTAAGAGTTATCAATCAAAATATAAAAAGGCTCATCATGCCGCAAATGAAACTGGCTTGGTATTGACAATGATGATTTGGAGATTAGAATTACTACTGTTTCCAAAAAGCTCAATGTCATGTGTCCTTTCTATGAGGAAATAAATAATCTTTTTGTCTCCCGAGTTGATGTCAACCCTAGGTTTCTACACAATACTACTAAGGATATACCCTCTGGATCCGAATATTCCTATAATCCTCCCAACACACCTTTACTTGGTGGAGATCAATCCCCTCCACTCTCTAACCATAGTTCAGAAGAATATGATCCTGACTATCAAGCAGAACAATTAAACCACAGCAGATCTGAATCCTCAGAGCCCCAAAATTTAAATGTATGTTTACTTTTTCTTTTTTCTTAAAGTCTTCTCTAAATTTCTCTTTCTTCCCAGTCTCCTCCTACTCAAACTCAAACTCCATTAAATAATCTCAATTCTAAAAATGTGAATCCCGCTTTAGAAGCTGCTTTAGATGAAAT
Source organism: Hemileia vastatrix (assembly GCA_030280995.1). Lineage (NCBI taxonomy): Eukaryota > Fungi > Basidiomycota > Pucciniomycetes > Pucciniales > Zaghouaniaceae > Hemileia > Hemileia vastatrix. Next base: position 8,004,999 of record JASXTE010000019.1, on the reverse strand, counting down.
TCATGAATCCTCTTTTTCAGAATCCAAACTAAAGAAAAACCCCTCAACTTCAATGAACTTGAACCATCTTTTAAAACTTGGTAATACTTCAACAAGCTCAATTAGCTCCCTTGAGGATTATTTTGAAAAAAAAGATATAAGTAAGATTTGTTTATTATATATCTTATTCATTAACTTATTTATTTATTTATTTCTATTTAATTTTCTCAGAAAAATCAACTATTGCAAAAAATGCCCTTGACTTTGAGAAGATGAAGTTTGATCATATGCTAAGGAAAGATCAGAAAGCCTTAGATTTGGAAGAAAAAAAATTTGAGGCAGAGCAGATGGAAAGAGTAAATGACTGTCAATTTTAAAGAGAAATGGCTACTTGTGAATTGGAAAAACAAGAAAGTTTTTAAAAAAAAAGATTTCATTATGGAATGTGTAAAAAATGGCCAATCTTATGAGGAAATTAAAAAATTGCTTGACCTTTTCAATTGATAAATTGTTTTTCTAGTTAAATTAATTTTGTTGTATTTCTTTTTGGTAATATTTTCTTATATGCTGACTTATAAGAGTTCTTGAATATAGTACTTTTTTTTGACAAATTTTCAAAATATCATACAATTTTTCTATCTTTAAATTCAAGTCAATAAGCTTTCTTATACTTTTTTTTGACAAAAATTTGAAAATATAATACTATTTTTCTATCTTTACTTTCAAGTCAATAAGTCTGCTTTTTTAAATACTGCTAAGTCATTAAAATTATATATCTCTTTTGAAAATTTGGCAATACCTCCCCTTGAATTTTATTGAAACAAGGGGTGGTGGGTACCACCAAATTTTTCTAAGTCATCAATTTCACATGTCAGATTTAAAAATTTTACAATACCCTCCCCTGCATTTTATTTAAGCAAAGGGTGAAAATCACCAAAACTTAATATAATTACATAAATTAATTAATATATAAATAAGATATGTCAAATCTACTACTTTTAAAGTAATGACAATTCCTCATGCCAAAATGCAGATCAAGTCTAGAAACTAAGTTTGGGACTTTCCACAGGTATTGGCTAGAGGAACCCCATGAAACAAATTAACGTTGTCATAATTACCTTTTATACAACCCAAGGTCATTGGCACATTACTTTAATTTGGTAAAGTGACATATCAGATTTATTTATTAAAAATTTATGGAAGAATATTAAATATTTGATGACTCTACAAATCCCCACACTTTTTAGATCTACCTAAATAATTTTTAAATTTATTACCTTTTTCTTCTTTTTTAGCTTGTTTATTTGTTGGACTAAATTTTGTCTGATCTGGAAAGAGCAACCAAAATGCATGAAGTCTTGAAAAGATTCCAAACCTGGATAAGCCTTTGTGGTTTGGTGATTATCATAAGAAAAATTCAAAACTGTTTTGATGATTCCATTTCATAATCCAAAATTGATTATACATCTATGATCCAGGAAATATAATCCATGTCCTTTAATTTTAGCAGGTGACAGAATAGGTTGTCCAGTGATAGGATTAATATATGAGAAAATTCCATGAGTAAGGTAATTGGCATCATTTGAGTTGGTGTGAATTTGGTTATGATATCCAGAATGAGTGATTATAACATTTGAAAACATTAGATAATCACTGCTAATATCTTCACATTCAGAGTTGCACCAATTTGGTATTCCAAGTCCTGTAGGAAGTTCATGATTTTTTTCAAAAGCTTTATTGAAGAGTTTTTTAAGTCAAAGAGCAAGAAATGAATTAAATGAAGGTAATGTATTCCATTTTTGAAAATCATTATCTAATTCAGCTTTAGATAAAGATCTGAGTAAAGAATATATGCCTATATAATTATATTCAGTAATATGATATTAAAAAATCAAGAGAGAAAAACCTTTATCAAATCCAGTTCTCCATCCAATACCAATCATAATACCACCCATCAAATTCTTATTCCTTAAAGGTAAGCAAACCAAAGCCATTTGATAGAGTGTTATGATGATATTTCAGAGTTGATTAAATGATTCATCTTTTAAACCATTAAAAGAATGGTTTTTGTAAATAAATTGAGGTTTGAAAGTATTATTAATAACAGCTTTAACTTCATCACCTCAAATTTCAGTTAAATAATGTATATTTTCAGGTAACCTTGTTGGAAAATTGTTTTTTTTTCAACTTTAGTTTTATAGTACTTGATTTTTGAAATATGGCCAAAGATTTGATCCAAGTGAATTTTTTTTTAAATATCTTTTATTTTGATACTCTTCATTTTTTGTAAATGTTTTAGATGATGATTGAAAAGAAGTTGATTGTGAAGATGAGAATGAAGTTAAAGAAGAAGAGAGTGAGGTAAGTGGTGAATCTGAAGTTAAAGACATGTATTTTTCTACATAAAAGTTTGTTACTTTTCAAATACCCAAAATTATACATTAAAAAAAACTCACTTAATTTAAATTTTAAAAAAAATTCCTCAAAAGACAAATAAGAATTTTTTTATTTCACTTGAACTATTTTTCTCTAAAATTCAGAAAAAAAAATTCAAAAAAACTCTGAATTTTTTTTTATCCCTTCCCCATTCCCCTCAATTCCCCCCTCCAAACCCCCCTCCCACCTCCCCACCTCCCCCCAATCCCCCCCAATCCACCCCTCCAATCCCCCTCATAACCCCCCAATCCCCCCCTCCAATCCCCCCTCTAATCCCCCTCATAACCCCCCAATCCCCCCTCATAAACCCCCCAATCCCCCCTCCAATCCCCCTCAGAACCCTCCAATTCCCCCTCCTATCCCCCTCAAAATCCCCCCAATCCCCCCTCAAAAACCCCTACCCCCCCTCTCATTCCTCCTTAACAATTTGCTAAAAAATTGTTAATTTACTGAATAATTAATCATAATCGTTAAGGAGGAATGAGGGGGGGGGGGGGTAGGGGGGTTTTGAGGGGGGGATTGGGGGGGGATTGGGGGAATTTTGAGGGGTATAGGAGGGGGATTGCAGGGGGGATTTGGGGGATTTGGAGGGGGGTTGGAGAGGAATGAATGAGGGGAGGAAGTGAGGACACCAACAAGGGGGAGAAAGGGAGAGATGAGACCAAAGAGGGAGAAAATGGAGGTTAGAGTGAGCCAAGGAGGGGGGAATAAGGCAGCCAAAGGAGGGAAAAGGGGGATATATCCATTCCAAGGTGAGGGTAAAGGTAGGAAAAATCCCAGGCCAAGGGGGGATAAAGAATAGGATGAATGAGAGAAAAGAGGGAAGGGAGAGAGAGAAAAAAAGGTTAATTTTACCTATAATTTAAAAAAAGGAACTTTAAAAAAAACCAAAAAAAAACAAAAAAAAACCAAAAAAAAACCAAAAAAAACCAAAAAAAAACCAAAAAAAAAACTAAAAAAAAACCAAAAAAAAAACCAAAAAAAAACCAAAAAAAAACCAAAAAAAAAACCAAAAAAAAAACCAAAAAAAAACCAAAAAAAAAACCAAAAAAAAACCAAAAAAAAAAAAATTAGAAAAAAATTAAGTAAAAAAGAAAAAAAGTCTTACCTGGAGAGATGAGTTGAGAAAAAAGAAATAGAATTGAAATTGTTTGAGTGATGTAAGAAGAGAGGAGGAAACGGATATGAGTGAAGAAAAAAAAGAGAGCAACTGAAAAAATATGCATTTTCAGAAAATATTTGATTTCATGTTGAGTTGATGAAGGAAAACACAGAGAGATAAAAAAATAAGACTTTAACAGCAAGTTCAAAAACAAAATAAATATGCAAAAAAAATTACCATTCTCAGTGAATAAAACATGCAAATTGATCATTTGAAGAGTATGAAAAAAAAAATTAAAATTGTGTTGAAAAATGTTGGAGTGTTATTGGAAGAATTTTTGCCCTTATACTAGTTGATTGAGAAATAGAAGTGTTGGATATAGTCAGAGGTGAATCAACTTGTTCATCTTCATACAGCTCTACCCATTGATCTTTGAGGTCAGCAAGTAGGTTATGAAGTATAGTGTAGCACAGAATCAAGTTGATTACCACCTCCATTTCAGATTTATTTCTAAGAGGACTTCTTAATTCCCTTAAACGAGAAAAACAGCCTTTCAAGATTCCAATAGAATGTTCAATACAGACTCTTGACTTTGCCAAATCTTTGTTGAATTTGGAATTTTGACTGTCTTCTGAAGCTTCTCCCCAAAAAGCAGGAAGTACATACTTTCCATTTGCATAAGAAGAATCTGCAAGAAGATAATGATCTTCATCAAAGAATTTTTCAGGTTCATTTGAAATTTGCATTCTTTGGAAGACGTAGGAGTCATGACCAGATCCAGGATAGCCAGAAAAGAATGATATAACTTTTTTGTTAACGTCACATATAAGCTGAATGAAAATTGAATATCTATAAAGAAGATACAGTTGTTTGTGTTAGTTTAAAAGAGAATGAAAGGAGTTAAAAATAATCTACCTCTTTTTATGTTCAAAGTAAATGTTTCCACCTTGAGCAGGTTTCTAGCTCAAAGGAATAGTAGTACCATCAACAAAACCAATACATCCTGGGAAGCCCTCTGCTTGCATAACCTGAGATAATTCAAGTCACTCTTCTCTTTTTGGCCAGGTGAGAAGTTGAGATTCCAAGGTGTTTATGGCAGTGATGCATCGTTTGGTATAAGTGTTAACTGAACCATTCCCTAAATCAAAGAAATTTTCTAAATGTTTCAAAGCGGCTCCATTGCCATTGGAACCCAAACAACATAGTGTGATGGCCAATTGAATTGAAGGATGTCATTGTTCTTTTTGAGAATTATTGTGAAATTTGGGATAATCCTGAATAAGCTCAAGAAATTTAAGGAAAAATTCCGGAGAAGTCCTGAACAACTGTCTAAAACTGGGTGCAGATAGGTTAAGAAGTGTTTGGATGGTGTACTTGGGGGTATGAAGTACTTGAGGCTTTCTGGGAAGAAGGTAATGTTTTGTGGCCATTTTTGATAAAAAGACAAAATCTTCTTCTAGATCAGAATCAGAATTGCAATCACAGTCCAAGAGCAGTTCAAGAGCCATAAAAGTCATTGCTTTACGTAATTTATCACAATTTTAAAGTGATGAAGGCATGACTCTTATATGATATGATATAAAAATGAAAATGATGTACGATGTTTTGATTTATGAAGTGTTATTCTGCGGAGTGCTGTGTATTATTGGGATGATTCTGAAAAATCAGTGAAATGGGACTTGATGGTGAAATAAGCACTTTTGGTTGAGAAAGTGTGTATTTGAGTAAAATAAGTGACTTATTTCATTTTGAAATCCACCAGTATTGGGGCTAGTGTGTTTCAGAAATCCGCAGTTAAATAAGTGCGGATTTTCCAGAACTTACACCCCCTAAAAATTCAAACACTATTCAAAGAATATAAAAGTCCCAATGAAATGTATTGTAACTTTAATAGTTATATGGCTTAATTGTAATGATGAAGAATGTAGAATAAAAGCCCAAAAACCTCCTCCTTTTATACCTACAAAGACCTAAATGTTCTCCCCTGCTTTACCAATCTGTCTGAATGCTTCAAGCACTATTGAGCCAAATAGAAGAAGTTAAAGACTCTTTCATCTTCCACTGTTTCTGGATTACTTAAATTGATATCAGTAAGGGCATCAGATCTATAAATGATAAAATTGATTCTTTATTCCCTTAGTATAAAAAGATGGATTCTACATTTTGAGAGCAAGCTGATGTTGATCACTCAAACATTTTGGATGGAGAAACTGCTATCTCCAAACAAAATATTGAGAGAAGTCTTTTTGAATCTTATTTCTCAACTTAAGCCTCCCCTCTTTTTAATTAAACCAATCAAGATAGTTTCTCTATAGATCCTTATGGTAATATAAACCAAACTAATCTAAATCAAGTAACTTTTTACTTGTATTTAGTAAATCTTTTTTAACTTACTTCTCTTTTTATTATCTCTAAAAAGGCCAATAATCAAAACCAGGATCCACAATCAAGTGACTCTGAAGCTAGAAAAAATGATAATGATGAAAACAATATACCAAACTCCTGGAACAAAAGGTAAAGACCTTCAACTATTCTAAATCTCAGCAGTCATATAAAAAGAGATAGTACTTCTCAAACCCCTATTTCTTCTATCAAATATTTTTTTAGAGAAACATGATGCTGGTGAGTGAAATGATACCTCTTGATTTTTTGGTCTAATTTTTTTTGGTTAAAGTTTCTTAGCACTCTAGCTAAAGTTGAAGTTGAATGAGAGACTCTTAGCATTCAAATTAAAAAATTCAACCTCTCTTTAAAGAGAGATGATAGGGCACAAGACTTGGAGGAGAGGAAATATGAGCTATCTTTAAGGAGGAATGATAGGGAACAAGACTTGGAGGAGAAGAGATTTGAACTAACTGTAAATATTGCAATAAAAAATAAATAAGAAAAGGCTCTTGAGTAAAACTTTCTAATAAATCAGATGAAACTCAATTATCAACTTGAAGATGATTCTAAAAAGAAATTTGTCATGATAGAATTTTTTTAAGCAAATAAATAAGTTAAAAATTTGAGTGCTTATTGAAAACTTTTGATTGGTTACTTATTTTTAATTTTTCTTTCTCATTTCACTTGTTTATAATTATTTGTAAATGAAATTATTTTGTAACTCCCCATTTTTTTATTCTATCCCTCATCTGCTGAATAAATTATCAGGCAAAGTAAAAAATATATTTTAAATTGACCCAATGGAAAAATTATACACACTATTTTTTATTTCTTTGTGTTTACAAATAAACTTTTTCAAAATATAAACTCAAGTCGATAGGGGGTCTCAAACCTTACCAAATATACCACAAAAACACACCACAAAAAAGGTACCAAACCAACCATCAATAAATGAAATACACCTTCACTAGACAGGTGTATTTTAAAAGTCTATTAATCCCTAAACATGTCTATTTTTGGGTTAAAAAATTCATGAAAACACTTCCCTTCTTCATCATGATAAGTCAGCACTAGATCTAGAGAGGCTAATACTAGGTAAAAAAGTGCCAACACCTAGATTTTTTTCACCTAATACTTATGGGTTTATTTGTAAAAATGAGATATAAGACTTACCAGAACTTAATAAATACTTTAATAATACACTTAAATTTTTTTCTCATCACTTTTCACTAAAATAAAATGCCATTTTTAGCCCACCATCAGCTTGAGATCACTTCTACAGCTCTAGCTCTAAATTTTATGTTTAATTCTGATACAGATTCTAATTCCAAACAACCACCACTAAAATAATCTAGCAGTACTTCATCATCTCAAATAAGTTCTATGCATTCTATAACAACACCAATCCCCCTTTCTCATTTTGAAGGCCTAGCTTAACTAATTTACAATTTAGTGCAATGAAATTCCCCAGTTTCCCAGGTTCATTTGTTTTAGTTCAGCTCCCAGACTTTAAATTGTATAAAAATTCAAAGATTAAGTCTCACTAAGATATCTCATCTTCTCTATATCACTCACTTCTATCACACATTGTTGGTTCTGATACATTTCACTTAACAGCTCTTAAGGTAAGTCACTTTTGCATTTTTTGTAATTTAATTGCTGATTTACATGTCTTTTTTGTTTGTTATTTTTTTATCATTTTTCTTGTTTTGATAACTGATTTATCTGTTCTTTTTTCCTTTTTTTTCCTTTTTTTCTTGGTTCTCTATCTTTTTTAATCTTGATTTACTGACTTTTAGGTGTTTTTTGGTCATTTTTGGCTTTTTTTTGCTAAATCTCTTCAGAATCATTTCAAAACCATCCAGAAGTGTTTTCCAGTAACCTACCCCTAGTTTTTAGGTAATTTTGGGCAATTTTTGGTCTTTTTTGGCTAAAACACATTGGAAGATTTTTCCAAGAATTTCCCTGTGATTTTTTATGGCTGTTTTGGGTCCTTTTTTCACCAAAACCATTCAAAAACAATTAGGAAAGTTTTTAAAAGTATTCTAAGGTAATTTTCAGGTGTTTTTTTGGCACTTTTCTAAAGTGTTTTGGTGAATTTTTTTTGAAATTTTTTTCCACTTTCTAGGAACCTTTGGGACACTTTTTTGCTGATGTTTAGGAGACCTTTTTAGGAACCTTTGTGGCACATTTCTGGGAACTTTTGGGGAAATTTTAGGAGATTTCTGGATGCTTGTTTAGGAGCTTTTTCAACTTTTCTACAAGATTTTTTTAACTTTTTTAGGGACTTCTTGAACTATCTCAGGTATTATTTATCCAATTTTATAATTTTCTTATTTACATAGATTTTATTTGTATTTCTAGATAAATATGACTGAAAATCTAGAGTCTGTCAACCAGATTTTCAAGCTAAGAAATGAAGTTAATTTAAAAAATAAAAAATTATGTAGGCATCAAAAGTATAGGGTCTAATATAGGTTTTCATTCTTTATTTTTATTTCATGAATAATCATTTAATAAGTCATATATGATACCCTACTTACTTTAATTAATTAGCCACCAGGCCATGTGTCATATTACAGAAATCACGGGGAATTTTTTTTTCCTTGTTAGGTTCATGTATACACTTGTGTTTGATTTCATTGAATTTGGTCACAGATAATTTACACTTACATTTTTACTTGAATTTTCATTAATTTTTTTAATTGTCTTATATGACTTTCTTACATGTTAATTTATGCAATGAACTTAAATTTTGGCAATCTAAGCCCCTACTTCAATAAAACACAGGTGATGGTATGTGATGGTATGATTTGGTAGGTATTTGGTGTGGTACGCGCATTGCAGGTAACTTTTTTTTTGGACCAATCAGCTTGTGTATCCCAGGAAGAACAAAGGAGAAGCATATTGCAGAAGATAGAGCTATTATAAATATATAATTATTGTTTTAAAAGAACAAAGCAAATAAAAAGTGCGGAAGGGGATTTAGGGTCTGTGCGCTTAGATTTTGTAGCAGAATGTGCTGCATAAATGAATTATCAACTTAGGAGTTCAAGCGCTGAACATTATGGATTTGGATTTTCCAATAATTGTGTGTTATGTGTTAACAAAGGAATTATGGCACAAGGAAGTCCTCAAGTACATAGTATACTGCACCACAGCTAGTGTGGTACCTTGCTGCAATAGGTAATGTAAGTTGCAGAGGCTAATTAGTTAAGTCAATTGTCAGAACTATGGACTTAGTAATGAAATGAGGAGAATGGGGAATTAATCACAAAATTTTCCAAGAGTCAAAGAGACTAGGATCAGTGCTGAAAGGTGACAACAGGGGAAGTAGCGCTGAAACAGCGCAAAGGTACAATTTTAAGCATGCATGTGGAAAATGAGTGAAACAAGTAAATACTAGTTTTAGTAGGCTTAGAGTATGTTTAGGCGCTGTAGTTGTTACAAGCAGTGTATTTAGTTTACTAACGAATTAGTTAGGTGTTTTGCTAATGTGGTACTAGAAGCAGCACTGGAGATCCACTAGGGAAGTGTGTCTGGAGTGCTGAAAAATAAAAGAAGGAAAGGCTATCTTATAGGAGTAGGGAGAAGAGTGAGGTAATAGATTATTATTGAGATCAGTCATTTTGATTATGAACATTAGAGCTTCATATTATATACTTTTGAAATATATTGTCATATATAGCAATTTTTTCTTTTTTTTGATTACTCTGATAAAAAGTTTGTGTGTCTGTGTATGTATTTCATATAGTTTAGTGAAAAAGCACAACACAGAGGGAATATATAGATTCAGTAGGATAAAATATTATTAGAGTTATATTATTGCTATAATAAGGCATATTCAGAGAGAGCGCTTCAAGAGGGAGTATCTGTGGATATTAGCGCTACTTAAGAATAGAAATATCCAGATAGTAATATTTGTTTTTCCTTATCTTTTAACTCATCTCTCAACTCATAAAATATCTAGTCAGATACTAGTATTACACATTATTGTGCTATCTTTAAAATAAGAGTAGTAGGAGCTTCTTTTTAGAAATTGAAAAGAAGAACCAACCCATCTTGCATTGTGTCTACTGCTTAGTACTTTGGAACTCTCTACAATTGGTTTCCCAACAGTGGCCTGATTGTAACTAGTGCTTGGATTAGATTGTTTGGTTTTCAGGGTTTTTTCAAGAAGGTTTAATCAAGCCAGAACTTCAGTGGAAGAGTTGTAGGGTCTACAAAGAGTGGATCAATAGCCGTTATCAGAGGATTGTGTAGGAATTTATTGTGGATATAGTCAGGTTAAATTATAAAGTGTGTTTTTCTTTTTGGATTTTCTTTTGATTCTTTTATTTCAAAGATGGAACCTACTGAAACTACATCTAGGGGATGTCAGGAGAGGGTTAAATTGCTCAAAAAAACAGTTTTGTTGCTGCAGAGGGTAACTAAAATTATCAGTTGTAAAGATGAAAGCTTGACTTTTTCAGGCATTAATGCCAAGAAGTTCTTACGTAGGTTTGAACAAGCAGCTGAAGTTCATGGAGCAACCAAATATGATATGGTGCGCCAAGTATTGTTCTTTGTATCAAATGAGTGCAAGGACAATCTGGAGGATCTAAAGGGTCACAAAGAGCATGATTGTTCAGAACTAAAGGAACAGATTCTTAAGATATGGCCAAAGATTACTTAGGAAACTAGGTACACAATTAAGGATCTAGATGTCTTGGTTAAGAAGGAAAAAGCTGAAGGGGGTGTTTGGGACCTTAAAGAATTGAAAAGTTTCAGGGAAGATTTTGATCAAATGGTTGAGTATTTTGTCAGTAATGAAGATTTTAGTGATAACAATGCATCTTTACCTTGGTTTTGTGAAGTGTTTGCGCCAGAAGTGGAAGACTGGGCAAAGAGGTGCTCGGATAAAGAAGGGAAATTAGTCAAGAAGAGGGACAGTAATTATAAGTACCCTGGCTTAGAGGAAGTATAGAAAGCAGTGGAAGCGGAAATGAAGCTGTGTCAAGTTGAGCGCCTCGCATTAAGAGTTGCTTTGGATAATGAGGAAGTTGACAAGGATGTGTCTGATGTTTGATCATCTTCTCAGGTATTGTCCCCTAAATCTAAAGTCTTAATTAAAGAGCGGCCAGATTCTGTTATGGCTAGGATTGAAAAACTGGAGAAGTAAATAATTGAAACAGCCAAAGCAAAGGAGGGTTTTAGGCCCAAGATTTCTTCCCAACCATTGCGTTTTGCTACTATGGTATGTTACTATTGTAATAAAGAAGGGCATACTAGGATGAGGTGTAATGCACTTCAAAAGGATAAAGAAGAGAAGTTAGTTTACAAAGATAGAACTAAGCTTGTTAAAGACAAGGATTGAGGGATGCAAGCCATGGTCATCAATTATGTTAATAAGAATTCTATGGAGGGCAAGTCGAGAAAGGGCACAGAGCCTGAAGCCAAAGAGAAAGGCAAGGATGCAAAATCAGTTAATTTTTCAGCTACTTGCGCAGTGTTGGAGTTTAAAGTAAAAGAAGGAGTGGTTGCAGAAACACTTACTGCAGCCCATCTGGAGATGTTTTCAACAAAACACAAGAAAATGGCCCCACCAACAATTAGTAGGCCAAGAAGAGCTGGTTCTAGGTATGAAAATCCAGACAATTAGTTATCTCAGGAAAAAAAAGTTGTTGTTACATTCTATGGTTCTTAGGGAGAAGGCTATTGCGTTTTCTGAAGAGGAAAGAGGTTTGTTGAAACACTCTTACAGAAAACCTTATATTTTTCCAGTTATACCCCGTGCGCTGTGGCAGAAGAAGGCTTTTCCAATACCAGTGGCTATAAGAGATGAGTATACAGAATTAATTAGGGAAATATTAAGTTATGGCTTGTATGAACAGTCTATGTCTAGTTATTCAAGTCCAGTGTTTTGTGTTGTTAAGCACTGTGGTAAACTGAGGGTTGTTCATGATCTTAGAGAGATGAACAAGGTTACGGTAAAGACATAGGAATTCTACCAACACAAGAAGAGTTTGTAGATTCTTTTGCGGGGCGCACATGTTATGGATTAGGTGATATCATGGGAGGATAAAATGAGCATGAATTGGACAAATCATCCAGGCCCATGACTAACTTTGAAAGGCCACTGGGACATTTCAGGTTGACAAGGTTACTGCAAGGCGCAACAAATTCTGTGGCGGTATACCAAGCACAGATGATGTGGATACTGCAGGATGAAATTCCAGAGCACTTGAGAATTTTCATTGATGATGCCGGTATAAAAGTACCAGTCAGTGACTATTATGGGGAAGTGTTAGAGGAGAAACCTTATATTAGAAGGTTTGTTTGGGAATATGTGATTACCTTAGAGAGAGTGCTATTTAGGATATAGGAGGCAGGATTAAAGATCTCTGGTTACAAGTTTGCTTTTTGTGTTCCAGTGCTAGATATAGTGAGAAATGTGGTATGCAAGGAAGGGAGTATCATTTCTGAAAAGCAGAAGAATAAGGTGCTTACATGGCCCAGACCAAGAAATACTACAGAAGTTAGAGGGTTTTTAGGCATTTGTACATATGTAAGAATGATTATTCAAGATTTTTCTTTTCTGTCTTCACCTTCAAGGCGCTTAAAAAGGAAAGATGTTGTATGGGATTTGAAAGAGGAATGCAAAGAGTCATTTGAGTTATAAAAAAGGATTGTAGGAAAATATTGTAATTAAGACCAGGCACTGGGAAAATTACTCCATCTGTGGATTCTAGTGTGTCTGCAGTAGGCACAGTTTTGATGCAGGAGGATGAGGAAGGTAATGACAGACCTGTCCTTTACAAATCTAAGTCTTTTACTAAAGTGGAGTCTAGGTACTCTCAGTCTAAGCTGGAGTTATGCGGAGTAGAAAAAATAATTAAGAAGCTACAGTGGATGCTTTGGGGGTAACATTTTGAGTTGCAGGTTGATGCGCTATCATTGGTGAAAATGATTAGTAGCCCAAGTTTACCAGATGCGCCCTTGACTAGTTTGGTAGCGCAGATTACTTTATTTTCTTTTGACTTAGTGCATAAGCCAGGGAAGTCCTTCACAATGCCAGATTTGTTATCTAGAAGGCCGTTGTGTGAAGAAGACTCAGAATCCAAGGAATTTGAAGAAGATAAAAGATGGGTAAGCAGGATAGATTATTTTTATGAAGGATTTGATATAGGTGTCTGAAAAGATGATAAACTAGGTAATTATGACACAAAGGATTTTTGTAGAAAAGGTAGTCAGCAAATGAATTTAGAGAACGCTGAAGTTAATGTAGCAACAAGGAGTGCGCTAGATGAGACAGTGGAAGAGTCAGATAGCAAAGAAGACTCAAGGGGAAGTCAAGATAGTAATACTCATTCAGAAAATGGAGAGTATTCTGAAGATGAGGCGCCTGTTGATGTGGAAGCAGAATTGCAAAGGTTATATCTGGAAGATAGTAGTCAACCAGATTTTTGTGATGAAAAGGTTTGGCGCAATATCAAAAAGCGCACTAAAAGCTATTTTATTAAAGATGGGAAGTTATGGGGGAATCGGTCTTTGTTTCCTCAGTTAGTCATTCAAACTAGGGAAAGCAAGGTGAAAATAGTCAGGGAGTTACATGAGAATTTAGGTCATAGATGTCAGGATGAGACATATCACAGAGTCAGGGAAAGATTCTGGTGGCCCAATATGAAGAACAAAGTAAGGGATTGGGTTAAATTTTGTCTGTACTGTTAGCGCAGAAGTTACAAAAAGCCAAAAGAGACAGGTAGAGCAAAGGGCGAAGATACTGTTTTTGGTAGGATCAGCTTAGACGCAGTTCATATAAAAGAAGGGCGCTTTAAATACATGTTAGTAGCCAGGGATGATCTATCAGGATGGGTCAAAGCAGGGCCATTGGTAAACCTTAAGGAAAGCAATGTAGATGAATTCTTAAAGAGAGAATGGACTTATAGGTATGGGGTAATAAAAATGGTAACCGTGGATAGAGGCCCTGAATTTGCTGGAGAATTCCAAGATGTAGTCAAAGATATAGGAGCTAAGCTACAAGTTTCAACACCATATTATCCTGAAGCATAAGGAATGATAGAAAGAGGGCATCAAGCTATAAAGGATGCGCTGGTTAAGTTATGTGGAAATAATGGTGCGAAGTGGAAGAACTATTTGCCATTAGTTTTGTTTGCAGATAGGATTTCAGTTAAAAGGACAACTGGGTTTTCACCATATGAACTTATGTTTGGTAAAAGAGTGTTACTACCTATTGATCTAGAGGCTGGATCTTTTCTAGGATGTGATTGGGATCAAGTGCTCTCAACTGAAGTCTTAATTTTAGAAAGGGTGGTGCAACTTGAAAGGAAGGATGAGTTTGTGGAGAAGGCATATGATAGAATGAAGAAGATCTGGGAAAAATCAGTTAAATATTGGGACGAGCCCTTAGTGCATAGATTGAGGAAGCCATTGAACCTAGAAGATTTGATTTTGGTCTATAATAGAAGTCTAGAAAGCCAATGGGGTGAAATGTTTGCTGACAGATGGAATGGTCCTTATAGGATAAGGAAGCAAATAACTGGGGGGTCTTATTCACTGGAGGAATTGGATGGTGCTGAATGGAAGCAGTGTGTAGCAGTAGATCAGATAAAAAGATTCTACCCAAGGGGTGCTCCATTAGTACAGGATAACCTCCGTAATGAGGGAAAACTACCAGAATAACCTCCAGGATGAGGTTAAACTAACAAGTTATGTTTAAGGTTTATTTTCCTAAGAGGACTCACAAAAGGCTTTGACACAGTTGTGACGGGTAGAGGGCACTAACTGAAAGTTAGAAGGACTATGGCTGAACAGGCAACTGGCATAAGCGCTCAGATGAGGGCATAGAGAAAGTGGAATCTTATATTTTCATTGTTTGAGGAGACATGAAAAAATGGGTAAATGGATTGAAGTAGATGTGTACCATGTAAACACAAAAGACACTGGGAATCTAGCCAATGGGTCAATCAACCAGGAGTGAAATAACAATTTATAGATGGGGGGCACTACATTTCAATAACCTATTTACATCATGTATTTTTGTATTGCAGTAAAGGCGGTAAAATATTAATGTTTAAAGTTTATTTCATGATTTTTTTACAGGGTCTATAGTCTTTTAAAGAAAGTATAGGGAGAAAAGTTAGGTGCTCCAAGATTTAAAAGACAACTAATATTGAATACAGGTGTAAAAGAATAGCGCTGTGTCTAGGATGTTTATTTAAATGAATAGCAGAAATAGAGACTATTTACAGAGATATTAGAAAAAAAGGCTTATAGGGAAAGCACAAGTGGGTTATTCAGTTTTGTTGTTAAATCTATTTGGATATCCTTTCCATTCTTCAGGTATGACAAAGTAACGAGGACTGGCAGGGAATCCAAGAATAGTCAAAGAAATGATTTCATTCATTAGCTGACCTATCACTTCTATGTGGGTATAGCAAGCCTCAAGCTCAGTTTCAGAAAAGGCTGGTGCATGATTATAAGATAGAGACATAGCGTCGTATATAAGGCAAAGTCTGGTAAACATTCGCATGGAATTTACAAAAGGTAATGGATTAGGAACCCATCCCAGGTAGATGGATTCACAGAAGCCTACAAGTTAGATCAGGAGTAAGTAGGTAATGAAGGCGTAAGTATAGTGAAAGGAAATTACTTGCTAACAAGTTATGGGGGTGCGCTGATGGCAAGGAGACAGTAACAGAGTCCAGAGCAGCTGTAGAGGTGCCTGAATGCATAGAAGCATTGGGGCTTGGGGAAGAAGAAGGCGCAGCACTAGGCTGAATGGATATTTTGTGCCTGAAAAAAGCAGGAAGTGATGATGATTCATAAGGGACATCAGTAATGGGAGAAGAATTAACACTGGTAGGACTAGTAGTGGTTATTATAGGAGCGCTACTGGTGGAACTAGGAGTGAAATGAATTTAGCCAGTAGGCTGAGGAGTATTTTAATTTATGGAGGTGTTATAACTCTTATGATATCTGAAACAATTATTGCAGGCAGGTCTAAAGGAGGCATACCCCCGAGTTCTAGAAAAGGTGCAATGAAAATTGCGACATTGGCAGAAAGAGCACGCTTGATCTCTGGGAACAGTGCCGTAATGATTCATGATACTAAGATGATGGAAATGTTGATTATTAGATGGGCTATTTATAAGCTAAGAATGGCAAAATAGAAAAGGCGTCAGTTGCGCAATGTCTGACTTGAGCTCTGAATGGTCTCTAAGGAACATGTGAAGGATTCTTGTCATAGAAAAAAGGGACCCAAGGCAAAAGTGGAATCTGTTGCAGTCATGGGAAATTCATATTGCAAAGATATGATGATTTCAAGGTAACTCATGCATATATGACACAGAGGATGTATTTGCTGCTATAGGAAGTAGCGCTTATCTTAAGTTTTTTGTTTTATTTTCTGTACTTTCATCTTTCAGAGACACTTAGTAAAAAAAGGGTGTGCTGGCAAGTTTGGAAGAAGGAGGATTTTTTTTTGGGGGGGAAACTCATAATGTAGGGCTCACAAAAGGAATTTAAATGCAAATATATATGAAAAAAAAAGAGAGAAAATGTTTCTTACTTTTTAAAAGCTATGTACACAATAAATAATATTAAAAAGAAACATTTTTTTTAGTATTCTGCATCATTCAAGATTGGGACACAGAAAGCTCAGTCATTAACAGCTTCTTGCATGTTTTGTTGCAAGGTGGCTATGAGATGAGTATGTTATTTATACTTGGCGTGAGTATAGACCAGGACTGCCTTGAGAAATTCCTTAATGGCAGTGAACATATTGTTCATTTGACGCATGGTTGCATCAAATGGTGCGCAGGCAATTTTCTCTGCAAATTCCCAGTTTTGAGCCATGGTGGGCTCTTCTTCGTTGTCAAGCAAAGGGGAATCAGTGGGTCAGTCATCCAGAACAACAGAATTATCAATTGGCTGCATAGCAGTCCAGTTGGGAGTTGCAGGTTGAGGCGTGCACTCTGGAGAAGCAGCAGGATCTTCTTCCAGACCAGGAAGGAAAAGTGAATTGTTTGGGGGAGGAGGCATCTCAGCATAAGTAGTGGCTGGCACATCCTAAGAAAGAAAAGAAGAGTTTTAGTTTTAGGTCAGGAAAGGAAAAAAAGTGAGAAAGGAACTTACCGTATGAATACTCTCTTTTGAAAAGAGCAATCTAGGAACAGAAGCAAAACTACTAGGAGTAGGCGCTCAGAAATAAACTCTGGCACATTTGTTGACTGGAGGAGTAGTCTGTGCAGGTTCAGCATGTTTGATGGTCATCTGACTCATCATATCCAAGGTGGAGGCGTCTGGATTTAGATGCGCGACGGTGGGTAGTCCATCATAGCTACACTTCTTCATGCTATTTTTTCAAAAATGGAACGACTAAAAGGATGAAACAAATGGAAGTTAGTAATGAGTGTATAAAAGAAAAGGAAGAAAAATTAAGGAAGACTCACGTTAAAATAAGTGTTGTCACAGCGGGCTTTTTAAAAGTGACAGGAGGTTATGCCATTTTTGATTCAGCGGGTGCATCTTGTCTTACCCATCAGCATAGTAATTGGAATCATGAGAGGAGCAGCAGGGGGGTTTGTTCGCATAAATTTTTGAATGGTGTCCACAACGTTGGCAGTATTTTCAGTATTAATTGTGTTATTTCTTGTATTTATTATTTAAAAAGTTAAGATAATATAAAAAGGTATAAAAAACTAGAAGAAGAAGATGGAAGATGGAGGAAGAATACACTGCAAAGCGCAGGGTATTTATAGGCTTCTGGGGACATTTGCGAGTAGAGGGAGGGTGTGGTACGTGCATTGCAGGTAGCTTATCTTTTGGAATAATAAGCTTGTGTATCCCAGGAAGAACAAAGGAGAAGCATAGCGCAGAAGATAGTGCTATTATAAATATGTAATTATGGTTTTAAAAGACCAAAGCAAAAGAAAAGCGCGGACCGAGATTTAGGGTCTGTGCGCTCAGATTTTGTAGCAGGATGTGCCGCATAAAGGAATTATCAACTTAGGAGTGCAAACACTGAACATTATGGATTTGGATTTTCTAATAATTGTGTGTTATGCATTAAGGAAGGAATTATGGCACAAGGAAGTCCTCAAGTACATAGTATACTGCACCGCGGCTAGTGTGGTAACTTACTGAAATAGGTAATGTAAGTTGCAGAGGCTAATTAGTTAAGTCAATTTTCAGAACTATGGACTTAGTAATGAAATGAGAAGAATGGGGACTTAATCATAAAATTACCCAAGAATCAAAGAGACTAGGATCAGCACTGAAAGGTGACATTCTGGGAAGTAGTGCTGAAACAATGCAAAGGTACAATCATAAGCGTGCATGTGGAAAATGAGTGAAACAAGTAAATACTAGTTTTAGTAAGATTAGGGTATGTTTAGGCACTGTAGTTTTTACAAGAGATGTATTTAGTTTACTAATGAATTAGTTAGGTGTTTTGCTAATGTGGTACTAGAAACAGCACTGGAAATCCACTAGGGAACTGTGTCTGGAGTGCTGAAAAATATAAGAAGAAAAGGCTATCTTATAGGAGTAGGGAGAAGAGTAAGGTAATAGATTATTATTGAGATCAGTCATTTTGATTATGAACATTAGAGCTTCATATTATATACTTTTGAAATATATTGTCATATATAGCAATTTTTTCTATTTTTTGATTACTCTGATAAAAATTTTGTGTGTCTGTGTGTGTATTTCATATAGTTTAGTAAAAAAGTGCAACACAGAGGGAATATATAGATTCAGTAGGATAAAATATTATTAGAGTTATATTATTGCTATAATAAGGCATATTCAGAGAGAGCGCTTCAAGAGGGAGTAGCTGAGGATATTAGCACTTATTAAGAATAGAAATATCCAGATAGTAATATTTGTTTTTCCTTATCTTTTAACTCATCTCTCAACTCATAAAATATCTAGTCAGAAACTAGTATTCTACATTATTGCGCTATCTTTAAAATAAGAGTGACAGGCGCTTCTTTTTAGAAATTGAAGAAAAGAACCAACCCATCTCGCATTGTGTCTACTGCTTAGTACTTTAGAACTCTCTACAGTGGTTACCAAGCCATCCAGCAAAGAAGGCTGGATTATTATTTCAGAGGGGTTGGGGTGGCTGGTGTTATTGGGTTAGGCATCTGTTGTTTCTGAGAGGGGGAGGGAGATGGCCTGGTGGGTTGAAAGATTCCAGCCAAAAAGCAGCACTTCTTGGCTGTTGGCTCTGGGAGGAGTTTTAAAACATCTCCAGACAGGTAGAAAAGCTTCCTGGATGTAATTTCCAAGAGAAAGAGGTGGGTGGGGGGTTTAAATAATGCCTGCCAGTTAGCTAGCCTTTCTGAAAGTCATTGAAAAGATCCAGAGGGAGGAGGGGTAAGGGCACCAAAGTGGGGGGAAAGGGGGGGAAATGACCAGGACAAGATGGTGGAGAGAAGTAAAAAAGAAAAAATAGTGACTGAAAAAAAAGTTAATCTAACCTAGAAAATGAAAATCAAAACCACTTAGCAAAAAATTTAGATACAAAAAAGGAAAAAAATAAAAAATAGAAATAAAATAAATAATTAGAAAACATAAAATTAAAAATGAAAAAAAAACTTATCTGGAGAGATGAGTGCAATAAAATTCATAGTTGATGCAAGTTGCTTCCTAGAAGAGAGATGTTTCATTTTTGTTGGTTGAAGTTTTAGATGGTAAGTGAAGTGGAAATTTGCCACCAAATGAGAAGAGGGGGGGTAGATTGACAGAAATATTAATTTTTCACCACCAAAATTAAGTGGCCTAGAGTGAAGAGAGACATAAGGATGTCATCTGCAACTATATGTCATGTGAATTTCTTACAAATCAATCATGGATGTGATGAGTTTGGGATCAGGAATCAAGAATAGAAATTAGGGTATAAGAGGCAGGATAATGCATTATCATGAACTCCTTATCCACTAGCACTTAGACAAGTTTCTAAGAATCTTCCACAATTAATCATGTCTCATCCATGAAAAAAAAATCCAGATCCCTAAATGCAGATCCATTCACATTGATACTCCCAAATATCAAAAATTTTATGTGCTTGTTTTTTAGAAAATTATGATTAGGGATTGTCTTGATTGGATAGACTTATCTTGTCTATGAGAAGCATATAATAAGGTGTATCAATGTTAGCCATTTGGCATTTAAATTGATTTTGGATAAAAATTCTGTACCTCTATTATTTTCTGTAATTATTTTTGAAGATAATTTGGTTATTAGACATTATACATTTCAATTTTCACCTCTTGTCTGAAATTTTTATCATTAATTTTTCATAAACACTTCTTAGAGAGCTTTCTGGATGTGCAAGTTTTTCAACCTTGCTGTGCACTCCAATCCTGTCTATTCCTTTGATACATTCAGATTCCTTCCCATCTCATCTGCTCATTTCTGCTCCTTTACATCATCAAATATCTTAACATCCCTTGTCCTCACATATCTTCTCAAAGTCAGCCTTCATCCAGTTGCTCTTCAAATCCAACTACTCTTTCTTTCCCCTTCTCAGCTATAAAATCAAAGACTATTCAACTAAAAAAAGTTTATCTCATCATACTTATCAACTGGATAGAAACTAAAACTAATTATGATTCTTGTTTTGTTACTGAGAATGCAATTAAAGTAGGACAACCTTCTACACCAAAATTCAATGGCTATCTTCTAATGGCCAACAAATTAAGAAATAAGATAAGGGGAAGGATTGGTCTTTTGATAAAACAGATTTATGAATGCTTTGAGCACTATTGATTTAAATACAAGAAGGCTAAGACTCTTTCATCTTCCACTGGTTTTTGTATTACTGAAATTATTATCAGTAAGGCCATCAAATATATAAATGATAAATTTGATTCTTTATGTCCTTACTATAAAGAGATGGATGCTATATTTGGAGAGCAAGCTGATGCCAATCTTTAAGACATGTGGGATAGAGAAGATGCTATCTCTGAACATGGTATTAAGAGAAATATTTTTAATCCTCTTCCTCAACTCAAGCCTCTCCTATTTTTAATTTAACCAATCAAGATATATTTTCTATAGGTCTTTATGGTGATATAAACCAACCCAATATAACTTCTGTGAGTTATTTTCTTGAATCTAGCTTATTTATTTCTTTTGTTAGTAGTTTTTTGTTTCCTTTCCTGTTTCAACTGCTCTAAATTTTGTGTATATGAAATTATTTCACAATTCCTTGTGTATTTCAGCTCTCTATCCACCATCAGTTGAATAAAATATCAAGAATTGTAACAAATTTATTTTTAATTGGTCCCAATGGCAAAATATGATGCACTATTTTTTTCTTCTTTGTGTTTTTATATCAAATTTTTAAAATTTACAACTAAGGTCAAAAATTTGCATTTCTTAACAGATCAAAGTTAAAAGAGTATACATTTGTGTTTTGAAAATTTGGCAATACCCTCCCTTGCATTTTATTGAGGTAAGGGGTGGGTATAACCAAATTTTTTCTAAGTCATCAATTTTATATGTCTGATTTGAAAATTTGGCAATACCCTCCTCTGCATTTCATTGAATGAGTTCAAGTCACCAAATTTAATATAACTACATAAATTAATAAATAAAAAAGTAAGATAAGTCAAATTTATTGGTTTTAAAGTAATGACAATTCCTCATGCTAAAATTCCAATCAAGTCTAGAAACTACATTTGGCAATTCTCGCAGGTATAGGCTAGGGAGACCCCATGAAAAATTTTATGTTCTCATGATTCCCATTTATAAAACAAAGGTGGTAGGCCTATTAATTTAGGTTAGTGAGTTGAAATATCAGAATTTTCTATAAAAATTTTTTTAAAGAAAAATAAATATTTGATGACTTTACAAATCCCCATAAATTTTTGATCTACCTAAAGTTTCTTTAAATTTATTACTCATACCTTCTTTTTTGCCTTGTATATTCATTGAATTAGTTTTTGATTTATCTGAAAAGAGAAGCCAAAATGAGTAAAGGGTTAGACATATGAAAATGGTAAGAAAATGAAAAACCCTTTATGAGAGGACAGAATAATAAGTATAGAGAAAGGTAGTTGGAGGATTCTGGAAGGCTAAATTCATGATATAAGCATTATTGACAGGTTGTCTAGAAGGTGAAGGAAAAGAGGGATAAAAGAGTAAATAGAAGGGGAAAAAAAGAAGAGTATTGTAATAATAAATGAGAGATAGAATTTAATTGAATTAATGGAGAGTAATACAATGACACTTTATGAGTAATGACACTACAGTAAATTTGAATGATATATAATATTATTAATAAGTTATATCTCAATGCGCGGCAATCAATTATTTTTATTAATAGACTTATGGAAACCTTGAAATTATATGAGATTTATATTAGAACTGTAAGACTAATAAAAATAATAATAATGTGTATGATATTTAAAAAATATAATAAAGTATGAGTGAAATAAGTAATAGATAACAAAGAGGAATTAAAAGATCCTTTTATAGGCAAGGATACTTCTGAGGCGCCTCCAATGTATATACAAAAATAATAGCATGTGAAACAAAAAGACCAAAAGAACTTAATTAAAACATACATGTTGAGAGAAAAAATGAAACAAAAAATTAAGCCTGTGAATTAGTTAATAATTTTCCTGCCTTAAAGCTCCAAACAAGTAATTGATCTAATGAATAACTAAATAAGTATGAGGGCATGAGAATTGTGAGAAAAAATATCCTAAACAAGTATTATAATAAGATGTAAAGGTTTCAATTAAAACAACTAGAATTATTTTCACCCAAAAATTTATGTAATCAATTTAGTTAAATTATAAAGAGAAATTGATTAATTGTTTTAACTACCTTCAGTAATTAATTTAATTGAACCAAATAATTAATTTAATTTTAACTTATTTAAAGTGAGAATTTAATATTAATATATTAAAGATATATTTTAAATTATTTACTAATTCTATTGACACAGTTAAGGGTCAAAAAAGCGCCCAATATTTATGGATAAAATTATATTATGAGTTGGATTTAATATCTAAGTTATATTAAATTAATTTTAATTCCATTATAGGTTAAATATAATTAAGCTTATAATATTATAATTAATTTAATTAATTTTTTAGAAATATTAAATACATAAAAATGCACCATGTTTTTAAAGAATATAATATTTGTTTATGTAATAAAACTTATTTTATAATAAAATTAAATATAGTAATTATTTTATTTATTCATAAAATATTTATAATTTTATTATTTAATAAAATAATTTATTGTAACTACATAGTGTTATTCCCTTACATGATTTCAGTAATTTATTCTATAAATTACTGGGCTCCTGAGATAGCCTGGCTGATAAGCATTGTGATATGTATTATAGAAAAAATTATGAAATAAATAAAAGTAAAATTGGGAAAAAAAGGCTCAAGTTTAAAAGTCAATATCTCATCAACTACCTTACCAAATTAAAATATTTATTCAGGAAATGAAAGATAAGCTTCAAAGAGATCTTCAGTTGAAAGGAATTTATATTTGAACAAACCTAACCCCAATTCCAACACTGATTTTCAAAATTTTACAAAAAGCTAAAAAATGATGATGAAAATTCAAACAAGAAGGATCTAAAAGCCTATATGATCATAAGATAAGAGACTCATAAGGCTTATTTTCTAGTCATTCAAAATTAAAAAATTAAATAAATTAAATGAGAATCAGAAAAAAAGGCCCAACTTTAAGGGTCAATATATCACACCAAAAGAGAGTTAACAACATTTTATACAATATTCCACCCAAAAGTCTCATATTTTGGTTGATATTTAGGTCATTTTACATCTTTCTTGTTGAAAAAATGAAGGATATTGCAAGTTAAAGGTGAAATGTTTGGGTGGAATGTAGCATAAAACATTGTTGACTCTCTTGTGGTGTCAGAAACTGTTGTCCGTTTGTCTTGGAGGAGTAGGAGAAGAGGAAGAAGAAAAGGAAGTAGAAGACAAAGAAGAAGAAACTAATGACTACTATGGGACTGAGGGAAGTGGTCTAGTAAAGGATTAGAACTTATATATATATCCTGTAAGTACTTTTTATTTCAATCTGCTTAAAAAAACAACACAATTATTAATACTAAAAAATAACCTCTTAATGCAACCATGGAATTATCTAATTACTTATATCTTTTAATGGGATAAATACAGCAATAATAGTAATAGTTGTAAAAATATAATTGTAGTTAATTATTTATAAAATAAAATGCTTTGTAATAGGTGAGAAGGGGATTACCCAAGAGCTTTTTATAAGCAAGGGGTCCTCTGAAGCACCACAAATTTGTTTATAAAAAATGATAACAAAATGAACCAAGAACATAAAATAATATAATTGAAGCATGGTTATTGAGATAAAAATATGAAACAAGTAATTAAACCCACAAATAAGAACTAATTTTTCCCATCCTGCATTCTCAACCCAGTTAATAAAAATAGTGAGTAACTACGCAAATTTTTAATATGGTAAACTGTGAGTAATATATCCAAAATAGGTATAACAATGAGTTTTAAGTGTTTTAATTGAACCAATATTATAATACCATTTTCACACAATTAATTATATAATCAATTTAAGCCCAAAACAGAAATCAGTATTGTTTTAACTATTACATTTGAGTAATAACTAAATTAGGTGAAACAAGTAATTAATTTAATGAACAATAGTTAAAATTAAGCATTTAATTTATTTTATCAAGTAAGTATTTTAATTTATTTAATAAAATATTTTTGAACACTGTTAAGGGTCAAAAAAGGGCCCAATATTTATGGATTATAAAATATGAGAAGATTTATTTAATATATAATTATAAATAATTATATTGCAATTCCATTATAATTTTAATTTTTCAATTATTATTATAATATAGATTTATACTTGATTAATTATTAATCTATTAATGGTAAATACATAAAAAAAATATGCCATGATTTATAGAATATGATATATATTATGTTTGATGTAAGTTTATAAATAATTTATTTAATAATAAAATTAATATAATACTTATTTTACTTATTTTGGAAAATTTTTTATATAATTTTATTATGTAAAAATTTTTTATAAAATACATCACTTCATTCCCTCCAATAAAATATTATACATTTTACTGGGCTCCTGAGACAGCCTGGCTGACAGAAACCATGGAACCAAATTCAAAACATTTTGTGGGAAATGAAAGATAGGCTTCAGTTTAGTCTTCATTTAGAAGGAAATTTGATTAAAATAAATCCAATCCTAATTTTTTATATAAAAACATGAAATAAAAAAACATTGAAGTTATGAAAAAGGTTCAACTTTGAAAGTCAATATCTCAGCAATAACTCCATAAAATTCAAATCTGTTTGTTTTAAATTAAAAATAGGCATCAAGAGAGCCTTCAGTTAAAAAGAATTCTTACTTGAATAAACCTTACACTATTTCCAACCCTCATTATTAAAATTTTACAAAAAATTGAAAATTGATATTGAAATTGACAAAATGAGGAGTTGAATAAGTCTACTGTTATCCAGATAAGTGTTCTACATATATTTAGGTATTAAATCTTCTTATAAAGAAAGAGATATCAAATTGTAATGAAAAAAAGGAGATGAAACTTACCTTGATTGAAAGGTAGGAAAAATAGAGTGAGAAAGAGTGATGTTTTAATTTGTGGGAGATTGAATATGGAGCAAGTGAAATGCATAAAGAATGTGCAATTTATGTGTTTCAATTGCATGGAACAAAAAAAAGTGAAATAGGGGAAAGGGGAAAGGGGGATAATTACTATTCCAAAGAGAGATGAAGATTAGGATGATGGAAAGAAAAAAAGAAAGAAAAGAGGGAGAGAAAAAAAGCTTAATTTTACCTTGAAAATCAAAAAACTACTTACAAAAAAATTTACATACAAAAAAGAAAAAAACTGAAAAAAACTGAAAAAAAAAGAAAAAAAACTATACTTACCAAAAATATAAGTAAAAATGAAAAATTACTTACCTGGAGAGATGAGTTGAGAAAACAATTGACTTCAAATTATTTGAGGGATGCAACAGGAGAGGAGAAAACAGATATGAGTAATGAAAGAAAAAAAGAATGATCGAAAAATTATTCAATTGCAGAAAATAGGGGGTGTCAGTTCTGGCAAATCCACAC
The DNA here is from genome assembly GCA_030280995.1 of Hemileia vastatrix. NCBI lineage: Eukaryota > Fungi > Basidiomycota > Pucciniomycetes > Pucciniales > Zaghouaniaceae > Hemileia > Hemileia vastatrix. Next base: position 7,978,934 of record JASXTE010000019.1, on the reverse strand, counting down.
TTACAAATACACACTTAAATTTGGCCAAATCAGTACTTATCTAATTGCTGATTTCTGAAACACACTATACCCAATACTGGTAGAATTCAGAAGGAAAATATGTCAGTTATTTCACTCAAATCTGCACTTTCTCAACCAAAAGTGCTGGTTTCACCATACAGCCCATTTAACTGATTTTTAATCATCATCCCATTCATACAGAAAACTCCACAGCATAAAACTCCATAACTCAAAGCATTGTAGAGTGGGTAGATATATGTAAATTTCACTTACTTTTTGGCTAATATTTTTATCTCATTTTTCTGGTTACTGGTTTTGTTTTACATTTTCAAGGTAAAAGTAACTTTTTTTTTCTCCCTCTTTTATTTTTTTTCTCTCCATCTTACTCTTTATCCCTCCTTAAATTGATGATTTTCCCCCCTTTCACCCTCCTTGGATGCCTCAATCCCCTCTGGCTCCTGAAACTGGCTGGAATTTCCCCCCCACCTCCACCTAAAAAAACTTCAAGGAAGCTTGGCTACCTGGCTTGAATTACTTTGGACCCTTCCCTCACCTCTCTACCACCTCCCTCCCCTTGGAAACCCAGCCAGGCAGTGAAGCTTCCTGGCTAGGGTGCCTTATCCCCACCCCAGCTAGTCTCCACACCAACTTTCAACTGCATAAAATTAACTTTGCAGATATTTATTAAATATTTATTATTATTTTTTTCAGAATTTTATAAAAATATTCCTCATCTTCAATTAAAGTAATAAATACTCTTATCAGTTTTTTGTGGCAAATTTTTAAGGTCATTTATATTAAATAATGTGAGTTTTTTTAATTTTTTAAATAATTTTTTGAGGTTTTTTTGACAAGTAAAAAAATGTCTGTTTCTTCTGATTCAAGTCTTACACCTCTATCTTCATCTTCATCTTCTTTATCATCTTTTGAAAATCCTCTCAAGATAGTCACCAAACAACAAAAGCACCTCCAGGTTTTCAGTCTTGTCATGAATTCACACATTTTTGGTGCTCATTTCAGATAAGTCAAAATTTAATCCAACAAGACAACAAAGTCAAAAAAGAAGGTAAAATTAATAATTTTAATAAAACTTTAGGTAGATAAAAAAATATGGGGTTTTTTAAACTCATTAAATATTTATTATTCTGTCATACATTTTTAATAAATAAATCTGATATTTCAATTTAATAAACTAAATTAATGGGCCAATGAACTTGTGTTGTTTAAGTGGTAATCATGAAAAATTAAATTTTTCATGGGGTTCCTCTAGCCTATACCTGTGGAAAGTTCAAACTTAGTTTCTAGACTTGATCTGTATTGTGGTTTGAGGAATTGTCATTACTATAAAACTAATACATTTGACTTTTCTTACTTATTTATTTATTAATTTATGTAATTATATTAAATTTTTGTGAATTGAACACCTTACTTTAATAAAATTTAGAGGGTTATTGCCAAATTTTTAAATCTGACATTCAAAATTGATGAATTGGAAAACTTTTGGTGATACCCATTCCTTACTTCAATATAATGCAGGGTAGTTTATCTCCGAATTTCAAAAACAGATATAGATTTTTGTTGAATGAGATCTATTTAGAAAGTCAAATTGGTGGTGAGGTGAAAAAATTATGTTGGTGGTGAGGAACATGAAGGAATAGAAATTATGATGGTGGTGAGGATTTGATAAGGATTTTTGCATAGGTGTCATTATTATCTCACCATCTAAAATTACAAAAGTGCAATAATTTAGTGTCAATTAAGGAAAATTTGTGTTATCACAATCTCATGATGTAATCATTTTTAATAAAATTAAAAGTAACTATTAAATTAACTCCCCAAGCATCAAACAAAAATAATATTAATCAATTAAAAAGTCACTGAAATCATTGTTCTTCATGATAGTTAGGATCATCTTTAGCTGAACTATGATGAGAGGCTTCAGGGGATTTATCTTGTTAAAGTACAGGTGTTTTTGGAGGATTATTGAATGGTTGAGATCCACAGGGTATATACTTATAAGTATTGTGTAGAAACCAAGGGTTTACATCAACTTGGGAACCAAAAAGAATATCCAAATCCTCATAAAAAGGACACATGACACCACACAATATGGGGGGCAGACTTTCTAGTGAGTCTGCAACCTTGGACCCAAACTCACCATAGATTGAACACACATTGAGCTATTAATAATAGAACCATACAATCAGGAATGAACACCACTCAGCAGAACAGTTTTAGGTGGGTGTTCAAATAGAGTTCAATTTGGGTTCAGTATGAGTTCAGTCTGAGTTCCATCTCAGTTCAGGTTGAGGATTTGCTAGCAAGTACACCCCCTATATTGTGTAGTGTGACATTGATATTTTTGAAAAAGTAGTAATTCCATTCTCCAAATTATCATTATCAATACCAAAGTAAGTGGAAGTTGAAGGAAAATGAGCCTTTTTAGATTTTGATTGTTAACTTTTGAGCCTTTCCTTAATTTGCTTAATATTGATGTCAATTCTCCCTTTTGTCTTCTTCTTTACTTCATATTCCATCAACAGGAAGCCATTGAACTTTTATGAAAGTGCATGTCCAATTCAGGTGGAAATCTCAAATCTGAAACATGCATCATAACTTTACTTAATTTTGAGGAAGTTGATGATTATGAGATAATCTTGATTTTTTAGCTTTCCAGACTTTGGTTTCTCAGATGAGGGGCTTGCATTACATGAAGACCTTTGTGATGAATCATTCTTTTGAGTTGCATTTTGGGTGTTGTATTCTCCAGGAGGCATTATGAAACTGGTACATTAAAAGAAAAGAGATTAAGAGGTTGAAAACATAAAAAAAAGGGAAAAAACATGCCTGGTTAAAATTTTTTGATAAACTTTTTCAAATCTCAGTGAGAGGTGTGTGCCAATGATTGATGAGGTGATGAAGGTGAGTGTGTCACATGTGACAGGAATAGGATGGGAAGGGGATGATGTGGCTAAAATGTTGTTGTGAAAAAAAAATTGGGAAAAAAGTGCTGATTTGATGTCATAACTGACATCCATTTTTGAAATAAGTGAATTTTTTCAAAATTTAATTGCTGATTTGTAAGTGCAGATTTTCAAGAACTGACAACCCCTAATAGGGGGTATCAAAGTTGAGGGATCTGCAACTAGGGATCAGGAATTTTTTTACTGGGATCAGACAATATTTAATGGGGAAGATTCTAGCCCCAGGGCCAGTGGATAAGGAAACCACAATAATGCATTATCTCGCGTCTTATACCCCAATTTCCATTCCTAATTCCTGATCCCAAACTCATCACATACCTGACTTATAATTTCTGATTCCATCATTAAGTCTTTCCTCACTCTATGTTTCTTAATTTTGGTAGCAAACACTTAAATTTTTTTTATCTACACACCCCAACTGCACATTTGGCATTGAATTCCCACTTCCCTCATCACACAAGCCATCCACTGAAAACTATGAAACACCTTTCTACTAGGCAGCTACTTCACTCAACTACAAATTCTATTGCTTTACTTTTAGTTCTTAATTATAAATCTGACTCTGATTTGGAAGATTCTTTAGCCTGTATGTCTTTTCCTTCCAAAAAGCATTACATAAACCCAAGGGGGCCAAATCTTTATCATGATCCCAGATATGATCTCTACTCCACTCTCAACTTTCCTCAACTAAACTTCTCATGATTCTTTCTTCAAACTTTTTCAACTCATCTCCAAACATCCTATCTTTCATAACAATTCTCAAAATAAACAGTGTGATCCTGCTATTCAACTTGCTGTTGAACTATTTTTCTTTGGCTCAAATTAAAATGGTGCTACTGTAAGACGTTTGAATCATCTATTTAACATAGGAAATAGTACAGTGATATTATGCACCAAGAGCTGTGTGATTTCTATCCTTTCCCTCAAGTCTAAAATATTTGCTTGGCCAACTCCACAACAGCGACTTGAATCCTCTCAAGTAATTCAAGCCAAAGGTTTCCCTGGATGTGTAAATTTTGTTGATGGCAGAACTATACCTTTGAGGCAAAATCCTGCTCATGATGGCAACCATTATTTTGATTTCAAAAAAAAAATTCTTCAAAATGTTATCCAATTTCACATCTTTCATAAACTAAATCTCTATCTTTTTTTTAGATACTCTATTGCCGTTCAACTTTTTTGTGACATCAAAAAAAAGTTTATTGCTTTTCATAGTAGCTTCCCTGGCTCATGTCATGACTCTTCTGTCTTCCAAATAATGAGGATTTCTCAAAGTCCTGACTCATACTTTGAAGAATCCTAGTACCTCCTGGAAGACTCAGCATATACAAGTTGAAAGTAAATTATACCTGTTTCCATGGTACAACTTTAGAAAATGACCCCAAAACCACCTTTAATTATCACCTTTCCCAATCAAGATTATGGATTTAACATGCTATTGGTATTTTAAAGGGAATATTTTCTAGTCTCCAGGAGATCAGAATTCAATTTTAAAAAAAATTGCAGATCAAAACTGAAAATCATTGGATAATGACTTGTATTAAACTCCACAATATCTTAGCTGACTTAAAGGATGAGAAAAATGATCTTTACAAAGAAGAGGGTCCTAAACCAGCAGTGGCTCTCCCTCCCTTGAATCACAAAACATTCATTCAACCGGCATGCGCTCTGTCATTAAGCCAATCACCCTCCACCATTTTGGAACACAACCCTTTTAATTTTTTTATTTCATGCTCTCCAAATGTCCACTTTTTATAATTTATTCACTTGGATTGGTATTTTTGTTTGTTTCATATTCATTTTTTTTGAATTTACAGTGAATATCTCTCTTTTGGATGTCTGATTTGTTTTCCTTTGCCAGCTCAGCATGAAAAAGTATATTCTCTGCAATTGCATAATTTTTCACTGTTTCTTATTTTCATTCACCCATCATATCCATTTCCTCCTCTCCTCAAACATCCCTCAAATATTTTGGTTACATTTTTTTAACTCATCTCACCAGGTAAGTCATTTTTTTCATTTTTATTGATTTTTTTTTTTGCTAATCATTATTTTTTTTGTAAATGCTTCATTTATTTTTTTCAAGGTTATACTAATTTTTTTTGATTTTTTCTCTCCCTATTTTCTCTCTTTTCCTTCTTATTTTCCCTCCTTTCCCCCCTTCTTGACTGCCTCAATACCCCCTTTCCCCCTTATTCTCTTCCTCAACTTTTCACCCCTTTAGGTTCTCTTTTTCCTCTCTTTAGGCACTCTTTTTCTTCCCTTTAGGCCCCCCTTTCCCCCCTACTTTACCCCCTTTTACCCCCTTTAGGCCACCTCTCAACTCTCCCCCCCTCCCACCTCTCCCCTCTCCCTCTCCCTCTCCCCTCCACAGCTTCATCCCCTCCCCCCTCCCCCCTCCCCTCCCACCTTGCCTCCAACCCATTTTTAATTGCTACCAAATTGCATATCAATTTGTTAGCTAGTTGAATGTGGGAGGTGGTAAGTTGAGAGGGGAGGAGAGAGGGGGGAAGGGGATAAGGGGGAAGGAGGGGAGAGGGGAAGTGGTGGAGGGGAGAGGGAGAGGGGGGAGGAGATAAGATGGGGGAGAGTTGTGAGGAAGCTTAAAGGGGGAAAAGGTGGAGGACCTGGTTAAAAAGGGGGAGAAGGGGGTTTTGAGGAGATCAAGAAAGGGCAGGGAGGGTTGAGGACACCAAAAAGTGGTAAATGAAGCAGACAAGGAGGGATAAAATGGGATTATGTAAAAGAAAATATTTATTATTTTAATTAACTTTATTTTGTTTTTTTTACAGAATATTATAAAAAAAATTTTTACAGTTCAAGCTGAATCAAAAATAAATTTGGTGTGTTTATAATTTTGATTTTTGTTTTGCTTTAAATTTTTTATTATCATTTTTTTTCATTTTTTTTCAAGGACTCTAGGTGGTATATCTAACAACAAATAACTTTAAAATTAATTTTTTTGGAAAATGATTTTACTGATGTTTGTTTTTATTTTATTTTATTTTTTTGTTTCAATTTTTTTTTCTAGGACAGTTTTAGAATTTGATTTCTTTTCAAAGAACAATTATTTAGATTGATTTTTATCAATAAATTCTTAAGGTTGAATAAACAATCAAAATATTGTGAGTTTTAAATTTTTGCCTTTTTTTTACAGAGAAAAAAAATGTCTATTTTGTCAAAATCACCTCTTACTTCTCTATCATCATTATTTTTATCATCTTTATCATCTTTTTCAAATTCAACTTCATTTCAATCATCATTCAAAATATCAAAAAAATAATGATGATTGAACTCAAATAAATAAAAGAAACTTAAAAGAAAAAATTCATCTGGATTGTTTATTTGGCCATATATCAAATATCAAGTATTATAAAAATAAATTGGATCAAAAAAATTCTCATCTAAATGAGTTACCAGAAGATCTAAAATATTTGACTGAATTAGGAGATGATGAAATTACAGCAGTTATCAGTAATTCCTTTAAACCTCAATTTATTTATGAAAATAATTCTTTTAATGGTTCAAAAGATGAAAACTTTAATCATCTATCAAATCAATAATAACACTATATCAAATGGCTTTGGTTTTCTTACCGATAAGGAATACATTAAGATCGGATTTGGTTGGAGACCAGGATTTGATAAAGGCAATTCTCTTGGTATGTCTGATAATATATGTTTCATTCTTAAAATAATGTCACTTATTTTATTTCCAAAAGGCATATATTCTTTACTTAAAAAATTATCTAAAGCTTAAAAAGATGACAATTTTTGCTTATGGGAAACCTATATTCTTTTAATACTTTTCTTGCTCTTTGCCTCAAAAAAATCTGCAATAAAGCTTTTGAAAAGAATCATCAAATCACTACCAAAGTTGGAATACCAAATTGGTGTGACCTGGAATGGGAAAAAATCAGCAACCAATATCTTTTTTTTCAAACTTTATTATTACTCATTCAGGATTCCACAATAAGATTCATATCAGTAGGAATGATTCCAATTATCTTACTTTTGGAATTTTCCCACATATCAATACAATAACTGGCCAACCAATACCATCTCCAGGTAAAATCAAAGAACATTGCTTATATTTTCCAGACCATCAGTGCATGATTGATCTTGGTTTGGGAAATGGCGTGAATGAAACAATTTGGAACTCTTCTCAGGATCATCACCAAATGACCAAAGCTCCACCTGGCTTGGAATCTTGTCAACAGTTCACACATTTTGGATTTTTTTTTCAAATCAGTCAAAATTCAATCCACCAAATAAACAAGGTAAAAAAGAAAGTAAAATTAACAAATATAAAAAAACTTTAACTAGATCAAGAAAGTATGGGGATGAGTAGATTAATCAAATATTTTTTATTTTTTCATAAATTTTTTATAAGTAACTCTTATATTTAAGATTCCTAAATTAAAGTAACGGGCCAAAAACCTTGTTTTGTATAAAAATTAATCATGATAACATTAAATTTTCCATGTGGTTCATCTTGCCTATACCTGTGGAAAGTCCCAAACTTAGTTTCTATACTTGGTCCACATTTTGGGGGGAGGAATTTTCATTACTTTGAAACTAGGTAAATTGATATATATTGGTTGTTAATATATTAATTTATGTAATTATATTAAATTCTGTTGATTCCCACCCCTTACTTTGATAAAATACAGGGAGGGATATTGCCAAATTTTCAAATCTGACATGTAAAATTTTTGACTTGTAAAAATTTTGGTGATACCCACACCTTACTTCAATAAAATACAGGGGGGGTATTGCAAAATTTTCAAATCTAACATGAAATTTTGGTGATACCTGTCCCTTACTTCAATAAAATTTAGGGGGGAGTATTGCTGAAATTTCTTATAAGACTTGCAAAATTCTTGACTTAAAGAATTTTGGTGATACCCATAAAAATTAGTAATGCCAAATTTGCATATAAGACTTTTGAGATTCTTGACTTGAAAAAATTTTAGTGATACCCACCCCTTACTTCAAAAAAATGCAGGGGGGATCGGAAAATTTTAAAATGAGACTTTAAAATTTTATTTAAAAAAGAATTTTTAAAATTAAAATTCAAAAATTCAACTAATGTTGGATAGAGTAATGAAATACAGGAAATTAATGTAAAATATTATGTACAAATAATTGTTAATAGTTGAAGTATGAAAGAAATAAAACAAACTAGTCATTCAAAAATTTCATTAGACATTCAATTTCCTCATAATATTTATTGGCTTTAACACATTCCATAAAAAAAAATTATTTTTTGAATTTTCTTCAAGATGATTCTTAAATTTCATCTGTTCCATTAAGTTTTTATGCTTGAGTGTTTTCTCCTCTTTCTTTGATTTTTCAATACTAAGAGTTAGCTCAAATTTCTTCTCCTCCAAGTCTTGTGCCCTATCATTCTTCTGTAAAGAGAGCTTTTACTTCCTCTCCAATTCTTGTGCCCTATCATCCCTTCTTGAAGAGAGCTCTTATTGTTTCTTTCAAACTTTAGAGTATATTTGGAAACTTCCACTTTTTCTAGAGTGATAAGAAATATTAAAAAAAGTAGAAGAAATGCAGAGTAAATTATTAAGAGGTATCACCACACAATATGGGGGGCTGAATTGCTAGCAAGTCCGCAACCTTGGACCCAAACTTACCACAGATTGAACACACATTGAGCTATTGACAAAGGAACCATAAAATCAGGGATGAACACCACTCAGCAGAAAATTTTTAGGTGGGTGTTCAAGTAGAGTTAAGTGTGGTTTTTATATGAGTTCAGTCTGAGTTTCATGTGAGTTCCATCTGAGTTCAGGTTGGGGACTTGCTAGCAAGTCCACCCCCTATATTGTGTAGTGTGTGGTATCACTTACCAGCATCACATTTCTCCAAAAATTCTTCAATAGAAGAAAAAGAGGTTTGAGATTAAGTATCTTCTTTTTTTTCTTTGAGAGTGGAAATTTAGACTACTTGAAGCCCTTTGATTTTTTTTCAAGGTCACATTTTCCTCCTCATCATTGTAGCTGGATTCAGACTCAGTTGATTGTGGCTCCTATGTTTTTTTTCAGCCTTTTTAGAAATAAGAAAATGTAAATACAAAAAGAATTGGTGAGATAAAAGATAAAAAAAGCATACTTGAGTTAGATTAGGTTGGTTTGAATTGCAATAGGATCTATAGCAAAGCTATCTAGATTTGTTGAATTTAGAACAGGGGAGGCTTGAGTGGAGGAAGAAGATGGGAAAAGATTTCTTTCCACATCATGTTCAGAGATAGCATCTTCACCATCTAAAATGTTGGCAGGATTAACCTCAGCTCGCTCTCCAAAAATAGCATCCATCTCTTTAAAGTAAGGACATAAAGATTCAAGTTTATCATCTATGGAGTTTATGCCCTTACTGATATCAATGTTGGTAATCCCAAAACCAGTGGAAGACAAAAGAGTCATTGCATTCTTGTATTTGACTCAGAAATTCTTAAAACATTCAGACATATGTTTAGGTTAAAGATCAATCCTTCCCTTTGTGTTATTCCATAATTCATTGGCCATTAGTAGATAACCATTAACTTTTGATGTGGGGGGGTGTCCTACTTTAGTTGAATTTTCAGTACCAAACCAAGAATCATAGTTAGATTTAGTTTTCAGCCAGTTGATAAGAATGAGATGATTATCTTTTTTTAATTGAACGTTCTTTGATTTCTTGGCTGAGTGGGGGAAAGAGGAAGTAGTGCAATTTTAAGAACAACTGGGGGAAGGCTGCCTTTGAGTAGATCTATGATGATGGAGCATGTTAAGATAATTGAAGATGAAAAGGAACAAAAATAAGCAGATGAGATAGTGAGGTGTTCTGAATGGAGAAAATAGATAGTATGAGATGAGAATTGGAGTGTTCAAAAAGCTAGAAGGCATATCCAGAGAGTAGTCAAAGATGTGTTTATGAATGAAAGTATTTCAAGATGTGGTTATGACAGAAAGTTGTTCAATATGTGGTTATAAAAAATTGAGTAGAAAAATGTCTGATAAGAGGTCAACTGTGACATTTAAAATGTCAAATAACCCAATTATTAGAAAAAATAATTGTGGAAGATAATTGGGGTATAAGGATATTTATCAACAATTAATTTAATTGTGGATCGGTCAACTTTGATACCGCCTAATATGTGATTTAATGTTCAGTTGATGAAGGAAAACAAAGAGACTTGAAAAAGAGACTTAAAAAAATTTAATATCAAAGCAAATATGCAAAAAAAAACATAGGATTTAGGTGATGAGGGAAGCTGAAATTTTTCACCAAATGAGCAGGGGGATGTGTAGATAGACAAAAATCTTAATTTTTTCCACCAAAATTAAGTGGCCTAGAGTGAAGAGTGACATAAGGGTGGCATCTGCAATAATATGTCATGTGACTTACTTACAAATCAATCATGGATGTGATGAGTTTGGGATCAGTAATTAGGAATATAAATTTGGGGTATAAGAGGCTGGATAATGCATTATCATCCATTCCTTATCCACTAGCCCAAGGGATAGTGGGTGAGGATCATCCACTAATAATCATGTCTGATCCAGGGAATAAATTCCTGATCCCTAATTGCAGATCCCTTAATGTTGATACCCCCTAATGAGCTATACTACAGAGAAGGAAACAATAACAATGAGAAAAGTCATTGGTTTTAACATAAATTTGAACCAATTTGATATCTCTTTGAACCCAATCTCTAAATTTTTGTGGTATTTATCTAAACCTAATTTTTTACAGTTTTTGCTTCATAGAATGTGCTTTCATTATTCTGAATCTGTGTAAAAGCCTAATAAATTAAGTATAAAAACAGACATTAATAAAATATTCAGCCCCTAATATTGGTCTCTGCTTCCATAACCTAATAAATAAAAATGATTATAAATTTAGTGAGATAAAAGAGTCCAGAAATAGCTAAATACAAAGTTCAACCTTATAAATCAAGTATAACAACAGATTTTGATAAATTAGTCTTCCCTTAAGATTGGTCTCTGCTTCCGTTACCTATATTTATTAACAATAAGAAATATCATATTAATGAATATAAAATTAATAAGTGAAAAATATTAGAACTTACCTAATAAATAAATGTGTTAATAAAATGAGCAAGAAAAATGAGACAAGAAAAATGAAGAGATGAGAGCACATCAACATATGCAAGTCAAAATCTATATAATACATGTTTCTACACATGTATCTAAAAACTAGGTTTATAAATAAGTATACAATATAAAAATAAAAAATAGAAATTTAGAAAAATCTAGTCATTATTTTTGTCAGCCAGGCTACTAGACTTACCCAGTGAAATAATTAATTATTTACTGGATGAAGCCGCACCTTATCATTTTTAATTATTATTTAATTATCATTTAGTTACATTAAAATTAGTTATAATAAATTAACTAGTTACAGAATGTTAAAATTAAATTAATTAATTAAATAAATAAGTAAAATTAAAATTATAATTTTGTCCCTTATATTTTTCTCTAACAACGTGCTCATTTGACAGGTTGGGAAAAAATAAAACTTTATATTTAAAAAATAAATACAAAGATAAAATAAGATTTAAATATTCAAATAATATTAAATATATACAAAAAAAATCAAATTTCTTATTTAGGATTGACATTTACAGTAAATATTAAAAATATTGATGTATTTCTGACATACTCTGTAAATACATCTTTTTGACGCCTTCTTTTTGGAATAACTTTATTATTTGAAATACTCTTTCTGGAATGTTCTTTTTCTCTCTCTCTTCCTACTGTTTTTAGAATTTGATTTCCGTGCTTTGTCTCTCCTTTGCCTATAAAAGGCCTCTCTTTTTGTTGTCTTTTGATCATTCTATTTTACCAACTCATTTATTACAATAACTACAACACTAAAACTTATTTCTTATATTTTATATCTTTAGTACTTACAACAAACGTAATTCTAATCTATAACTTATATAAAATATTTAAATCTACCTCTTATTTTGAGTAAAAGAAATCATACTTGATTCAGAAATACGTACCTAACTTTTGAGAGTCAAATAATCCTTAAAATCTTCATATTACTCCGTACCAAAGCTTCTAGACCAAAAGTGACCCTTGACAATTGGGATCCTTTCCGAAATATCGATGGCGCAACGTTACTTGAGGCGTAATCGAGGGGACCATCGGCGTACAAGTACCTGTAAAGGACGAGTGGAGGCAAGAAAATGAAGAACGTCATACGTCACGTGATAAAAGTTTTTGCTGCAAACGGGAATCGAACCGCGCTCCAAAACTTAAGTTCATATACTGACTAAAGATCGTATATATCGTGGTAATTATTGTTATTACTATTTGTGGGTTACTCTTCACTCTTCATTTGCTACGTATTTCCTTTTACTCAGCACTCTGTAAGTGGCATTAATTTGCTCATTTTGCAGGGGGAGGTGTCTGGTAATTGGAATTTATTTTTATTATTATATATTTTTTTTTATTTTTCCTGGTTGACCATAATAGAGCAATAACTGTTCCTAGTCCCAGAGGTAATAAAATAATTATATATTAATATTAATTATTATCATTTTTCAGTTGACAATTGTCCTGATTAATTTGAATTTTAATTGTTCCAGTTGACAAACTGTCCTGACAATAATATTTTTTATTAAATAAAATAATTATTATAATTTTTCAGTTGACATTTGTCCTGATTAATTAAATTTTTTAATTGTTCCAGTTGACAAATTGTCCTGACAATTATATTTTTTTTTATTAATAAATAATTAACATTTCATTACTTCAGTTGACTTTGAGTCCTGGTAATCCAATAAATCTTTTTAAGTAATAAAATTCATATTTAAATTACTTCAGTTGACATTAAGTCCTGGTAGTTAAGTAATCAGTTAAAATAATTTTTATTAATAAAGATTCATATTTGATTATTTCAGGTGACAATATATCCTGGTAATAAATTGGTTGATTTAAATCCTGAAAATAAAAATTAATAGAAATTCTAATTTATTTCTACAGTTGATTGCATTATCCTGGTTTTAAATTTTTTTCTTTTATTAATTTTATTTAAGTTGATTTTTATCCTAAAAAGATTTTTTATTATTATTTTTATTTTATTTCTGTTAAATAAAAATTAAAAATAAAGACTAATTAATTTTTTGTCTCTTTCCCTTCATTTCAGTAGAATCTTAAAATGACTGATCAAAGTGGTTTTGCTGCACGTGAAGAAGAACTAGACTTAATTGATTATGATGAGCCTACTTCTGAAAGTTCTCCTTTAACAAGAAGAATTTCTCAAACTAATAAATCCTTGCCCCAAACAGGATGTAGAAATGGAAGAAGTAGAAATCCTAGTGGACAATACTCAGGATCAGAAGCCCAGGACAAACCCACCAGAAGAGCTTCCAAGAGGCTTCAAGATAAAAAAGATTCTGTTGTCCCAGCAGATAAAGAATCTGTCAACCCACATAAAGGAGTTAAAGACAGACACCTTGAAACTGAAGGTAAGGGTAGATGCCTTGGAAGAAAGGGGGAAAAGAACAGATACTTCTCTCCAAGAGAAAAGGAAACCTCTTCCTCCCAGGGATCAACAACAATTGGCTCCCCAATCCCAAGAGATGGTGGAAGTGTCCAAGTGGCAGTGGGACTGGCTCAACACACAGTGGGACTACTTAGCTCAAAATCAGCATCAGTTACCTCAGGTAGGTCCATCAAGGCCCACCCAGGCCAACCCCACTCCTCCCCACCCTTATCAAGGAGGCAAAAGAAGAAGGAAGCCCAATATGGCGATACCCAGAAAACCCTGGTACGTCCCTCTATTGATTCTCAAGTGCCTTTTCTTGTGGCTAACTCTGTTCCTTCAGGTAAATCTGGAAGGCAGGATGAAACCTTGAGACCCATAGAAGCTGGGAATAGTAGACAGTTATCTCATGTATCCAATCCATTACTTTTAATTGCTACCTCAATGATTAATCCTGATATGGCTGTGATTGATGAAACTCTTGACCCTGAGTTCTATGAGAGTCTGGAAAGTTACTCAGTTTCCTTATTGAGAAACACTCCAGATGTAGCAAGAATTAATGATGAGCACTTGAGAGATATTATTGCCAAGCAAAATCATATAATGAACAATATGCAATTGACTCAGAGATATAATAGTTTGTTAACTGATCAGGGTTATCAAGCATTAAAAAGTGAAGCACAGAGAGTCTCTGATGAATTGTCTCATTACAAAGCAACCCATGAAAAGAAAATTGCTTTATGGCAAAATATAAAAAATGATTTGTCTAAACTAAAAGATACTGTATCTGCCTGTTGCCAGGAGGTAGAAATAGATAACATAAATCTGAAAAGATTGAGTGACCATTTGTCATCTTTTCAACATAAAAACCAATTATCTTTTGCAACTATCAATGAAAGTTTATCTAGTCTTCCAAGAATGAAAACAAGACTAACAACCATTGAAGAAACATTGAACTCATTGTTAAATGACCAAAAATATTCTGACAATTCTGTGAAGGAACATATAGTGCAGGATGCTCAACCAGTACCTGTGGCTAGTTCATCTAAAATAAAAATTGATCCAGAAATACCTGTTGATAACACTGAGTTTCCATCAAAAAATGATGATGCACCAGGATCTGCAACAGAAGGATTAAACAATGAGATTTAAGCACAATTAAAGAAATTACAGCTGCTTCTTACTCAGAAACAAGCTAGTACTAAGGAGACTCCTTCAAATCAAAAGAATTGGCCAAAACTTGACCAGTACCCAACATTTGATGGTGATTCTTCCTCTGATTGGCAACAATTTATTTGCAGAATTGATAATTTAAAAAATTCTTACAAACTCCCAGATGAGGAAATTGTGTCCAAATTAATTTCTTTGTTCACTAATGTTGCCCTGATGTGGTATGAATCTGTTCTCCTGGATGGGAATGACTACTCATGGGAGGATTGGAAGAAATTAATTAAAGCACAATTTGGTGGCTCCAAGTTCAGAATGGCTCAACAAAGGCAGTATGAGGAAACTAGATATAGCTCTTCTACTGATAAACCTATTGAGTTTTTAATGAAACTTGTAAAAATCTTAAGGGCAATGGACCCAAATATGAAGTTTGTTTTATGGAAGGACAGGATCCTCTATAAATTACCAATGTCTCTGAGAGACTTGATTGTGGCTAGGACTGAGTTCTCCAAAGAACCCTCTTCTTTCATTAATACTTGCAATGAGATACTTCTAAACAATAAGTATGATGCAAGAAGATTCATTCCTAGGACCCCTTTGGAGAAACCCTCCACTTACCAACAAAAACCTCTGGAAAAGTTTGGTAAACCTTCTGCCCCTGTTGCACCAAAGAAGTATGCAACAAACACTTGCTTCAAGTGCAACAAGCCTTGGCAGAAAGGCCATGTTTGTGACAGGAAGATAAATCTTCTAGAACAAACAGAGGAGCATGCTGATGACACAGTGGCACTGGATGATACATCAAGTGATTGTGCCAGCAATATTTCATATGAATCTCAACAAGAAAACTTGATGCTGGAAGAAGATATTCATTATTTAAATACTATTGAAATTGATAATAATGATTTATCTACAGTTGAGGATGCTGAGATCATAAAGAACATTGAGGATAACTCAATTGTTATTGCCCCTCTTAAGGCACCAGTCTTGATCAATGGAACCAGCATTGAAGTTGTTCTGGATTCTGGAGCTGGAGGAAGTGTAGTATCTGAAAGAGCACTTGCCTCAGTTGATCAATACTATAAATCTAAACTGTTGCCTATCATTTCTGAAAATTGGAGAGGGTATGGCTCTGTTTTGTCCCCCATTGGTAAATACAAAGCCACAGTGTTTTTTAAATATAACCATGGTTTTGTAAGAGCTATTTGTGATTTTGTTGTCATGAAAAATGATAACTTGAGCAATTGGTTTATTGTAGGGAATGATATTTTAACCAAGTATGGCATAAAATTTGATCCTTCAAACCAATGTTTCACAATGGGGTTGAATGGGAAGAGAAAATTTAAAATTTCCTCCCCTAAAAAATTATTAAAACCAGAATTGAACACATGTAATTCTGTGGTTCAATATAAAGGAAGATCTACAAAGGAAATGCATGCCCTTATGTCTGAAATTGACAATGCCTCTTTTGGAGAACAACTTTCTGGTGAGGATAAAGATTCCATCATTAACTTGATAAAATCTTTTCCTATGGCCTTTGCTCATGGGTCACATGAACTGGGATTAGTTAAAGAGGAAATGAAACTTTCATTGTCTTGCCCATTAACTGATATACCACCTAGTTTAAAGAAGAAGCCTTATCCTGCTTCTCCCACAAAGAGAAAAGATATTGAAGATAATATCTCTACCCTTTTAAAAATGAATATTATTGAAAAGGTAGTTGAAACACCTAAATATTGTGTTATCTCACCTGTCCTAATTTCTTATGAGAAAGATAAAGCCAGGTTATGTGGTGATTATAGAGCACTAAATACTTATACTGTTGATGATATCTATCCTTTACCTAGAATCAGCTCTATACATGCTACTTTACAGGGTGCTAAATATATCAGCTGTTTGGATGGTAATAAGGGATATCACCAGGTACCTGTTGAGAAAAATTCTCAGAACTTTCTGATGATTGCCACTCATATGGGTATTTATAAGTATATTAGGATGCCATTTGGCCCTAAAAATTCCCCTTCTGTTTTCCAAAAAGTAATGGATAACACATTCCATCAAGAGATAATTGAAGGTTGGCTGATGGGTTATATTGATGATATCATTATATTCTCAAAAACATTTGAGGACCATCTTAAACACCTGTGTAAAGTATTCCAGAAAATGGATGAAATAAATATGACACTTGCTTTGAAGAAATATAAATTTGGTTTCCATTCTTTAAAAGTTCTTGGTCATGTTGTTTCAGGCTTACAGATATGTGTTGACCAGAACAAAGTGGCAGCCATACAACAGGTGAAAGCTCCTACAACAGTGAGAGAGCTCCAAAGTTTTTTGGGAATGTTTGGATACTATAGACAGTATATTAAAAATTACCAAGTCATAGCTTTACCCCTTACCCAATTAACTAGAAAGGATGTTGCTTTTGTCTGGAATAGTGAAAGACAAAGAGCCTTTGACACTATAAAACACTGTTTGATGTCAGCACCAATTCTTGCTTTACCTGACTTTGATCAACCATTTGTTTTGTACACTGATGCCAGTTTTATTGGTCTTGGTGCTTCCCTCCATCAAAAACAAGTGATAAATGATAAAGTTTCAGAAGTAGTAATTTGTTATATTTCAAGAACCTTGAGAAATAGTGAATTGAAATATGGTGCTACTCAATTAGAGTGTTTAGCTGTAGTATGGGCTCTGGAAAAGCTTCATTATTACCTAGATGACCAGAAATTTGAACTTGTCACTGACTGCAGTGCAGTTAAATCCCTTTTAAACTTGAAAACACCTAATAGACATATGTTTAGATGGCAGCTGGCTGTTCAAGAGTACAGAGGGAGAATGAAAATTATTCACAGAGCTGGTATTGGTCACTCAAATGTGGATATGTTATCAAGGTTACCCTTACCAAATGATGACTCAAATCCTGCTTATGATCCTGAGGATGAAATTATCCATATCCATGAGATATATGTGGTTGATATAGAGGAAGAGCTATTACAGCTTATTCTGGAATCATATGATAAGGACACTGACTTGAAAAAGTTATGCACCATATTAAATGATCCAAAGAATGCTTCAATACAAGCATTAATTAAAACCCTTCCACCAAAGTACCAAAAAGGTTTGGAAAAAGGAAAATTTTCAATTGATGAAGGATATCTATATTATAGAAGAAAGTTGAGTAATGTTATTGTTATTCCTCCTTCTATGAAAGAAATCATCTTGAAAATTTGTCATGATGACATATTAGCTGGAAATTTTGATCTTGACAAAACAATGATCAGAATTAAGAACACTGCTTGGTGGGCTAATATGTCTGAGGACACAAAATTATATGTTGAATCCTGTGATTCATGCCAAAAATCAAAAAGATTAACTGGTAAAAGAGCAGGATTAATGCAACATATTGAACCTCCTGATGCTCCATGGCAAATAATAAACATGGATTTTGTAACAGGATTACCTATTGCTAGTAAAGACAGTTATAACTCTTGTTGGGTTATTGTGGACAGATTCACAAAAATGTGTAAATTTATCCCTACCCACAAGGATGTTTCCACTAAAGAATTAGCTTTCTTATGGTGGTCTCATATGTTTAATACTGCTGGTTTTCCTAAAGCCATGATCTCTGACAGAGACCCTAAATTTACTTCTGAATTTTGGATGTCTCTGATGGATGTTTGTGGTTGTGATCTGAAACTTTCTACTGCCCATCACCCTCAGACTGATGGTTTAGCTGAAAGAATGATTCAGACTTTAGAGGACATGATAAGAAGATATTGTGCCTTTGGCCTTGAGTATAAAGATAATGACAGATTCACTCATGATTGGGTTACCTTACTTCCTGGGTTAGAATTTGCTTATAATAGCACTGTTCATTCTGTTACTCAAAGAAAGCCTTTTGAGCTCTGGCTTGGATATGTTCCTAATACTCCTGCCCAAATTCTCAATAACAAAATACCTAAATTGGATATACATCCTGGTGTAAAATCTTTTCTTCAAATGCAACAACTATGTAGAAATAATGCTCAAAAATGTATTGAAAAATCATTTGAATATGAGAAGAAAAGATGGGACAAATCCCATAAAGAATACACTTTTAAAAAGGGTGATGAAGTGTTGATTTCTACAGTCCACTTCAACTTACAAGGTAATAACAAATTAAAAGATCCATTTGTTGGTCCTTTTGTTGTCAGAAGAATGATTGGAGATAATGCAGTTGAAGTTATTCTGTATTCCCCATATGACAGAAAACATCCTGTTTTTCCAATATCTCTTTTGAAACCTTACACATCCAATAGTGATTTATTTCCAAAAAGGAGGGGTAGACCAAAGAAAACCCCAAATGAAATCACTGAGACAGCAGAAATTGAAAAAAATTCAAATGACAGAATAGTCACTGCTGAGAAAGGTACAGAATACTTATTGAGATTCAAGAATAAATCATCTGAATATGATTCTTGGATACCTGGGAAGGAGATATCTAATCTTCCTACCCTACTAAAAAAGTATAAGAAGAAAAAATCATAGCATTTTTTTTTATTTTTTTTAGAGTGAGGGAGTGTCAGCCAGGCTACTAGACTTACCCAGTGAAATAATTAATTATTTACTGGATGAAGCCGCACCTTATCATTTTTAATTATTATTTAATTATCATTTAGTTACATTAAAATTAGTTATAATAAATTAACTAGTTACAGAATGTTAAAATTAAATTAATTAATTAAATAAATAAGTAAAATTAAAATTATAATTTTGTCCCTTATATTTTTCTCTAACAACGTGCTCATTTGACAGGTTGGGAAAAAATAAAACTTTATATTTAAAAAATAAATACAAAGATAAAATAAGATTTAAATATTCAAATAATATTAAATATATACAAAAAAAATCAAATTTCTTATTTAGGATTGACATTTACAGTAAATATTAAAAATATTGATGTATTTCTGACATACTCTGTAAATACATCTTTTTGACGCCTTCTTTTTGGAATAACTTTATTATTTGAAATACTCTTTCTGGAATGTTCTTTTTCTCTCTCTCTTCCTACTGTTTTTAGAATTTGATTTCCGTGCTTCGTCTCTCCTTTGCCTATAAAAGGCCTCTCTTTTTGTTGTCTTTTGATCATTCTATTTTACCAACTCATTTATTACAATAACTACAACACTAAAACTTATTTCTTATATTTTATATCTTTAGTACTTACAACAAACGTAATTCTAATCTATAACTTATATAAAATATTTAAATCTACCTCTTATTTTGAGTAAAAGAAATCATACTTGATTGAGAAATACGTACCTAACTTTTGAGAGTCAAATAATCCTTAAAATCTTCATATTACTCCTTACCAAAGCTTCTAGACCAAAAGTGACCCTTGACAATTTTACCCCTCTTTTCTATCAACCATATCCTCCAATCCAATTTTGTCCATAAAATATATGAATTTTTCTTTACTAAGTGCTTTAGTAAAGATATGAGCAATAATTTTATTAGAGGGAGTATATTGAAGATCAATTTTTTCATCCTTTATTTACTCTCTAATCAAGTGAGATTGAATTTAAATGTGTTTATTTCTAGCATGAAACATCTGATTTTTAAATAATGCATTGAAAACTTAATTATCAGAAATTAATTTTGAAGATGATTTACAGTCAAAACCAAGATCACTAAAAGGATTTTTCATACATGTAGCTTCTTGAGCTACATAAGCCATTGCCTTTGATTCTACTTCTGTAGTACTAAGAGAAACTTTCATTTGTTTCTTACACCTCCAGCTAGCAGCAGCTCCATTGATGATGAGGACATAACCAGTAGTTGAGTACCAAGTTACTTGACATCCAGACCAGTCAGTTTTAGCTTAATAATTTGGGAAAGAATGACTGTAACAACCTTAATTGAAAAATGAAACATCAGACTGCAAAGAAAGTGAAAGACTTATTATTCCCCCTTAAATCTTTTAAAAGCAACCCAATGTTCAATCCTGGGTGCATTGAGGTTTTGAGCTAGATGGATGTTTTCAAAATCAATTTATGGTTGAGTAGCTTGAGTGATATAATTCAGCCTTCCAAATGCTCTTTGATATTAAATTTTGAGATTAGAAAAGTCTATCACTTCATCTTCAGCTGCTGGTATTATTTTGGTATTCATTTGCATAGGGCTGCTTAATGGTTTACAATAAAGAATATCATTGGAGGCAAGTAAATTTTTTATCTCTTGATCTTGAGATAGTGAGATTTTTCCTTCTGAATGGTTTCTGGTGACCCTTATTCCTAATATTAATTTTTCATTGTCTAAATCCCCCATGTAAAACTTTGATCAAATAGCATCTTTAAACCACTCAAAAAATTTTTTCAAACTTATACAAGTCATCCACATGTAAGTGTACATAACAAGGGTGTGTTGAGCTTTCATAAATAAAAAAAAGAATCTGCAGCTGATTGATAGAAATTCAGTGAATTGAAGAAATTAAGTAATTCTGAATACCAACATCTTGATTCTTGCTTCAAAACATAAAGTGACTGTTTTAGTAATAAAACAGGTTTTTTAAAATTCAAATGTTTTTCCATTTCAAGTGGAATGCTCATATAAAAATCTTCACCTAGATTTCCATATAAAAATGCATCTTTAACTTCCATTTGAGTGAATTCCCAATCTTCTTTGCTAGCAAGACTGATAAGCACTTTTAATGTTGTGAGATTTCCAGTAGGGGAAAAGGTTTCACAGTAGTTGATTCCAGATTTTTGAGAAAACCCACTTGCACAAAGTCTAGCTTTATACTTTTGTATGTTGCCGTCTACATCTATTTTAATTTTTAAACACCAAATTGAACCAATCACAGGAGTATCAGGTGGCTTTTCAAAAATTTCATAGACATTTTGAGTTATGATAATTTTCAATTCCTGATCAATAGCACTAAGCCAAGAATCCCCATCTATATGATTGATTGCCTTAAAATAGGTAAAAGGATCAGAGAGAAATAGATTATGCACTTCATCATGTAAAGAATGAGAATTAATTGCATTAGTTTAAGTAAAAAAAAATTGATTTCAATAGCTGTATTTACTTTTCTTGGAACTCTGAAGTTACCTGTTTCGATAATATTACTAGTTTCAATAGAAGAACTGATATCTTTAGATGCCACATTATAGGTCCATTTATAATCCCAATATTTATTTATGGGTGTTGAATCTTGAATAACATTATCATTTTTTTCTTCCGATATTGGTGGATGATATTTGTGTGAAGTGGGAGTATGAGCTAAAGTTTTAGCAATATCATCTGCAAATAGATCTTTCAACTTTTAGTCAATTGTTAAATTCTTAATTGGAAACAATTATTCATCAGAGTTTACATTGTGAGAATTAATAATTGATTGATTGTAAAGCCTGAGTAAGTGATATGAAGACATATCTTTGGCATAACCCAGGAAGAAGAATCTGACTGAGTTTGAGAATAATTTTCCAACTTGTTTAGATTTATCAATTAGTGCTTCAGAAGTACAACCAAAAACTCTCAGGTGTTTTATTTTGGGAATATGTCCAATTCTCATGTTTAATGGGATTTCAAAATTGATTGAAGCAGATGGAAATCTATTTTCAATTTAACCAGCTGTATTAACAGCTTTACCCCAGAACTCTATTGACATTCTTTCATGAAAAAGCATTATTTTAGCCATTTTGGTTGTTGTCCTGTTGAAGAGAATAAGGTGAGGTAACAATCATTTTAAAACCACTCTGGATGCTTAAGTCTTTGAAGCTCTTATTTAAAAACTCAGTACCTCCATCACAAACAAAATTTCCAATTTTCTGATTTGATATATTTTCAATTTGCATTTTAATTTTCAATAAAAAGTTTTGAAAGTATCAGACTTATAAGATAGAAGGAATATGAAGTGATAGGATGTATAAAAATAAGTTTTTTTAAAATAATAAGAAGCACACCCATTTTTTCACATCAAAATTAATAGTGCCTTTGTGCAGTTGATTTGGTGCTGTTTTGGTAGTTGGGTTGAAATTTGGAAGTGTCAGGTATACTCAAATTGGGGGCTTATGTTACTTTTATGGATTCCTGATCTGGAATAAGAGCTAAAAATATTCTCCTATAATCATTAGATAGCCCTGTTTTTTCTCTATCTTTCATGTTATTATGATACTTTTTATCTTCTGGGTTTTAATGGCTAAATTTGGGCATATTTCAGTTTTTACTATAACTGTTTAATTTTGTTTATCATGTTTTTTGGGCTAACCTTAAGTGTTAGAGTTAAGTACTAAGTAAAATTTGATAGATC
Source organism: Hemileia vastatrix (assembly GCA_030280995.1). Classification (NCBI taxonomy): domain Eukaryota; kingdom Fungi; phylum Basidiomycota; class Pucciniomycetes; order Pucciniales; family Zaghouaniaceae; genus Hemileia; species Hemileia vastatrix. Next base: position 7,955,976 of record JASXTE010000019.1, on the reverse strand, counting down.
TTACTTTCTCTTCATTTTATTTCTTGTTTATTTTTTGGCATATTTTTAGGTTTAAGGTTTTATCTGTTGTTTTCATGGTTTTTAGAGGTTTTCTGGGTTTATTATGTTTCAGGGAGGTCACCCACCTGCCTCAGCCATAGCAACCTGGGGAGCACTTCTAGAGGGTTTTCATACAATTTTGGTGGAAGTATAGCCAATTTTTCAGGTTTAGTTTAGAGTTTAATATATGTCTGTGTGTACATACTGGATAAGACAGCTTGGGGAAACTCTTTATCATACAGCTATCTGGTAATTAGATCAGTGTTTCTTAATCTGTTTTCATTTTTAACTTGCTGAGATTGGCTGTGCTTGATGCAGGGTGAGTTCTTCATTTAACTCAGCTTTTGTAACTGTTTACTCTGGTATAGCTATGCAACATGCATTAAGTATTATTGCTGTTTTCAGTGAAACAAGTGCACTGGTCTTCTGGTTTCTGTTGTAGATTTTTCTGCATTTCAGATTCTGTTTTGTTTGTAGTCATCTGGGATACTTTCATAACTTTTTAAGCAGTCAAGAAGTGTGTTGGAAGGGCAATTGTAACAGTCTCTAGTTTGCTGTAACAAATTAATCTCACCTGGTATTTCACAAAGGGACAGGTGTTTTTCTCTCAAGTTTTTATCCAAGTCCCTTGTTCAAGGCTTATAGCTGGTACTATAGGATTGTCTACACCATAAGTAACTGGAGTAATTTTGCTGCTTAAATCACAATGTAGATAATCTAAGAATCAACTACCTCCAGGTACAACACCAGAAAAAGGACTGTGACAATTTTTTGCTTATTCACAGGGCTCACAAAAATTGAGTACTTCAGAAAATTTAGTCTTGATTTTTGATTGTAATTTATCCAAGTATTGAGAGCTTGAGCTTACCAGCCTATAATTGCAAAGCTTTTGTGGGTTTGAAGCAAGAAAAGAATTGATAGTCACATATAATGCTCACCAAAATGTGCATTTAAAACTATGAGACCCTCTGAATTATCCCAGTTTCCATCAAGGATAACTTCATTGGATTTATTGGTTGTCATATAATATTCAGAATCAATATGTTGATTGCACTTGGGTTATATGAATGGACTGATTCCAATTGAATTTTGACTGATTTCTGGGACATGTAGACATTCTGTCAGTGTGATGACTTCTCTGGGTGTGACTATATTTATTTACCCTTTTCCAGTGCTATAAATGATATTAAATATGTCAATAAGCTTTTAAGTGACTCCTCTGCTTGATCTTATGAACAGTGGCACCACTGTCCAAAATAAGTTTCTTTGACAACTTGAGAGAAATATTGGCCTTGAATATTTTATCAGGGCCACAACTAATGTTAGCATGTGCTTCATCATCAATTTTTGATGTACTTGAAATATTTCAATTCTTGTGTTTTCAGGATGAAGTTTAAAACATTCACCCTTGGAGTTCTTAGCTTTTGGATTATGTTTTCCATCACAACAAAATTCCCACTTTGGTTTCTGATTTGTCTTAGTTTTACTTATGAGGGAAGAAGGATTAATTGAACTTTTTTCAGATCCTAATTCAGAATATAAACAAGCCAATTGCAATAAGATATTGGAAATCAAAAGATGTGTCTGTTTAGTTTCACAAGCATGGAGAATCAGTGCCTTGTAAGTTGTGTAACAGTCTAGAAGTTTCCTGAGAAGTTGGTGGGATTTGTTTTCACTTTTAATTGAAACTCCTACTGAACCTAGTTCATTGATATAAGTTCTAAGGTCATTGAAAAAACCCATCAGACTTCCTTATTGGCACTTGACATCATGATAAAGTGCAAACGTTGAAGCACAATTTGAGGCAATCTGCAGTAGAATATTGATTAGTGAGTTTTGACCAAATTCATCAGGGCTTCTCCATTTCATCATTAATAACAAAATCAGATATATTTGTAACATTTAGTTTTTATATTAGAACATTTGTCACTTTGTCAGCTCTTTTCTGAATTTCAAGCTTGATCCTTTGTTCAGCATTCTCTTCTGGTTCTGATTCAAGACCTAAAACTATATTTTTGAGATCTTGATACATAAGTAAAGCACACATCCTAATTCTTCATTCATGGAAATTATTGACAGTAAGGACAGGAATTTCGCAGAGCATGTAACTAGAAGATTCATTTTTGGAATCCATGGCTGCTGGTGAGGGAAGTTGAGCAGTTTCAAAACTGGATGAGGATGTGTTAGAATGACTTGTAGGTGCTGGTGATTGAATAGTAAATGGATTTCTGGATGAAATTCACTTGCTTACTGGGCCCATAACCTGTATAAGCCTTATAAATCAAGAATAACAACAGACATTGATAAAATATTCAGCCCTTAATATTGGTCTCTGCTTCCATTACCTAATAAGTAAAAATGATAATATATTGTAAGAGATAAAAGAGACAGGCAATAGCTAAATAAAAGTCCAACCTTATAAATAAAGTATAACAAGAGATGATAATAAAATAGTCTGCCCTTAATATTGGTCTCTGCTGCTATTATCTATATAGACTAATGATAAAAAATACTATATTAATAAAAATAAAATAAATAAGTTAAAAATTTTACATCTGAACTAATAAATAAAAATATTAATGAATTGAGAAAGAGAAAAGAGACTGGCAAAATGAAGAGATTAGAGCCCAGTATATAAGTCAATATCTTTCTCAGTAACATATGGATATGGTTAGATAGTAAAAAAAGAATACCACAAAAAGCATGTGCATGCCTCAACACATGCATGTCAACATCTAAATAACAAATCTCTCTACATATATATCTTAAAATAATTTTATAAGTAAGTATAAAGGTAAAAGCTAGTTGGACACACTATACACAACAGACATACTCCAAATTTAGAAAAAATACATCATACTTTTTACCAAGTCAAATTATGTACTTATCATCTTAAATGTGGCTGAAAATGTCAGACACATCATATAGTTTCTGTACACAATGAATTAGTTTTGATACTATCTATATGTATATATTGTTGCTTTTTTTATGTTTTCCCTCTTTTTTTAGTTTTTATCTTTGTTGTGAAAATCCATTATTCAACTCCAACTCCAACTCCAACTCCACCAATGATAATATTCACAGTGGAAGAAAGACATCTAGGCATACTTTAGGAAATTCATTTTTCATATAATACTTGCTGCCACTAAAAAAATAAGATTTCTCACTGCCACTGTGAATATTATCATTGGTGGAGTTGAAGTTGGAGTTGAAGTATGGAGCTTTGCAACAAAGATAAAAACTAAAAAAGCAACACTATATACATATAGATTGTATCACAACTAATGTCTTGTATGCAGCAACTATAAAATGTGTCAGAAATTTTCAGCCACATTTCAGATGATAAGTACATGATTTTACTTGAGAAAACATTATGATGGATTTTTTCTAAATTTAGAGTATCTCTGTTGTGTATTTTGACACTAAATCAGCTAGACTCTGGATAGAACCATATATGTATTACTTAACCTGTTGACACAGCATCATCTAGACTCAGGATAGAACCAGAGGAACCAGTCATGACATGTCTCCAGGTAGATATAGTTTATAGCTGAGTACATAAGGATCTAGGTCTGTAACATCCCCCCCACTTCTCTATTAACCTATATCAGGATAACTGTACATAAGGAGAACTAACTAGCAATAATGAAAAGAAATATATAACTATTTTAATGAGAGTGCAGAAAAAGAAAACAAAAGAAAATAACTTAAAATTAACAAAATATCTAAAATTCAAAGTAAGCTAGTACAATATTTAGATGTATTTAACAATGTAGACAATCCTATAGTACTAGCTATAGGCCTTGACCAGGGGACTTGGAGAAAAACGTGAGAGAAAATCCCCTGTCCTTTTGATAAATACCCAGTGAGATTAACTTGCTACAGCAAATTGAAGAACTTTACAAAACCCCTTCCAACACACTTCTTGACTTATTGACATATCATAAAAGTAGCCTAGATAGACTACAGACCAAAGAAACCTGAAATGCAGAAAGATCTACACCAGAAAACCAAAACACTTTGCACTTGTTGCACAGAAAACAGTAATAATACTAAATGCGGGTTGCAAAGCTACACCAAAGAAAACAGTTGCCAAAGTTGAGTTAAATGAAGAACTAATCTTGCAAAAAAACCCAGCTAATTGTGGCCAAAAACCAGTGAAAACAGAGTAAGAAACAGTGATCTAATTACCAGATGGTTGTATGATAATTAAAGTTTCCCCAAACTTTCTTATTCAGTATGTACACAGAGACCTCCATCTAAAAATGTATGCTACAGTAACTAATTTGGCTCTTCTGCTAGCCAAATTGAATAAAGACCCTCTAGAAAAGCTCCCCAGAATGCTACAGTAGAGGCAGGCAGGCCCCCTGAATCCAGAAAACCACTAAAAACAACTAAAAAACCAGAAAGCAACAGAAAACACCTTAAACCTTACAATTTACTAAAAAATCAACAGGGCATAAAACATAGAGTAAAACCAGGGCTATTTGATGGTACTAGGCAATTAACCCTAAGACTTAAGGCTAGCCCAGAAAATTTAAAAAACAAAATTAAACAGTTATAGTAAAAATTGAAAAGTGACCAAAAGAGCCCTAAAAACTTAAAATATAAAAATATCATCTCTGCATAAAATATAGAGAATAACCAGGGCTATCCAATTATAATTAACTTATCTCTGTAGCTCTAATATTCAGCCTGTGAATCCATAAAAACACCATAAACAGAAATCAATTCCATTTGAGACATCACCAAACCATACCAAACCACACAACAAAGGCCCCAGCTAATTTTAGATGACCACATCCTCCCTCCAATTAATAATTTTCACATTCTTTCTTCTTAAACAACCATCATGTTCAAACACTTTTCAAAATAAACCCCTTAGATGGGTCCCTGTCAATGCTGTATTGACCATAAGCTTATCTATACCATAACACCACCAGCTCATCCATACAGAGCTGCTTGTGATGCCTGCTATTCCAGAAGTAAATCTTGCTACAGACACAGTCCTTCATCCTCTTCATCAAGTTCATCTACAACTCAACCTGGTCCATCATCAAACAGAACCAAAAGATCTAGGCCTTCCATCCTGATACCCAGATTAATCAACAAAATACACCCTTCCAAAAAGAGTTCAAAAACCATTACAAACACTAGTTCCACTATACCTGGTCTTTCTGATGGTAAAACCAATTTTTCTCTATACTGAAATTATACTAATGACTTTCCAGTTCATCCCCATTCAGACAGTTATGATGACAATGTGGGAAACATTGAAACACCAAAACCCAATCATTTTCCCACCCTTAATGCCAAATTTTAACAAAACTCTTCTCAACAAAAACATCTCCTACTAAACTACTTCCAATCCACTCCTGCTAAAGATCCACAGGACATTGAGAAAAGTACACACCTCATCCATCAGCTCAAAGCTAATGCTGAACACTTTGTTTAATCTCATGATTCTCTTCTGTAATTTGATTCTTGACTGAAATTCTTGACTTAGAAATAAAAAAATTTAACCACTTTCCAGACTGCCTGAATGTAGCCAACATAAAAAAATGCCTCATTTTAAACTCTTGGGGGACTCATCCTCAGTTTAAAGTCTTGGGGGACTTTCAGTTCTCATTTTATAGTCTTGCAGGACTCAAAAGCCTCATTTTATGGTCTTGGGGGACTCAAAACCTAAATTAAAAAGACAGAACCAGAGATCAAACCATTAAAGACTCAAAGAAACAAACTAAAAATATGAGGTAACTTTTCTACAGAGAAGCCAGATCATCAGTCACCCCCCACACTTGCCTTAACTAAATTCAGAGACTTCCCATTTTGAGGCCCTCTTCCCAATCATCATACCAAATATCAGTTTATAGTCCTGAAGTACTCATCCATCACCAATTCTCAGTTTAAAGTCTTGAAAAATTAGCCAGTTTAAGGTCTTAGAGGACTAATAGAATCCTTCTTCAGTTTAAAATCTTGATCCAAAACTCCAGCTTTATCTTCCCAAACATCTGCTTCTATCTCTGCAAATTCAGTTCCAAATGCTTTAAAATCAGCTCCCAGGCTTCTAGAACGCATTTGGGTGGACCACCCACCTCACTAGGAAGTAAAAATCAGGCTCAAACATTCTAAATTCAACCAGAAAACAGCCAAATTCATCCAAAAAACAATAACACTTCTACACAACAACCTCCTAGTGCTCCCAGAGAAAGGCAAACAAAAATTTCAAGGTCCAATAATCCCAAATTTTCCCAACAAGACCTATACCAGACTGAGTAAAGCTCTGAGCAAGAAACCAACTTTCTTTTTTAATATTTCCCCTCTTAATTTCTCTTCATTCCTTTTATTTCTGCAGTAAATTTCTTTCTCCTGTTCTTGAATTCCAATTTTGACTGTACCAGCCTCCAAAGATAAAAAATGATATTAAGTTGACCAGTCTTCCTGACCCTAACCATCTACAAGTATAAAAAATTCCTCATTTTATATTCATGGGGGACTCTATAAAAATTCTCAGTTTATAGTCTTGGGGGACTAAAAAAACTTGAATCACAGAACTCAGAGCCAGGGATCAACCAGAAACAAAATTAGAGAGAAAACTAACATTCTGTGGTAGTTTTGTACAGAGCTTCCAGCCCATCAGCTACCTCCAAACTTGCCTTTACAAAATACAGAAGCTCCCCCCTTTAATTTTTCACACACACAGTTTATAGTCCTGAGGGATTCCCTGAAAAAAAAACTCCTCAGCTTATAGTCTTGGGGGACTATCCACCAACCAATCTTGAATCCTAAAATAAGAATATCTTCTTGTTAAAGTCTTAAACTCCCTTCCAGAAGAAACTTGAAGATATATCATATAAATACCAAACCAAAACCACCATAACAATAAAAAAACACAAAAACAACTGAATAATAGCTTTTACTTTTAATTATCTTTATTTTTTTAAAAAAATAATAAATTGGTATCCCCCAGCCAATTGATGAGCTGATCCCCTGATACCTCACCCACATCCAAGTGCACCTTGATGTGGATACACCTTATTATTATTTTTATAATTTTTCAATCTTTCATCCAAATAACCTCCATAAAAAAATTAAAAGAAAAAAAAAGAAAAAAAATTATCTGAAACCAACATCCATCACAGATAACAACTACAAAAACACCAGATAATAAGCCAAGTCTAGCCCAAAGTAAAAAGACAGCTTCAGAGAAAGTCCACTTCAGAAAAATGATCACTGGGTGGGCTCCCTCCAATAAGTAAAAATGATGGGAGACCACCAGTGATCCACCACCAATCCAAAAGACCAAAGATTCAGAATCCAGTTCTCTCCAGTTTAAAGTCATAGAGGACTATAAATCTGAATAAAAAAACTAGAATTCAACTAGGGCAAAATTAAAGACTTGAAACAGACATTCTGGGGTAATTGTTCTACAGAGCAGACAGCTCATCAGTTACCCCCCCCCAATTGCCAAAATTAAATCTATAGGCCCCCCCTGGGTACCTTCTAACAAAACAAACAACTTCCAAACACATATAAAGCCACATTTAATTGATTTGAAGAAACCAGCACTTGAAGACCAAAGTAAAGTCCAGTTTAAAGTCAAAGAGGACTAAAAACCTGTGAAAAGAAGCCAATACTAGGGTTCAACCAAATTAAGAGAAGGGGTTGAAACAGAAAATCTGGGGTAACTGTTTATAGAGCAGCCATCCCATCAGTTACCCCCACACTTGCCAAAATTAAATCTAGAAGCCCACCCTTAGGGTACCTTCTAACAAAAGAATTTTCACACACCAAACTTAACCAGAAAAAAAACCAATAATTGAATAAATGTTCCCATGATCCATAAAACCAAATTATTATCATCCACAAAACCACAGAACAATAATCCCAGTTCCCAAAAAAATTAAGAATTTAACCTCTTTCTGGAGGTAAAAAAAATAAACCAATTTTTCTTTTCTTCTCTTTTATCATTTTTATCTTTTTCCATTTTTGCAATTTTTTATAATTTTATCATCAATTGATAATATATATTGATCCCAAACCTTTTTAAAAGATCTTTGACAATAAAGAGGCTGATAAATAGACCAATACAAAAACCAACCAGACCAAAGACAGAAAAAAATGGATCCTGGAGAGCCAAAAACACAAAGAAAAGACCAAATAAGTAGTTTATCCTCATTTCGGAGGATTCAGATTCTTGAAATCTCATAGTTGAAACTAATAAGCTTGCCTCCATGGCAAGAAAACCCTAAGCCCATTTTCCAATTCTGATATCCCATAATCAGACCTCCAAACAAAATCTCCATCCTTCTTGATACACTGACTTTACCACAAATTTCAATCCCAGTTTCCAACAACTCTGCATCCTTTGAGATTGAAGTAGAAGTAATCAAATCTTTAATTTATCTAAAATTAGAATCCGAAATGGCCTCCTCTATGTAAGGGAATTTCAAGTTATCAATAATTTTATCCTCCACCCTACAAAAACCTTCTTTATTAGAGTGAAGAAGCTGAGAATCCACTGACTCCAACTCCAAATCATCTATCACAAAATTGTTCTGAAATTCTAAAAAATCCTCCAAAATAGGACCCAGAACACTAAAATAATCATCTTCCCCCAAGAAACCATATCCTGATCTTGAGGGAACCAGCTTGAAATTATATTCCTCCAACAGACATACATCCAGAACATAATCTTTCTGAACATCCAAACTTCCAATAGAGAGATCCTCACCACTACTTCCATTCTCTGAACTTGAAAGTACCAATTGAGAATCTTTTTTATGAAGATCCAAATCATCCAGTGAAGAATTACTCTTAAAATTTAAAAATTCCTCCAGAATATAATCCATAGCTTCAAAATGAGAATCCTCCTCAAAGCATACATTTTCTGATCTTGAAGGAGCCACCTGAAAATAATCTTCCTCTAGGATTGATATATCTAACACTGACTCTTTCTGACCATCAAAAAATTCAACAGAAACATCTTTATCCAAATAGCCTTTATAAGAACATGAAAAACCCATTTTATCATGAGCATCCAATTTTTCCTTCCCACAGAGCTCATCAACCTTTGATTAGATACACTGATAATCTAGTGTGTACATATCCAAAACATCCTGTGAAGCACATTCTTGAGATCTTATGAAATCTGGTGTTAAAGAAATACTGATTCCTGAAACATCATAGACATCATCATCTTCCAGAGCAGGTGATTCCAAAATTTCTACTGTAACTAAATCTTCAGCTACATCTTCCTGAGAACTTCCATCCATAAAATTTTCATTTTCAGGCTCCACCTCTTTAGAAACCAGGTTTTCCAGATTTTCACAGATAGCCTTCTTCAAAACACCCATAATGGGAATCCTAATTTCTCCATTTAGAAGTGTCTTCATCAGCCCAGAATTTGACAGAAATTCCTGAACCTCCTTTCTGACCTCCAGACCCAATTCACTCCAAAATACATACTTGTATTCCACTTCATGAGAAGACATGCCATTATCCACCAAATAATTCAAAAAATCTTCAAATTCCTCCATAAATTCACCATACTGCACCAGAGAGGTTACACCACCATCCATTTCCCATTTCCTAGAAATCACATAAAGATCATCCATTTAAAACACAGTGGGCCACCTCCTGATCACCTCCACCTTGAACTTCCCCCAATCCTGACTCCTATATCCATCCATCCTAAGAACTTCCTTCACCACCTTTCTATCATCAATGAAGAATATCACCTGCTTCACCCTATTCAAATTAGATGCTCCATCCACATTAGCAGAAGCTTCAAAGATCCCCAAAAACAACTTTTCTACCTCTCCAAAGCAGATTTTCCCTTTCCATGACTTGATCCTGACCATCCTAATTATAGCCAGTTACACCTCCATACTTTCAACTACAGACAGCCAAGATTCTCCCCAATAGCCTTCAAAGCCTAGGAGGGACCAAATACTACAAAAGAGAAGACCCCTAGACCAACCACAAATAGATACAGAACCAAAAAATTCAAAACCCACAAAAAGGTCCACCAAAAATATCCTAGACCAACAGAAAGTCCACCAAAGAAGAGAGTTTAAAAGTAACAGAGATTCCAGAAGATAGAAAATTCTCACCTCATGTTGGGTGCCAGAAATGTAGACAATCCTATAGTACTGGCTATATGCCTTAATCAAGGGAGTTGGAGAAATGCCAGAGAGAAAATCCCCTGTCCCTTTGATAAATACAAGGTGATATTAATTTGCCACAGCAAATTAGAGACCGTTACAAAACCTCTTCCAACAAACTTCTTGACTGCGTAATAAGTCAAGACAATAGCCTAGATAGACCACAGACCAAAGAAACCTGAAATGCAGAAAGATCTACACCAGAAAGCCAAAACACTGTGCACTTGTTGCACAGAAAACAGCAATAATACTTGATGCAGGTTTCAAGGCTACCCCAAAGAAAACAGTTGAAAAATTTTAGTTAAATGAAGAACTAACCTTGAAACAAACCCAGCCAATTGTGGCCAAAAAACAGTAAAAACAGAGTAAGAAACAGTGATCTAATTACCAGATGGTTGTAAGATAATTAAAGTTGCCCCAAAATTTCTTATTCAGTATCTACACACAGACCCCCATCTAAAAATCTATGCTACAGCGACTAATTTGGCGCTTCTCCCAGCCAAATTGCATAAAAACCCTCTAGAAGTGCTCCCCAGCATGCTACAGTAGAGGTGGGCGTGCTGCCCACCTGAAGGTGGTTAGGCCCCCTGAAGCCAGAAAACCACTAAACAAAAACAAAATTAAAAAGTTATAGTAAAATTTGAAAAGTAAACAAAAGAGCTCATAAAACTTAAAATATAAAAATATCATCAAAACATAAAATATACAGAATAGCCAGAGCTATCCAATGATAATGGCCTTGTCTCCATAGCTCCAATATTCAACCTTTGAATCCAGAAAAACACCATAAACAGAAATTATTGCCATTAAAGACATCACAAAACTGTACAAAACTACGCAACAAAGGCCCAAGCCAATTCTGGATGACCCCAATGAGAGTAAAGAAAAGTATAATGAATAAAGTAATTACATCCCCCTACCCATCAAGATAGCACCATGCTACCAAGTACTCTTTAAAAATAAAAATAAAAACTAAAGCACCAGGTAGAAATGATTTGACAAGTAAGGATAGACAAGTGGAAATTGAGATTAGAGAAAGTTGGAGCAAAAAGTGAAGATCAAGCAAAATTGGAAGTTGAAAAAAGGTGCAAAGTTGAATATTTCCAGCCTTTCTCTTATAAAGGTGTAGATTCTTAGTGAACTGAGACATAAGGGAATAGGGGGTGTTGCGTTTTGGGGGTCAAAATGTAACAAAATTGAGATTTAATGAGAATAAGTATTTATCAAGATGTATTTTAAAAATTGCAGCCTGTTAAGGCCAAGGGAAAGGTAATTTCACATATAGAAGATGAAGAGGAATCCATGGCTGTTTCTGGCCACCAAAGCAAGCAGGAATGAGTTGGCTAAGACCCAAGATGACACCCATATCTGGCATCAAAGGGAAGGAAAAAGGTTTGATAAACCAGCTGTAAGTTGTTGGACTCAAGAATCTGGTGGGCTCAACTTTTACTTTGTCACAAAGTGGAGCTTCTGACTACAATGCAGGACAGCCCATAACCTTTTGAAATGGCATCAGTTAGACTCCAGATAGAACCATATATGTATTACTTTACCTGTTGACATGGAATTAGCTAGACTCAGTATAGAACTGGAGGAACCAGTGATGATGTGTCTCCAGGTAGATATAGTTGATAGCTAAGTACATAAAGATCTAGGTCCATAACAGTGTATGATGTGTCCAACTTGATTTTCCCAAGTATGATATAAAGAAATAAAAAATAGAAAAGTAGAAAAATCTATTTGTTCTTACAATCTGAGTACTGCATTTTTGTCAAAGAAAATGTAAGAAGACCTGATTATTTCATTTTTATTTTTTATTTTATATAGATGTTGATGCACTCTATGAAGAATCATTTACTTATTTTAGATATTTGTGTAGATGCTACTATAGATGTGTAGAGATATATACATATTTTTGTGGCATTCTCATGCTACTATCTAACCATATCCATAATGTTGAGTGAAATGCTAACTTATATACTGGGCCATGTTTTCATTTTTTCCCATCTTTTTCATCTCACTCAATAAATAAGGCAGGTTAAACATCCACAACCTACAATTCAATTTTTTTTGTTTGATTCACTCTTTCACCGCCAAAATGAAAATATGTACTTACTACTAATCACATATTATATTGTATGCAATAATACATACACTTGTTTACCCCTTCCACGAGAAAAAAAATTGAAACTCTTTGACTTCCTCAATATTAGCAATGATACCCAAGCCTACAATTTATCCCACCTTAGATGAAGCAAAAGAAGCTTCTAAAATCTTCGCTTTTAGACAAGGAGCAAGTATCTCTTGCAAAGGTCCCAACAAAGACTCTAATGGTCAGACTGAGTGTGTCTGGCTTACTTGTGTTCACTCAGGAAAAACTCAAATAAGAAGGCCTTTTATTACCAGAGAAAGTCAAATACAAAACCAAAAATGTGTTTTCTGCGACTGCCTATGGAAAGCTCATGTGATTCAAAGGACAGTTTAAAAACTGAAACATAAATATGAATCACTTGTATTTTGAAGATAGTTTTTTGAGTGTTGAAAGAGACTTTCCCCTCAATTTAAGAATACTTTTTTTTGGCATGATTTAATGAATGCTGATTTTTTCTCTCTTACACCATTTTTTAGGAGCTCTGTGTAGACTTAATTGATGATCCAGTAGTGAAAAAAAATCATGATAATGCTGATGTGCAAAAGTACTGGTGGGAACTCATATATGAGAATGTGTCAGGCTGAGGTCAAGTACAGAGACGTGAACTAGCTTAAATGGTCAGTTGTATAGAAGATTTTAATTGTCCTATATGAATACTGTAGTACAAATACAATAAGTATTATAATATAACTCAATATAAGGTTCTCAGTAATTTTAATCTCACTAATTATATATGGCTTACAATCTTCTAGTTGGTAGAAAAATAGATTTAATAAATTCAGATACTATTCAAAGACTTTATAAGTACTATTGATATGTATTGTAATTGTATTGGTTATATGTATGGTAGCAGTATCAGTGTCTTCGTCCGGAGTGAACCAATAGAATATGTATTACTTACCTATGGTAGCAGTATCAGTGTCTTCGTCCGGAGTGAACCGGAGTTAACACGTCTGCTGTACCATAGGTTTATATATGCTAGCTATGTACATAATATGTAATCACTAAGTATTGTACCTTATGTATATAACACCCCCCCTCTTAGTGACTTCCTCATAACCCTACAACCCGCAGAAACATAGGAAAAGAAATTTAAAAATAGAAAAGAAAGAAAAAAAAATCAGAAAACTCCCAATAACACCCTTTTATCTCTCCACACATTTGGTTCTAAGTTCTTTGTTAGCAAGTCAGCAATCTGATCTTTGCTTGCTACCCAATGGATTTTTATTTCGCGCCTATGTAGTTGTTCATTGACAAAATAGAAGTCCCTGTCCACATGTCTTGATTGCTTGTCAGATGGGTTGTCTGTTGCTGCAACAATTTCCCCTTTATTGTCACAGAAAAGAGGAGTTGGGCCATGACACAAATTGAGTTCTCGCAGGAGATTGCGCATCCACAAAGCTTGACGTGTGGCGTTGGACATGGCCATTAATTTGGAGTGGAGTGAAGCTGTAGCTACCCTTGATTGTCTTTTTGATTACCACAGTATCAGGCAATTGTTGAATTGGAGAATATGTCCCCCCGTGGCCCTGGAAAATTCTCCACCCCAAGTAGCATCGCAGTAGACATTAGTTGTAGGAGGTGAATCAGATGTAGGGAATAAGTGGAACTTCAGATTCTTGGTAAATTCTAAGTATCTCAATAAATGATTTAGTGTTTCCCATTCAACTTTACCTGGACTTGATGCATAACATGCCAGGAAGTTTACAGGGAAGGCCAAATCAGGTCTCGATCCAGCCACTAAGTAAGATAAGGAGCCAATGATTGAGAGATATTGTGTGGTGTTAATCACACATTCACCTTTTTCTTTCAAAGATGTCAGGTTGAGGTTTAGTGGTAACGGGGATTGTGTTCCTTCAAGATTTTATTCACCAGGGTAGGTTGATGAATTGTGAAACCTTGTGGACATCTTTTGATTGCCAAACCTACTATTGAGGAAAGATCATTGTTCCATTTAACCTTGAAATGTTTATCCATGTTCTGTTTCAAATCCTGCAGCACTTTGTCACTACTTCCTACCACAACTCCATCATCCACATGCACCCACAGCATACCTCTTTTATCCTCACTAGTCAACACATAGACACTCGCATCATGATTGCTTGACTCATATCCTAATTGTGAGAGGATTCCAGCTAGGTGTTTCCACCAGCAGCGAGCCGCTTGTTTTGTGCCATATAGAGCCTTCTTTAGTTTGCAAACAGAATTCTTGGTTGGCGCCTCAATACCTTCAGGGAGTTTGACATAAATTTCTTCATCAATGGCACTATGCAGGTAGGCAGCTGTCACGTCAAAAGATTTGATGGGCCAATTGTAGGTTGCTGCCAAAGCAAGCATGAGGCACAGTGAAGCAAAGGTTGCGGTCGGAGCGAACGTTTCATTGAAATCAACCCCAGCCATTTGTTTGAAACCCTGGGCAACATATCTTGCCTTGTGTTTTATCACATCACCAAACTTGTTTTTTTTTAAAGAGAAAACCCACCAGGCTCCAGTGACATTTTTTCCTGGAGGAAGTGGTACAATATCCCAGACATCCATATTAGACATGTTTGATAGTTCCTGGGCACAAGCTTCTTTCCACTTCATAGCATCTGGACAACTTATTGCTTGTTTGTATGTACGGGGCAAGCAATCTGACAAATCCATGGCGTTGTTGTTTATATATTCAACTAAAATATCTTGTGCTGCTATTGTTTTTTCGGCTGTAAAATCACCAAAACGGAGGGAATTGAGAATGAAAGACAGGTCACCTTTAGAAGTAACCTCTGGTGAGGATAGTTGTTGCGTGAGACAAGGATCAGTATCACTATCACCATCTGGTATAAATTTTGCCATAGCAGATTGAACAAAAGAATTTGAATCAGGATGCCAGAAAACCCAGCCTTTTCCACCATCCAAAAAACCAACCACCCGACAGCGCATAGCTCGAGCTTCCATGCACATCCTTTTTTCAGTGGGAATGTGAACATACGCCCACTGCCCAAAAACTTTTATGGGAGACAGATCAGCCATCTTGCCAGTGATTAGCTGGTAGGGGGTACTATCGGTAATACGTACATTTGGCAGTTTGTTATGTATATACGACGCCAACAATACGCCATTGGCCAGAATGTTGATGGTAGATCAGATGCAAGGAGGTTGGTCCTGGAAATTTCACCTATTGTCTCATTAAAGCGTTCAGCCGTACCATTCTGTTCATGGTGGTATGGCATGGAATGTTCATGGAGGATACCATTGGCAGACAGGAAATCAGAAAAACGTTTATTCATGTATTCTTTCCCGTTATCTGTTCTCAGAATCTTCAATCTACAGTTAGTCAGGTTTTCCAGTCGGTTTTTGAAATTAATTAACGCTTCAAAAACATCAGACTTCTTTTTTAAAATGAAAACTTCCCCATAAGTGGTGAAAGATTCTCGAAACGTTGCAACATAGACTTCGCCTGTGTTTGTTATGTCAACCATAGGCCCAACTAAATCTGAGACAACAAGATCCATGAGCGAATGTTCCCTCTTGACGGCAATGCAAGTGTTACGACGTTTGATTTTTGCTACAGCGCATACATCACAATGAAGCTTACAGTTTGGTAAAAAATCAGGAGCATTATTACACAAACCATACTTAGCTATTCTACTGAGAGTTCTCAAGCTCGTGTGACCAAGGCGTCTATGCCAGTCCATTATAGAGTTTGGGGACGCTTTTGGATAAGGAATTTTTGATCCAGGAGATGGCGCAAAAGGAGCTGGAATTGACATTGACAACAAAAAGTTAAAATAATCCATTTCAAAATTGTTAATATCTAGTGTACAGGGGTAGACTAGAGTAACATTCCATCACCGTTCAGATGGGCAAACGGTAGCAATAAACAGATCTAATTTATCCTTTGAAACCACATAGTTATTATCACTATTCACACTGAGTGATGTTCCATTTTGTAACAAATCGAATGGTGATATTAGCGTCAATTTTGCCTTATCACAGAAGAAAACGCCTTTGACAGTAATTAGACTGTCTTCGCATCCTTTAATGAGGAGATTGCCATGCCCAGTGATAAATGCAGCATTTAGATCAGTGGCTGTTTTAACAGGAATTGGTCTGTTTAATTTTTTTTAAATTAGACAGTAGACGTACATCACCCGTTACATGATGGTTTGCGCCCAAATCAAATATCCCTTTGGCACCATCTGCTTCAAGTTCCGCAAGCCAATTCTCATTTCCAAAGTTGATTTCATTCAGTGTGGTGGTGAGAGCATCAAGAGCCTTGGAGTCGATTTCATGTAGTTTGACTTTTGAGGAGCTTTGGGATGATTGTTTCCCTTTTCGATCCGTTAATGATTGTTTAATTTGGCCAACTGCAGCCCTGGCTTGTTGCAACTTGGCTTCACGTTGTGCCCAGACAGTAGCATTGAAAGCGTTGCCATTCAGGTTGTATGGGCAGGTATCGGCAAAATGCTCAGTAGACTTGCAATGATGGCAAGACAAAAGTTGACTACCACTTGGCCGATAAGAATCCATTTTGCCACGGCAAAAAGCAAGTGTTGAGACGTCATTTGAAGGTGTATCAAAGTTTAGTGCTGTGGATCTTAAAGGAGAAGAAGATGAGTTATTGTTACATGCATTTTGAAGTGCCGTAGTCATATCATCAAAAGTTGGCTGTTTGATGTCTTTGCGCAGTTCAAAGTGTTTGTTGATATCAGTGAAGATTGCCGAGGAGCTAGATGGGAGCAAGAGTTGGACACAAATGGCACTTAATTCGTCCCATCGGAGAGTAAAACCAGAGCGTTTTATTTTATCTAAAATGCACTTCACATTGTCTGCATGGGTCAGAGCATCAACAAAAGGTGTGGTTTTTATTTTCAACAGATTGTTAAAAAGGGTCATCCTAGCGGTGTGAGTAGCCTTCTCAAATTTTGAAGATAGAGTATTGAAGGCTGTATAGCACGTTGTTCCTTCATCAATAAAACCTTGGAGTTTTTCCTCTACAGTGAAGAAAATTATGTTCCAGCACATTTCATCCTCAAATATGTTGATGTCGTTGAGTATTGCATCGGGGTTAATTGCATATTTGTTGCTGCCAACACGTCTTCGCATGAACAGGTTTACATTTTTAAGCCACACCGCCCAGTTAGAGCCATCGGCCTTCAGTTTTGGTGTGTGCTTCACCTGCGCAAGTATTTCATCAATGACAACACCACAGTCCTTTCCCTTATAATCCTGAATTGGATTTTGGGGGTCAGGCCTCGTAGTCATCTTTGATGTGAGAGGGGGAGGTGAAGTATTAAGTGGGAGTGAGGTTGGAATGGTAGGTGGTGGGGGAGTTGATAGAGTCGCGTTGGATGGGGAGGGATGGCTGGAGGAGTCGTGAAAAGGAGTAATGGTGTCACTGCTGCTTGATGAGACCCGGGAGATAGTTCCTGAGAAAGAACGCGACCGTCGACGTTCGCGAGAGGTAATGTTAGACAAATGTGGAGGAATATCAAGATTTGGCAATTCCCTAGTAAGAATTGGTTGGTCATGCGTTAATTTGGGTTGTGATTGGAAAGGGTTAGATAGATTTGGGTCGACCGGCATGAATTAAATGCCGTGGAGGGGATACGGTGGGGTTTTCAAGCGTTAAGAATTAATTGAAACGCTGATGAGAGGCACGTTTAACGAGGGACAGGCTCGGGGCACACTGCAAAGTCCGGGAATTCTACAAGAGTTAATTACTGCTAGTAATGACTCAGGGATAGCCCATAACCTATGGTAGCAGTATCAGTGTCTTTGTCCGGAGTGAACTGGAGTTAACATGTCTGCTGTACCATAGGTTTATATATTCTAGCTATGTACAAAATATTTAATCACTAAGTATTGTACCTTATGTATATAACAATATGTTTAATTGTAATTATAAAGAATGAATAAAATAAGACCAAAACCCTCCTCATTTTATACACAATTACTTCCCCAATGACCCCTATAATTTACCAGCTCAATACACAGTTAATGACGCCTCATTCTAGCCAATAGACATTTTCAGAACCCAAAAAAAATGACTAGTAACATAATTAGAATGATATCACCCGCCAAAATCCTGTAGTAATAGGGATAATCCATCAAAAATAAAGAATAAGCAAAAAAGAGAGTATATGTGTATTATACATTAATATAAAAGGCCAAAAAGGGAAGATTAAGACTAATTAATACTTAATAATAAGGGGGATTAACTGTAGAAATTTTGGGGCTAATCATGACATTATACTATGTGAAATCCCCATTCAAAAATAACCAAAATCAACTGAGAAACCACCAAAAAACCCAAAAAAGGGTGTGAGATGTGGGGTAACTACATGCAGTCCTTGACAGGCGCTGAAACAGGTAAATCCTTGACTAATTTGGGAAAATTTAAGCGTGGTAGTGAATTAAAGCACCAAGAATGAGGTTATTAATGAAATTAGAGCATATAAAGAGGGTCAATGCATTTATAATTAAGCTAGGACACTAAATAAGCACCTGTCACCTATTTTAGTGTGTTTCCCCACAGTGGGCATAGAATGTGGGGTAATTATAGTGTGAAAAAGCTAACTTTGCTAAAAATGAAGCTATTCACATGGGAAAAATGTAGGCAGTATGTGGCCAGTACACAGAAGCCATTTCTGGCATGAAAAACACCAAATTTTAAAAGTGTTATTTTTATGCATTTGAGTAGCCAAATAAATAGTCCTAACTAAGACAAATTGATCTGTCAAAGCACATTTTTAATATTATTAAATTTTTAGCGCATATAATCAACTTTTAAGTGATTAAAGTGCATTTCTTGTTTTTTACATAAAACAATCAAAATAACAGCTTTAAGTGTACTTAAAAATTATGTGGCCTTATATTTAAGGTTCATAAGATTACCCTAACATATTACACCTTAATATTAAGTACATAAGACTTATAAAAGGTGGATATAAGCATGTATATAAGGTGTTATAATGGCACATTTTGTATATTATCATAATTTAACTTATGTATACTATTTGTGTACTCTAATTTATTGCTCCCATGTATAGTCCATGTGTTTAACATAACTTATAAGTACTTTTTAGTCAGTCCTGAGAATATCCAGGCTAAAACTTGCCCACCCAAAAAAAACAATAAGAAAATGATAAGTTATACACTTTTTTTATTTTATATTATTTTTCAGGTATTCAGAAAATTCTGTAGAATTAAAGATTAATTCTTTAAGGAAATAAAGCATAACAAAATATTATGAGTACTGGTTTTTTAACCCCTCAGCTGTTTAAACAGTAATTTATTTCTGTTTAAATTTTTTAAGAAGGGAGGATAGATTTGAAATTTCTTTTTCAGGTATCCATTGATCAAATTCATTTGATTTCCCCTTAAATCTCAATAAATACTCAGTTCCTTTCTCTTTAGTAAGAGTTCTTTTATTGATTTTTTTTTAAATCTCTGCCTTTTCCACAATTTCTTCGGGTTGCTTTTTAGGCCTTCCTCTTCTTTTTGGAAATAAGTCAGGATCATTTGCATGGCAAGGTTTTAATAATGAGATAGGGAAAACTGGATGTTTCCTATCATATGGGGCATATAATAGGGGGTGTCAGTTCTGGCAAATCCGCACTTACAAATCGGCACTTAAATTTGACCAAATCCGCACTTAAATAAGTGCGGATTTCCAAAACACACTAGCCCCAATACTGGTGGATTTCAAAATGAAATAAGTCACTTATTTCACTCAAATCCGCACTTTCTCAACCAAAAGTGCTGATTTCACCATCAAGTCCCATTTCACTGATTTGTCAGCATCATCCCATTCATACGCAGCACTCCGCAGAATAACACTTCATAACTCAAAACATTGTACATCACTTACATCTTCATATCATATCATATAAGAGTTATGCCTTCCTCACTCTCAAATCATGATAAATTACATAAAGCAATGACTTTCATGGCGCTTGAACTGCTCTTGGACTCTGATTCCGATTCTGATCTAGAAGAAGATTTTGTCGTTTTATCAAAAATGGCCAGGAAACGTTACCTTCTTCCCAGAAAGCCTCAAGTACTTCATACCCCCAAGTACACCATCCAAACACTTCTTAACCTATCTACACCCAGTTTTAGACAGCTGTTCAGGACTTCTCAGGAATGTTTCCTTAAATTGCTTGAGCTTATTCAGGATCATCCCATATTTCACAATAATTCTCAAAAAGAACAACGACATCCTTCAATTCAATTGGCCATCACACTATGTCGTTTGGGTTCAAATGGTAATGGAGCCGCTTTGAAACGTTTAGAAAATGTCTTTGATTTAGGGTATGGTTCAGTTAACACTTATACCAAACGATGTATCACTGCCATCAACTCCTTGGAATCTCAACTTCTCACCTGGCCAACAAAGGAAGAGCGACTTGAATCATCTCAGGTTATGCAAGCAGAGGGCTTTCCAGGATGTATTGGTTTTGTTGATGGTACTACTATTCCTTTGAGCCAGAAACCTGCTCAAGGTGGAAACAATTACTTTGACCGTAAAAAGAGGTAGATTATTTTTAACTCCTTTCATCCTCCTTGAAACTAACACAAACAAATATATCTTCTTTATAGATATTCAATTAACGTTCAGCTTATATGTGACGTAAACAAAAAATTTATATCATTCTTCGCTGGCTATCCTGGCTCATGTCATGACTCCTACGTCTTCCAAAGAATGCATATTTCAAATGAACCTGAAAAATTCTTTGATGAAAATCAGTATCTTCTTTCAGATTCTGCTTATGTGAATGGAAAGTATGTACTTCCTGCTTTTCGGGGAGCAGCTTCAGAAGACAGTCAAAATGCCAAATTCAACAATCATTTGGCAAAGTCAAGAGTCCGTATTGAACATTCTATTGGAATCTTGAAAGGCCGTTTTTCTAGTTTAAGGGAATTAAGAAGTCCTCTTAGAAATAAATCTGAAATGGAGGCGGTGATCAACTGGATTCTGTGTTGCACTATACTTCATAACCTACTTGCTGACCTCAAAGATCAATGGTTAGAGCTGTATGAAGATGAACAAGTTGATTCACCTCCGACTATATCCAACACTTCTATTTCTCAATCAACTAGTATAAGGGCAAAAATTCTTCCAATAACACTCCAACTTTTTTCAACGCAATTTTAATTTTTTTCTCTTTCTCTTCAAATTATCAATTTGCATGTATTATTCACTGAGAATGGTAAATTTTTTTGCATATTTTTTTGGTTTTTGAATTTGCTGTTAAAGTCTTATTTTTTTTTCTCTCTGTGTTTTCTTTCATCAACTCAACATGAAATCGCATATTTTCAGCAAACGCATATTTTTTCAGTCACTCAAAGGTTGGGAAAGAGTTGGAAGGGAAGATTAAGGGTTCCGAGGCATTTTAAATGAAGAAAAGGGTCTGGGAGAGGTTGAGAGGGGTGAAATGGGGATCAAAAGAGGATGGCATACAATGGGGCTGGGAGGATAGCGAAAGGCATGGGGAGGGAAGACAAGCATGTGTTGATAGAATTGAAAGGGATGGAGATTGGTGCAAACAGAGTGTGAAAATAGGAGGATGAACTCTGTTCTTCGGGCGAAGAACAGAGTTCACTTCCATAAAATATTAGCTGAAACATAGTTTTCAATTCTGTAAAAACAGTTGTAAGTAATAGAAAAAGTCACTGATTTTTTTTCTATGTAATCCTTGCTTTACGAGGAGACTTTTGTGACGAAGCAGATTTTTGAGTTACCTTTTGAGATTTGGAATGTCTGGGAGGCATTATGAAACTGGCACATAACAAGAAAAAAGTTTAAAAAGTAGAAGAAATAAGTAAAAAAGAATGTAAACATGCCTGGTCAAAATATTGAAAATGTTGGAGATTGGTGCAAACAGAATGTGAAAATAGGAGGATGAACTCTGTTCTTCTGGCGAAGAACAGAGTTCACTTCCATAAAATATTAGCTGAAACATAGTTTTCAATTCTGTAAAAACAGTTGTAAGTAATAGAAAAAGTCACTGATTTTTTTTCTATGTAATCCTTGCTTTACGAGGAGACTTTTGTGACAAAGCAGATTTTTGAGTTACCTTTTGAGATTTGGAATGTCTGGGAGGCATTATGAAACTGGCACATAACAAGAAAAAAGATTAAAAAGTAGAAGAAATAAGTAAAAAAGAATGTAAACATGCCTGGTCAAAATATTGAAAATGTCAGGAAGGGGTGTGTGCCGAGGATTGATGGGTAGGTAGCGAGGAAGGTCAGTGTGTCACATGTGACAGGGATGGGGTAAGAAAGGAAGGGATGTTTTGTGGCCAAAATGTGGTTGTGAAAAAAAACGGGAAAAAAGTGCTGATTTGAGGTCATAACTGACACCCTTTTTTGAAATAAGTGACTTTTTTGCAAAATTTAAGTGCTGATTTGTAAGTGCTGATTTGGTTTGAAATCCGCACTTAATTTAAGTGCGGATTTGCCAGAACTGACACCCCCTAATATGACTTCCACAGTATTATTTCCAACCATTTTTCTTACTACAAAAGGTCCTACAAAGGGATCCTTCAATTTAACATTACCTTGTAAGTTAAAATGTGGTGTTGAAATTAGGACTTCATCTCCTTTTTTGAATTCAAATTCTTTATGAGATTTATCCCACCTTTTCTTTTCATATTCAAATGCTTTTTGGATGCATTCCTCTGCATGCTTTCTACACATTTTTTGCATATGAATAAAGGATTTAGTACCAGGGTGTATATCCAACCTTGGTAATTTATTTAAATGATTTACTGGGGTATTTGGTACATATCCCAGCCAGAGTTCAAATGTTTTTTTCTCTGTTACAGAATGAGTTGTGCTATTATAAGTAAATTCAAGGCCAGGAATTAATGTTACCCAGTCATGTGTGAATTTCTCATTGTCTTTGTATTCAAATCCAAAGGCAAAATATCTTCTGATCATATCTTCTAGAGTCTGTATCATTCTCTCAGCCAGCTCATCAGTTTGTGGATGGTGTGCTGTAGACAATTTCAATTGACAACCTGATACTTGCATCAATGATGTCAAGAACTCTGAAGTAAATTTAGGGTCTCTGTCAGAGATTATGGCTTTAGGGAACCCAGCAGTATTCATCATCTGAGTCCACCATAGTAATGCCAAGTCTTTTGCAGATACCTCTTTATGGGTAGGGATAAATTTACACATTTTTGTTAATCTATATACAATTACCCAGCAAGAATTGAAACTTTCTTTTCCTGCTAATGGAAATCCACTGACAAAATCCATGTTTATAATTTCCCATAGGGCTTTTGGCTGCTCTATTTGTTGTAACAACCCAGCTTTCTTCCCAGTTAATCTTTAAGATTTCTGACAAGAATCACATGTTTCAATGTATTTTTGTACATCTTCTTTCATGTTTATCCACCAGGCTGTATTTTTAACTCTGGCTAATGTTTTGTTAAAATCAAAATGACCAGCTAAGATGTCATCATCACAAGTACTCAACATTAACTCTTTCATGGAAGGTAGTATTACTATTACATTACTTAGCTTTTTTATGTAATATATATATCCATCTTCAATTGACAGTTTACCTTTTTCCAATGCATTTTTATACTTTGGAGGCATGGTTTTAATTAATGAACTCATGGAGGCATTAGTTGGATCATTTAAAATGGTAGATAATTTAGCCAAATATTTATCAGATGAATAATTTTCCAATATATTTTGCATAAAATCTTCCTCTAAATCCACTATATAAATCCCAAAGATATGTATAGCCTCAGTTTCAGGTACATAAGCTAGGTTGTCAGCATAATTTGGCAAAGGACTTCTGTATAATAAATCCACATTAGAATGCAATGTTCCTGCTCTATGAGTGATTTTAATTCTTCCTCTGTACACTTTTACAGCTAGTTGACATCTAAACATGTGCCTATTAGGTGTTTTCATGTTTAGTAATGATTTTACTGCACTTCAATCTGTTATTAATTCAAACTTCTGGTATTCCAGATAGTAATGAAGTTTCTCCAAGGCCCACACAACGGCTAAACATTCCAGTTGGGTGGCACCATACCTTAATTCTGTCTTTCTTAAGGCTCTGGATATATAACAGATAACTACTTCAGATAATTTTCCATTTATTATCTGTTTTTTCTGTAAGTCAGAACCTAACCCTATGAAGCTTGCATCAATGTACAAGATAAAAGGTAGGTTAAAATCTGGCATTCTCAATATTGGAGCTGACATTAAACACTCCTTCAATTTATCAAAGGCGTGTTGTATTTCATTACTCAAATTGAAAGCTTCATTTTTCCTGATTAATGTTGTTAAAGGGGCTGCAATTAATTGTTAGTTTTTTATATACTGCCTATAATATCCACACATACCTAAAAAACTTTGAACATCTTTCACATTCTTAGGTATACTAATGTTTTTTATTGCTTCCACTTTCTTCTGGTCAACACAAATTTGTAATCCAGATACAACATGTCCAAGTACTTTCAAGGATTGAAAACCAAACTTACATTTTTTCAATGCAATTGTCATATTAATTTCATCCATCTTTTGAAACACTCTTTTCAGGTAATTTAAATGTTCATCATATGTTTTTGAGAGCACTATGATGTCATCAATATAAACTAAAAGCCATCGTTCAATCATTTCCTGATAAAAATACTATCCATCAATTTTTGGAAGAAATTTCTTCATCAGATAATTTGTATGAAAATTTTAAGTTATCAATTTTTTGAATGAATTGTTTCCAATCATATTTTGAATACCTGTCGAAAGAAGGGTACTGATCTAGCTTAGGCCAGTTTGTTTGGCTATTTTTTGCTTCCCTAACCTGAGAAAGATTGAGTAATTCACTTACTTTAGAAAGATGATCATTTATTTCATCCTTTACTGATTTTTTATTCTCAGAGCCAATGACACTATGTTTTGGTGGTACTCTTGATCTAGAAGATAAATCTTGAGGTCCTACAAGGGTTTGGATTATTTTAATGGGTTCTCAACAAATTGGTACGTATTTCTTATAATATTTGATTGTTTTTACTCAATTAATAAGTGGTGTTTTTAAGATATTATTATAATTTATAGATTAGAATTATGCTGTTATAAATACTAATATGATAAAATATAGTAATAAAGGATTTAAATAATATATAATAAAATATGTTTGGTAAGTAAGGAATGGTTTGAAAAGTACAAAAAGAGAGGGCCTTTTATAGGCAAAAATGTGAGAAATAAAGACACAGAGTTAACACCACCTAATACAAGGGTGTGAGAAAAAAAGGAACTAAATAAAGATAGTATGTGAAATAATAAAAGATATACTAAATGGTGTGTAAATAAAGGTATCATTTTTATTTGAAATAAAACTTAAGATCCCTTGGACTGTCACATTTAGTACAAAACATTTGATTTAAAATGTTGATTCAACAAAATCTAAATTTCTTAATAAAAGAATTTGAAAATCTTCTTCCTTTTATATTTTTTATATTTTAATACTATTTTTATTCACTCTCTTCTGTATTATTGAGCACGGTGTTAGGGAGTAAAACTGTGTGTGACAATTACTTATTTTTATTAATTATTTACATTACTTAGTGTAATTAGCTAGTTAGTTGTAAGTATTACATAAGTAGGTAGTAAATAATTAATTATTAATAAGAATTTAAAAGGTGTTGCTTTATCTCAGTAAGATAATTAATTATTTTACTGGATAAGTCCAGTAGCCTGGCTGACACTCCCTTACTTTAAAAAAAACAATAAAAAAAATGCTATGATTTTTTCTATTTGTACTTTTTTAGTAGAATAGGGAGATTAGATATCTCCTTCCCAGGTATCCAAGAATCATATTCAGATGATTTATTCTTGAATCTCAATAAATATTCTGTACCTTTTTCAGCAGTGAATATTCTGTCATTCAGAATCTTATCAATTTCTGCTGTTTCAGTGATTTCATTAGGGGTTTTCTTTGGTCTTCCCTGCCTTTTTGGAAATAAATCACTATTGTATGTGTAAGGTTTCAAAAGAGATATTGGAAAAACAGGATGTTTTCTGTCATATGGAGAATACAAAATAACTTCAACTGCATTATCACCAACCATTATTCTGACAACAAATGGACCAACAAATGGGTCTTTGAATTTGTTATTACCTTGTAAATTGAAGTGGACTGTAGAAATCAACACTTCATCACCCTTTCTAAAAGTCTATTATTTATGGGATTTGTCCCATCTCTTCTTCTCATATTCAAATGATTTTTCAATACATTTTTGAGCATGACTTCTGCAAAGTTGTTGCATTTAAAGAAAAGATTTTACACCAGGATTTAAATCCAATTTAGGTATTTTATTATTGAGAATTAGGGCAGGAGTATTTGGAACATATCCAAGCCAGAGCTCAAAAGGCTTTCTTTGAGTAACAGGATGAACAGTGCTATTATAAGAAAATTCCAACCCAGGCAGGAAGGTAACCCAGTCATGAGTGAATCTGTCATTGTCTTTATACTCAAGGCCAAAGGCACAATACCTTCTTATCATGTCCTCTAAAGTCTGAATCATTCTGGCAGCTAATCCATCAGTCTGAAGG
Organism: Hemileia vastatrix; assembly: GCA_030280995.1. Lineage (NCBI taxonomy): Eukaryota > Fungi > Basidiomycota > Pucciniomycetes > Pucciniales > Zaghouaniaceae > Hemileia > Hemileia vastatrix. The sequence continues at coordinate 7,929,054 of JASXTE010000019.1, read as the reverse complement.
TGATGGGCAGTAGAAAGTTTCAGATCACAGCCACAAACATCCATCAGAGAAATCCAAAATTCAGAAGTAAATTTAGGGTCTCTGTCAGAGATTATTGCTTTAGGAAACCCAGCAGTATTAAACATATGAGACCACCATAAGAAAGCTAATTCTTTAGTGGAAACGTCCTTGTGAGTAGGGATAAATTTACACATTTTTGTGAATCTGTCCACAATACCCCAACAAGAGTTATAACTGTCTTTTCCAGAAATGGGTAATCCTGTTACAAAATCCATGTTTATTATCTGCCATGGTGCATCAGGAGGTTCAATATGTTGCATTAATCCAGCTCTCTTACCAGTCAATCTTTTTGATTTTTGGCAAGAATCACAAGATTCAACATATAATTTGGTGTCTTCAGACATATTAACCCACCAAGAAGTGTTTTTAATTCTGATCATTGTTTTTTCAAGATCAAAATGTCCAGCCAATATGTCATCATGACAAATTTTCAAGATGATTTCTTTCATAGAAGAAGGAATAACAATGACATTACTCAACTTTTTTCTATAATATAGATATACTTCATCAATTGAAAATTTACCTTTCTCCAAAGCCTTCTGGTACTTTGTTGGAAGGTTTTTAATAAATGTTTGTATTGAAGCATTCTTTGGATCATTTAATATGGTGCATAACTTTTTTAAGTCAGTGTACTTATCATATGAATCCAGAATAAGCTGTAATAGCTCTTCCTCCATTTCAACCACATATATCCCATGAATATGAATAAGTTCATCCTCAGGGCCATAAGCAGGATTAGAGTCATCATTTGGTAAAGGTTACCTTGATAACATATCCACATTTGAGTGAACAATACCAGCCCTATGAATAATTGTCATTTTCCCTCTTTATTCTTGAACAGCTAACTGCCATCTTAACATATTTCTGTTAAGTGTTTTCAAGTTGAAAGGGATTTAACTGCACTGAGGTCCGTGACAAGTTCAAATTTCTGGTCATCTAGGTAATAATGTAGCTTTTCTAGAGCGCACACTACGGCTAAACATTCAAGATGAGTGGCACCATATTTCAATTCACTATATCTCAAGGTTCTTGAAACATAACAAATTACTACTTCTGATACTTTATCATTCATTACTTGTTTTTGATGGAGGGCAGCACCAAGACCAATAAAACTGGAATCAGTGTACAAAACAAATGGTTGATTAAAGTCAGGTAAAGCAAGAATTGGTGCTGACATCAAACAGTGTTTCATAGTGTCAAAAGCTCTCTGTCTTTCACTATTCCAGACAAAAGCAACATCCTTTCTAGTCAGTTGGGTAAGGGGTAATTCTATGGCTTGGTAATTTTTAATAAACTGTCTATATTATCCACACATACCCAAAAAACTCTGGAGCTCTCTAACTGTGGTAGGAGCCTTCACCTGCTGTATGTCTGCCACTTTGTTTTGGTCAACACATATCTGTAACCCTGAAACAACATGACAAAGCACTTTTAAGGAATGAAAACCAAATTTACATTTCTTCAAAGCAAGTGTCATATTTATTTCATCCATTTTGTGGAACACTTTACACAGGTGGTTAAGATAGTCTCAAAATATTTTTGAGAATATAATGATATCATCAATATAAACCATCAGCCATCCTTCAATTATCTCCTGATATAATGTGTTATCCATAACCTTTTGAAAAACTGAAGTGACATTTTTAGGGCCAAATGGTGTCCTAACATACTTATAAATACCCATATGAGTAGCAATCATCAGAAAATTCTGGGAATTCTTCTCAACAGGTACCTGGTGATATCCCTTGTTACCATCCAAACAGCTTATATATTTAGCACCTTGTAAGGTAGCATGTATAGAGCTAATTCTAGGTAAAGGATAGATATCATCAACAGTATAGGTATTAAATGCTCTATAATCACCACATAACCTGGCTTTATCTTTCTCATAAGAAATTAGGACAGGTGAGATAACACAATATTTAGGTGTCTCAATTACCTTTTCAATAATATTTATTTTAAAAAGGGTGGAGATATTATCCTCAATATCTTTTCTCTTTGTGGGAGAAGCAGGATAAGGCTTCTTCTTCAAACTAGGTGGTATGTCAGTTAATGGACAAGATAATGAGATTTTCATTTCTTCTTTAACTAATCCTAGTTCATGTGACCCATGAGCAAAGGCCACAGGAAAAGACTTTAACAATTTAATGATGGAATCTTTATCCTCACCAGAAATTTGTTCTCCAAAAGAAGCATTGTCAATTTCAGACATAAAGGCATGCATTTCCTTTGTAGATCTTTCTTTATATTGAATCACAGAATTTCATGTGTTCAATCCTGGTTTTAACAATTTTTTGGGGGAGGAAATCTTAAATTTTCTCTTCCCATTCATCCCCATTGTGAAGAATTGGTTTTAAGGATCTAATTTTATGTCATATTTAGTTAAAATGTCATTTCCTATAATAAACCAACTGCTTAAGTTATCATTTTTCATGACAAAAAAATCACAAATAGCTCTTGCAAAACCATGGTTATATTTAAAAAACACTGTGGCCTTCTATTTACCAATGGGGAACAAAACAGAGCCTTAACCTCTCCAATTCTCAGAAGTGATAGGCATAAGTTTTTATTTATAGTCTTGATCCACTGAAGCAAGTGCTTTTTCAGATACTACACTTCCTCCAGCTCCAGAATCCAGAACAACTTCAATGCTGGTTCCATTGATCAAGACTGGTGCTTTGAGAGAGGCAATAAAAATTGAGCTATCCTCAATGTTCCTTATGATCTCAGCATCCTCAACTGTAGATAAATCATTATTATCAATATCAATAGTATTTAAATAATGAATATCTTCTTCCAGCATCAAGATTTCTTGTTGAGATTCATATTAAATATTGCTGGCACAATCACTTGAAGTATCATCCATTTCTATTGTGTCATCAGAATGCTCCTCAGTTTGTTGAACAAGATTTATCCTCTTGTGACAAACATGGCCTTTCTTCCAAGGCTTGTTGCACTTGAAGCAAGTGTTTGTTGCATACTTTTTAGGTGCAACAGGGGCAGAAGGTTTACCAACTTTTTCCAGAGATTTCTGTTGGTAAGTGGAGGATTTCTCCAAAGGGGTTTTAGGAATGAATCTTCTGGAATCATACTTTTTGTTTAGAAGGATCTCATTAAAAGTATTAATGAAGGAAGAAGGTTCTCTGGAGAACTCAGTCCTAGCCACTATCAAGTCTCTCAAAGACATTGGTAATTTATAAAGGATCCTGTCCTTCCATAACTCAAACTCCATATTTGGGTCCATCACCCTCAAGATTTTTACAAGTTTCATTAAGAACTCAATAGGTTTATCGGTAGAAGAGCTATATCTAGTTTCCTCATACTGCCTTTGTTGAGCCATCCTAAACTTGGAGCCACCAAATTGTGCTTTAATCAATTTTTTCCAATCTTCCCATGAGTAGTCATTCCTATCCAGGAGAACATATTCATACCACATTAGGGCTACATTTGTAAACAAAGAAATTAACTTAGAAAAAATTTCCTCATCTGGGAGTTTGTAAGAATTTTTTAAGTTTTCAATTCTGCAAATGAATTGCTGCCAATCAGAAGAAAAATCACTATCAAATGTTGGGTACTGGTCAAGTTTTGGCCAATTCTTTTGATTTGAAGGAGTCTCCTTAGTATTAGCTTGTTTCTGAGTAAGAAGAAGCTTTAACTTCTCCAATTGTGCAGTAATCTCATTTTTTAATCCTTCTTTTGAAGATCCTGGTGCATCATCAATTTTTGATGGAAACTCATTGGTCTCAACAGGAATTTCTGAGTCTAATTTTACTTTAGATGAACTAGCAACAGGTAAACTTGGAGCATCCTGTACCATATGTTCCTTTAAAGAAATTTCAGAATATTTTTGATCATTAAACAATGAATTCAATTTTTTTTCAATGGTTGTTAGTCTGGTTTTCACCCTTGGAAGACTAGATAAACTCTCATTGATTTTTGCAAAAGATAACTGGGTTTTATTTTGAAAATATGAATAATGATCACTCAATCTTTTCAGGTTCATCTTATCTACCTCTAGTTCTTGGCAACAGGCAGACACAGTATCTTGTAGTTTAGACAAATCATTTTTGATATTTTGCCATAAAGCAACTTTCTTTTCATGAGTTGCTTTGTAATGAAACAAATCATCAGAAACTCTCTGTAACTCACTCCTTAATGCTTGATAATCCTTTTCAGTTAACAAAATATTATATTTCTTAGTTAATTGCATGTTGTTCATGATATGATTTTGTTTAGCAATAATATCTCTCAAATATTCATCATTAATTTTGGCTACATCTGGAGTGTTTCTCAATAAAGAAACAGAGTAACTCTCCAGATTCTCATGAAACTCAGGCTCAAGTGTTTCTTCAATAATAGTCATAGCAGGATTTATCATTGAAGTAGCAATTGAAACTAAAGGATTAGATACATTAGAATATTGAGTGATTTGTCTACTCTTATCAACCTCTACTGGTCTCATAGTTTCATCTCCTCTGACAGAATTGCCTGAAGGAACTGGATCAGTAACAAGAAATGGTACTTGAGATTTATTAGAGGGACTTACCAAGGCTTGGACAAGATCTGAATATTGTTTTTTCTTTTTCTGCCTCTTTGATAAGGGTGAGGGTGTGTTGGGTTGAATTGACTGGGTCTTGATGGACATGCCTGAGGCATTTGAGGCTGCTTTTGAGACAGATAATCCCACTTCCACTTTGACACATCCACCTTTTCTGGTTGCTGGGCAGCCAATTGTGGAAGATCCCTGGGGGGAGGAGGTCTCCTCTTCTCTTGAAGAAAGGCATCTATTTTTCTTACCTTTTCTCTAGTGAGTCTATTCTTGCTCTCAGTCTTAAGTTCTCTGTCCGCAGTTCTTTTATGTGGGTGGATAGATTCTTTACTTGCTGAGGTAAAGTCATTTTTTTTATTTTGAAGCCTTTGGGAAGTCCTTCTGGGAGGTTAATTGAAGGCTTTTGTTCCTGGGCATTTGTTTCCACCAGAATCTCCACTTCCTCCATTTCCACATCCTGATTGGTTCAATTATTTATTAATTTGAGCCAATTTTGTAGTTAAAGTAGAACTCACAGAAGTAGCCTCATCATAATCAATCAGATCCAATTCCTCTTCACATGCAGCAGAAACACCTTGATCAGTCATTTTTTTAAAAAAGTTTAACCTGAAGTGAGGGAAGGAAACAATAAGATGAATTAGTTTTATTTTTTCTTTTATTTAAAAGAAAAATAATAATCAAAAGAATATAAAATTCTTCAGGACAAAAATCAACTGAAAATAATAATTTATTTATTAATTCAAAATAATCTTATAACCAGGATTAAAAGATATCAACTGAAGAAATAAAATTAAATTTTAATTAACAAATTTAATTTGTGATAATTATCAGGATTTAAATCAACTGAAAGATATTTAATTACCAGGACTTAATGTCAACTGAAATAATTTAATATAATCATATTTCTTCTAATCTTTGATTATTTTTACTCAATTGAAAAGAGGTGTTTTTAAAATATTATTATAATTTATATATTAGAATTAAATTGTTGTAAATACTAATATGATAAAATATAGTAACAAAGGATTTAAATAATATATAATAAAATATGTTTGGTAATTAAGGAATGGTTTGAAAAGTACAAAAAGAGAGGGCCTTTTATAGGAAAAAATGTGAGAAATAAAAACACAGAGTTAAAACCACCTAATACAAGGGTGTGAGAGAAAAAGAAACTAAATAAAGATAGTATGTGAAATAATAAAAGATATACTAAATGGTATGTAAATAAAGGTATCATTTTTATTTGAAATAAAACTTAAGATCCCTTGGACCGTCACATTTAGTACAAAACATTTGATTTAAAATGTTGATTCAACAAAATCTAAATTTCTTAATAAAAGAATTTGAAAATCTTCTTCTTTTTATATTTTTTTATATTTTAATACTATTTTTATTCCCTCTCTTCTGTATTATTGAGCATGGTGTTAGGGAGTAAAACTTTGTGTGAAAATTACTTATTTTTATTAATTATTTACATTACTTAGTGTACTTAGCTAGTTGGTTGTAAGTAATACATAAGTAGGTAGTAAATAATTAATTATTAATAAGGATTTAAAGTTGTGACTTCATTTCAGTAAGATAATTAATTATTTTACTGGATAAGTCTAGTAGCTTGGCTGACACTATGTTCATGTTCAATCATTAGTTTATCATCAGAGTGTTTCATAAAAACTGGCACTCTTTCCACATAAGAGGTATGTTCTTTTACTTTATCAGTATTTTTCAAAATTTTAGCTACTTCAATTTCTACTCTTTGTAACCTATCTTTTGTTACAGGTACATGAGTTAAGGTATCATTCAAATTTTAAAAATACAAATTTACACGTCCCTCTATGGTAGCCATAATATTCTGAGAATGTTCCAATTTTTTTTTTTAATTTTTAATCTCAGAGTTTACTCTTTTATTTTCTTTGATTAATTCATTATTTGAATTCTCAATAATTTTTAACCTATTGGCTTTTGTACTCAATGATTTTGTGAGGTTTAATAATACACTTTCTGTATTATTTTTTGACTCTCTAGAGAATTCTTCTAATTTTTCAATTCTTAATACACCACGCAATATTTGGGGGGGACTTGCTAGCAAGTCCTCAACTTGAATTCAGATGGAATTCAGACTGAACTCAGACTGAACTCAGACTGAACTTTACTTTGAACTCATCTTGGGCTCTTAACCAAACATGGATGAGTCTGTGCTTGAGTAATAGTGAAAGTTTAATAAATAATTTATAGAAATAATAACAAGGGAAGATTAATAATCTGATCCATTCACAGAATTTTTTTCACAAAACTCATTTTCATTTTCATTTTGAATTTCACCTGATCACTTAAAAGACTGAAAATTATACTATTTATTTCAAAAACATCACTTTTAACCTCTCTAATTATTTTATTCTATTTTTTTTGAAAAAATATAAAATAATATCAGTGGTTCTCTTTAATGATAACTCCTTTTAACCAAGAATTTGAAGCTTTTATTTTTTAATTTAAACCATATTACCTGATATTTTTTTTTGTATTTTTATTATTTCTTATTATGAAATATAATTATTTTAAACTCAATGGAATTATTTAATAAAAATATTGAACCATAAAAATTCTCAATTTTCTATTCTAGAATACTGTGAAAAGACTCATAATTAAGAAAAATAAAAGATAGAAATATGTTTTCATAATTTCTGTTTCAATGAAGTTCTCTAATATCTTCTTTACACTTAGCACTAATAATTGATAAATTGTTTAATTATATGTCTAGAAAGAAGTATAATTCTTATACAAGTGAATTTTAATCCAGTTTTTTCCATTTTTGTATGCAAGAAGATGATTAAAATTAAAAGGAAATATCTTTTTGCTGTTTTTTTTTCTATCAAATATTCAACTACTAATAATTTTCACAATATTAATTTATTCAATGTAATACACATATGATTTTCTGGAACTCTTCATGATGTATTTCATCAAAATTCAATGTAAATATGGTTATTTGGTAGAGTAATCTCATGAGTTGAAATAATTAATCACTACTTAGTGAATTTTTCATATGAAAGACTGAAATTCAAGCTAGATGTAAAAATTTAAAGATAATTAAAACAAAGTAGTATAAATTTATTTAAACTTTAATTTTAGTACATGATTTTGCTTCAATGCTGTATTGTGGGATAATTTCAGTGTCAACCTGGGAATAAGCACCATATAATTTGAAAAGTGATCTCATGTTAAAAAATGTGCTTCAGGTAGATATTTTGATTGTATTATTGTTCAAGAACTGAATTAAATAGGTAAAAGTGGTAATTTTTCATAATTCTATCAGTTTCAAATTAAAAAACTATTATATGATATTCATTTTGTAAAAAAGACACAATAGGTAATTTAGATTATACCCATGTAGAAAAGCAGCTGTAAAGGCAATCATCTTTTTATTAAAAATAATATTATTCCATGTTTTAAATGAAAAGAAAAAATATTTCAATTCTATGGTTTTGAAAAATAAATTAAATGAAACATTTCAGGTACGCTTTTTTAGTCATTAGAATCAAAGTTTTGATAGGAGTAATTCACAACTGAACACTTACACGCAATTGTAAAATTATATATATGGGTTCAAGATTTATCAATGATTTATTGGAATTATGATATTTATGCTGATTGGTAGATCTTATATGATGTTTCTATTCAGTTTCTAAGTGTATGAAAAACAATCCCTTTGATATTTTATTTAAACAGAAGAATTTAAAAATTTTCTTGAAATTGGCCTTATCACAAAGCAATACTGGAATGGTTATATTGTTATAAAAATTAATTTAAATAGCAATATTTCAAATCTTCATAACAGATTTTAAACTAAAGATAAATATTAAAATTTGACTTTTTATAAAAATATATATTGATTTAAAAGATGTTTACTTATTTTTTTTTTTACAAAATGACCAATTTTATCCTGTGAGGCTTCCATTCAACTTAAATGTGTAAGTCTAAAAAATTAATATGATGCTCTGAATACTCTATATAATGTGTACCTAAGGCAAAAATAATGTTTTTTTGAAGTACTTTAAATCTAAGCAGAAGAGCTGATATCTTTTTTATGTAATATAGTTGTATAAAATTGATTTTTAGGTAGTTTCGTAATACATAATATGGAAAGAAATCATATCATAATAATATATAATCAACTTAAAACTTTTTTTAATATAATATTATCTAAAAATAATTCTTAATATGTACTTATTTTTAGAACTTCAAAGTGTTTAATAAAAATATTTTGATATAAAAATATAATTATTTTTATATTTAAAAGTAATTAATAAAACTTCTAAAAAAGTATAAATTTTTTCATGGCTTAAATTATTATGAACCACACTTGGAAACAAGATTGCATTGAGAGTTCAATCTAAGTTCCACCAAAAACATGATAAATAATTTTTTTGAAAATGTATATAGTCATTGAAATGAAAAAAAATTAGTAAAAGAAAGGACTCAGATATTTTATTCTGTTACTGAATAGATTATCATAAATATATTGAGGTAGATAACTTATTGAAGTTTTTTAAATTTGCAGTTATTACAGTCAATTATCCAGTTATATATAGCAATCACAAAACAAGAAATAAGCCTAAATGGTTATATATGTGGATAAATCTTTTCCTCAACCTTTACCCTAATTATTTAATTTAATTCAAAGCTATTTTTAATCTAACCAACATATTTTACTATTACATTTAAAAATAAATACAATAAACTCAAAAAATACATAAGTTCAATAGTTTAAAATTTCTTTAAATGTTTTATTCTAGTTTTTAACTTTTTGCTACAATTTTCCTATTATATTATTTATTTATATCATGTATAGTTATCAAAAGAATTCTGTGAATTATTGTGTAAAAAAGCAAAATAGTATTTCATTATCAATTATTTTACTATATTACTTTCTTAGTCTTAAAGTGCATTGTAAATCAAAAATATAAAATAAAGACGTATAAACTATAGGTTTAAGTTAAAAAATATCAATAAAAAATAATTATCAATCATTTTCCATATCGGCAGAATAGAGCTGTAGATTGAGGGGGTGGACTCTGATGTTCGCCCGAAGAACAAAGTTCACACTCCATTTTTCACTACCTCAATGGACAACCTCTCAATCTCTCCACACAAATTTTTCTGCTTTTTCATTTCTGTTAATTCTATTACCACTCACCACCCTTTTATTGCCCTCCTGATACATTTGCTACACCCTTTAAGCTTCAAAATCTATGTTTAAGCCCTCCTCACTACTCCCCTCCACTCTATTTTCACTTTTAACACAACTACACCCCTTTTGCAACCTCTCGCTCACCTCCCATTCCCCTCACTCACCCCACTCACCTCCATTAGCCCTCACCAGCCTTTCTCTCACATTCTAAAACTATTACTCACCTCCCCAGTTTATTGTCCACATCCCCCAGCTCTCGCTTACCTCCCCTAGCCCTTTCTCACCTTCCCAATCTTTCCAGCCTCCCCCAGTCCCTTACTTTGGCTGGAGATGTGAGCGAGGTGCTGTAAAGACTAAGGAAGGCTGGGAGAAGTGAGTGAGAGGCTTTTATTACCTCCCACAGACTTTCAAAGCCCCTCGCTCACCTCCCCCAGCTTCCCAAGTCCCTTAATTTGGCTGGAGATGTGAACGAGGTGCTGTAAAGACTAAGTAGGGCTGTGAGTAGTAGGTGAGAGGCTTTTATCAACTCTCCTAGCCCTTTAAGGACCCTTGCTCACCTTTTCCAGCCTTCCCAAAGTGGGTTAGGGGATTTTATAACCTCTCCCAGCCCTGTAAAGCCCCTCTCTCACCTTCCCCAGCTTTCCCCAGTTCCTTTATTTTTCTGGGGGAGGTGAGCGATGAGATTGAAGAGGTGAAAAAAGTGTTGGGGAGGCATGCAAGGGCTTGGGAAGTAGCCAACTTTTTATAAACTTGAGAATAATTAATATGTATAAATTAGAAATAACAAGGAATAAAATTTTGAGGAATTATAACCCATTCCAAGTGGTAAATAATGTAACTAAATACATATTTCAGAATTTGAGTTGCTTGTGTTTACTAAAAAAATGTGGCCAATCGTTGAAAAAGGAAGATTTTTGTAGGGAAGAAAAATGAAAAATGAAAAAAATACAAAGTAAAATAAAACTAAATAATGACAGTGGGCTGGGAAAGGTGAGTGAGGGTCTGGGGGAGGTGTGAGAAATGAAGAGAAGAGAAGGGAGAGGGGGGGAAGGAGAGGAGAGTTGTTTTCTCACTGTGAAGGAAAGGAATAGGGAAAATGGGTAAGTAGATGGCAAGTTTAGAAATGAGATAAGGGGGTAGGATAGGAAGTCAGATTGAAGATGAGGGAGAATTAGGGGAGGGAGGCATCAGATGGAAGTCCCACTTGTAATTCTACCAGGAATCAATTCAGGAAGCAAAAAAAAGCACTAGACATCTAGTGCACACTTTTTTCCTGCTGTGAATATTTTTTGAACTATTAATCAACTGTGGTTCAATGAAGGTTCAAATCAGTTTCAAGGTGTTTTCAAAGTAAATTCAATATTTCTTCATGATTGTTTCATCACCACCTCAATGTGTGCTGAAAAAGATATGAATTAGGGTTCAAGGTTGCGGACTTGCTAGCAAGTCCGCCCCCCATATTGCGTGGTGATAATAATTTGCTAATTATTTTTAATTCCATTGGATTTTCTTTTAAAAAATATTCAATTTTTTCAATTTCCAATTCAGAAGACTCATCATCAGGCTCAAGATTTACTTCATTTGGTTCCATTTTAATATTACTAGTATTATCCTGGTGATCAATAAAGCTATGTACAAGGTGATTATGTGAAGACAAGTTTAAAATGTTATTTTCAAGTGAATAATTTTTTAAATCCTTATCAATTATATCCAGTAACTCTCTATCAATCTCATTACCTATAAGTAATTCATTGTTAGGATTATGTAGTTGATCCTGAGAAGATGAATGACTTACCAAGGTCTTATTCCATTTCCCCTGCCTCTCCTTGGCTTTCCCGTGTAAGGGTGACTACTGGAGCTCTGCTGTTGAGGATTGTTTTAGTTTTGGGCGTACCAATCCCACTTCCATTTGATTACAGTAATTTTTTGGTCCTCCTCTTGGGATGGAGGTGTGGCTATGGAACTGTTGGGTGTAACTGTTGGTGGTTGAGCCTTTATTTCTACTAGAGCTTGATTGACTTCTATGAAACCCTTAGCTTCTCATTTCTCCAGATTGTTTATCTGGTCCACTATATTGTTGACTCTTATTGTCAAGGTTTTCAGTAGAGTGGAGAGGGAGTGAATTTGTTCCTGTAAGGTATTTCTTGTTTTCTTTATTGATACCTGTTTTAATAGTTTCTCCCTTTCCTCCATAGAAATTTGTGGAGTGTTTTTGTTTGTGGGGGAATCCTGGCCCTCCATTTGAATTTCCTGTAACAGGTCTTTCAGCTCTAGGTCTTAAGCTATAAGGTTTTGCCTTATCACTCACAATATCATTGTTATCACACATTTTTACGTGGAATTTAATCAAAGAATTGAAATTTGAGATCTTAAAACTTCAAAAGGAGTTTTATCAGTCAGTATTTATCAATACCACTGAAGACAATTTTATTGCTTACTTTTAGGTATGAAGTGAATTTATAAGTGCCAAAGATCAATTATGCTTTTATGTGTTCACCTGATTTAACTGGTCTACAATATGTAGCCGTGTTTTTATATTTAAAAAAGAAAATCTGTCAGTAAGATTCTTTCTAAATATTAAATGAATTTTACAAACCAATAAAAAGGGATTAAGAGTCCTGTTAAAAGAAAACAATTAATTAGTTTAATTGGTTTATCATCTGCAAACATCACAAATTTAATTGGTCTATTGACAGACTCCCACTAATAAAAATTTTATGTTAAATTAGTGGTAAAAATTTTTATCTGCAAAGATCACAAAATTAATCAGTCTATTGACAGACTCCCACTAATAACAATTATATGTTAAATTAGTGGTAAAATTGTTGATTAAATATCGCAATTTTATTATATAACAGGGCTTATTTTTCTGAAATCACTATATAAGTGACCTCAACCTGTTGTAATTATCCAAATATTTCTATAGCAATTTTATTTACTTGTAGCCTCTTTTTTTTGAATTTTTACTTACTGGAAGATAACCAACAGAATTCTTGAGGAAAGGTGCCCAATTGTCAGGCTGAGGTCAAGTACAGAGACGTGAAGTAGCTTGAATGGTCAGTTGTCTAGAAGATTTTAATAGTCCTATGTGAATACTCTAGTACAAATCCAATAAGTATTAAATTATAACTCAATATAAGGGTCTCAGTAATTTTAATCTCACTAATTATATATGGCTTACAATCTTATAGTTGGTAGAAAAATAGATTTAATAAATTCAGATACTATTCAAAGACTTTATAAGTACTATTTATATGTATTGTAATTGTATTGGTTATATGTTTAATTATAATGATAAAGAATGAATAAAATAAGACCGAAACCCTCCTCCTTTTATACACAATTACTTCCCCAATGACCCCTATGATTTACCAGCTCAATACACAGTTAATGATGCCTCATTCTAGCCAATTGACATGTTCAGAACCCAAAAGAATGACTAGTAGCATAATTAGAATGATATCACCCGCCAAAATCCTGTAGTAATAGGGATAATCCATCAAAAATAAAGAATAAGCAAAAAAGAGAGTATATGTGTATTATACATTAATATAAAAGGCCAAAAAGGGAAGATTAAGGCTAATTAATACTTAATAATAAGGGGGATTAACTGTAGAAATGTTGGGGCTAATCATGACATTATACTACGTGAAATCCCCATTCAAAAATAACCAAAATTGACTTAGAAACCACCAAAAAACCCAAAAAAGGGCGTGAGATGTGGGGTAACTACATGCAGTCCTTGACAGGCACTTGCACTGGTAAATCCTTGACTAATTTAGGCGAATTTAGGCATGGTAGTGAATTAAAGCACCAAGAATGAGGTTATTAATGAAATTAGTGCATATAAAGAGGGTCAATGCATTTATAATTAAGCTAGGACACTAAATAAGCACCTGTTGCCTATTTTAGTGTGTTTCCCCACAGTGGGCGTAGAATGTGGGGTAATTATAGTGTGAAAAAGCTAACTTTGCTAAAAATGAAGCTATTCACATGGGAAAAATGCAGGCAGTATGAGGCCAGTACACAGAAGCCATTTCTGGCATAAAAAACACCAAATTTGAAAAGTGTTATTTTTATGCATTTGAGTAGCAAAATAAATAGTCCTAATTAAGACAAATTGATCTGTCAAAGCGCATTTTTAATATTATTAAATTTATAGTGCATATAATCAACTTTTAAGTGATTAAAGCACATTTCATGTTTTTTACATAAAACAATGAAAATAACAGCTTTAAGTGTACTTAAAAATTATGTAGCCTTATATTTAAGGTTCTTAAGATTACCCTAACATATTCCAACTTAATATTAAGTACATAAGACTTATAAAAGGTGGATATAAGCGTGTATATAAGGTGTTATAATAGCATATTTTGTATATTATCATAATTTTACTTATGTATACTATTTGTGTACTCTAATTTATTGCTCCCATGTATAGTCCATGTGTTTAACATAACTTATAAGTACTTTTTACTCAGTCCTGGGAATATCCAGGCTGACAGAATGTTTCTCATAATCATGAGCTGGACTTAACTCTGACAGCTCATGCCCAAGAACAATCACTTAATGAAGTACAGTGCAAGGTGATAGAGAAATTACATGGATGTGGAGTAAAACCAAACATTTCATTTGGTGGCATAAGAGTGCATCAAACAAAACAAAAAAATGTATTGTAGGTTGTATCCGTATCAAAAATAGGTTGTGGACGTATGACCTGCCATAAATAATCATTTTATTTTATTTTAGGTTAGATTTTGTATTTCTTTTATTTATCGCTCTTATTAACATCATTCTACTTTTATAATTAATCTACATAGGTAACAGCGGCAGAGACCACCTTCTAGGGCAGACTCAATTATTGGCGACAGTTTATTTTTCTATATTATAAGGTTGGACTTTGTATTTAGCTATTATTTCCCGGTCTTTTTCATCTCGCTCAATAAATAATCTTTTTATTTTATTTTAGGTAACAGGGGCAGAGACCACCTTCTAGGGCAGACTCGATTATTGACGTCTGTTTATTTTTCTACATTACAAGTCTTTTTCAGAAAACGTCTGTTTTTTTAAACATCTGTCGTTATTTGTTTATATACAAGATTTCAAGCATGAAGAAGTAAGTTCCAACAAAAAACCAGATTTATTTTAAAATTTTAATTTATATACAGTTTTTTAAAAAAAGAAAAAAAAATCTGCAAAGCAGTTCAAAAAAAGCGTGAATATGACGGTAAGATAGAGAAGAAGAATAAATAATTGTAAACCTTGAAAGAAAAATAACTGGATTATCTGTTTTTTTATTTTTTCGTTGAAGGTTACCGCCGGATGGCTTTTTGGTTTTGAGGGGGCGGGCAGTTTGCCAGGCTGTTATCACAATACATCGGAACAGAATTGATTAAACAATGGAGCGGGGTTGGTTGAATTCGTTTTCTTTCAGGGTGGCATTGAATCCTCCTCTCATCATACTTACTATTAACGCTTTATTTTCTGTCGAGAGTAAGCATGATCCAGTTCTAGAAGCCACCATTGCGAGACTAAAGTTGGAAAGATAAATGACATTCTTCCAGCTTTCAAGGATAAACGTCATAAGAAAATTTTTAAAACAATGAACTTAAACTGTAGTTTTATACTAGGTAAAAAACACAACAAGGCTGGAAAGTCATTCATATCGACATGATGGTGGTTATTCGAGGAAAAGCAATTTGGTGGTAAGATGCATAAAAGCCGCGATATAACTTACACTACGACACATTTTCCTTTGCCATGGGGCGTAGCAATTACGCAACAGTTGTGCAAAAGTTACGAAACACTTTTTTTTTGCACTCAAGACCCACTTAAGACTTCTAAGTGCTAAAAACAATTGTTACATAACTGTTGTGTAATTATTGCACTATTGTTGCGCCCCAAGACGAAACTAACATTTATTGCAGTGTTACTACTTGGTATTATGTGTAATCTGTTTATTTAATAAAGAAAAATTTCTGACTAGCAAGAGTTCTCTTGGTGTCATCTACGTGCAAGTACATCGTCAGAATTGATTGAGGAGGTTTCACATACTTCTAGCAATTTTTTCTAAAAAAGAAAGAAAAATACCAAGTGATCTTAGCTATCTTTTTCACATCCATCCATGAGAACATTCATTTATTTCATGAAGCATGAATAAAATTAGCAACCGATTTTGTTTCAGTCAAATTGGGCAGGGCAAGGACAACTCTCGTTCATGCGCAATATTTTCACTTGAGAGACTTCAATTATCTAGGATTTTTTTTTTCTCTTGGAACAATAAGATTTAACGGCATAGGGTTTTTATGAATACGGCGATTAATTAATTCCTATGTTAAGATATCAGAGAGTGCATGTTGAAGTTTGTTCAAGGCGCAACATGTTTTTCGTTGCTTTCTTTCAGCTATCATATATCACCCAGGCGTTATTTATTATGTGATTCGTCATCTAACTTCATCTTTACGACTTGGTAGTCCTCAAAGCTCTATTTAAAGGCGTTATTCGGGTATTTAGCCAGCCCCTCTACTTTTTAAAATTTATTGAGTCTGCTAGTAGAAACTGAGTTGAGCTCATCTTTTTCTTCTTAGCAGTCTTCAATACAGTAGTATTTGGCCATACTTATTGGTTATTATTAAGCACTATTCTCTTTCTCATGTTTTATCGTAACACGTTTCTTGTCTTCTACCTTTGTTTAGCACAGTCAAATTTGACTGCTGTCAATCATCTAGCACCTAATTCACTCACACCCAGAAACAATGTTCGTCGCACTACAAGAGTTTTACTGGTAGGTAGTTGAGTTTTGTGCATATGAAATATATATTTATAATTTCTGCCTCAACTTTTCTCCAAAGGCTGAAAAAACTTCCGAATTTCTCACGATTCGAAAGAGACAGGCTACTGGGTTTCCCGTCATTTTGCCAGGAGCAGCGCAACCAGCTAATCTAGCAGCACTTCCCCCCCAAACAACTCTTGCTCCAGCCGCCGCTCCTGCCTCACCATTAAGCTTCAATTCACTTTCTCGAAATTTTCAAACTGCTGGACAAAACCTTCAATTATCAGCTCAAAATCTGATATCACCACAAACAGCTGCAGTAGCCACTACCAACCCACAATTTAACCCCGCTTTACAACAGCAAGTTCAAACATTCAATCAACTTCCTCCCAATCAACTTCCGCCCAATCAACTTCTTCCTAATCAACTCAACGTTCAAAATAATCAACTACCGGGAAATCAATTAAACGTCCAAAATAATCAAATTCCAGGTAATCAAATCAATGGTCAAAATCCTCAACAGTTCCCTCAACAAAATGTGGCTGCACAACGTCAAATTGTTCCACAACAAAACCAGAACAATCAAATAGGTAAAAATAATCAAGCAGGCCAGAATAACCAAGCCGGTCAGAATAACCAAGCAGGCCAAAATAATCAAGTAGGTCAGAATAATCAACCCTCTCAACAAAATCAGCAAAATAGTCCACAACAATTCCAGAACAATCAGACAGGTCAAAATAATCAATTGGCACCTCAAAATTTGGCTGGACAAAACCAGAGACCTCAAGGTCAGCAAGGTAACAATCAACAACCCGGTCAGCAGCAAAACCCTAACAATCAACCTCAAGGCCAAAATATTCAACAAGTTCAAAACGGTCAAAATCTTGCGAATCCATCTCCAAATACACAACCTCAAGGTCAAAACAATCAAATTGGAGGAAACACTCAACAGCAAGGACAAGGTCCCAACCTCGCTCAAAATGGATCCATCACAAACCAAAACACACAACAACAGCAAAGACCTCAACAGTCTGGTGAGCCTATAACACATCAAAGCATTTTTCTTGCCTTAAATCTCTACTGTAAACATAAATAGGCTAATCTCATATTAACAGTTCCTTCACAAAACACAAATTCACCACGTAAGCTCTATTAAAATTAACAATAATGCCTACCTATGCTTTAAAGAGACAAGTTTTAATTTAATTTTACTTTTCATAAATATTCAGAGAATCAGGCGACAACAAGTAGCGGAGTTGCTACAGGACAAGGTAAAGTTGCCACTATAGGTTGAAAGAATAATAAAAGCCTTTAATCTAGCGTAAGTCTTCTCCTCTAGTAACACTGTGGATGAAGCTGAAATCGCTGATAGTAATGCGCTAACCTTTAATCTAGCGTAAGTCTTCTCCTCTAGTAACACTGTGGATGAAGCTGAAATCGCTGATAGTAATGCGCTAACCTGTATGATATGAGATCTACTCGTAAATAATATGGATCACAAGAGAACAGTGTTGTGCTAACCTTTAATCTAGCGTAAGTCTTCTCCTCTAGTAACACTGTGGATGAAGCTGAAATCGCTGATAGTAATGCGCTAACCTGTATATTCAAGTGAGTACGTGTAGAGAGATGAGATGAGATGATGAGCAAAAGAAGACAAAAGATATTTAATTGCAAAGATAAGCACACCTGTATGATATGAGATCTACTCGTAAATAATATGGATCACAAGAGAACAGTGTTGTGCTAACCTACAAACATAGTGGAGTATGAATATAATAGTAACAATAGGAAACTACAGTTAGAGCACACCTTTAATCTAGCGTAAGTCTTCTCCTCTAGTAACACTGTGGATGAAGCTGAAATCGCTGATAGTAATGCGCTAACCTATAACAATAACAATTAAATGTAAAAATCAACTTATGATAGTAATGGTACACACCTGTATATTCAAGTGAGTACGTGTAGAGAGATGAGATGAGATGATGAGCAAAAGAAGACAAAAGATATGGTAATAGATGAACACTTGATAGCTATATATACCATAACTACAACTTCTCACGCTAGCACAATACACTTCTCTCTCTTCTACATACAGTTAGTATCAGTCCACTTCGGGACAAGTAATGCAAAAAAGATTATAATAATAAGTATGAATTAGAATATTATGTATATACTAACACTCCACCTCATTACTTGAACCAATAGTGCGTCGACATTCATTCAGGCCTAGATCTGTTCTAAATTTTTCAAATTTTGTACGATCCAGTGCTTTTGTCATGATGTCTGCAACCATGTCGTGCGTAGAGCAGTATTTGAGATTTAATTCGCCATCAAGTACTTTTTCCCTGACCCAGTTGAAATGTACTTCAATATGTTTTGTTCGTTTGTGAGCTACGGGATTCTTTGACAATGCTATTGCTCCTTGATTATCTCCATAAAGTAACGTTCCTTGATTGTTTTCATACCCTAGTTCACTTAGCAGTTTTCGCAACCATACTCCTTCTAATCCTGCATCAAGATATCCCTTATACTCAGATTCAGTGGCTGATGTGGAAACAGTGTTTTGCTTTTTGCTCTTCCAAGAAATAGCACCTCCACCGAGCAGAAAGGCATACCCATTAGTTGATCTACGTGTTAGATTACATCCAGCCCAATCCGCATCACTGAAACCTGTAGGTGCTTGATTGCTAATATTGATTTTCGTGGGTATTAATGTTTTGAAGTCTCGTGAGTACAGTAGGCCAACATTGGCTGTACCCTTGAGATATCTTAGAATTCGGAGTGCCGCTTGCCAGTGAGACTGATTTGGTTTTATGAGGAACTGAGATAAATAGTTGACAGCATGGGTGATATCCGGTCGAGTACATTGTGCTAGATAGCCAATACTTCCAATGATACTTCGATAGTCATTTCCTGTTTTCAGAAACTGAGCGTATTGGTCATCATCAGAGGGTAACAGCTGGATATTTGATTGCATTGGAGTAGGATTAATTTTGCAGTCTGTCATACCGAAGGTTTCTAATAGATCTGCTATGTACTGACTTTGGTGTAGTTGAACAGAAGTACTATTTAGTCGAGTAATTTGTATACCCAGTAGATAAGTTGCTTTTGTGAAGTCATGTACCTTGAAATCCTTCGATAATTCAGCATGAAATTGATGAGCCCCGTGTCCAATGATAGCCATGTCATCCACCCAAATAAACACATATAAATAGTCATCATTTGAATCTTTTCTAATAAATAAACAGGGATCGCTATTGCTGGTTTTAAACTTATGTTTATGGAACCACTTAGATACCTCCTGATACCAGGCTCTAGGTGCCTGCTTTAAACCGTAGAGTGCTTTTTTTAATTTTAAAACTCTGCTACCACCATTTAATTGCTCTATCTCCTTTTTACAGTTCAAGTTTGATCTATCCAACCACTCAGTAAAACCTTCTGGAGGTTGAATAAAGATGTCTTCGTCAAGATTACTGTTTAGGAATGCAGTCTTTATATCAAGTTGATGCATCGGTAATCCTTCAATAGCAGCAAGCGCAAAGATCGTTCGAAGGGTTGCCAGTCTCCCGGTAGGTGCAAACGTTTCGTTGAAGTCTATTCCATGTCTTTGTAGATAGCCTTTGATAACCAGTCTTGCTTTAAATTTGTTAAGGACTCCATTTTCATCATACTTTGTTTTGAAGATCCAACGGGTAGGTATTGTTTTTTGATGATTAGCAGGGACGATACACCACACGTGATTTTCATGAAGTGAGTCAAGTTCTTCTTTAATTGCACTTATCCAGTGTGACCTTTGAGACCCACTGATTGCCTTTCTGTAATTGTCAGGATCTGTGTTTTGTTGTTCGACAAAGTTTATTAAAGCATTGTGGGTACCTTCAAGTTCATTTATCACCTTCCTGGTATGAGATCTCAGGGTGGGTCCAGAATACTGATCTGATTGATTTTCAGGTGGCGGTGGACCAAGGCGTAAGATTAGTCGTCTGGTTACTGGATTTTCAGTATCTGCTGACTGTTCTTCTATTTGTTCCTCTACTGCATCATGAAATTCCTCATCATCTTCAACATTTTGATTTGTTGGTGTCTCTGTTGTGTGACTTATGGTGACGATATTGAACATTTCTTTTGGGCTGTTGCAATCTTTCATAGGAAACACTGACTCATTGAATGTGGCGTTGTGAGTGAAGATTATTCTTTTTGTTTGAATTTCCATCAACTTATAGTTGTTGTTTCCTTCAGAATACCCAAGTAGAACACATCTGGTGCCTGTCGGAGCAAACTTATTTTTCCTCTGTTGTTTTGGAATATTGGCAATAGCTAGGCATCCAAACGGGTGTAGATGTGTTATTTTTGGTTTTCTGCCGGTAAGTGCTTCATATGGTGATATCATATTTGCAGCCTTACTAACTATCAGATTTTCCAAATATACTGCTGTTATTACTGCTTCTCCCCAATAGCTAAGTGGTAGCCCTGATTGGAACAGCATCGCTCGAGCTTTCTCGGTGGTGATTCGATTTCCTCGCTCGCTGATTGGGTTCTGCTCAGGTGTATAAGGCGCAGTGATTTGATGGAAAATACCATTGTCTTTAAGGTATGTTTCAAATTTATTCGAGCAGTATTCTCCTCCTCCATCTGTTACAATAGTCTTAATTTTTGATTCACAGATATTTTCATATTTTGTCTTAAATTCCGTTAATTTAGATAGTGCCTCATCTTTGTTTTTTAACAGGTATACTGCACGAGTTGAAGTTAATCCATCTGTGATCTTCATATAGTACTCATAGCCACTGTTGGTTGGTGGATTGATTCTGCCACTAAGATCGGTGTGGATCACTTCCAGAGGTTTCTTTGGTGTTGGAAAATGTCCTTGAAATGGTAGTTTCTTCGCTTTTGTCATTTCGCAGATTTCACAGAAGAACTGACTGTCGTCCAACGTCTCACCAACAGTTGACTTTGTATACTTCGAGTTTGGATGTCCCAGTCTATCATGCCACATTTTTACAGAGCAAATCAGTGCGGACTCAGCTGGTTTGAAGTTTCCACGCATTTTGCAAAGATTGTTCTCGATATCTGCATTGAATTTAAGATTTTTATTACTGATGATGCATCTTTCGGGATTCTTAGCAAATTCAACTTGATAATTTTTTCTCCAAAACTCAATAGTTGCCACAAGATCATACGGTAATTTAGGTACATGTAGTGCATTAAGAGTCACAACATTTTTCCCTTCAACCAATTTAACAGTTCCCTTTCCAACACATTCTGTGTTTTCATTTCCAGTCACAATATCGAACTTAGTACTCTGATATGTCCAGAAGTACTTTCGGTTTCTAATCATCGTTGACGTGGCTCCTGAATCAAGGATTGGTTTCAGGTTGGTGTTGTTGTCGATAGAAGAGATAAGAACATACTGATTGTACGCCATCATAGCTGACTCATTAGTTTTTTTATTCTTCTCAGCCATCTCTTTCTTCCATTGATCGCGTTGTTCGACCCAGCTTGGTTTTCCAACCTTCTCCCAGCATTCGCTTTCAAGATGTCCTGTTTTATTACAGTACGTGCATTTCTTTCGCGGTTTTCTTTCTCTGGACTTCGACGTTTCAGTTTTACTTGAGTCGGCAATAAGGGCTTTGCTAGTCTTAGATTCGTTCGATTGGTTGTCCTGAAGATTGTGAAATTTGCTAGTCTGTTCGAGTACTGCCAGGACATTCATCATGGTTACCTTTCCAGAAGCCAGGATATTTTGAGCTGTGGTTTGATATTGATCAGGTAATTTCATAATTATTTGAGTAGCTACAGTGTCGCCTTCATAGCTGATTTTAGCATTTCTCAAATTTCGTAGGACTTTTCGGATATCGTTAATAAAGGTTTTGAGATCCGTAGTGTAAGTCAGATCATTTAATGATTTGTAGGCAGCGGCTTTAGTGAATTGATTTACTTCAGCATGTTTCTCTTTCAGTTTCATCCATGTTTTGTATGGATCTCCTTTTAGCTCTGGACTGTCGCAAATTAGCATCGTGTTTTCATGGTCAAGATGTCGAAGAATCATTGAATACGCTTTCATGTTTGTCTTAAGGCGCTTCTTGATCTCATTTGCACTTGGAGACGTGATTGTTGTCCCATCTTCTTTTTCAGTAGTTGTTATTATAAACTCGTTTTCGGTTACTTCCCACAGTTCATTTTCGAAGAGAAGACCTTCCATGTGAGCAGCCCAGGTAAAGTAATTGTCACTTCCGAGTTTTGTGTCATTTTTGTTTTCAAGTGCAGAGATTAATTCACGGATGCTATTGTTGTCCATGTTACTAGTGTTACTAGTTGTTGTTTGTGCTTAAGTACGTGAGCTGGTACTGATAATGTGAAAGAATAATAAAAGCCTTTAATCTAGCGTAAGTCTTCTCCTCTAGTAACACTGTGGATGAAGCTGAAATCGCTGATAGTAATGCGCTAACCTTTAATCTAGCGTAAGTCTTCTCCTCTAGTAACACTGTGGATGAAGCTGAAATCGCTGATAGTAATGCGCTAACCTGTATGATATGAGATCTACTCGTAAATAATATGGATCACAAGAGAACAGTGTTGTGCTAACCTTTAATCTAGCGTAAGTCTTCTCCTCTAGTAACACTGTGGATGAAGCTGAAATCGCTGATAGTAATGCGCTAACCTGTATATTCAAGTGAGTACGTGTAGAGAGATGAGATGAGATGATGAGCAAAAGAAGACAAAAGATATTTAATTGCAAAGATAAGCACACCTGTATGATATGAGATCTACTCGTAAATAATATGGATCACAAGAGAACAGTGTTGTGCTAACCTACAAACATAGTGGAGTATGAATATAATAGTAACAATAGGAAACTACAGTTAGAGCACACCTTTAATCTAGCGTAAGTCTTCTCCTCTAGTAACACTGTGGATGAAGCTGAAATCGCTGATAGTAATGCGCTAACCTATAACAATAACAATTAAATGTAAAAATCAACTTATGATAGTAATGGTACACACCTGTATATTCAAGTGAGTACGTGTAGAGAGATGAGATGAGATGATGAGCAAAAGAAGACAAAAGATATGGTAATAGATGAACACTTGATAGCTATATATACCATAACTACAACTTCTCACGCTAGCACAATACACTTCTCTCTCTTCTACATACAGTTAGTATCAGTCCACTTCGGGACAAGTAATGCAAAAAAGATTATAATAATAAGTATGAATTAGAATATTATGTATATACTAACATAGGTGGGGCTAGCCTTCCCAGAGGTGGACCTACAGTCATTACTCCTCAACAACTAAATACTTCTCCTGATCAACAAACAGGACAAAACCCTTCGAATGAACCTATACGAACTAGTTTATTCCCCCCTGTTGCTCCACCCATTGCAGAGCGTCCTACTACGGCTAAAACACCACCAGTTGCGGCCCCCATACCGCCACAATTTGCTGTTGCCACCTTGCCGCCTGTCGCTACTCCCAACCAGGGTACTACCTTGCCGTCTTCAGTTACAGCGAATGGACCAGCTAATAGAGTGTAAACACTGCACAAACAGGTTAAAGCTTCCTGCTTTTATATGTTTATCAAACGTTTATTCTGACTCTGTTCCTTTAATCTCGTTATTTTCTTTTATTATAGATTTTTCAAATACTCCTTCTATGGTACAGGGGATAGACACTAGTTTTTTAATTATCAATTATAAAAAAAAACATTTTGTTGGTCAAATTTTTGATAAAACGAGTTACCGAATTGTTTTTTTTGTAACAATTGTTCCCTGAAAAAAAAAACATCGAATCTAAAGCGATTATCTGAATGAACTATAGTTTTCCAAAAGAATATTCCTTC
Source organism: Hemileia vastatrix (assembly GCA_030280995.1). Classification (NCBI taxonomy): domain Eukaryota; kingdom Fungi; phylum Basidiomycota; class Pucciniomycetes; order Pucciniales; family Zaghouaniaceae; genus Hemileia; species Hemileia vastatrix. The sequence continues at coordinate 7,904,643 of JASXTE010000019.1, read as the reverse complement.
CGTATAAATTGCAGCTTTTTTATTTGAGTTCTAATATTTATTTATATCACAGATGAAGGGAAGGGCGCAAGAGAGACATGAAAAAAAAAGTATTGAATCCAAGAGATGTAGTATTTGAGTTTTTTCATAATACCGTTTTTCACCATTGGCTGATTTTTACTTTCAAAATAACTGTTGAGAATTTATGAAATAGTTATTCCTTTGGATATAGGGGATCTAGACGGAGTATTAGCTGATGAGACTGCACAGGGGGGAAAATGGTGAACCAGACGTCTGGTTCAACTTTTGGTTTCAGGGTTAACTTATGGATGTGATTCAGGGAGTGACCTGGGTTGAGCCCAGTACATGACCCTAGTCGTGACTTTTTCAATGTTCCCTTTTTTTGTTTATCTGTTGCTATCATCTCTCTGGTTTTCTACTTCTAAACCCCATACATTCCTCCTCCTCCTCCACCACATTGTTTGTGAGCATTTTCTTGTTGCATTTGTTACTCGTTTCCTATGTATTTTATTTGGTACCCTCTTCTGGTAGTTTAATTTTCTTTTTTTTCTTGTTAAATGTGTGTTTTTAGTTTTACTTTCACTTGCTACATTCTGTTGATATAGACCATTGTCCTTCTCACTTCGATCTACTATTTAATACAGATTCTATTTCCATAACTTTATTTTCACCACATGATTTATATATATTGATATAGCACTTGCTCTTTTGCTTTAACCTAACTTGAGTATATTGTCATTATCTATAAGGATGGGGGCTCCATTACGAGTTCTCCATCCAATCTTTTCCTTCCTTTAACATTATTTATAACAATTCCTTATTCTCGTTTCTCATTATTCTCTCTTAGATCTCTCTTGTCCCAAATTTTTCCAAGTCCTTCTGTCCTGTGTCCCTCTGTCCTTGAGTCCAATTAACTTATTAGTTTAATTATTAACACCTTCCTCCTCCACACATCTCATTTTTGTAAGTAATGATACATGCTTGCAAGTTTATTGTCATTTCTCTCTTGCACTCCTTACCGCACATGAACCTCCCTTTTCATATTTCTTTACTTTTCTCCACTTCCTCAGCCCTTTGCTCCCCTTCTTTTTCACATCTGCCTATTTCCCTTCTCTCTTCCTCCCCTCCAAATCCTCTTTCTTCCATCCCCCTCCCCTCCCCACCCTCTCTTTTCCTTTCTCTTCTCTTCCCTATACTCTCGCTTAAATCCCTCTCCTCTCTCCATCCTCCTACTTCCATCTCTCTCTTCCCTCCTCCTCCTCCTCCTCCATTCCCAATCCTCTCACTTCCATCACCCTCCCCTCCCAATCCATTTAATTTTTTTCTCTCCCCATATCTCCCCATCCTCTTTCTTCACTCAACTCCCCTCCCTTCTCCTCCCCATATCTTTTTCTACCTACCCTCTAAACTTATTTTTCAGCTCACAAAATTCAAAAATGAAAAAATTAAAGTAATTAAGTGATAACCAAATAAAAAAACTAACTTTTTGAATTATAATTAAATAAAAAATTTAAAACTACCTAAAATTAATATCAATAACTAAGCAAAATACCTATACCTGAGAAACAAGAAGCTAACAATAACAAAATTAAACCAAAATATAATAACTAATGTAATTTCAAACTAAAAAAACTATTAAATAATATACACTAATATTAAGAAAATTATGTCTAAGGCTCTAAATGACTCAAAGATTACTTGCACTATTAGCTAACTCATCAGTACAATAATGAGATTGTAAACAGAGACTTTAATGATTAAGAATTGAAGGATCCTTCTCTATGTATGGAAATTAAATGTGTAATAGCTTTCTCATTACCAGGTACACTCCACATGTCAATTTAAATTATAAACTTATTCTCAGTTTTTAGATTAATTATTTAAATGAATTTTATATTCATAATTTGTTTCAATTCAGACAGAATATATTTGAGTGATGTAAATCATCACAAGTTATAGCAACATAACTAAAATATGTATTATGATTTATGTCCATTTAATAATATAGTAATTTTACAACAAGGGTAAAGTTGGCTGAGTAATTCAATTTAATTACTTATTTTTTGTTACTTAAATATAATAACATATAGTTACTGCATTAAGAATTTAAATTTATTTAGCTTTTTCTGTTCAATTTTCAAGAAAAAAAGAAATATACATATCTTGCAATAAATACATTAAATTATATAATTTAAAACAAGATAGATTAATTCAAATAGGGTAGATTTATATAAAGAAAGAGCTATGATAATGGAGAAATCTTTAAATGCACAAATTACAAAAAAATACTAATTTGGTGACCTATGTGGATACTTGATATTTATTCTCAAATTATAGCATAAATGAAATTCAAAGAAAATTCAGTATGATATGACCACAAAAATGAGGGTGGGAGCTTTAACTATGTCAGAAATCAATTGGACTAGTCTGATTGAGTTCAGTTACAGAGTTTCTGAAATGTCCCCTTAATATTTTGTGGTGAATGTGGTATAATAACAATGAGAAAATTTATTAATATTATATTAAATAATACACTAAATTCTTACTGATAAGTGACTGTGAGTTTAATTAGAAGTGAATGAGAAAAATCTAAGAAATGACTGAGTTGTGAATTGAAATTAACTAGAGAGTTATTGTGTTATGCATACGTGCAGAAGAAGAAGTTACTGACTGTTTACTGAGAGGGTACTGACTGGTTACTGAGAAGTGGCTGACTGGTTACTTAGAAGTAACTGACTTTTTAATATGAAGCTACTGAATGGCTACTGAGAAATGACTGAATGGTCACTGAGAAGTGACTGACTGGTTACTGAGAAGTGCCTGACTGGTTACTGAGCAGTGACTGACTGGTTACTGAGAAGTGACTGACTAGTTACTGAGAAGTGACTGACTAGTTACTGAGAAGTGACTGACAATTCACTTAGATGTGACTGACTGGTCACTGAGAAGTTATTGACTGGCTACTTAGAAGTGACTGACTGGTTACTGAGAAGTGACTGAATTTTTACTAAGAAGTGACTGAATGTTTACTGAGAAGTGACTGACTGGTTACTGAAAGGTGACTGACTATTTACTGAGAAGTGACTGACTCTTTACTGAGAAGTGACTGACTGGTTACTGAGAAGTGACTGACTGTCTAATGAGAAGTATCTACTTGGTTACTAAGATGTGACTGACTGGTTACTGAGAAGTAACTGAATGATTACTGAAAAGTGACTGAATGTTTACTGAGAAGTGACTGACTGGTTACTGAAAGGTGACTGACTGTTTACTGAGAAGTGACTGACTCTTTACTGAGAAGTGACTGACTGGTCACTGAGAAGTTATTGACTGGTTACTTAGAAGTGACTGACTGGTTACTGAGAAGTGACTGAATGTTTACTGAGAAGTGACTGAATGTTTACTGAGAAGTGACTGACTGGTTACTGAAAGGTGACTGACTGTTTACTGAGAAGTGACTGACTCTTTACTGAGAAGTGACTGACTGGTTGCTGAGAAGTGACTACTTGATTACTGAGAAATTTCTACTTGGTTACTGAGATTTGACAGACTGGATACTGAGAAGTAACTGACTGATTACTGAGAAGTAACTGAATTTTTAATTTGAAGTTACTGAATGGCTATTAAGAAGTGACTGACTGGTTACTGAGAAGTGATTGAATGGTTACTGAGAAGTGACTGACTGGATACTGAGAAGTAACTGACTGATTACTGAGAAGTAACTGAATTTTTAATTTGAAGTTACTGAATGGCTATTGAGAAGTGACTGACTGGTTACTGAGAAGTGATTGACTGGTTACTGAGAAGTGACTGACTGGTTACTGAGAATTGACTGACTGTTTACTGAGAAGTGACTGACTGGTTACTGAGAATTGACTGACTGTTTACTGAGAAGTGACTGACTGGTTACTGAGAAGTGACTGACTACTTACCGAGAAGTGACTGACTGGTTACTGAGAAGTGACTGACTGGTTACAGAGAAGTGATGACTGGTTACAGAGAGGTGACTACTTGGTTACTGAGAAAAGTCTACTTGGTTACTGATATTTGACTGACTGGCTACTGAGAAGTGACTGACTGGTTACTGAGAAGTGATGACTGGTTACAGAGAAGTGACTACTTGGTTACTGAGAAATGTCTACTTGGTTACTGAGATTTGACTGACTGGCTACTGAGAAGTAACTGACTGATTACTGAGAAGTAACTGGCTGTTTAATGTGAAGTTACTGAATGGCTAGTGAGAAGTGACTGACTGGTTACTGAGAAGTGATGACTGGTTACTGAGAAGTGACTGACTGGTTACTGAGAAGTGACTGACTGGTTACTGAGAAGTGACTGACTGTCTAATGAGAAGTATCTACTTGGTTACTAAGATGTGACTGACTGGTTACTGAGAAGTAACTGAATGATTACTGAAAAGTGACTGACTAGTTACTTAGAAGTGACTGACTGGTTACTTAGAGGTGACTGACTGGTTACTTAGAAGTGCCTGACTGGTTACTTACAAGTGCCTGACTGGGTAATGAGAAGTGACTGACTGGTCACTGAGAAGTGCCTGACTGGTTACTGAGAAGTGACTGACTAGTTACTGAGAAGTGACTGACTAGTTACTGAGAAGTGACCGACAATTCACTTAAAAGTTACTGACTGGTCACTGAGAAGTTACTGACTGGTTACTTAGAAGTGACTGACTGGTTACTGAGAAGTGACTGAATGTTTACTGAGAAGTGACTGAATGTTTACTGAGAAGTGACTGACTGGTTACTGAGAGGTGACTGACTGTTTACTGAGAAGTGACTGACTGTTTACTGAGAATTGACTTACTGGTTACTGAAAAGTGACTACTTGATTTCTGAGAAATGTCTACTTGGTTACTGAGATTTGACAGACTGGATACTGAGAAGTAACTGACTGATTACTGAGAAGTAACTGAATTTTTAATTTGAAGTTACTGAATGGCTATTGAGAAGTGACTGACTGGTTACTGAGAAGTGATTGACTGGTTCCTGAGAAGTGACTGACTGGTTCCTGAGAAGTGACTGACTACTTACTGAGAAGTGACTGACTGGTTACTGAGAAGTGAATGACTGGATACTGAAGAGTGACTACTTGATTTCTGAGAAATGTCTACTTGGTTACTGAGATTTGACAGACTGGATACTGAGAAGTAACTGACTGATTACTGAGAATTAACTGAATTTTTAATTTGAAGTTACTGAATGGCTATTGAGAAGTGATTGACTGGTTACTGAGAAGTGATTGACTGGTTACTGAGAAGTGACTGACTGGTTACTGAGAAGTGACTGACTGGTTCATGAGAAGTGACAGACTGTCTAACGAGAAGTATCTACTTAGTTACTAAGATGTGACTGACTGGTTACTGAGAAGTAACTGAATGATTACTGAAAAGTGACTGACTAGTTACTTAGAAGTGACTTACTGGTTACTTAGAGGTGACTGACTGGTTACTTAGAATTGACTGACTGGTTAATGAGAGGTGATGGACTGGTTACTTAGAATTGACTGACTTGTTACTTAGAATTGACTCAATAATTACTAAGAGGTAAGTGAATTTTTTCTAAGAAGTAACTTACTATTTACTGAAAAGTAACTGTATATTTACTGAGAAGTATTTTACTAGTTACTAAGAAGTGAAAGACTAATTACTAATTTTGTCAGTGTGAGCTTGTATCTAAGTATGATTTAATAGTAAATATTAATGGTCCAACTACTTATTGATAAATTATTTAGTGATTAAACATCAGGGGAAGACTAATAAAGTAGTTATTCTCAATATCAACTCACAATACTTGGATTTTTATGTGTGCTATTGGTGGAAAATAGATCAATAAAATATAGTTATAGCTTATATAAAGATATAATCAATTTATAAATGCTTTATAATATATTTATATATGAAAATAATTTTTATATAATGTTTTTTTTATGTGTAGTAATAAGTGATGTCCAATAACCCATCAAATCCTCCCTTACTTATACCAAAATCCACTGGAGTGCACCAACCTTCAATCCAGATGATGTCACTGCTACCTCCGGAAATTACAGCACTTTTAGGGCCCATCACCTCCCCATGGCGTCTACTTCAAGAATTTTCAACACCCAGACATCCATTAAGGACCCTCCATCACAATTAATGATACCACAGACCCATACCATAAATAGAATAAACAGATAAAAGCGGATACCATAAAGAAACAGGTAAAATAACTCATCCAAAGAGTATATAATGAAACCCAAAGCATATAAAGGAGCCAAATTAACTTTACAATCCCCCAATAACATCCCCAAGCATCCATATTAACCCACTAATCACATCCCAACCCATAAATCCATGAAAATCCATCCAAGGAAGCAGATTAAGTTGTCCAAACTGGATATATGCGCCTGAAATAGGTGTATATGCTTGTGTAGGCATTGTGAGTCCACTGAATATGTCCATATGACCTAAAATAAGCAGAAAAAAAAGTTTATAGGCTATTAAGAGGTTAAAAACCACTTATAGACCTAAATAGACATAATATAACTACATATTTCACTGAATATGAGGTTTATGTATACATATAAGCTTATGTATGTCTATAATTACTTAATATAACTTAAGATAAGTATATTATGACTCCATTAACACCTTAATAAGTATTATTAGGCTATGGATAAGATATTTAAACTACTATAAGTCATATAATAGTGTAATAATTATATATATATGTATTATAACCATATATACAAGTATTTTAACCATATTTTTAAGTAATAAGCTTAATTTAATTAAGTTTATCTTATTTTAAACATAATAATTACTCAGTCCTGGAGATACCTAGGCTGAAAGATTTTGGAAAGAGTGGTGACTAAGAAGTGACTGATTTCAATAAATAGAGAATCATGTGGAAGCATGCACCTATAGTTATTATAAATTTTAGAAGAAGAGAAAATGATTCATAGAGGTAGTACATCAGAAGAGCAAGCAGATGACACTTAAAAATTTTGGGTGAATTCACACTTCAAGAACCACCCTGATGTTTGCACTCTATTCCATTCAAAACTGTGAAGAACACAGAAAACAAACTATGTAATTTTGAATACCCCCAAACTTGCAAACATCTTTTCCAACATGACTCTTCTACTTCTCATCTATATTTCTTTTTATTTCTTTGTTAATTTTTTAACTTGTCTTTGGATTATGGTTTCACTTACTTACACATATAGCAGCTTTAAATAAATAAAAAGTGTCAGTGTGTCTTTGTTTCTAGTAAAAATAATATTTCTGAATCAATTGTGATGTAATTAGATATAGAAAGTGCCTTTCCTTTTGTTTTTTAAGACATGGTGAAAGCAATGAATCAAGGTTAAATTTTTTCAAAAAATCACTCTGAAGGGGAATCTAACTTTTATTCCAAGGAATTGGTGAAAATTTCAGCAGTTGATCATTCAAGTTCTTACACAATGAGAAATGGTCAAATTAAAGAGTGATTATACACACCTTTATTAGTTTTTATCTCTTACAAGACTTAACACAAAAAATAGATTTATTTTTTCTATGCTAATAAAATTAATTTAATTTTTCATTTCACCACTTTACAAGATTAATACAATAAGCAGTTTAAAGTTTAAATTTTTCCTTAAACCATCTTATTGAACCCTTAAATCCTTTAGGTCATGGCCCAAAACTAATATTCTTTAAGTTGAATCTCAAAAGGATCCTAAAGAACTAATTTAAAAAACCTTTGAAATAGTTTAGAATTTGATTTAGCAGAGTCATAAGGTCAATATACCATCATTAAGCGGAAGTGGAATGCAAAGATTGAAATCCTAAAGACATTTGAAAATTAAATGACATTCAAAATTGTGTGGTGTATTTTCTCTGGTTTTTCCAGTTTTGAATGGAACAAAGTGTGCAAAAATTAGGGTGAAATTTTTTACTTCAAACACCACCTTAATGATCATAGTGTGATTCACTGCATTGTAAAACTTGTTAAATGACTTGATCTATTGTCCATTTTATTTTTCACTGGAAGTATTTTGACAGTCAGTTTATCAGACCCAGTCCTAGTCACAATTAGAACCCCAAAAGAATGTCCTCAGCTGTTATCCACTGAATGGTCACCAAAAAGTGACTAATTTTTGACTCAGGGCAAGCAAGATGGTACTAAGAATTTTCTAAGCACTTACTGATGCTAAAAAATCACATAAATTTTTTTTCACTAACTAAGCTTCAAATGAGGTTTGGTTTTTCATCAGACCAATTTCATTAAAGCTTCACCCTTCATCTTTTTTTTCATCATCACTGACTCAACTTGTCTTCAATTGTTTGTGGGTAGGGTTCAATTTTGTGGACTTTATAAAATCTCTGCTGACAATATTAGGGGGTCCCAAATATTAAAAAACATGCCTAGAGTGTTTCATTTGAAAAACTCCACATAAACACACAATAAAACATGGCTGATTTGATTCTTGGGGTCTCAAACATGGGGTCAAATATGTCCTACTGTTGTACAATTTCCTTAACCACAACTCAGCCCCCAAGTACCCACTTCCTCCCACTCAGCTATGCATCACCTTCCTTCCATCTTCATCCAACTCCTCTCCCCCAGTTCATTTCCAAATCAAATTTTTCTCTTTCACACCACGGTAAGTCTATTACATTTTATTTAGTTTTTCAGAAAATTTTCCTGCTCAAATTTATATACTCACAACCTCTTATTTTTATACAAGGCATCATAAATATCTAAAATCTTTTTTTAGTTTCTCCTTTTCTTCAACAAAATTTTCTTTTGTCACTAATTTCTTTTTTTAGTATAAATTTATCATGCCTTACCCAAAATCTACTTCTCAAAAATTTACTCAATTGAAACTGTCTGAACTACAGATTGTAAATAACTGGCTGAAAATTAAATCTAATTTTGATGCCTTTTTTGGCTGTTCAAATTCCACTCAAGTTGGTCCTTCACCCTCATCAAAATTGAGTGGCTTTAATCAAATGGAAGTGGAGTTGAAACTAAAAGCTAAAGGTAAGATGGATTTGACAACAAAGCAAATGAGGGAAAGATTCAAAAACTATCAAACAAAATACAAGAAAGCAAATGTAGCTTCTTCTTCAACTAGGTTTGGAGTTACCAAAGATGATGAAAAGCATGGAATCACATCTGTTTATAAAAAACTCAACTTTATGTGTCCTCTTTATGATCAAATGGAGAAACTCTCTGGACAAAGGCCTGGTTTCAACCCCTTGCACATGAATCAAGGTCCAAGAATCACTGAGACTCATACAAATAGTCAAGATTTTCTTTTAAATCCTTCACTTGAATCTCCAGAATTCGGAGAACCATCTGCCTATTCTGAAAATGAGCTTGATGAGCCCATGGTAGTAAGACTAAACTACTTTTGCTATTATTTTTTCTTTTGTAGTGCTGATTTACTCCCCATGCATAAACCAGACCCAAGCCTCATCAAATATAGAAATTTTTAAGGAAGTAGCTGACAATTGAAGATTAGAAGGTAAAGAATCAACACCTTATAGCAACATACTGAAGCAAAGAGCTTCTGCTAGTTTTGGGTCAACTCAATCAACATCAAAGGTTGTTTTTTCTGCTTATGGGGAGATTGTTAATAAACGCAAACAAGTTTACATTTTTTATTTTTGTTTTGATTAAAGTTAGACCACCAAATTATTTATAAGTGAAAAAAAAAATTTGTCAAAAAAAGCTTTTGTGCAATACCCTCCCCTGCTATTTACCATAACAGGGGCAGGGGATCACCATTTTTTTTCTAAATCAGAAAAAAATTTATGTCAAAAAAAATGTTAATACCATCCCCTGTGTTTTATTGAACTTGGGGGATAGATTGCCAAAATATATGTTCATTGCATAAATTAAAATGTAAACAAGTTTTATAAGATAATTAAAAAACCTAAATTAATGACAATTCAAGCAAAAATGTTAGTAGAAATTGTCTGTGACCAAATTCAATTAAATAAAACACAAATGTATACATGAACCTCATGAGAAAATCAAATTTCCTCATGATTACCATTATACAGCACAAGGACTGATGGCTCATTAAGTTAGGCAAGTAGAGTATCATATATGACTTGTAAAATGTTAATTTGTGAAATAAAAATAAAATTTGACAACCTATATTACACCCCATACTTAATCAAAATTGGATGAAACTTACCTAAAAAGCTCACCTCAAACTACCTGAAAGAAACAGTCCCAAAAAATTCCAAAAAAGAGTTACAAAAGTTCAACAAAAGATCCCCAAAAGTTGCGAAAAAAAAAGTCCCAAAAGTACCCAAAAAGTGTTCCAAAAGATTCCAACAAAGTATCCCAAAAGTCTCCTAAAAGTGTTCCAAAATTTTTCAAAATAAAAAAAATGTCCTGAAAGTCACCTAAAAGATCCCTGAAAACTGACAGAAAAGTGCCAAAAAGTGCCAAAAAAAAATAAATTCCAAAAAAGTACCAAAACAACTTAAAAACACTTCAAGATGCTTTTAAAATACTTCCGAATGGTTCCCAAACGTTTCAGAGAATTTTCAAATTAATTTAGTAAAAAAATTAAAACCAAAATAGCTCAAAAACACCTAAAGTTCACTGAGAAATGCTTGGAAAATGTTTCTGGAAGGTTTTAACAAAATAAAAATCCAAAAACAGGCCAAAAAAAAAACCTCAAAGTAAGTAGAAATTGCTCAGAAAATGTTTCCAAACTGTCTCAGAATGATTCCAAAGTGTTTTAGCAAAGAAAAAGGCCAAAAAAAGTGAAAATGCCTAAAAATGACCAAAAAAAACACCAAAAAGTTCAATAAATCAAGAATAAAAATGATAGAGAACAAGAAAAAAAATAAAAATAAAGGGGAGCAAGGGAGACAAGAACAGATAAATTAGCAATCAAAACAAAAAAGATGATAAAAAAAAGAAACAAAAAAAGAGAGAAGAAAAAAGACATTTCAATTAGCAATTAAATTTTAAAAAATTAGAAAGTGACTTACTTTGAGTGCTGTGAAGTGAGAAGTATCAGAACCAAAAATGAATGATGGAAGTTAGAGATAAAGAGAAGATGAAATATCTTAGTGAGACAGAATCTTAGAAATGTTATGTGTTTGCAATAGTTATGTGATTTCAAGTCTGGGATCTAAACCAAACCAAATGAAAATGAGAAACTGGGGAATTTCATTGGCAAAAATTATTACACACAAAAAAAAAATTGTAAATCAATTAAGCTAGGCCCTCAATATGAGTGACTTGCTTTGTATAAAGGTGAGCTGTTCATTGATGGAGGACTTAAAGTGGCATGTTATGTTAGTGAACGGTGGTCAAGATTAAGGGTAAGTGTATGATTATGGGATTGATTTAGTTCTGGTAAGTCATATACCTTGCTCATATGAATAAGCCCTTAAGGAATAGGTGAAAAAGAATCTAGGTGTTGGCACTTTTGTACCTAGTGTTGGCGTGTTTTTACCTATTTCTGACTAATCATGATGATGAAGGGAAGTGTTTTGATGACTTTTTTGACCCAAAAGAAGATGTGTTTGGGGACAAATAAGCTGTTGAAATACACCTGTCAAGGGAAGGTGTATTTCATTTTTTTGATGGTGGGTTTGGTACCTTTTTTGTGGTGTGTTTATGTGGCATATTTGGGAATGTTTGAGACCTCCTATTGTCTGGAGTATTATCATGACACATTTTTTTACCATATGGAACATCAATAACACCAAAGTTTTGCAATTTTTGTACCATTTTTATGCCCCATGACAAAAAAAAATTGCAGTGTATTGTACTCATCATATTCAATAGTGCAATATATTATACTTATTGAACCCCAGCCCTTGGGTAAAGAGTGTATCATTTCTAAAAATCTGACTATAGAAAATTTTCTTGAAAAGTTAATTTCATGCATTCTTGCCTGATATAAATCTTGGATTTCACTGGTTGATAATTTGGAATCAAGTTACTTATTTTGAACTTTTTGACCATGATACTTCCTAGATTAGCCTACCTATTTGTTTTTTAGTAACATTTTTGCTGTATACATAGCTACTGGATAATTATTTTTTTTAACTTGGAAGTGATTAATACTACTAGAATTGTGATTTTCCATTATTTTTTAACAATAAATTAATCAGTTTGATTTTATTTGGCTATAGGTTATCTGACCATCTCATTAGTGTACTGATGAGTTAGCTAATAGTGCAAGTAATCTTTGAGTCATTTAGAGCCTTAAACATAATTTTCTTAACATTAGTTTATATTATTTAATAGTCTTTTTAGTTTGAAATTACATTAGTTATTATATTTTTGGTTCAATTTTGTTCTTGTTAGTTTCTTGTTTCTCAGGTATAGGTATTTTGATTAGTTATTGATATTAATTTTAGGTAGTTTTAACTTTTTTGTTTAGTTATAATTCAACAAGTTAGTTTTTTTTTTTGGTTACCACTTAATTACTTTCTTTTTTTCATTTTTGAGGTTTGTGAGCTGAAAGATAAGTTTAAGGGGTAGGTAGAAAAAGATAAGGGAAGGAGAAGGGAGGGGAGTTGAGTGAAGAAAGAGGATGGGGAGAGATGGGGAGAGAGAAGAATTAAATTGATTGGGAGGGGAGGGTGATGGAAGCGAGAGGATTGGGGAGGGAGGAGGAGGAGGAGGAGGAGGAGGGAAGAGAGAGAATTAGGGAAGAGAGAGATGGAAGCAAGAGGATGGGGAGAGGAGAGGGATGTAAGCGAGAGTATGGGAAAGAGAGGAGGATGGAAATGAGAGGGTGGGGAGGGGAGGGGGACTGAAATGAGAGGATGGGGAGGAGAGGGGATGGAAGTGAGAGAATTGGGAGAAAAAGAGAGAAGGGAAACAGGCAGATGGGGAAAAGGAGGGGAGCGAGGGGCTGAGGAAGTGGAGAAGAGAAAAGAAATATGAAAAGGGAGGTTCATGTGCGGTAAGGAGTGCAAGAGAGAAATGAGAATAAACTTGTGAGCAGGTATCATTACTTACAAACATGAGATGTGTGGAGGGGGAAGGTAGCAAGTGAAAGTAAAACTAAAAACACACATTTATAAGAAAAAAAAAGAAAATTAAACTACCAGAAGAGGGTACCAAATAAAATACATAGGAAACGAGTAACAAATGCAACAAGAAAATGCTCACAAACAATGTGGTGGAGGAGGAGGAATGTATGGGGTTTAGAAGTGGAAAACCAGAGAGATGATAACAACAGATCAACAAAAAAAGGGGAACATGGAAAAAGTCACGATTAGGGTCATGTACTGGGCTCACCGCGAGTCATTCCTAGGTATTGCCCTGAAATGCACCTTGGTATGGAATAGGGTCACAAAACTGAACCAGAAGTCTGGTTCACCATTTTTTCCCTCTGTGTTGTATTGTTCTAATGGTGAATCACACATTATCTTTTACACTGATCAAACTTCGAAACATCATAAGATTGTGTAAATGACAATGTTCTATATCATTCTGTCAAATGAAGTCTAAAAAATGTCACGTATCATCAAGATTTTCTTATTCGATATTTGAAGAAATTGAAGTAAAAGCAATAAGAATCATGGAGATAAAAATTTCATCTAATGATTTATAATACGATATCATCGAATAAGAATTATTAAAAGAAGCCCGGTTTACCATTTTCCAATTTTTATGGGTTACAAGTAGTTATTCTTCATATATACATGTCTTGTTTACAAAATATTTTCAAGTCTTAGCACCGAGTGATTGGTCGGTCAGTAATTTTTCAATTAAAAATATTTTTTTGAGTGATATATGTAAAAATGAAATTATATAAATAAACTCAAAAAAAATACGGCAAACAAAAAAAAAAAACAAAAAAAAAAGAACAGTACTTTCCGACTAATTTAAGAGTTATGGAGAATGGAAAGAATGTAACGGAGAGTTTTGATTTGTTTTTTTGAAGAGATCAGAAACAAAATGAAACAGGTTATGAAGCTATTCTCAAAGATGATATTCTAGTGCCAGCGAAGGTGATGGTCGATATTGAATATGGCGACAGAGTCCACGCTATGCATATGGCACATTCTTCACACCTTCCTTCGTCTTTTGGCCCTCCAGCCACTCGTCTCTTTCTTCTTCTTCTTCTTCTTCTTCATTCTAGCTGACTTAAAAAACCCATAGATAAGTATTAAGACCCATAATGTCTTTTCTTAACAGAGTGGGAATCGGATCCACCAAATCCACAATCGTCCAATCCTCAAAGCCTCATCCTCAACACTCTCCAACTGAGACCTTTTCTTCGTCTGAAAACTTACCCGCCACCATGTCTAACCTTTCCATATCAAGCCACAACTCCAATTCGCGTGCTGTGTGTCCCTGTGGTCCTAGTGGAAAAGCTCTCTATCTTTGTAACCCTTTCGTCAAGGCTGCTCTGGTCAAAGGCAGTTTTAGAACAATTGTCTCCCTTCCAAGATACTGTGACGTCAATGAGGTCTGTCTTTTCCCCTCTTTTCTCTACTTGCATATATATATAGATATAGATATATGTATATGTACATATGCTTATTCATCCTCTTTTTTTTTCTTGGCAGTGGGTGGCTGTCAACCTTGTAGATTTTTTCAATTCTCTCAATCTTTTCCTTTCCGTCACCTCGGAATGTTGCACGTCCAGCGCTTGTCCCACTATGTCTGCAGGACCTGGGTCAGTCCCTTGACGTCTGCCTTCCTTCCCTTTATCTCTCTTACTGATGGATCTATTTTTGTTTCTCGTTTGGTTTGTTTTTCATCCACTCACAGAATGGATTATACCTGGACATCTACTGTTGGTGGAACAAAGAAACAAGTCAAAGTTCCCGCTCCACAATATGTTGGTTTTTCTTGTTTCCATGTCTTTTGGATTCATGTTACTCATTCTCCACCCAATGTCTTGTTTCATTTCAGATTGACTATGTAATGACCTGGGCCGAAAAATTGCTGGCTGATGAGGGCACTTTCCCCACCAAAGCTGGCAGAGAATTCAATTCTGTCACCTTTCCCACATTTGCCAGGCTACTATACACTCAGTTTTTGAGAATATTTGCTCATTTCTATTATGCTCATTTTGACCATTTTGTTCATGTGAGTTTTCCTAGATTTTGTTCATCGAGGTTTCATCTCCTCAATCTACTGACAATTGCATATGTCTTGAATTGACTCAACAGTTAAGTTCCGAAGGTCATTTAAATTCTTTGTTTGCCCATTTCTTACAGTTTGGCTCTGAATTTGACTTGATTGAACCCAGGGTCAGTAATTTAATTTTCATGAACACAATGCATCACCATTTAATATTATGTTTTTGAAAATATGAAATTCATGATACTCTTTTGTGCTGTTCTTTTGACAAAAGGAAACTCGGGCACCCAAAGAGGGAGTACCATTTGTTGTGGGTGATCTGCTAGACGCTTGGAAGTCAATGGGTATACTCTCATAGATATGAGGACCTTCTCTGAATGGAATCCTCAAGTCCTAATAACGATAAATTTAGTTTTTTTACCTGTGGTTAATTTCTATTTTTGTTAGATTCATCTCAACATCATCAGCTCACTTTTTGAACTATCTTAATTTGATATTATCATCATGTAATCAGCCATATTTAATGGACTATTGTCTACAAAACTCAATGCATTTATTTGAATATATATACTTCTCAAGTGATGTGACAGTCAAAAAACATACAATGTGGTCACTTGTCAGTGTTGTAATCCCAAGATCAAACCTATGATGCACACATGTGAGGCCATTTCAGTGATGTAATGAGGGGTCTGCAACCGGATATTGGGACATCCAAGGGCATAAGCTGTTAATGCAATTTTCACAACAATCAGAAACCGTTTGCTTCTCTTCCTGCTACCTCTCTACTCAAGAATGCCACAGCTTCCTCTTTACAACATGTGAAATAATGGTTACAATAAATGATAATGTCTTATACTTATTCTACTACTATTAGGAACTACAACCCTTTCAATTAATTGGGTCAAACAATTCAACTTCACCACAATAAAGAACTTTCTCTATTAATTTGTGTGTTTTTTGCTTGATGGAATTGGGTGTGGGTGTTAAAAGGAAAGGTGTTAAAATTGAGGACAGTTATCCGGTGACAATATCAATGTTAATCAGTGACAACCAATATTTCTAAATATAGTGATTACATTCATATTACACAACCTTCTGCCGTTCACAACCTATTAAACATACGTCAAATACATATTTTATCCAGCGACAAGCTAGATTACATCATTTATGTCATATAATGCTGAGTATGTATGTACTGAGTTAACCAACACTAACATTAACAACAAAAATAATGGGATTCTAACCCTAACTTTGAAAAATAATGGGAATGAGTGTAAGAGACTGCTAACTTGATTGAGAGTGTGATACTGATAACTTTTTAAAGGGAACGATACTGCTAACTTTTTTGAGTGAAAGATACTTCTAACTCAGCAGAGTGTTGGTGTTATATAGTAATCTCAGATTTTCTTTTATTGACGCTTTCAAATAAGCTCAAGCCTAATATTACCTTATCCATAGTAGTCTCATTTTTCTTGATTGTCCAATAATTTTAGAAAAGTAACTAGTTCCACTTTAATTAATATTCGAACCAGCAGGCATTTTCCAATTAAATTCCAATCTGTGTTTGGGGCAGTGTCTAAATCTTTTCACTTTATAACTTCCACACCATGTGCTAATTTTCTTTTCAAACTCAGTACACAGACCCTTGCTACCCTATGTTCACAATCTTGTGATGTGCCAAATTAGAAGTATTGAAAATTTAACAGGTGGTTTTTAACTAATCTTGGTACTTAAGACAGCTTGAAATGTCCCAAATTGCATAAGATGGCCTGTGTGCCTGTTTAAAATTGCTAACTGGTGCGTAGATCACCCTGTTAAGTTATGAATAGCTCCAATTTTACCACATTACAAGATTATGAACTCTGGGAAATGGGGTCCTGTGAACTGAGTTTTCAAAGCAAACCACCACATATAACCATCCTTTGAAAAATGGGACATTAACAAATTCCCCAAGTCATTAGATTGAGGACACAGACAACCCTTTTAAAGTTGGATAATCTTCTGCTATCCCAAGTCAAAAGATTTTCAGCTTTCCTATGTCACAAGTTTGGCATGCAGAATAAGGGTAGTCTTTGCACCAAGCCCCACAAAACATTAAGGGGGGACTTGCTAGCAACTACCCCCCCCCCCTCCCCTCCCCCCAATGTTTTCTAGCAAATTTTTCAAACTAAACTGTTACACAGACCACCTTTGGTCAATTGAGAAATTTTCAGCTTTACAAAGTTACAAGATTGGGTGTATAAGATCAGGGTGGTTTGCATTTTTAGTTTTCAAAGTAAACTGCTTTACAGGCCACCTTGTAAATTTTGAAATGTTTCCTTTAAACAGGTTTAGAGTTGCCTGTGCATCAAGTTCATTAAGAAAACTGGCTCACAGAACACCTTTTGAATATCAGGCTGTTCATGTTTTTTCTAGTCAGATGATTGGAATAACCAAAGAAGGGTGGTCTATAGATGTTTTTTTCATATGTTTACCTTTTTGAATAAATAAACCATAATCTGTTTTTTATGAGAAAAATAAAAAATCTTGCTGATATAATATGGGGTATAAGTTCTGGCAAGTTTGAACTTACAAGTCCCCACTTATCTAAGTGCATATTTCTAAAATAAACTAGCCCCAACAATGGGGTATTTCAAAAGTGAAATAAGTCACTTATTTCACTCAAATCTGCACTTTTTCTACCAAAAGTGCTTGTTTCATCATAAAGTCATGTTTCACTGTTTTGTCAGGATCATCCCATTTATATGCAGCATTCCACAGCATAACACTTTATAACTCAAAACATTGTACAATTTATTTTTTTCATATCATATATGAGTCATGCTTTCCTCACTCTCAAATCATGATAAATTGCATCATGCAATGACTTTTATAGCTCTTGATCTCATCTTAGATTTGGTCTATGACTCTCATTCTGATCTTGAAGAAGACTTTGTTTTTTTATCAAAAATGTCCAGGAAACATTACTTTCTTCCCACAAAGCCTCAAGTACTTCATGCTCCTAAATACACCATTCAAACACTCCTAGAATTATCTACACCCAGTTTTATACAGTTATTCAGGACTTCCCATGAATTTTTCCTTAAGTTGGTTGAGGTTATTTAGGATCACCCTGTGTTTCACAAAAATTTTGAAAAAAAAAAGTGTGATCCATCAATTCAATTTGCCATCACACTATGTCGTTTTGGGCTCCAGTGAGTGGTAACAGAGCTTCCTTGAAATGTTTGGAAAATGTTTTCTCTTTGGCTTTTGGCTCAATTAATGGCTATACCAAAAGATTCATCACTTTTATTCTTTCCTTATGTTCTCAAATTCTTTCTTGTCCAACCAAAGTAGAGCAACTAGAGTAATCTCAGGTTTTCAAGCAGAGGGTATAACAGGATTTATTGGTTTTGTTGATGGTAGAACTATTCCACTGAGTCAGAAAGCTGCTTAAGGTGGAAACAATTGGTTCAACTGAAAAAAGAGGTAGCATTTTTTCATTTTTAATGAGTACCAATGCTTTTTTCACTAGATAATTTTTATGCACAAGAATGTTTCATTACTTGGTCATGTTTTTTGTTAACAAAATTTAATGAAGTACCATGAAAATCTGATACACTATTAAATTCATGTTTGTAATCTAAAATTCATCCATGTAAGTGTATACATTATTATATGTCTTATGTAAAATTTATATTCCTTTCAATTTTATAAGTCTAAAATATGATAAATTGCTTTTTTTCTTCTAACTTTTTTTCTTGAATTCTCAAGTCTAAAAAAAAAAATAGCAATACCTCACCATAAATTTTATCCTAGTAAGAAGTCCAGATATCTTAGTTTCAATTCCAAGTAATAAATTAATGATAAAGAAGTCAATAAAAGTAAATCTCAAAGTTATATTTTTTAGACTTCATGAAAATAAATGTTATTAACACAAATAAAGACATGAACCCATGCAACAATCAATTTTTAACATGTACCACAACACACAGCCCAACAGTCTTAAACTTTGATTAATTGAAATGCTTAATTTCTTTTTTACATTAATTAATGAGATTGAAAGAGGAAAATGAAAGCCTTTCTTAGAACATATACAATTCATGTCTACCTCAACTTTCAGAAGTAATAGAACCTTCATTTCTTGCCTTGATTACCTGATTTATTAAGTCTTGGTTTATTTAAAGCAGAAAAATCCCCAATTGTGCAAATGAAATCATTCAACTTAATCTTTTTATTGGACATGAAAAATGACTGTTAAAAATATGAAAATAATCATGAGATAATAATTTCAGAAGCTTTGTTTATTAAGTATGTAATATCAAAGCAAATTAAATTAAATTAATACAAAAAAAATTAGTCAGCTTTAAAGGTCAATATCTCGGTAGCCACTGATCCAGGTTCTAAACCATCCAAGAGAAATAAAAGGAAGGCTTTTAGATAATCTTCAGTTAAAACAAAATGATATTTGATTAAAACTAACCCTTATCCCTACTTTTTTTTAAAAAACTTGTGCGAAAATTTGAAAAGTGATTGTGAAAATGACAAAAAGATGTGTTAAAGAGATTCAACATTATTCAGATAAGTATCCTTTATAGATTTGAGTTTGAATTCATGTTAGGAATTGAGACCTAGTTGATAAATTATTGGTTCAAGTCTTGCAGAGAAAATCAGTGAAGAAGCATCAAATACTAATACAACTTTAATTTTAAGGTAATTGAATAAAATCTAAAAGCCTATATAATCATTATATAAGCATTTAAGAAGCATTAACTTAAAATTATGTAATATCAAAACAAATAAAAGTGAAATTGTGTAAAAAAAAGGGGGCTCAACTTTTAAAGTCAATATCTCAGCAACTAATGAGCTAAATTCAAAACCACTTGAGGGAATTGAAAGCCAGGTTTTGGGAGAATCTTCATTTAAAAGTAAATTATATTTGATTTAACCTAAACCTAATTCTTAATTTTTTCTAAAATTTGTACAAATAGTTGAAAATTGATAGTAATTGTGAAAATGACAACAAGAGAAGTTAAACAAGTGCAACATAATCCAGATATGTGTGCTCAATATATTTATGTGTGCATTATTTATATAAAGAAAGAGATATCAGATAGACATGAAAAATAAAAAGGATTTGAAACTCATTTTAATGGAAAGGTAGGAAAAAATAGATTAAGAAAAAGAAAAGTTTAAATTTGGGGGTAATGGAATATGGAGTAAGTAAAATGCATAAAAGTTGCACTACTAATGTGTATCACTGACATGGAACCAATAAACAAGTGAAATAGTGAAAAAAAGAAGTCTCAAATTTTAAGGTCAATATCTCAGCAACCACAAGATGCAAGAAAGATAGAAACTTCATCCGGAAAAAGGTGATGAATCAAGAAATGAAAAAGGAATGAACTTAATGTAATGAGAAAGATAGAAATTTAAGTCAGAAATGTTTATTAAGTAAAATTCAAAATTTTTAAAAAGTTCACAATAAAATGTTACGAATTTCAGTGAGTGATGTGATGTATGCCAAAGATTGATGTTTTGTGAAGTAGGTCTGTGAGTGACATGTATCAGGGATGTTGTGGCCAACATATGGTTGTGAGAAAAATAAATTGTTCAAAAAGTGCTGATTTGAGGTCAGAAATGAAACACATTTTTAAAATAAGTGACTTCTTTTTGCAAAATTTAAGTGCTGATTTGTAAGTACTGATTTGGTTTTAAATCTGCACTAAATTTGAGTGTAGATATTCCCAGAACTGAAACCCTCTAATATGTGTTTTTTTTTACTTTGATAGGGGGTATCAAAAGTGTCAAATCTTACTTTGAAAATAAAACACCAGGATTATAATTTTTCAAAATCTCACATTGGATTCTGTAAGTCAACTAGCGCTAGGGCTGATGGATCTCAGAGTAAGATAGTACTCTGGAATCCCACTCAGTATAGGATTTTGGGACTTTTGGGTGATTTATACCTTAGCACAACCCTACATTTTTATTGTCATGTGGAATATTCCACAGGAATTCCAACAGACGGTGTTGGAATAATAGTTTAAAATAAAATAATATGAAAATCTTAGAATATTATTAAAAGACAAAAATTAAGATATAAATATAAATAAGTATATATTATTTAAGAAAAAATTTAAAAAAAATGAACTTGAAAAAGATATTTGATAAATTTGGTGATAAAAGTCTTATGTCCAAATGAGTATACTTATATTTATTAAAGTCTATAATTAAGCTTAGTAGTAGATCCTTATTTCTTGAATCATAGTTTGTCAAATAAGACCTCCTTCTGGAACCAAATGGATCAACAAAGACCACTTGGACATAGGACACATGACAGAAGAGGATCTTACAAGACAGCTGGATTTTTCCCCTCACTACTTGACATCTCACTTACACTCTTGGACCAGTTTGGAACTATAACTGGCACTTCAAGTGGACCTTTATGAATTTATTATTCTGTTTCCTTATATTCTTATTTCTCATAAAATTTTCATCATCTTTTGTTACATAAATTGACATTCATCTCATATGGCTGTTAGTTATGCTATTATAAAAATAGTATATATTAAATCTTTTCAGTTTTGAGACAGGTTTGGCACTTTAGGGGACTTATCTTGATTAGATGAATAAAAATGACATATAAACATATTTTTCTTCTATCTACCTTTTGGTTTATCTATAAATTTCATGACCTCTATATATTTACTTTCTCTTTTTTTCTAACAATATATCTAGTATCTATTTCAGTCTCTCACACATTTTTATAGCCACTTCTTCTAACTAATATTGGTGTCACTCTATCTCATCTCAAATCTTATTTTTATTAGCTTACTGTATATTTGTTGTTTTTCTGATGAGAATCTTTTAAGCACATGGTGTGAGAAATTTATAAGGCCTTGGAATCAACTCATCCTGAGTGAGATAGGGAAAATTCTTGTCTCCAAATACTTGGAATGCCTTTTAGTATATTGCATTTAGAGGGCTCTGAAAGCCACATAGTTGGGTTCATGTATCTAGAGATATCTAATTCACTATGGGGCTAGGGAAGGTGTATTTCACTATATACAGGCATTATTTTCACTGGAAATAAATTATCTTTTAGTTGCCTATTTAATATATTAATCAGTAAATATCCTTTAAATGCTTATAGTAAGAAAATAGCCACCTTTTAGATATAAAGTAAGCTTTATTTGTCTGAATCTTAAATTTAACTGTTGTCTAGCATATATTATTTTTTATAGTGACTATTGGATTGAGCTTAATTCTCCCTTGAAGGGTTAAATTCTTTAAATTACTGAAAATTACTCTCACATTATATTTAGTGTTATGAGGGTATTTTACTGTTTGTTTGAAGAGTAAATTTGAAAATAGTTGGGATCATATATTCTAATTTACATTATAGCTTTTTGAGTAGCTTATAGAGTGATTAGCACTTATTTTTCTGTGAATAGAAGTTATTATTTTCTGGTGTTTTCAAATTGATATTATTTTTTGGTTGTAGATGATACCTCAAGGTCTAACTCTCCTCATTCTTCTCAGTGTTGATTGACAACTTAAAAAATCCAGGAAGATATATTTTCATATCTACTTTCTACAATAATAAGTCTAAAGAGTATAGGCTAAAAATCATCATCATCATCTGATTCATTCATTCAGTTTTAGACTATTTCTCTTCACCTAAAAATCTATGGGCTCAACTTATGTATCACTTCAACACCACTTGGAAAATTATCTTTTCCCTCATATCATAACTTCATGGAATTGTTAAAAAATAGTTTTTGCTGGGTTAATTAGCTTTCAGACCTTATCACTGATTTCTTTTTTCTATTTCTATATCCTTAAATGATTAATATAATAAGGAATTATAATTTTCATTTCAGTTCCAGAAGTAATAATCTAATAGAAGATGGGTGATAAATAAGAGAAAAGAGGTTGTTCAGTATGATAAAATGAGGGATACAATGAATAGTGAAGATTAAAAATACTATAAATAACAACCATATGACTTTCATTCAGGTCAACTTTTATACATGTATATAGAATGCAAAACACTTACTGTTTTTTCTCTATTAAATTTTATGTTGGATTTCAGGTCAAAACATTTCTTGAAAATCCAACACCAATTATTTCAAAAAAATAAAGTTCTAACTTTGATACCCACCTACCTAATATGTGAAATCAAACACAATAAATGGATATATTTATATATATATATAGATATATATTACAAACCACTTAATAGGGGGTGTCAGTTCTGGCAGATCCGCACTTAACTTAAGTGTGGATTTCAAACTAAATCAGAACTTAAATTTTGCAAAAAAGTCATTTATTTCAAAAATGGGTGTCAGTTATGACCTCAAATCAGCACTTTTTTCCCAATTTTTTTCACAATCACATTTTGGCCACATTGTTGATTCACACCCACCCCATCCCTGTCACATGTGACACTCAGACCTCAATCCTCTCATCAATCCTTAGCACACAACCCTAAATGAGATTTGAAACATTTTAATGTGAAATTTTAACTCGGAATGTTTTTTTCATTCTTTTTTTATGTTTTCAACATCCCTGAATCAGAAGTCCACCTTCATCAAAGGTCTATTTCTTTTTATTGATGGCAAATGAAGTAAAAAAGAAAACAAAAGGGAGAATAAACATAAATCCTAAGCTAATGAAGGAGAGGTTCAAAAGTTATCAATAAAAATATAAAAAGGCTCATTTTGCTTCCACTTTTACTGGATTTTTTATTTATGATTATTATTTGGATAATGGAATTACTACTGTTTCCAAAAAGCTCAATGTCATGTATCTTCTCTAAGAGGAAATGGATATTCTTTTTGGTTTCTGGTTTATAAGTTACTTTTAATCTTATCAAAAACATTTATATCATGAGATTCTGATAACACAATTTTTCCTTACTGGACTCCAAAATATCACACTTTTGGAATTTCAGATGGTAAAATAATACTGACACCTGTGCAAAAAAACTCATCACCAACATAATTTTATCACTTCACCACCAATTTTCATTTTAATGAAGCAAGGGGTGGGTATCACCAAATTTTTCTAAGTAATCAATTTTCCATGTCAGATTTGGAAATTTGGGAATACCCTCCCCTGAATTTTATTGAAGTAAGGGGTGAAAGTCACCAAAATTTAGAATAATTCCATAAATTAATAAATAAATAAATAAGATAAGTCAAATTCACTAGTTTTAAAGTAATGACAATTCCTCAAGCCAAAATGTGGACCAAGTCTAGAAACTAAGTTTAAGACTTTCCACAGTTATAGGCAAGATGAACCCTTGAAACAATTGAATTTTATCATTATTACCTCTTTTACAACACAAGTTTGTTGGCTCATTACTTTAGTTTAGTAAATTGAAATATCAGATTTATTTATTAAAAATTTATGAAA
The DNA here is from genome assembly GCA_030280995.1 of Hemileia vastatrix. Taxonomy (NCBI): domain Eukaryota; kingdom Fungi; phylum Basidiomycota; class Pucciniomycetes; order Pucciniales; family Zaghouaniaceae; genus Hemileia; species Hemileia vastatrix. Next base: position 7,880,167 of record JASXTE010000019.1, on the reverse strand, counting down.
GAATAAAAAATATTCAATGACTTTAAAAATCCCCAAACTTTTTTATCTACCTAAAGTTTTGTAAATTTATTAATTATACCTTCTTTTTTTACCTTGTTGATTTGTTGGAATAACTTTTTACTGATCTGTTAAGAGAAGCATAAATGAGTGGAGGGTTAGACATATGAAAATGGTAAGAAAAAAAAACACCTTGATGTAAGGGAAGAATAATAAGTCAAGAGAAAGGTAGTTTAAGGAATCTGGAAGGATAAATTCATGATGTAAACATTATGTTATGCATTATGAAATAAATAAAAGTGAAATTTGGAAAAAAAGGCTCAACTTCAAAGGTCAAGATTTCAGCAACAACTGAACCGAATTCTAATTGGCTTTCTGGAAATAAAAGATAGACTTCAGAAGTATCTTCAGCTAACAGGACAGTAGATTTGAATAAACCTAACCCTACTACTGACTCTAATTTTTAAAATTGCACAGAAACTTGAAAACTGATGATGAAAATTGCAACAAGAGGGAGATAAAAGCCTAGATAATCATAGGAATCTTGAAGGATAAATGTATGATGTAAATGTTATAATATGCATTATGAAATAAATAAAAGTAAAATTTAGAAAAAAAGCTCAAATTTAAAGGCCAATATCTCAGCAACCACTGAGCCAAATTCAAAACATTTTTCTGGACATGAAAGATAGGCTTCAGAAGTATCTTCAGCTAAAAGGACAGATGATTCAAATAAATCTAACCTTGATTCTGACTCTGCTTTTCAAAATTGCACAAAAACTTGAAAAGTGATGATGAAAATTGCAACAAGAGGGAGATAAAAGCCTAGGTAATCATAGGAATCTTGAAGGATAAATGTATGATGTAAACTTTATGATATGCATTATGAAATAAATAAAAGCAAAATTTGGAAACTAAAGCTCATCTTTAAAGGTCAATAACTCAGAAACCACTGAACCGAATTCAAATTGGTTTGCTGTACATAAAAGATATGCTTCAGAAGTATCTTCAGCTAAAAGGAAAGTTGATTCAATTAAAACTAACCCTAATTCTGACTCTGATTTTCAAAATTGCACAAAAACTGGAAAATTGATGATGAAAATTCCAAAAAGAGGGAGATAAAAGCCTAGATAATAATCATATAAGAGTTTCAGAATCCTTATTCTCTAATTATGCAATATAAAAACGTGAAATAAGATTAGTGAGATTTGGAAAAAAAGGCACAACTTCAAAATTCAAAATATCAGCAACCACTGAACCTAATTCAAACCTGTTTGTGGGAAATAAAAGATAGGCTTCAGGAAAATCTTCAAATAAAAGATAAGTGATTTAAATAAACATAAATCTAATTTTTTATATAAAAAATGAAAGATAAAAATGTCAAATTGGAAAAAAAAGGCTCAACTTTAAAAGTCAATATCTCAGCAACCACTGAACCAGATTCAAATCTGTTTGTTTCAAATAACAGATAGCCTTCAGGTGATTTTTAAGCTTAATGTATATTAAATTTGAATAAACCCAACCCTAATTCCAAGTCTGATTTTCTAAATTTTACAAAAAATTGAAAGTGATAATAAAAATGGCAACATGAGGAGTTATATAAGTCCACTGTTATCCAGATATGATTCCTAAATTTATTTAAGTATAATAATTTCATAGAAAGAATGAGATATTAGGGGGTGTCAGTTCTGGCAAATCCGCACTTAAATTAAGTGCGGATTTCAAACCAAATCAGCACTTACAAATCAGCACTTAAATTTTGCAAAAAAGTCACTTATTTCAAAAAAGGGTGTCAGTTATGACCTCAAATCAGCACTTTTTTCCCGTTTTTTTTCACAACCACATTTTGGCCACAAAACATCCCTTCCTTTCTTACCCCATCCCTGTCACATGTGACACACTGACCTTCCTCGCTACCTACCCATCAATCCTCGGCACACACCCCTTCCTGACATTTTCAATATTTTGACCAGGCATGTTTACATTCTTTTTTACTTATTTCTTCTACTTTTTAATCTTTTTTCTTGTTATGTGCCAGTTTCATAATGCCTCCCAGACATTCCAAATCTCAAAAGGTAACTCAAAAATCTGCTTCATCACAAAAGTCTCCTTTTAAAGCAAGGATTACATATAAAAAAATCAGTGACTTTTTCTATTACTTACAACTGTTTTTACAGAATTGAAAACTATGTTTCAGCTAATATTTTATGGAAGTGAACTCTGTTCTTTGCCCGAAGAACAGAGTTCATCCTCCTATTTTCACATTCTGTTTGCACCAATCTCCAACATTTTCAATATTTTGACCAGGCATGTTTACATTCTTTTTTACTTATTTCTTCTACTTTTTAATCTTTTTTCTTGTTATGTGCCAGTTTCATAATGCCTCCCAGACATTCCAAATCTCAAAGGGTAACTCAAAAATCTGCTTCGTCACAAAAGTCTCCTCGTAAAGCAACGATTACATATAAAAAAAATCAGTGACTTTTTCTATTACTTACAACTGTTTTTACAGAATTGAAAACTATGTTTCAGCTAATATTTTATGGAAGTGAACTCTGTTCTTCGCCCGAAGAACAGAGTTCATCCTCCTATTTTCACACTCTGTTTGCACCAATCTCCATCCCTTTCAATTCTATCAACACATGCTTGTCTTCCCTCCCCATGCCTTTCGCTATCCTCCCAGCCCCATTGTATGCCATCCTCTTTTGATCCCCATTTCACCCCTCTCAACCTCTCCCAGACCCTTTTCTTCATTTAAAATGCCTCGGAACCCTTAATCTTCCCTTCCAACTCTTTCCCAACCTTTGAGTGACTGAAAAAATATGCGTTTGCTGAAAATATGCAATTTCATGTTGAGTTGATGAAAGAAAAAACAGAGAGAAAAAAAATAAGACTTTAACAGCAAATTCAAAAACCAAAAAAATATGCAAAAAAAATTACCATTCTCAGTGAATAATACATGCAAATTGATAATTTGAAGAGAAAGAGAAAAAAATTAAAATTGCGTTGAGAAATGTTGGAGTGTTATTGGAAGGATTTTCGCCCTTATACTAGTTGATTGAGAAATAGAAGTGTTGGATATAGTCGGAGGTAAATCAACTTGTTCATCTTCATACAGCTCTAACCATTGATCTTTGAGGTCAGCAAGTAGGTTATGAAGTATAGTGCAACACAGAATCCGGTTGATCACCGCCTCCATTTCAGATTTATTTCTAAGAGGACTTCTTAATTCCCTTAAACTAGAAAAACGGCCTTTCAAGATTCCAATAGAATGTTCAATACGGACTCTTGACTTTGCCAAATGATTGTTGAATTTGGCATTTTGACTGTCTTCTGAAGCTGCTCCCCGAAAAGCAGGAAGTACATACTTTCCATTCACATAAGCAGAATCTGCAAGAAGATACTGATTTTCATCAAAGAATTTTTCAGGTTCATTTGAAATATGCATTCTTTGGAAGACGTAGGAGTCATGACATGAGCCAGGATAGCCAGCAAAGAATGATATAAATTTTTTGTTTACGTCACATATAAGCTGAACATTAATTGAATATCTATAAAGAAGATATATTTGTTTGTGTTAGTTTCAAGGAGGATGAAAGGAGTTAAAAATAATCTACCTCTTTTTACGGTCAAAGTAATTGTTTCCACCTTGAGCAGGTTTCTGGCTCAAAGGAATAGTAGTACCATCAACAAAACCAATACATCCTGGAAAGCCCTCTGCTTGCATAACCTGAGATGATTCAAGTCGCTCTTCTTTTGTTGGCCAGGTGAGAAGTTGAGATTCCAAGGAGTTGATGGCAGTGATACATCGTTTGGTATAAGTGTTAACTGAACCATACCCTAAATCAAAGACATTTTCTAAACGTTTCAAAGCGGCTCCATTACCATTTGAACCCAAATGACATAGTGTGATGGCCAATTGAATTGAAGGATGTTGTTGTTCTTTTTGAGAATTATTGTGAAATATGGGATGATCCTGAATAAGCTCAAGCAATTTAAGGAAACATTCCTGAGAAGTCCTGAACAGCTGTCTAAAACTGGGTGTAGATAGTTTAAGAAGTGTTTGGATGGTGTACTTGGGGGTATGAAGTACTTGAGGCTTTCTGGGAAGAAGGTAATGTTTCGTGGCCATTTTTGATAAAACGACAAAATCTTCTTCTAGATCAGAATCGGAATCAGAGTCCAAGAGCAGTTCAAGCGCCATGAAAGTCATTGCTTTATGTAATTTATCATGATTTGAAAGTGAGGAAGGCATGACTCTTATATGATATGATATGAAGATGTAAGTGATGTACGATGTTTTGAGTTATGAAGTGTTATTCTGCGGAGTGCTGCGTATGAATGGGATGATGCTGACAAATCAGTGAAATGGGACTTGATGGTGAAATCAGCACTTTTGGTTGAGAAAGTGCGGATTTGAGTGAAATAAGTGACTTATTTCATTTTGAAATCCACCAGTATTGGGGCTAGTGTGTTTTGGAAATCCGCACTTATTTAAGTGCGGATTCGGTCAAATTTAAGTGCGGATTTGTAAGTGCGGATTTGCCAGAACTGACACCCCCTATTATATAGAAATGAAAAAAAGGAGATTAAACTTACCTTGATTGAAAGGTAGGAAAAATAAAGAGAGAAAGATTGAAGTTGGAATTTGGGGGAAATTGAATATGCAGCAAGTTAAATGTTTAAAAAATGTGCAATGTATGTATTTCAATGACATGGAACCAAAAAATAGTGAAATAGGAGAAAGGGGGAATAATGACCAAGCTATGAAGGGATGAAGAGTAGGATGATGGAGCTAAAAAATGAAGAAAAGAAGAAGAAAAGAGGAAGAAAAGAGGAAGAAAAAAGGAAGAGAAGTAAAAAGGTTAATTTTACTTTTAATATCAAAAAAATAAACACTTACTAAAAAAATTTAGATACAAAAAACAACAAAAAAAATTTATTAGCAAAAATATAAGTAAAAATGAAAAAAAGGACTTACCTGGAGAGATGAGTTGAGAAAACAATTGACTTCAAATTATTTGAGGGATAAAAGAGGAGAGGAGGAAATGGATATAAGTGATGAAAGAAAAAAATAATTACTGAAAAATTATGCAATTGCAGAAAGTATGTGATTTCATGTTGAGATGATGAAGGAAAATAAAGAGACTTGAAAAAAAGAGACTATAACATAAAATTCAAATTCAAATTCAATATGAGAATAAGAATAACCATTCTATGAAAAAATTCCTGAGAATTCCTGAAAAGCTGTCTAAAACTGGGTACAGATAGTTTAAGAAGTGGTTTGATGGTGTACTTGAAGCTTTCTTGGAAGAAGGTAATGTTTCCAAGCCATTTTTGATAAAAAAAGAAAATCTTCTTTAAGATCAGAATCAGAATTGAAATAAGAGTCCAAGAGGAGATCAAGAGCTATTAAATTCATTGCTTGATGTAGCTTATCACAATTTGAGAATGAGGAAGGCATGACTCTTATATGGTATGGCATGTATATGATGTACAATGTTTTGAGTTATGAAGTGTTATGCTGTGGAGTGATGTGTATGAATGGGATGATGCTGAAAAATCAGTGAAATGGGACCTTATGGTGAAATCAGCACTTTTGGTTGAGAAAGTGCAGATTTGAGTGAATTAAGTGACTTATTTCATTTTTAAATCCACCAGTGTTGGGGCTAGTGTATTTTGGAAATCCGCACTTAAATATGTGTGGATTTGCCAGAACTGACACCCCCTAATATATATATTAGGGTGTGGAGTAGGGAGAGATGAATTGTTTTCAAAGACTTTATTTAAGGAATGACAGTTATAAATATTTTTATATATGTTTCTTTACACAGCTACCCATAATTTATGTGTTTGAATAATGCCATTTAGGTTATATTATATCATAACATTTAAATTGAATTTATCTAAATAATGGCTTTCCTCATATATATATATTTAAAAAAATTTAATTTTATACCTAATGATTGCTTGTCAGTAAATGAAATTGATTATTATTATTATTATTATTATTATTTTTCAAAGACCAATTTTTTAAAAAAAAAAGGATTTTCACAATGTTTCATATCACATGATACTTTCAATAAATTTAAGGTAATATACCATTTTATTAGTAAAGCACCCTGCTCTATCTATAACTTAATTAACTTTCTGGAAAAAAATATTCCAGAACTATGAAAGTAACATCTCACATTAACTATTCAAATCAGTAAAGTAAATATTGGGTTTATATAAGTATTTTTACTTACAGATGCTTACTTTTCATAATTAAATCATCCCTCTCACTGTAAACATACATAAGAAATAATACACTTGTACTATTTTGTATCAAGGTATTCATCTAGCACATTGAATTAAATGCAAGAAAAATGAGCATTCAAAGTTTACCTAATGACTTTCAATAGTCTCAGGGTTGATTAATAACTAAAAGTAGTGAATAGTAAAAAGATACTACATAGGTTAGTTGAATGTGGTAATTCATTACGAAAAAAGCCTTCTACCTATCTGCTATTCAGATGGACAGAAGGCTTGCACACACATTTAAAACTTTGTCCTAAATGTGTGTGCCTGGGTTCTATTAACATTGTGCAATAGGAATGATTAAGGTAAGGGGATTTGTGTGAGAAGGGGGAAGTTTTGTTAGCAGCACAATTTACCATTTTTATAGGAAGTTAGGGCACTAATGTTTCTATATAATAGATGAACCAAGTAATATGAAACTATATACTTAATGTTTTACCAAAACAGGGACAGTTTCTCTTGAATAAGATTTTTATATGACATTTGAATCTGTTTATAAAGTAATCTTTTTTTAACACACCATGTATTAAAAATATAATTACCAACATTTTACCAGTAGTAAAAATTATCATAATAGGAAGCATGTGAGGATAATACATTTGATTCACTTGATCTGTAATATTAACTGAATGTTTTTCCATAAAAAAATTCAGACAGAGGTTACTTGAAAATTACTTTGTGATTTTCTAAAATAGTGACCTGAATGCAAGTCATACTTACTCCCTCTTATCCATATTTATAAAATAACTAGTGACCTAACTTCCTAAATAATAATGAGTTGCGCTTCTAACAAAACTTCCCCCAATCTGCCCTTGCACCCATCTCCAGCTCCACCCCTCCACATTGCACATACCTGTTACCCCCTATTGGTAAGCTCTCCATTGTAACCTTTTTTTCTTATTCTTTTACTTCTTACTTTTTCATTTTTTTAATTCCACCTCCACTTCCGCCCCTAAATGTGTACCCTTCACCCACATCCAACTATCTGCCTCATTCATATCCAGGGCCACATCCTCAGTAAGTTGACTACCATATGTTTTCTTTTTTATCCACCTTGAACTCATCAATTTATTTTATGGTTTTACTTTCATTTTTTTATATTTTATATTTTATTTTTACACCTCACACTAATCATCTCCATTTCCCCCCAACCAGGTACCCTCACCTCCTGTACTACCCACCTTTCTCACCCACCCACCAACCACCTACATCACCCAGAAAGGTATGTGTGTCTTTCCACTTTCACTATATTATTGATATATATGAAATAAAATTGATATATATTTCCTATTAACTTCATCATTTGAAGCAGAACAAATATAAAGAATCTATGATATATATTATTCTTATTATTGATAAATGCAATTGATATATATTGCCTATTAACTTCATCATTTGAAGCAGTACAAATATTAAGAATCTCTAGTATATATTATTATTAGTATAAAATGAAATTTATATATATTGCTTTATTGAATTCATCATTTGAATCAGAACAAATATAAAGAATGAATGATATATATTATTGATATGAAATATTAAATGCAATTGATATGTATTAATTCATCAGCTTCATCACAAGGAGAAAAAATATAAAGAAACTATGATATATGTGTTGATATGAAATGCAATTGATATCATAATAATGTATCATCTTCATTATTTGAATATATATATATCAATCCAATTTTTTTGGTACATGCCTTGAATCCAAGCTTCACATTTCTTATGTCTTGCATTTTGATAGTTTATCATTTATTTAATTAAGAGAAACTCACCATTTATATGTGAAATGAAAATGTGACCAATTCTCAAATTTGTTTCTCTTTCTTTGAAGTTTTATTCATGGGTAAATCTCAAACCACAAGGGGTAGACCTGGTGGACAATCAGGTTTACAAAATATGATTTCAGGGATGAGTGGAATCAGGTCAACTGCTGCACATCCACCAAATAGCAAATGTCCTCATGGTCAACAGCCTTTTGCATCCAATTTCCCAGTTCCAGCAATGCCAAATTTTGAATCTTCTTTGTCATTGCAAATTTCTTCATTCCCACTAGGAAGAAGGCCATTAACACCCTTTTTTCCACAGCCTCACTATTTTTAAAATTGTGATGTAATTTGTGTTTCTTGTGGGGAAGGTCATTGGTTGGAAGAGAAAGCTGTGGAACCACCCATTAGGCAACCAATATTTTCTACCTACTGCAGTGAAAGTAAAGCTGTAATACCTATCACACTTGAGCTTCCAATGGAGTTAAAACACTATTTGAAGGATTTAAACCATGGTGTGCTTCTACATCTTTTCCACATGTGCAACAAATATCACAACTTATATCTCTATCTTTCACCTATATAAATTTATTTTATAATTATATAATGCAATTTTATTCTGAAGATGCTAATCATTCCATGAAAAATATTTGAAACTATAATAATGTCCTGGAAATGACTTCTCTTGGTTCCAGAATTGATCATTCAACCTGGGGACAAAAGGGTGTCTTTACTTTCAGAATTTATGGATAACTGCTTCACTATATTGGCTCACTTTTACCCCCATTAGATAATGCTGAAAAATTTGCACAAATATATTCAACTCAGCATGATCCTCTACAGAAGGATTTAAAATGTGTGGAGAATGTGAATGGAAATTTTCTCCTCCCATTAGTTATGTCTTTGCAAGAAATTTTGAACGGATGCAATACATTTTTTGCTTTTTTCAAAACAGCTCAAGAGAGAATCAAATGCCTAAAATGAATATTCAACACCATTATGATATAAATCTGGGCCAAAGGTCCAGATGTCTGTGCATGCCTGCTGAACATCTGCATAGCAGACAGGTATCAGGCTTTTGTTATATATATCTATATCATGAATAAATAACTGAAACCTAACTCTCCTATTTTCTGGAATTTGCACCTCTGCCCTAACTGACGCCATTCACCCCATCCCACAAACACTTCCCTCCCCTCTTGTCCTCTCATTTGCTCACACAGTGGGAAAAAAATGTGAATTAGACATTGAGTGCAGATTTCGGACCCTATTTCATTCATAGATGCATTTCTAGGACAAAAAATGGAATGTAAATGTTTGAGATCTTTAATTTTTTTTAAAAAACAGACATTGGCATCCCACTTTCAGGCCCATCTCCCCCCTCTCACCCCATGTTCCAGTTGCACACTCATCAACTAGTCATAATAAACCTCTGCAAGTGAATCTTTCTCCTTTCTGTTTTTTATTTTTTATTTTTTAGTCTTTTTATAAATATTTTGTCTTATGATCCTTCTCCTTCCCCTCCTAATCTAATGCTTTCCCACAATCTCACTCCCCTTCCACTCAATCAATCTCACTTTCTCCCACTAACTCCCCTCCCCTTCTTCTCTATTCCTCTCCCACTTTCTCCCCTTCTTTCTCTTTCCTCTTCCACTTAATCCCCTCCTATGTGCCATTATGAAAAAATGATGGGGTGGTATTGAGGCTAAAACAAAAAAAAATTAACTGGCTAAAAATATAAATAAAAGAGAAAGGTAAAAGGGGTGCTTTTAAAAAATAATTATGACCAATGGATGAGTGCGTAAGTAGAAAATGGGGTGAAAATGGGGGAGATGGGGTCTGAAAGTAGTATGTCAATGTCTGTTTTTTAAAAAAATTAAAGATCTCAAACAGGGCCATTCCATGTTTTGTCCCAGAAATGCACCCATGAATGGAATAGGGTCCCAAAAATGAACTCAATGTCTAGTTCATGTTTTTTCCTACTGTGCGAGAAAATAAGAGGGCAAGAAAGGGGGAAGTGTTTTTGAAATGGGAAAAAACATGAAATGACCCTGTTTGAGCTCTTTAATTTTTTTAAAAAAACAGACATTGACATCCTGCTTTCAGACCCCATCTCCCCCTTGCTCCCTCTGTCTCCAACTTTCTCTCCCCATTTTCTAGCTGCACACTCATTCACTATTCATATTAAACCTCTACAACTGCATCTTTTTCATTTCTTAGTCTGCTTATATATATATTGTGTTATGCTCCCTCTTTTCCCCCTCCTAATCCAATGCTTCCCTCCCATCTCACTCCTCTTTGGCTGAATCAATCTCACTCACTCGCACTCACTCTCCTCCCCTTCCTCTCTCCCTCCCTTTCCCTCCCTCTGACTCCCTCTCCCTCCCACTCACTCTCCTCCCCTTCCTCTCTCACTTGCTTCACTCCCTCTCCCTCCCTCTCCCTCCCTCTCCCTCCCTCTCCCTCCCTCTCCCTCCCTCTCCCTCCCTCTCCCTCCCTCTCCCTCCCTCTCCCTCCCTCTCCCTCCCTCTCCCTCCCTCTCCCTCCCTCTCCCTCCCTCTCCCTCCCTCTCCCTCCCTCTCCCTCCCTCTCCCTCCCTCTCCCTCCCTCTCCCTCCCTCTCCCTCCCTCTCCCTCCCTCTCCCTCCCTCTCCCTCCCTCTCCCTCCCTCTCCCTCCCTCTCCCTCCCTCTCCCTCCCTCTCCCTCCCTCTCCCTCCCTCTCCCTCCCTCTCCCTCCCTCTCCCTTCCTCTCCCTTCCTCTCCCACTTTCTCCCCTGCCCTCCCTCTTTCTCTCTCTCTCTCTCTCTCTCTCTCACCCTCCCTCTCCAACTCACTCCCCTCCTATGTACCATTATGAAAAGAAGGATGGGGTGGTATTGAGGATAAAACAAAAAAATTTACTGGCTAAAAAAGAGAAAGGTAAAAGAGGTTCTTTTTAAAAAATAATTATGACCAGTGGATGAGTGTGCAACTAGAAAATGGGGTGAGAGGGAGTGAGATGGGGTGAGAAAGGTGGAGACAGGGTGAGCAAGGGAGAGATGGGGTCTGAAAAGGGGATGATGAAGTCTGTTTTTTTAAAAAATTAAAGAGCTCAAAAAGGGCCACCCTGTAAATCAGACCCAGAAGTGTACCCTGTGACCAAAAACTGAACTCAACATCTAGTTCAGGGATTTTCTCCATGTCACATTTGGTACATTTTTTCATTCATTTTTTACTTTCCTTTCCTTTCCTTTTATTTTATTTTATTTTATTTTATTTTATTTTATTTTATTTTATTTTATTTTATTTTATTTTATTTTATTTTATTTTATTTTATTTTATTTTATTTTATTTTATTTTATTTTATTTTATTTTATTTTATTTTATTTTATTTTATTTTATTTTATTTTATTTTATTTTATTTTATTTTATTTTATTTTATTTTATTTTATTTTATTTTATTTTATTTTATTTTATTTTATTTTATTTTATTTTATTTTATTTTATTTTATTTTATTTTATTTTATTTTATTTTATTTTATTTTATTTTATTTTATTTTATTTTATTTTATTTTATTTTATTTTATTTTATTTTATTTTATTTTATTTTATTCTATTTATTTTTATATTTTTACGATTTTTTTTCTTTTTTTACTACCTTTACCTGACACCTCTTCTGCCCTTCTGCCCACCTTGCCCATCTCACCCACCCCTCTCCATCACCTCACTTCCACCATTGGTATGTATTCTCCCTCTTTTTTTTGCCCCAACTCCACCTTCTCTCCCACCCTCTCACCCGCCTTTCCCACCACTCTCCATAACCTTGCATCCCACCCTGGTATGTATTTTTTTTTTTTTGGCCCCACCTAAACACCATTCCAGAAATCTTTGATGGAAAGAAAGACCCCTCGGCAGATTAGTATGCATTTCAGGTAAAACTTTTTTTCCTGCTCAAGGGTCACCAGTTTCAAGATGAGCAATCAAAAATTGGATTGGAAATATCTTGTCTCACAGACAAAGTGGAATGCTGGGAAAGGCAATATAAAAAAGAACTCCTCAAATATTCCAATTCAACAAAACTTTTCAACATTTCATGGCGGAATTTGAGCTAGCTTTTGGTGATCCTGATGTGGCCACAACCTATGAAAATTTGTTAAACCAATAACACCAAAAACATTCAGTGGCCAAGTAAGTTTTGGAATTCTGGGGCCAGGCCAGCTATGTCCCAACATGGGGAGAAGGGGTGCTCATGCTGCCCTTCAAGAATAGGCTCTCACCAAGAATCAGAAATTCCCTAATAAGTTACCCTTTTCCACCCTCTCTCCAAGAACTTATGTAGCTGGATATCCAAATCAATAACAATTTTATGCATCAGAAAATAGATGGTGGGAGTGGCATTTGTCAGTGGCACAACTATTCCTCATCAAGTGGGGCCAGCACCAGGGACCCAAATGCCATGGATATTGATGCAGTAAATTCACAGGGTGCTAGTGGGAGAAAAAGTCTTTTAGATGAAGAATACAAAAGGTGCATGAGCAAAGGTTTATGTCTAAGGTGTGGAGGCAGTGGTCACCTGGAAAGGGAATGTAGAGGGAAAATCAGGGTTGGTGAAGTGGAGGATAGCACAGGAAAGGCACAGGTAAGAGACAGCACTCAGAAGTGAAGGTTTTGCCCTCCTTGAGCAGATTAGAGGGAAAGGATAAGAGGAATTCTGTAGAATAATTATCAGCATGTAAGACACTGAAAGTGAATTATAATCATATTATACTGAACTTTCCTTTAATGACCCTTGATACCACAACAAATTTACAAGCCCTTCTTGACTGTGGGGCCACTGAATGGTTTATTTCTAGCAAAGTTTTACAGAGAAATAAAAAGAAAAAAGAACCATTGGACCACCCTAGGCATCTAATCATGTTTGACAGATCCAAAGGTGGGGGAGGAGAAGTAAGAGAGAAGGTTTTTTGCAAGTTACGGTGTGATGGAAGGGATTCTCAGTGCAATTCATATTAAAAAACCTGAAGGACCAGTACAACCTGTTATTAGGGATGATGTGCCCAGACCAATATAACCCTCAGATTGATTGGAAGGAAAAAAAGGCTCAGATGAGAAGGAAAGGGGATGCAGGCACTAAAGTATTTGCCTCCTGGCCCCTTCAGGGGTCAGGGGCCCATCCCCAAAAGTCTCCTGGTGTTTTATTATAATCAGTAGACTTTCCACAAGAACTGGAACTATTTCTTGATGCTAAGTTTCAGGACTTGGAGGGGGTGCTGGAGAAAGAGGAGGAACTGGAATGCAATGCAACATCATGGAACATATCTTCCAAGATTGCAGTCAAGGTCCAGTCCTGAAAGCCAACAAAAAGCCTCAAGGAAATGGTCCCTGAAGCTTATTGGGAATTCTTATTGCTGTTTGAAGATGGAAAAATTATGACCCTACCACCTCACTGACTGTACAACTTTTCTATTTATCTGATGCCAGGCACAACTCCCCAATTTAGCTGCATAATCCCATTTTCAACCTTGAAGTCAACAGCACTAAAAGAGATGATTAATAAAAATTTAAAAAGAGGTTTCATCAGAGAATCAAAATCTCTCTGGGCCATTCCTGTGATCTTTTCAGGTAAAAAGGATGGGTCATTGAGACCATGCATGGATTTTAGAAGGTTAAATGCACTGACAGTTAAAAACAGATACCCCATTCCGCTGACTAGTGAGCTGATTGAAAGTCTTCAGGGTGCAGAGATTTTCACATCCCTTTATCTTAGGGAAGGTTTCCATAACATATGTGTTAAAGAAGGTGATGAACATAAACTGGAATTTTGCACTAAATTTGTTCATTTTAAATGGTTGGTAACGCTGCTTGGTCCATGTAATGCACCTTCCACTTTCCAACACTTCACCAACAGCATCTTCAGAAATAGGATAGGGATAGATGTGGTTAAAAATATATACAAAATCTTGATTTACTCCAGATAAATAGAGGAACATCAGATATGTGTGAAATATTGTTTTCAGTGCTTGAGGGTGGCACAAGTATGGTTAAAACCAGAAAAATGTGTATTTCAGTAGGAGAAATCCCCTATCTAGGTATGATCATTTCAAAGGATAGGGTGAAAGTGGACCAGGAGAAATTAAGTTCAGTAACAGTGTGTCCAAAAACAGTGTCAGTAAAGGAGCTCCAATCATTCTTAGACTTTTCAAATTTTTACTTCCACTTTATTGAAAACTTTTCCCACATTTGCAACCCACTTCATGACCTCACAAAAAAGGAAGCCAAATTAATTTGGAAAAGTAGCTAACAAGATGTGTTTTACTACCTGAAAACAAAATTTGTGACATCCCCTATTCTTGAAATCCCAGACTTACTAAAGCCATTTGTTCTAGAATGTGGCTACTAAGACTTTGCACTGGGTGCAGTATTATCCCGATATGATGCTGAAAATGTCTTACACCCGGTAACATATTTTTCACATACACTGTTAGGCACTTAATTTAACTATAAAATATATGAAAAGGAGTTATTGGAGCTAGTTAAAGCCATATGCACCTAGCACCACTATTTAGAAGGAGGACCTCACCATTTATAAGCTATTATTTACACAGATCATAAAAATCTGGAAACCTTCCTGACCACAAAGAAGTTGACTTTCCAGAAAGTGTGTTGGGAAGAGCTTCAAAGCAGAATTAATTTTGCTGTTAAATTCAGACCAGGGAAGAGAAGTGGCAAACTGGATGCACTGTCACAATGTCCCAAATTGTGCCCAGATTCAGATCAGCTACATTATGTTGGTGCTACACTATTGGAGGGGAACCTTGAAGAGGGGGTAATCCTAGATGAAATGGAATTGGCAGATGAGGATTTGATGGAAAGGGTAACAAAGGGGTAGGAAAAGGATGGGTGAGGGAAGGAGTTTGTGAAGGTACTGTTATCAAAGGAAGTATTTTTAAGGAAAGGATTGTAGGAGTATCACTTGGAAGTGGAAGTGCTGTATTGGAGATGGAGGATAGTGATTCCAAATGATGAAGAGCTCAAGAGGAAGGTGGTCAAATTGTGGCATAATTCCCCAATTGCAGGACACCCAGGACCACTGAAGACTTTAGAGCTAGTGAATTTTAACTTTTACTGGATGTACATAAAGGCATACATCCAGAGCTATGTAGCAGCAGGTGACTCTTGCCATAGAAACAAGGTTAGTCCAACTACAATGCCACTGACCCTGCTGTTAGGACCTAAGAAGGCAGACTACTACTAGCACTGACACTAGCCTGGGATAGGACTGACTATGCTAATAAGCAGTGAGACTAACTAGACTGACTATGTTGGGATTATCAACAGTGAGACAGGACTTACTATGCTGATACAGCAGTGAGACAAAGAAGTGACTGGATTACTATATAAGCTGTCTGATGAGGAGTGCTCCACAGTTCTTCCCCCATATAACCCCCTTATGCAATATTCCCTCTTCTTCCTCTCACAATGCATAGCGCCCATAGTGCTCCTCCTCTTCACCACTCGACTAAATCCCAACACCTGCTAAACATTTCCAATCAGCCGTGGAAGGAACTCTCTTATGACCCCCCCTCTTTTACCCCTCCTTCCCACTGTGCTCCTTCTCAAACTCCTTCAACTTTTCCTTAGCATTTTCTAATTTTTCCATTTGTTCCCAAGACCTATTCCCAACCCCATATTCTTTCCAATGCACTAAATACTGAACCCTTCCCCTGTACACCCTCTTATAAATAACCTTTTCCAACTCAAACTCCTCTTTATTTCCCACTTGGATTGGTGCTGTTGGCTCCTCTAGATGTCCTGGGATTTCATCTTCTTTATGCTTTTTGAGAAATAAAATTTTGAAAACTGGATGTACTTACCTTATTGAGATTGGTTGTTCCAGTTCATAAGCTGAGTCAGCTACCCTGAATTTGACTTTTAATGGGCCCACTTTCTTGTGATCTAATTTAGCGCTGGGGCACAATGTGGAAAGAAAACATGAGCTTAACCAAACCTTTTCACCTACCTGTAGCCCACAATGCTTTGTCCTTCTTGATTTTATGAAACTTCATTGATTTTTGAGATAACTTGAGAGCTGCTTCAATTTCTTGACGTATACTCAATATTCTTTGGATCGACTCTTCTTCTTCTGGGACTTTTAATGCAGGTGGGGTACCAATTGAGAATGTTGGGTGATATCCATAGTTGGCATAAAAAGGTGACATGCCTGTTCAGCATGTGTCCAGTTATTGTATGAGAATACAGCCAGTGGTAACATCTCCACCCAGTCATCTTTCTGATAGTTAATGAAATGGCGCAAATATTTTTCAATTGCCTTATTCACTATCTCAGATTTCCCCTCAGTCTGTGGATGCCATGCTGCTGACAAGATGGGCTTAATGTTCAGTTGCTCATACATTGCTTTCAAAGTAATATGCAAAAAATATTATATGCAATATGGTTAAAATATGCATATTAAATATGCATAATATACATGTATTCAATATGAATTCTTATTTGGTCATGAATATGACTGACAAACCAAAATTACAATTGCCTTCATGAATTTTTAAACTTGACTAGCAGTATGGGGAATAAAAGATAAGGTCAAGTAGTAAAAAAATACTTTGTGCATTCATTTTTGGGAAGTGGAAATCAGAAGTGAAGAATTATGGTTGGTTCTCATAATTTAATATGATTATTTAATATTAAAGAAGTATTTTTAATATTGAAAATGACTTTTGGTTGGTTGGAATTTGATCTAGCTGTGCCGTAGTCTTTTCTCAGTATTGTCATTACTCCTTAATATTATTGAATGACTTTCTATATTGACATTTCATTTTGGTTTCTTTTGAAGTTGGCTCTTTTTTAAAACTGTTCAGATGATTTTATACTTGACTTTCATTAATGCTAGTCCAGTATAAATTAAGTAACTAAAATTTAAAACTTGTATTATGAGTACATGTTGAGTGCAGTTATATCAAGATTATTATCACTCAAATAAAATACTTGATTATATATCATGATGTCTGACTTATTGAATAATTTTCAATTCTGATAAAGGCTTTAGGTCATACTTTTAAGGGCTTGTTGGCTGGTTGGGTTCTGTCTCTATTTTAAAAACGTCATATATTTGATAATAATGTGATGATTATTTATAGAGTGCTCTGAACACTGTGTCTCAAGTATATGATGTATTTTGTGTAATAAATTTTTGTCCTCTATCTTACTTTCAAAAATCTTGAAATTTTGTGCTCTAATTCCTTGGTTAAATCTGCAGATAGGCCAATCTTTGTTTCCTCTATAGCACTTGCTAATCCTCAGTGCAACACCCTCATTAAGGATGATCTTACTTTTGAAGGACACAGAAATTTTGACACTATGCAGAAGCCAGAGTTAAAATACAGTGGGATGGTTTTTTAATTGATTTGATTTAAATTATTAATGATTAAATATTCTAAAGCCTGGCATATTCTAAAAAGTACAAGTAAATTCAGTTAAATAAAGTATGTGGGTTGGATTTTTTTTTAATAATTCCATCATGTAATTTAGACCTTCAAAAATTGGAAAGGAAATAATATGTAAAAAACTGTTAAAAGTCTTTCTTTTTTCCCTCTGTAGCCCTTTTTTGGAACCCAGGGGCACCCCACTCAGCCCCCCCTGGTTACTCAGAAGGGCCTTTAAATTTAACTTCATGTATGTATTTTGTGTTCCCATTTTCCCCACATAGCTCCTTGTGGGTTCTAATCAGCCATTTTCCACACCCTATATCTCCTGAGCTTTATTGCACTCTCATGACTCTATCCCAATACCCCATGCTTCTGTAGGATGCTCCCAATATTCCTCATTTGCCATAATCACCTCCTCTTGCACCCTTTTACTTTCAGGGTGTGTTCCTGAAAAGATGCTGTGTCTTTTCAGCACATGACCTAGTGTATTTCTCTCCTGCCCCCTTGGGTTAAATGAATCAAATTTTTCTATGACTTTTGATTCATTTGAATCATAACTTCATGCCTCCAATGTCAGGTCTCATGCTGAAAAAACACTGCATCTTTTCAGCACATGACCCTGAGAATGGGGGTGTCAGGAAATGGTTCAAATGGATTAAAATTCAAGAAACTTGTTTTCCATCTGACACAAGGGTGCCTGGGAGCCAGCACCAGGTCATGTGCTGAAAATAATCAGCTTCTTTTCAGCATGTGACTTGAGAGTAAGGCTGTAAGGAATTGGGTCAAGTAGATCACAAGTGAAGCAATTTTTAATTCATCTCACACAAGGGTGCATGTGAGCAAGCACTAGGTCACATTCTGAAAAGACACAGCTTCTTTTCAGCACATGAACTGGTGCTGGCTCTCATTAAATCTTGTTATTTTTTTTACTTCTTATATACATATTTATATGTATATCTTGCTCTCCCCCTCCTCTTGCTTCTCTTGTCTTAATTCTTTCACATCAGTTTCTCATTCTCTCTTTCTTCCCATATTTTAAATCATCACCTAATAAAAAAACAAAGTAAATGTAAAACATGACTTTAGTTTTACATCAATTATCTTAAAACTAAACTAATAAGAAAAGGGAAAAATGAGAAAAATAATCTTAAAATTTTTAAACTCTCAATTGATTATGTTGATACAACTGATCAAAATTGATAAAAGGAAAAAAAAGAAAAAAAATATAGAGAATTTTAAACATCCAGCTAATGATTCTGTAACATTTATAAAATAACATGATAGTAAAAATGTCTACAGTGGTTAAAACTGCCATTGTTCTTTGAAAAAAATTAAAGAATATAAAAATTAAAAAATTAAAAATATCTAGGTTAGTCTAAACTTCCAAATAATTGCTTTGAAATTCAAGAAATTAAAAACCTAAAAAAAATGAAAATATCTAGATAAGCTAAAACTGGGGTATTTTTTAGCTTGTGTTTGGAAAGGGGAGTCACAGTGCATGAGTGCAGAGTTAAATATAAGAGCATATGTAGATTGATAGGAGAGAGTCTCAGCTCAAGATCATGGGAGTAGAAGATTGATGAAGCAGGAAAATGTGAGTGATCAGTTAGGGTGGAAGCAGGGATTGGAAGTGATTGGATTCAAGACAATGGTCCTACCCTTGTCTGGAACACCAAAATAAGTTCAAATAATGGTAAGGTCCTTTTTACCTTGTGTAAAAATAAATTTTGAAAATGATTTTAGTGATTTTCACACTCCTTGTGGGACTGCTAGAGCTACTACTGAAGTTACTCTGGGGGTAGTCTGAGAGACAAAAAACAACTTGCCTACAAGTCCTCTTATATTTGACCCTGTGTCCTTCAATCCCTCATCATTTTCCTGCCCTCTTCTTATCCATTATATCAAATCCTCATCTTACAAAACACTTTTTCTAGGATTACCCTTTCATCAAGTTCCCCCTTCAACAATATCACCCCAATAGTGTGTAGTTAGCCTAGTTCTGGGCCCAAGTCAGGTTGTTGTGATAGCACATAAGGTTTTCCACTTTTCTTCCCTGGTTGGAATGTAACAACAAATTTAATGCTACTTAGCAGTTCTTCCCAGTGCACCTGCTGGGGAGTCAGCATTTTTGTGGTTAGAAATGTAACCAGGTTTTTATGATCTGTGTAAATAATAACTTGTAACCTGTGAGGCCCTCCTTCCAAATAATTGTTCCAGGTGCATACTGTTATGTGCCTAGGCACCTTATGTACATAGTCATTGTGATATAGACTGTAGTAGCGGTGTCTCCTGTTCTCCGGTTCTTTCCGGAGTTCTACAGGCTGACACCGTGCTACAGGTAAGCAATGCAATAACGGTTCTTTCCGGAGTTCTACAGGCTGACACTGTGCTACAGGTTATGGGCTGTATTCGCGGGCACTGAAAGGTTAGCCAAAAGATAACTCCACTAGTGTTAGCGACACTAGGAACGCTTGTAGCCAAAAAAACCCCTAGCAAATGTCTGAAAATTCATCTCGCGCTGGTAAAAAACTTAGCCACTCAATCTCTGACCTTGAATTAAAAAACCTTTAAATAAAACCTCACATTGACACCTCTACTAAAAAACGTACAACTCGCTCTTCCACCTTGCGAGAAATCTCCCCAACCCCTGCTCCCACAATAACTCCCATTCCGGGATCCCCATCCTCCCCCATTACACACAAATCCACCACTAGTCCCTTTCTCCCTCCATTACCACCTGCTAGACAAGATACCCCTCCCCTATTGCCTGCAAATAAACCCTACCCACCTCCCCTATCACTTGCGAGCTTGGGCCAAGTCGCAAGCTCAGATTTTGCACTCGCGAGTCCAAAATCTAAACTTGCGACCTCCTCTCTTGCGCGACTTAGTGACAAAGTCACACCACTTGCTCCACAGCCCACACACCACTCCCCATTTCCAATAGAAGGCCTAACTCAAGCCATTGAGGGTCTATCTATTAATCCCACCCCTCCTCCTCATTGCCCCACTCCTTCCCCTCATCCTGCTCCACATCCCACAACACAAACCACTACTATGAGCGACACCAATAGCACCACACCGGCTTGGAGATCAGTCTCCCCCTTTAGACAGACTGATCTCCCCAGTAATTCTTGCCCATTACCACCACACATGTCGCCGCCTTTACAACAGCCCCCTATAAGCATGATTGAGTGACAACGCACCTTACGTAATGTCATTGAATTCACTAAATACATTCCCAATCTTGATGCAAGTGGATGTAACTACTCTTATTGGCATAGTAATGTCCTAGCACTCATTAAAGATTTTGTTGGCACACAAGCATACGCGTTGAATGATGGTAATGGTCCTGATCAATTAGAGGATAGAGTCACCCACTTGATTCTTCTACACTCCATCTCCCCAAGTTTATGACATGAAATATCAACTGATTGGAATGCACGCCAAACTTATCTCCATATCAGCAAAAAATTTACCAGATCCAATCACACCTCCGCAATGACTGCGATTTGCAACTTCCTCAATCTAAAACAAACTCCTTTCACATCGCACAATGAGTATTTGACTGCATTCAACAAATATTTTGAAGCAATCAAACGGCAAGGAATTGTTTTTGATCAGAAAGTCTTTAAAGCTCTCATGTCACATGCATTACTACCATCAACCCTGAAAGACCTTTATGTTGATTTATGTGTTGCTCTGGATAACCACCCTGACTCAAAGATGGTCACGTATGAAGATTTCTGCCAACTTATGCCAAGTTTAGTCCAAAAAAGAACTGATAGAGAAGGAATGTCATCACCTGCTGCGACCCTTACTGTTGAACCATCCCTAAATGCTGCTTCTCAACTTCAAAGGAAGACTGACTCTTACAGGCTTCCTGGTGCACGTCCTAATTGCCATGAATGCCACTCCACTGCTCATATTGTGGCACACTGTCCATATAATCCACTTTCTTCCAACTTCTCAGCTAAACTATACATTATATGGGAACGTGCAACAGCGTATGCTTCTGACCCCAACACAAGATACAAGAAAGTATACATTCCATACAAACGCCCTCAACGTGGTCCAATTTGTGCCAGAGATGTTCAAATTGAAGCTAATGAACTCACTATCTTTGAACAAAACATTGAGGCGTTATATGAAATGGTTGATCACATTGATCTGAATAGTGCTGAATGATCTCCTGATGTGATCGCTGACAACTATTCTATCTTGGACAGTGGAGCAACTCATCATGTCACCGGCAATGTGAGCCTTCTCAGCAATTTCAAACTTCTTAAAAAACAGATTCCAGTCAAAATGGCCACTAACAGTCCTTCTTCATTCATCACTGGAATAGGAGATTTAAAAATTAAAGGGGATGGTAAAATAGTCACTATTACCAATGTCTTCTATTGTCCAGATGTTAGGACAACCCTAATTTCTCTATTTGGTTTAGTGAACTGTGGTTTCTGTTTTGGTTTGTGTTCTGAAGATAAAAATTTGGGGATTTATATGAAAGAGGAGTTGATTATGACTGGCCGGGTAGAGAATACCAGAAGAAGATGGGTCTTGGATGTAATTAGTGTTAGTACTTGCAATCCAAATGATGTTCCTTCTTATTGCTATTCCTTGCACCCTTCATTACTCCGCACTGTAAAAAAGAATCATCATATCAATCGTCCACCTGCCGCCAAAGGTTCCCTGATGGATTGGCATAGAAGACTAGGACATGTAAGCACTGAAACCATCAGAAAAATCATCAATGCTGGTATGGGCACTGGATTACCATTATCTATGCGTGCAGGTAAGATTGACTGTGAAGATTGTTTGATTGCGAAGAGCACTAGGAAACCATCAGCCACTTGTGAATCAAAACCAGAATCCCTGATGAGTTTAATTGTTGGAGATCTTGTTGGTCCCATGGATCCCACTATTCATGGTGCTAGATGGGCAGCAATGTTCAGAGAAAGCTCAACTTCATATGGTGAGGTGTTTTTACTGAATGCCAAATCTGAGACAACTTCTTGTTTTGTTTCTTTCTATAAAAAATTAGAAAATGTCACTGGGAGGAAGCTTCAGGTTTTGCGCACTGATGGAGGTGAGATGCACAGCAATAAAATGTCTCAGATCTTGGCCGACATTGGTGCTACTCATGAAGTTACATGCCCTCATCACCACGAACAGAATGGAACAGTTGGTGACATTGCAAGAACCATACTCCTTGCCAGAGAACTACCTGAATCATTCTGGGGTTTGGCATACAAGTGGGCAGCTCATATTCACAATCGGATCCCTAATGTTAGAACAGGTGACAAAACCCCATTTCAACTACTATACAATTCCACCCCAAACTATTCCAACTTTCGCATCTTTGGTGAAACAGCATTTGTCCATATCCAAAAAGAGACACGCCGAAAGCTCGATCAACGTGCTTTGATTTGTAAGTGTGTAGGCTATTCCTTAAACAATGCTGGCTGGATTTTCTGGCATGAAGAACTAAACACCTTTTTTGAATCAGCCATGGCTGTTTTCCCTGGTGATTGCCTTCCCAATCATGACACTGCTCTACAAGCTCCAATGACAACACCCTCAAAAGGTTCTCTTCAGTCAATTCTCAACAATATGAAATTAGGTGATTTCAAAGATGAAGAAGCACTCCTGTCACAAGAAAAAACTGTCACGGAAATTTTCCAAAGAGGTTTTTCACACTCTGATGTTATCCCTAGAACTCATCTACAAGCCATGCTATCTCCTGACCATCAAAAATGGGAACTGGCATGCAGAAGAGAACTAGCTAACATGAAGAATATGGATGTTTGGTATGAAGAAAAAGTCCCACCAGGCAGTAAAATCACCAATGCAAAATGGGTATTCACCATCAAAAACCCTTCTTCAGAATCACCAACATACAAAGCATGATATGTAGCAAAAGGTTTCCTTCAACAATATGGCATCGACTTTGCTGAAACTTTTGCTCCCACTGCGACTTTTGCATCACAGCGTGTTCTCCTGACTCTTGCAGCATATCACAAGTGGCCGGTAAAGTCTTTTGATGTCATGGCAGCCTATCTTCATAGCCCAATTAATGAAGCTATATGGGTACATCCTCCTGAAGGTTATAAACTGAAGGATAAAGACAGTGCCCTCCGCCTGAAGAAAGCTCTATATGGCACCAAGCAGGAAGCAAGATGTTGGTGGTTACACATTGCTGACAAACTTGACTCTTTAGGATATAAAGCTAGCAAATACGACAAAAGTTTCTATATCTTAAGGAAGAAAGGGTGTTTGGGTGTAGTTTGGATACATATTGATGATGGAATTGTGACTGGTAGTAGTGAGGAGGTGTTGAAGGAGCTGGAGGATGGTTTAGATGGATCTTTGAAGGTAAAATGGAATGAAAAGGTGAACGGCATTGTAGGTGTAGGTATTGAAGAGGTCCCTGAAGGCTTTAATCTCAACAATTTTCAACTTATTAACAAGATTTTAAGAGAACACAACCCTTCAGGATTAGTCACCAGATCGCCACTGCCTCAGAAACTGAAAATCAGGACAGCAACAGAAGATGAGGATGCAATTGACACTACCAAATA
Organism: Hemileia vastatrix; assembly: GCA_030280995.1. NCBI lineage: Eukaryota > Fungi > Basidiomycota > Pucciniomycetes > Pucciniales > Zaghouaniaceae > Hemileia > Hemileia vastatrix. The sequence continues at coordinate 7,856,101 of JASXTE010000019.1, read as the reverse complement.
TCTTTCTATTCTAGGTGCTCTCAGCTATGTTGCAGTGGCGACTAGGCCTGACCTTTCTTTCCCAGTTAATTTCCTTTCTAGATTCTCTTCGAAACCAACAGCCACTCATTGGACGGCACTCAATCACCTATTATGCTATGTACAGTACAACGCTAAACTTTCTTTCCACCTTCATCCTGATAGAGACAGCCCCCTTGAATTGCTCTCTTACACTGATGCCACATGGAACAACAAAGAGTTTGCCAGAGCTCAATCTGGTCATCTTTTACTGCTCAATGGCTGCCCTGTTGTATGGACATCAAGACGGCAACTAACTGTTAGTGACTCTTCTATGACAGCTGAATATGTTTCTCTTAGTAGTGGAATGAAGGATGCAATTTGGATCTCAAACTTGCTTCAAGATCTATACCCTGATTTTCCACCTGTCAGGCTTCACTGTGACAATAAAGGGGCTGTCTCCAATGCAAAAAATAATCCTGGAGAAAAGAGGACAAGACATATTAGCAGATGTTACTACTTGGTAAATGAACAGCTCTTTCTTAAGAAAGCTTTTCTAGAATGGGTTCCAACTGCAAAAATGCGTGCTGATATTCTAACCAAAGCACTGGGCCCATCTCTAACTTTCAACAAAAGGAAAGATGTCTGTGTATGGTGAAATATAGTGGAATGGGGGGGATTATTTCTTTTCTTTCTTATTTCTTTTTTCTCTTTTATATTTCTTTTCACTTTCTTTTAATTTTATGATGGTTATTTACAAGTAGGAAGGATAATTAGACTGGAATAGTTTAAATGACCATGTGGGGGGGATGTTATGTGACTAGGCACCTTATGTACATAGTCATTGTGATATAGACTGTAGTAGCGGTGTCTCCTGTTCTCCGGTTCTTTCCGGAGTTCTACAGGCTGACACAGTGCTACAGGTAAGCAATGCAATAACGGTTCTTTCCGGAGTTCTACAGGCTGACACTGTGCTACACATACTGCTTCTACTAGTGCCAATAAATCCTCATCATATATTTTATAGTTTAATTTGGTGCCTAGAAGTGTTCATGACAAACAAGCTATTGGTTGAAAGGCATTTTCAGCATCATATTGAGATAATACTGCACCTAGTGCAAAATCTGAGAAGTCACATTCCAGAACAACTAGCTTCAATAAGTCAGGTATTGAAATAATAGGGGATGTCACAAATTGGCTTTTCAGGTAGTCAAATGCATCTTGTTGCCTACTTGTCCAGATAAAGTTGGCTTCCTTCTTTGTGAGGTCATGCAATGGTTGGAAAATGTGGGAGTAATTTTCAACAAAACAGTGGTAAAAACTTTCAAAGCCTAGGTATTACTGGATCTCCTTTACTGATACTTGTGTCAGCCATTCTGTTACTGCCTTTACTTTCTCCTGATCCATTTGCACCATATTTTTTGAAATGATCATACCCAAGTAGGGGATTTCACTCACTGAGAAGACACATTTCTCTGGCTTTAACCATACCTGGGCCTCCCTCAAGTGCTTCAAAAAGTCCTTTACACATGTTTGATGTTCTTCAAATGATCTGGAGTAAATTAAGATTTCATCCAGATATACCATTACATCTATCTGTATTCTGTCTCTTTAGATGCTGTTGGTGAAGTGTTGGAAAGTGGCAGGTGCATTAAATGGACCAAATGGCATTACAAACCATTCAAAATGACAAAATTTGGTGCAGACTTCCAGTTTGTGTTAATTACCTTCTTTTACACATATGTTGTGGTAACCTTCCCTAAGATCTAGATATTTAAAGATCTCTGCACTGTAAAGACTATCAATTATCTCACTAGTAAAGGGAAGGGGATATCTGTTCCTTACCGTCAATGCATTTAACCTTCTGAAATCCATTCAAGGTCTTAGTGACCCATCCTTTTTTCCTGAAAATATGACAGGAACATCCCAGGGAGACCTGAATTCCCTAATATAACCATTCTTTAAACTTTCACCAATAATCTTTGGGATTATGCAGCTATATTGAGAGGTTTCACTACGCAATATAGGGGGTGGACTTGCTAGCAAGTCATCAACCTGAACTCAGATGGAACTAAGACTGAACTCATACTGAACTCATACTGAACCCATTCTGAACTCTACTTGAACACCCACCTATAACTGTTCTGCTGAGTGGTGTTCATCCCTGATTGTATGGTTCCTTTATCAATAGCTCAATGTGTGTTCAATCTGTGGTGAGTTTGGGTCCAAGGTTGCGGACTCGCTAGCAAGTCCGCCCCCCATATTGTGTGGTGTTTCTCCTGGCAAAAGATCAATAGAAAATTTGTATGGTTGATGAGGTGGTAGGGTCCTGGCTTCTCCCTCTCCAAACAGTGGTAATAATTCTCAATAAGCCTCAGCAAAAATTTTCTTGAGGTTTTTTGTTGGCTTTGAGGACTGGACCTTGGCTGCAATCTTGGCAGATATGTTCCAAGCTGTTGTGTCACATTCCAGTTCCTCTTCTTTCTCCAGTTCCCCCTCCAAGTCCTGAAACTTAGCATCAAGAGAAAGTTTCAGCTCTTGCAGAAAGTCTACTGATGATAATGAAATACCAGGAGAGTCACCAGGAGGGGCACCTGACCCCTGCAGAGGCCAGGGAAAAAATAATTTCTCTGCACCATCTACCTTTCCATCTTCTGCATTCCCTTTTCTTAGTTGCACCTTCTCCTCTTTTTGGTGCCCTTTACCCCCTTTCTGCTCCTCCCCATTGCTTCCCATTGGCACCCCATCTCCATCCTGCTGCTTAAAATCAAGAGGAAGCATCAGTTCTGGTGGAAATTCAACTGATGATAACAAAACATCAGAAGATTTTCCGGGATAGGTCCCTGACCCCTGAGGGGGCCAGGGGGCCAGTACTTTAGCGCCAGCATCCCCTTTCCTTCCCATCTGAGCCTTCTTTTTTTTCCAATCAATTTATGGCTTATATAGGTGTAGCCATGTCATCACCAGTACAAGGTTTTACTAGTCTTTTAGGTTTGCCGCATATGCCCTGCACTACAACTCCCTTCTGTCACCCCAAAACCTCCAAAAATCCTTTTATCTTACTTCTTCTACCCCACCTGGGGATTCATCAAGAATAATTAGATGCCTAGGGTGGTCCATTTTTTCTTTTTATTTCTCTGTAAAAACTTGTTGGAAATAAAACAGTCTGTGGCCCCACAGTCCAGTAGGGCCCATACATTTGTTGTGGTGTCAAGGGTCATCAAAGGAAAGTTTAGTATAAGGTGATTATAATTTACTTCAAGTGACTTAAAAGCTGATAATTCTTCTACTAAGTCACCCTTATCCTTTCCCTCTAATCAGCTTTTGGAGGGCACAACCTTCACTCCTGAGAACTGTCTTTTACCTGTGCCTTTCCTGTGCTATCCTCTACCTCACTAACCCTTTTTTTCTCTCTACACTCCCTTTCCAGATGAACACCACTCCCACATTAGAGGAACAGACCTCTACTCATATGCCTCTGGTATTCATTTTCAGATAACTTTTTTTTCCACTAGCACCACATGAATTTACTGCATCAATGTCCATGGCATTTGGGTCCTTGGAGCTGGCCCCACTTGATGAGGCAAAGCTGTGCCACTGACAGGCACCACTCCAACCATCCATCTGCTGATGTGTAAACTTGTTATAAATTTGGAGGTCCAGATCAATGAGTTCTTGGAGGGAGGTTGGAAAAAGGTGACTGTTTAGGGTGTTCCTGATTTTTTGCAAGAGCCAATTTCTGAAGTGAAACCAGAGTGCTCCCTATTCCCATTTTGTAATGTAGCTGGTGTGGCCCTGGAATTCTGACACATATTTGGCAACAGAGTGTTTCTGTTGCAACTGGTTGAGAGCATGCTCCAAGGTTGTGGCCACATTGGGGTCACCAAAGGCCAGTTTGAAAGCAGCCGTGAGATGACATAAAGTTGTTTTGGAATAACCATTTCCAAGGAGTTCCTTTGTATATGGCCTTGCCCAGCATACTGCTTCATCTGTGAGGTAAGAGATTGTGAACTCAATTTTTGATTTCTCATCTGGGAACTGATGACTGTTGAGCAGGACATAAAGGCTCACATTCAATGTGTACTGATCTGCCCAGGGACCTTTCTTTCCATCAAATATTGCTGGGACTTCAATTTTTGGGCTTTTAACAAACTGGACTGGTGTTGTAGGCTGTGCCTGTTCCACGGCTTCAGAAGCATCCATTTCTGCTTCTGTTGGACTATGGTATGAGGGCCATTCCTCAGCTAGATTTTCTATGAGTCTGGTGTTTTGTTCTTGCATTGCAGCAAGGGTTGCTGCATCAGGTTTCCCAGAGGTATTCATTGTTCTTCAGCATTGCACCAATTAAGATCAGAAAAAATGTTAATACCTAAGAAGGCAAACTACTACTAGTTCTGAAACTAGCCTGGGATGGGACTGACTATTCTGATACCACAGTGAGACTAAGAAGTGGCTGGATTACTATATAAGTTGTCTGATGAGGAGCACTCCACAGTGCTTGCACCATAAAACCCCCTTATGCAATATCCCCTATCCTGCCTCTCACAATGCATAGCACCCATAGTGCTCCTCCTCCTCACCTCTCAACCAAATCCTAACACCTGCTATACATTGCCAATCAGCTATGGAAGAAACTCTCTTATGACCTGATAGTGGAGTTAATAAAGTCACATGTAAAGAATTCTATCCTCACAGTTTTTGAATGCTGCACTAAGATGGCTCACTTTGTCTCCACTACTACAAAGTTTACATCAGAGGGTATTTCAGACTTAATGGTGGCGCATGTCTGGAAACTACATGGATTATCTGAAAGTATAGTATAAGACAGTGGAAGGACTTTCAACTCTAAGCTTCTGAAGGAAATGTATTAGAAACTAAAAATTAAGCCCATTTTTTCAACAATGTGGCATCTTCAGACTGATGGGCAATCAGAGATATTGAAAAAGGCAATATAACAATACCTGCACCATTTCATTAACTATTAGCAAGATGATTGGGTGCAACTGATACCATTGGCTGAATTCTTATATAACAACCAAACGCATTCAGCAACTGGAATGTCACCTTTCTATTCCAACTATGGATACCACCCAACATTCTCAATTTATACCCCATCAAAATTTCAAGTTTCAGAAGCTGAAGAAAAAATTCAGAAACTACTGAGTATACAACAGGAATTAGAAGCAGTTCTCAAGATATCCCAACAGTAAATGAGGTGCCATCATGATCAAGGAAAGGCTCAACATTTGGTGCTACAGGTAGGTGACAAGGTTTGGCTAAGCTCACAATTTCTTTCTAAATTACTCCCAAGCACCAAGCTAGATCACAAGAAGGTGGGTCCATTTAAGATCAAGCACAGAGTATCTGACTCAGCATATGAAGTGTAGTTACCAATCTCAATGAGACAAGTGCATCCAGTGTTCAATATCTCCTTACTCACAGAAAACCAAGAAGAAACAATACCAGGGTGCCCAGAAGAACCACTAGAACCAGCCTATGTTGGAGATGAAGAGAAGTTTTAGGTAGAAAAGATTATTGCTAAGCAGGTGCACAGAGGGAAGGTTCAGTACCTGGTGCACTAAGAAGGTTATGGATTAGGAGATAGGTCTTGGGAGACAGTAGGGAACTTAGATAATGCTAAGGAGAAGATGAAGGATTTTGATAAGGGGTGCAAGGGGCAGGAGGCATAAAAAGAGGGTAATGTTAGGAGTTGGGTTGAGAGATGAGGAGGAGGAGCACTTTGGGCACTATGCATTGTAATAGGAAGAAGCAAGGGATATTGCATAAGGGGGTTTTATTGGGCAAGTTCTGTGGGGTGCTCCTCATTGGACAACTTATATAGTAGTCCAGTTACTTCTTAGTCTCACTGATGTATCAGCATAGTCAGTCCTGTCTCACTTCTGGTAATCCCATCATAGTAAGTCTAGTCAGTCTCACTTCTTAGTAGCATAGTCAGTCCAATCTTAGGCTAGCATCAGCGCTAGTAGTAGTCTTCCCTCTTAGGTCCTAACACATCATCATCATCAAAATTAACATCATTTTTTTGATCATCTTCATCAATTACTTCTTTATATTGGTCATGAAGTTATATAACATTGAGTGATTAATTTGATGTAAAAACATCAATTACCAATAGTCAACTTACAATAATTAATATGCTCATACCGCCATTGTTTTTGAAGCTTAAACTTTTGTTTGGAATGATTAATCATCACCTGCTTTCCTTGACCAATTTATATAATTTTTTTTTGGAATTTTTAAATGCATATTCTTCATGATAGCATCTCTTTCTCATTACAATGACACAAAAATTCTGATTCCAGATTAAAATTCCAGAAATCCTGATTCCACTAAAACCCATGCTGTGCATGGGTCACATGTGCTCATATATATATAACTGTATAAAATAAATAAACTCAAATAACAATTACATAAATTCTCACCAAACCAAAAAAAAGAGACTCCAACTCCAACTGCAACTCAAACAATAGGGGGTATCAATGTTGACCAATCCGCAATTAAATTAATTGCGGATAAAAATCATTATACCCCAATTATCTTCCACAATTATTTTTTCTAATAATTGGGTTATTAGACCTTTTACATGTCAATTTTTAACTCTATCCAACATTTTTATCCTCAATTTTTTACAACCACATCTTGGACAACTTTCTGGATATCCCAGGCTTCCTTCCTTGCTGCGCACTCCCACCCTATCTATTGATTCTATCTTCTCAGAAACACTTCCCATCTCATCTGTTTTTTTCTTCTCCTTTTCATCTTTAAATATCTCAACATGCCTTGTTGTCATAGATCTTCTCAAAGGAAGGATTTCCCCAGTTGTTCATCAAACCCCATTACTCCCTCTTTCCCCCGCTCATCTGAGAAATCAAAGACTGTTCAACTAAAAAAAGATGATCATCCCATACTTATGAACTGGCTAAAAATAAAAACTAATTATGATTCTTGTTCTAGTACAGAGAATGCAACTAAAGTAGGATGGCCCCCTGCATCAAAAGTCAATGGCTATCTTCTAATGGCCAATGAATTAAAAAATTAGAAAAGGGGAAGGATTGATATTTTGCCTAAACAGATGTCTGAACACTTCAAGCATTACTGAGCCAAATACAAGAAGGAAAAGACACTTTCAATTTCTACTTGTTTTGGTATTGCTGACATCAATATCAGTAAGGGCATAAAATCAATAGATGATAAACTTGAATCTTTATGTCCACACTTTAAAGAGATGGATGCTATTTTTGGAGAGCGAGCTGATGTTAGTTCTGCAAAAATGTTGAATGGTGAAAATTATATCTCCAAACATGATGTCAAAACAAACCTTCTTCTTCTTCTTCTTCTACTACTCAAGCCTCCCCTCATTTAACTTCCACAAATCAAGATATCTTTTCAATAGATCCTTATGGCAATATAATTCAACCTGATCTAACTCAAGTATGTTTTTATTTCTTATCTAGTTGTTTTATTTTTTTATTTATAAAAAGGCTAATGAATGAACCCAGGATCCTCAAGAAAGTGAGTCTAAAGCTAGCATCAATGATGAAGAGGAAAACTTTACCTCCAAAAAAAAGCAAAGACCATCAACTACTTTTAATATCAACAGTCAAAGAAAGTTAAACAGAGATAGTGTCAGCCTAAATATCCTTAGGACTGAGTATTTCTTATGCTTAAAATAAGATAACCTTAAGTAGATTAAGCTTATATCTTAAAAATAAGGTTAAAATAATAATATATATTATTTTATTATATATATATATAATTATTATTCTATTATATAACTTATAATAGTTTAAATAGCTTATCCATGGCCTAATAATATTTATTAAGGTGTTAATGGAGTCATAATATACTTATCTTAAGTTATATGAAGTAATTATTGACATACATAAGCTTATATGTATACATAAATCTCATATTCAGTGAAATATGCAGTATATTATGTATATTTAGGTATATAAGTGGGTTTTAGCCCCTTAATAGCCTATAACCTTTGTTTTTCTGCTTATTTTAGGTCATATGGACAAAATCAGTGGACTCACAACACCTACAGAAGCATAGACACCTATATCAGGCGCATACACCCAGTTTGGACAACTAAAATTACTTCCTTGGATGGTTATTCACGGAGTTATGGGTTGGAAGGATGTTTCTGGGTTAATGTGGATGCTTGGGGATGTTATTGGGGGCTTGGAAATTTTATTTATTTCCTTTATATGCTTTTAGTTTCATTAAATCTCTTTTTGATTGTTTATTTTACCTGTTTCTTTATGGTATCCGCTTTTATCTGGATTTTCTATTTATGGTATGGATCAGTGTTATTATTAATAGTGATGGAGGGTCCTTACTGGAGGTCTGGGTGTTGAAACTGCTTGAAGTGGACGTCATGGGGAGGTGATGGGCCCTCACAGTGCTGTAATTGCCGGGGATAGAAGTGACATCATCTGGATTGAAGGTCTGTGCACTCCAGTGGATTTGGGTATAAGTAAGGAGGGATTTTGATGGTTATTTATCATCATTCAATTACTACAACTCCAACAAACACTACTATACAATTATTAACCTTTAGAAATATATTATAAAGCTACTATAAATTGATATTATCTTTATATAAAGCTATAACTATATTTTATTCATCTATTTTCCACCACTAGCACGCATTTAAATCGAAGTATTGTGAGTTTTATTTGAGTATAACTATTTTATTAGTCTTCCCCTGAGGTTTAATCACTAAATGATTTATCAATAAGTAGTAGGAACATAAATAAACACTATTATATCATACTTATATACTAGACTATACTGACAGATAGTTTTTCCCAAACCACTTTTTCTTCCATTGATGATTTTCTGGAGAAAGGTGAATCTGGTAAGTGATAGCATACCTCTTAATAATTAAGTGAGATTTTCCTTTATTTTGTTAATATTTCTTTTCACTCTTGGTAAAGTTGAAGTTGTAAGAGATACTCTCAACTTTCAAAATAAAAAATACAAGCTCTCTTTATAAAGGGATGATAGGGCACAAGACTTGGAGGAGAAGAAATTTGAGCTTTCTTTACAGAGGGATGAAAGGGTACAAGACTTGGAAGAGAGGAAATTCAAGATTTCTTTAAAGAGGGATGAGAGGGCACATGATTTGGAGAAGAAGAAATTTGAGATAAAGAAAGAGGAGAAGGCTCTTGAGTACAATTTCTTATTGGATTAAATGAAACTCAAGTATCAACTTGAAGATGGTTCAAAAAAGAAAGATTTCATGAGAGAATGTGTTAAAGCTAATAAATCTATTGAAGAAATTGAATGCTAAATGAAAATGTTTGATAACTTGTTTTTTTATTTTGTTTAGAAAGTTTTCTTGATAGAATTCATTAAAGCTAATAATCAATCCTTGGTACACACTCCTCACTGAGATGTGAAACATTTTATTGCAACATTTTAGATTATCTGTTTGTTTGCTTAAATTATTTTTGCTTTATTTCTTTTTGGTGATAATTTCATATGTGCTGACTTTTTAAAGGTCTTGATTCTAGATGTTTTTTTTTTTTGCAAAAATTTGAAAAACTCATACATTTCTTCTTCCTTACATTCAAATCATTAAATTTACTTTTCTAAATACAGCCAAGTCAACAAAACTCTATATCTGTTTTAAAAATTTGGCAATACCCTCCCCTGTATTTTATTGAAGCAAAGGGTGGGTATCACCAAAATTTTTCTAAGTCTTCAATTTCACATGTCAGATTTGAAAATTTGGTGATACCCTCCCCTGCATTTTATTGAAGTAAGCGGTGAGAATCACCAAAATTTAATATAATTACATAAATTAATATATAAACAACTAATATTGATCAATTTCATTAGTTTCAGAGTAATGACAATTCTTCTAGTCAAAATGTGGATACATCTAGAAACAAATGTTTGGGACTTTCCACAAGTGTAGGCTGAGGAACCTCATGAAAAAAATAAATGTTGTCATGATTACCGTTTATACAACACTGGGTCAATGGCCCATTAATTTTTTTTTATGAATTTTAAATATAAGAGTTATTTATAAAAAATTTATGAAAAAATAAAAAATGTTTGATGAATCTACTCATCCCCATACTTTTTTGATCTACATAAAGTTTTTTCATATTTGTTAAATTTACCTTTTTTTTACCTTTTTTATTCAGTGGATTAAGTTTAGACTGATTTGAAAAGAACATCTGAAATGTGTGAACTCTTGACAAGATTCCAAGCCAGGTGGAGCTTTGGTTGTTTGGTGATGATCCTGTGAAGAGTTCCAAATAGTTTTGATGATTCCAGTTCCCAATCCAAAATTGGTTATATAGTTTTGATCCAGAAAGTATAACCCATGACCTTTTATTTTAGCTGGGAAAGGAATAGGTTGTCAAGTAATAGGATTAATATAAGAGAAAATCCCGAAGGTAAGATAATTGGTGTCATTTTTATCGGTATAAATCTTGTTATGAAAACCAGAATGTAATTTTTTCAAGTGATTGGCTAAGAAATAATTGAGTGATCCTAAGCTTTGGGAGATAAAATCCTAGATAACCATCAGATAATATTTTCAGAAGCCTTATTCTCTAATTATGCAATATAAAAACACAAAATAAATTATGTGATATTTGGGAAAAAAGGCTCAACTTTAAAGGTCAATATCTCAGCAACCAATGAACCAAATTAAAATCTGTTTATGGGAAATGAAAGATAGGCTTCAGGAGAATCTTCAGTTAAGGGAAATGTGATTTAAATAAACATAATCCTAATTTGTTACATAAAAACATGAAATAAAAAAATTTAAATTGGGAAAAACAGGCTCAAATTTTATGGTCAATATCTCAGCAACCACTGAACCAAATTAAAATCTGTTTGTGGGAAATGAAAGGTAGCCTTCAGAAGAATCTTCAATCAAAAGGACATCAGATTTAAATTAACCTAACCCTGATTCCAAGTCTGATTTTCAAAATTTTAAAAAAACTTGAAAAGTGGTAATGGAGATGAGAACAAGATGAGTTTAATAAGTCCACTGTTATCCAGATAAGAGTCATGCATATATTTAAGTATGAAATTTTCATAGAAGGAAAGAGATATCATATAGGTATGAAAAAAAAGGAGATGAAACTTACCTTGATTGAAAAGTAGGAAAAATAGAGTGAGAAAGATTGATGTTGGAATTTGGGGGAAATTGAATATGGAGTAAGTGAAATGCATAAAGATTGTTCAATGTATGTGTTTTTATGACATGGAACCAAAAAACAGTGAAATATGGGAAAGGGGGGACAATGACCATGCCAAGGAGGGATGAAGAGTAGGTTGATGGAGCTAAAAAAAGAAAGTAAAGAGGGAGAGAAAAAAAGGTTGATTTTAACATTGAAATCAAAAATAACCACTTACAAAAAAAATTTAGATACAAAAAAAAAAAAAAAAAATTATAATTAGCAATCAAAAAAATCAAAAAAAAAGAATAAAATGACTTACCTGGAGAGATGAGATGAGAAAATAAATGAAACCAAATTGGTTTGAGGGATGTTGGAGGAGAGGAGGAAAGGATATGAGGGATGAATGAAAAAAAGAAACAGTGAAAAATTATGCGATTGCAGAAAATATGCAATTTCATGTTGAGCTAGTGAATGAAAACAAATGAGACATCCAAAAAAGAGACATTCAGCATAAATTCAAAATAAAAATGAATATGCAAAAAACAAAAACACCAAACCAAGTGAATAAAGCACAGAAGTTGAACATTTGGAGAGTATGAAAAAAAAATTAAAAGGGTTGTGTTTAAAGATGTTAGGGGGTGGTTGGCATAATGACAGAGAATATGCTGGTGGAAAGAATGTTTTGTGATTCAAGGGAGGGGAGAGCTGGTGCAGGTCTGGGATCCTCTTCTTCATAAAGATCATTGAAAAGACATATAAGCTAAAGTGTCTTCCAACCCAGAGTCAGAGTCAGAGTCAGCAGCTAAAACTAATGTGATAGCATTCATAGCTGTGTGAAGTTGCTTCCTAGTAGAGAGTTGCTTCAATATTGTTGGTAGAAAAGGTTGTTAGTAGAAGGTTTAGGTGATGAGTGGGAAGTGGGAATTTGCCACCAAATGAGCAGATGAGGTGTGTAGATAGAAAAAAATGTTATGTGTTTGCCACAAAAATTAAGTATCATAGAGTGAAGAGACACATAAACATAAAGATGAGAAAAAATGGCATGTGTTCACCACCAAAATTAAGTATCATAGAGTGATGAGATACATAAGGATGGCATCCACAATTATATGTCATGTGACTTGCTTACAAACCAATCATGGATGTGATGAGTTTAGGATCAGGAATTAGGAATGGAAATTGGGGTACAAGAGGCAGGATAATGCATTATTATGGATTCCTTATCCACTAGCCCTGGGGCTAGTGGATAATAATTTTCCACAATTACTAATATCTAATCTTGGGAAAAAAAAGTCCTGATCCCTATTTGTGGATCCCTGAACATTGATACCCCCTAATAAATCCCACACTCACACCCCTCACACACCACACTAACAATCCATCACTTAAACTTTCAACCCAGCACACCAACTCATCACATTACTACATATATATATATATATATATATATAATAATTCAACAAAAGCCACTACTTAAACAAACTTAAAAAACATTCAACCAAAACCAATTCAAAAGAAAAACACCATTACAAAACCCACCAATAAACTTCTCCTCCAAAAAAAAAAAAAAAAAAACTAACTCAAAAATCCATACAGATAAACTTCCTTCAATCCCCAACCCATACAACTCAGTTGTTCACAGTATTAAAATAAAAAAGTCACTAGGTAGAGACATGTATATATATATATATATATATATATATATATATATTATATATGTGACCAAAAACAAGGGGAATAAGGTATACAGATAAACAAAACCCTAGAACTCAACCACTTTACTTGGCTCAAATCCTAAAATCCCTTTGCATTTTGCGAGTTCTGCAGCCTAGCTTAAGTCTTAACATTTTAGTCATTTAATCCAGTTGAAACTTTACCATGAAAAAATGATGATACTGGGGCATGTAAGTAACTGGTTTGGTAACACTACTAGGGTCATTATTAAATGGTTAAAAGGAGAGAAAGAGACCAAGCAAAATTCGAAATCAAGGCGCACGCTGATAAGCCGAAGGAACTAAAACAGATTTAGGCTGATGATGATGTGGATAACAAGAAGCCGAAGGATTATTATTATTATTATTATTATTATTGGGATTCAAAAGGTTTAATAAATTCGCCAAATGAGCCGAAGAAGCAGCCGGGGGGGCAGCAGTAGCAGCAGAAAGTTTAGGTTGAACAGAAGCATCGGAAACAGGAGCAGACGGATTAGCTTGAACCAGAGTAGGCGGATTAGGTAACTTTTTCCGTTCAGAAACCGGAGACCTAGTATCCAAAGACGACGTTTTAACTATTAAACCAGGAGGCCCCGAGCCCAAAGTTTCACTAGACCCTGCACCTATAATCGCAACAGAAGGAGAAGGAGACAATAATAAAGAGTGTAATTGACGAACTAAATCTTGACGTTTCTCCTGTCTTTGACTTTCACGTAAGTTAGCCGCTTCGGTCGCAGCCGCAGCCGCAGCAGCCGCACCACCATCTCCACTTCTACTGCTACTACCACCACCAACAGTATGTGACATACTATGAATAGTAGTCAAATGAGAAGAAGACGATGATGAAGATGGTGAAGAAGAAAATGGGGAACAATGATTTCTAATAGAAGATGAGGAGTTAAGCGAGTTTGATTGGGGAGCGGTAGTGGCAGTATTAAGAGTAGATGGTTTGGAGTTCATCAAGAGATCAAGTAACTGAGCAGTTTTATGATTAATATTATCATGAGCATGGATATTATCGCGAGCATGGATATTTGGATGATGATGATGTTGTTGTTGTTGATGGTTCAGATGTTGATGTGCGGTAGACGTAGGTAGTATGATATGTGACTGATGAGGCGGTAGATCCCGATGACGACGGTCAGTCACAGTAGGGGTTTTTTGATGTTTGCTTTGATCATGATGAAGAGAAATGGAGGAGGAAGTTGATGATGATGATGAAGTAGGAAGAGCAGGAGTAGGAGCCTGAAGCATAGCCAACAACCTTTCAACTTGAGCCGGAGCAGGTTGAGGTCTAGGAGCAGCTAAATGACCATGTTTAAGATACTCAGATCTAGCAGTAGGAGATAAAGAAGACCAAGATGGGGGAGAATGAAAAGAAGAAGTGGTGGTGGTGGTAGAAGTTTGGGTTGTTAGAGGGATAGAAGGAGGAGGGAGGGATGAAGGATCTGGAACCGGGGTTGGACGTTGAGTAGAAGGAGCTTGATAAGTTGAACAAAACGAAGAGGCATCTATGTATGTATATGAAAAAGGAATATGTATATATATATATATAATAGTAATTTTAGTTTTGGTCATGTTTTTTAAAAGAAGAAAAAACGATGACGGACAAGAAGTTGCTAGATCATAACCTCTAGCGATATCGGTTTCTATATCCGAATCTTCTTGGGTGTGATGACCAAAAAAGAAAGATTGAATGGCTCTTGAACCTTCCTCCACGTCTTTCCAAGGAACATGGGAGGAGGAAATGGAAGAGGAAATGGAAGAGGGGGATGAAGATGACTGAGGAGGAGGAAACAAAAGACTCTTGGATTGGAGGAGTGAAGGAGTAGGAGGAGGAAGAGGAGAAGAAGAAGAAGAAGAAGAAAAGTGATTTTGGATAGGATTGAGAAGAGATGGTTGTTGTGGTATTTGTTGAAAGGAAGAGTGAGTGGCGAGCCAATTTCGAAGAGGGCTAAGAAAATAAATATATTAAAAAAAAAAAACAGAAAGATGAGTGAGTAAATGGATGAAAAGGGAAAAGAAAGCAAAGGAGAAGACCGACTTGATAAAAGGGGCTACCATGTAAAATTTAGCAGATTTGGAAGGATGGTCATCTAGAGTGATGAGAGAGCGAATGTTGATATTGTGAACGACAGATCTGTCATCCTTGCTTGTCCAAGTCGGCAGATCGGTGAGAGGAAACCAAGCAATTTCCTGCAGATGAAAAAGAAAAAAAAAGGAATGATGATGATGGATAGATGGATAAATAGATAGATAAAGATACATACACCGATTTCTTGACGAGTTTGAGTTTGAAAAGGCGTATTGTCAGGAACGTTTGTGACGATGTAATGCCTGATACGTTGTTGACGAGTGGTGATTTCAATAAAAGAACAATCGCCATCGCGTTGGACGACGGGAGATTGGGAGAGAGGTTTGGAAGGAGAAGGAGAAGGAGAAGGAGAAGGAGAAGAAGGAAGGGGAGGGGAGATGTCGTTAGCAAGATAGGGGGAGATATCGAAGCCGGTTTCTTCTCTGACTTCACGAATAGCGCAATTGCGTTCTGATTCGTTTTCGTTTATTTTACCACGAGGAAAGGACCAAGTGGAATTTTGTTTGAAGCCTTTGACGAGGAGAGCATGAGAGCGATCGGGGTTGAGGATGATTGCGCCACATACGGGGACACGATGTTTGTAGCGAAGGAATTTTTCATAGGCAGCATCGGGATGCCAACCAGCGAGAGGAGCGCCAGGACAGGTGAGGAAGGCACATTTGTTGAAGAAAAGAGCGGTGAACGTTTTGAGATGATAGGAAGGGAAGTTGCGATGCGGACAGGAAGGACGGACAAAGTCTTCATAGAACCAATGAGCCTGTTCGACCTGAAAGCACACACGTTCGATCTGATCTATTTCAGGAGAAGGAAGATTGAGGATGAATCTTGAAGCGAGATCTTCGAGGATTTGTTCGAGGGGAATTGTGGCAAAGAGGGAGGAAGAGGGCAACATGATGGATGATGAGTGGGAAGGAAAGAAGAAGAAGGAAGGAGGAAAGAGGAAGGAAGAAATAGGAAAGGGAAATGCATATGCATATGCATAGTCATTGTAGAGGAATATGCATAGGGAGAGTAGATGAATATGCATAGTGAGGGTAGAGGAATATGCATAGTAAGAGTAGATGAATATGCATAGTCATTGTAGAGGAATATGCATAGTCATTGTAGAGGAATATGCATAGTCATTGTAGAGGAATATGCATAGTGAGGGTAGATGAATATGCATAGTGAGGGTAGATGAATATGCATAGTAAGAGTAGATGAATATGCATAGGGAGAGTAGATGAATATGCATAGTGAGGGTAGATGAATATGCATAGTGAGGGTAGATGAATATGCATAGTGAGGGTAGATGAATATGCATAGGGAGAGTAGATGAATATGCATAGGGAGAGTAGATGAATTCATCCTACTCACCACCACTTTGACATACAACCTGCGCAGTGCCATCATGACTGCCAACGACGTGGTGCTTGAGCTTGAGCCAGGTAGTCGACTGGGACCCTTCCATCTGGGGGATGGACTCTGGAGTGTAGTGACTTATCTCCGTGGACAAGGACGGCGATACTCGACGGTTGAGGTGTCATGGAGTGCACAGGTGTGTTTGGGATAATCTAATAAGCTAACTCTAACTCTGTGAGTGTTAATGTATATATCAATGCATGATTATTATTATAATGCACATCATTTAATCTGTCAATCCAGCTCCCCAACTCAGCGCCGATCCTCCTCGGCATTGCAGATCCAAGTCTCCGTCTGCTCTTTGATCCTTCCTCCCACCGTCTCTTCCACATCGAAGCCGCCTCTTCTCTCCGCCATCCCCTGCCCTCGCTTATCGCTTACAAGTCAGCCTGTCTCGCTAATGACTCGCTTCCCCTCTCTTCTCGCCACATCCACCGTCTGTTTGGTCCTACCTATCCTCCCCTTCCAAACCATGTCCATCCACATGAACTCCTCCTCAACTATCCCGGCGTCTCCTTTTCCTTTGCGCAGCCCGCTCAACTCCTCGCGCGCATCATCCTCTCCTCAAACCCTAATCCTAATGCTCCTCTCCTTTCCACCCCCCCTAATTCTCTCCTCACCGCCCCCCTCAATCCTCTCCTCATCCATCTTCCCATCAACAACCACCATCCTTCCCTCTCTTTCGTCCTCTTCTCCCAGCCTCTTTCCTTCAAACTCAACCATTCAACTTCCGAGGACATCCGCTGTGACTTGGGCCCTCCTCTTCGCACGTTTTGGAAAACTGATGTCCGTCCTTCTTTCCTCTCCTTCTCTTCTCGCTTCGTCATTCATCTTTCTCTCTCCTTCTTTCGTCAGGAGCGCATGACCATCCATTCTCCCTCTTCCCATCCTCTCCCTCATCAACCCTCCTCTCATTCCGATGCTCGTCCGTGTCTTCTCTTCCCCCCCCCCCCCCTTCTCTTCTTCATCTCCAACATTAATCTCTCTCTCTCTCTCTCTCTCTCCCCTTTTTTATGTTTTCATCACAGCAAATCCTTATTTCATGTCTTACTTCAATCTTGGCATAGACTTTCTCATCTGTCCTCTCACCCATAAACTTTTAAAAGTCATCTTACATTCAAATTTACCCGGCGAAGTCCTTTTTGGTCGATACAGTCGATGTCCTTGGACGCTATCGACTTCTTCTTCTTCTGATACCGTATCTTATTTAGATTCCGTTGGTCTTCTTCCTCCCCCCTCCCCCTTTTTTTCTTCCCAACTAAATGGCACTTGTAGATTGATTCATTTATCTATTGTCTAGGCTTCTAAGATTATCAGTCATCTCAAATCAGATCCTCCACCTTCTCCTGACCAACCTGACAACACTTCACAAAATCTTACCCCTGAGGCAACCCAGGCTATGGTATTGGATCGAACTGCCGATTTACTAGAAAACGGCTTAACTCTACATAAACCTACTAGTTGAGACATCTTTCTCTTTTTTTTTCTCACTTTGGTTGTGTTGAGATTAATTCCTCCCCCCCTCCTCTTTTTTTTCTTTTTAGAGTTACATGGATTTGATAAAATTGTTTTAGAGGTGACTGAAGAAGATTTTGTTGAAACTATTTGGTTGTTTTAATATCTTTATTTTTTTTTTAAATTGTATATCATCACGTGTGTTGTGTGCTTGGTCTGCAGAGTAAGTGTGATAATGTAAATTATGATACCATATGCATATGTATATATAAGGATCTAGATAGACGCATATGTATTGATATATATAGTTTGTGAGTAATAAAGTATGGACTATTGAATTCCAGATTATGTTTTATGTCGATTTCAAATCTGAGAGTGACGCGAACGTTTCTACTTAACAAATGAAGCCCAGTCAACTGGAAGATACACCACAAAATATGGAAGGTGGATTTGCCAGCAAGTCAGCAACCTTGAATCCTAATAATTACACCAGCGATTGAGCACAAGTTGAGGTCATGATGAAGCAACTGAAGAAGAGTAAGTAGTCACTGATATTTCTACTCCGAATCATTTTTTGGCTCATCCTTGCTTTTCATGAGTAACTTTGAAAGAAATTTGATGACTCCCTTGGCATGATTAAGAAATTTGTGAATCATGGCACTTGGGGGGAATCAACACAAAAAAATTGATTATCTTTTTTCAATTTTTTTTTTTTTTTTTTGACTTTTGCTTTTGAGAAGTCATTCTGTGAGATATCTGGGCTATGTTCTCAGGTAAGTCTTTCACCTGACTGGAAAAAATAATTCATAGGTTAAGTGTAGCTAAAAAAAATAAAAATAAAAATAAAAATTGCTTTTTTTGGATTGTTTTCTTCATGTTATTCCAAATTATGTTTTTATTTTTAGGATCTTAGATTGATGAGTTAGACACATACTGCTTTTTTCAACCAGAATACAAAACTAGATTTTTCTTTTTCTTTTTTATTTATTTATTTCTGAGCATTATTGAGTGAGGGTCCATACAGCTACTGCACAAAAGCTTGCTGTTTTTTTGTTGCAGAAAACAAAACTTTCCCCACCATAACCAAGTTTAACTGATGAAAATCCTCTTGCTTACAGCCTCAATCCACAATGCTCACCTCTTCTAAAACATCCTATTCCTTGCTTACTAACCTCCTTTCCTCTTCATTATTTTGCTTATCTCTCTTTCATCTCCTTTTTTTTTTCAACTCTCATTTCTTTCTTTCCTTCTTCTTGTTCTCACTCTTTTTCTTAATTATTATTATTATTATTACAGCTATGTTATTTAGTCTTGGTGCAGCTGTAAATTTTTTGGCCACTTGTTCACAGCAATTTTGGTAGGTTTTATGTGTCATCATCTGTCAAAAAAAAGTTGACTGAGCATCTACCTTGTGACATGTCACCACCAGAGCTGGCCCACCCCATCCTCCCAATCAATTTCTGGTGAATGATTCCACCCTCCTATCAATCCTGGACACTCTCCCCCCTCCAGTTCTTCTTTTGTTATTGGCCAACAATTTTTTCTTTCTCTGGGTCTTCTTTTATAAATTCATATTTCATAAGTTTCCTTTTTCTTTTTTCCTTTGTTTTTTTTCATTCACTATCCTTTTTCTTTTCTTTTTCAGTGTTCTTTCCTCTCAACTCAACTTCCATCCATGGTGTTCATCAAGTACGGCCCCCAATTGAAGGTTAAGGCTGTCAATGCCACTATTGATGGGGAATGGTTATCAGTAATAAATTTAAAAAATGCCTCAAAAATTCATTGAAACTCTCTATATTGTTGGTTGAAGCTCTACCACAGCACAAGAGCTGTGGTTACTGACCCATCAACTTACCTCAAGCATGGCCAACCATTCAAGCTTGATGATGAACAACATGAGTTCCTTCAAGAATTGCTTGAAACTGATACAATCAAATACCAAATAGAATTGCAAAAGGCTTTGTGTGAAATTTATGATTTGGAGGTATGTCTATCTACTATACATAATGAGCTAGTTATATGCCTCCATACAAGCAAGAAAACTACTAAAAAAGTTGACCCAAGAAAGATTATGACCAGAGTATTAGATATATGTCAAATGTTGGCCAATATAATCCCAATATTCTGGTTTTCACTGGTAAGTAAACATAGTAAATTCATATGTTAAAATTCTCTCTATTGATACTCCAATTTAAAAAACAGATGAGTCTGGAATCTTGTTTGATGAAGTTCAACGAGGCAAGGGCTGGTCTAAAGTAAGAACACAAACAAAGTGTTGTCCTCATGTTAGGGCTTCTCATTGATTTACAGTCATCCCTGAAATTTCCCTTTCTGGTTTAGTTGCAACAACTACCCAACTAGAAACTGTTTGTTGATTTGATATAGAATATTACCTTGAGAACATTCTGGTAAGCTCTTCTGTTTTGTATTTTTATCATGTAGAACTATAATTTTTTTTTTCATAGATTCTGATGATGAATCCTTTTCCTGAGCCTTGTAGTGTCCTTGTAATGGACAATGTTTCAATTCACCATGGAGGATGTGTCAGTGAGATAATAGAAAAAAAGGGCTGTAAATTGCTGTATCTTCCTGCATATTCACCAGACCTTAACCCCATAGAAAAATGCTTTGGTGTTTTGAAGAGCAGGTTATGTTTTCATCAAGTTATGAAGGGAGGAGCAGATGATGAGGAAATATTTAACATATGAGTCAAAATAGTTTTCACCTCGGATTTGATGTACTCATGTTTCAAAGCTAGTGGATATGTTCAATAGATAGCTTTTGAAGATATGCAATTTGATGTAGACACCATAAATTACAGATTTAATAAATGATGATTTTATTTTTTGCCACCAAAAAGGCAAGCTTGAAATAATTTAATGAAAATGTTGCAATGAAATATAATTTTACTTTTCCTTTTTTTTCTAGCTAAAAAAGAGGAACTTTGAAATAATTTTGGCACATTGATGACATAGAAAAAAAATTTCTTTGAAACTTTTTTTTTTTTTTTTTTTTAGAAAAAAAAATGTGTGGGAATTGTGCCAAATTTTGACATGCCACATTCAACTTAGAGAAATTCAAGTTCAACAAAAATTCATTTCATCATATCTTATCATATTTTATATAATTTTATAATAAGTCTGCTTTTTAATTGAAAAATAAACAATTAAATATATCATTCAAATTCCCTCAAGCTGCACCAACACCGTGCTTCTGCTTCTTATTCAACTTACGAGACTCTTTAAGATGTGCTTTGTAAGTATTGCATGTGCAAATACAAGCCCTTGAAAGGGCATCTGGAGCACCAGCTTCAATCAATTTTCCAACTTTATAGTCTTGAAAATGACTCCAATGCAACAAACCTAATTTTTGAATAGCTTCCTGGAGCTTGACATTATTTGCATCAACTTTGGCCTTATGAAAAAAAATATTTGAAGAGACTCATTGGAGATTTATTTTCAAGCTCACACAGATCAGATGAAAGAATAGAGACTGAAGAATCGCTGGCTGGAAGCTGTTCAGGAGAGGAGGAAACTTGAATTTCTTTAGAACCACAACCCCTTTTTTTTATTAATTTTCATCTTGAAAGCAAATTGGGGGGCTTTGGGAGGTACAAGGTAGGTGACTTCTTTCAGATTTTCCTTCTTCAAAGAGATAAATAAATAAATTACTAAATTAATTAGAATGTTGAGGTGAGGTGATGAGATCAAGACACATACCATAGCATTTACCCAAGTTTCAGACATATCGTAAGTTAGTATAAAGTACTCTTGAGGATTGGATGGATTAACACAAAAGTGAACAAGTTCCCCATTGGTAATTTCACTCATCTTATGATGGACTTGCAATATTAATTTGACACATTCATAATGTCCTGCATCTCTTTGCATGCTCTTAGTTGCTGAAGAAGAAATGTTGTCAATAATGTTGAGTGAAACACTTGCTTCAAGATCCTGGTATGCTCAAAGTCTCTGTAAAAAATAAATAAAGAGACTAAGTTAAAGAAATAAAAATAATAAATAAACAAAGAAACAAACCTCATGAGAACCCTTGGGATCAATTTGCTCCAATTGAAGAATGATTTGACGGTCAAGAAAAGCAAGTTGCACCACACTTAGGTATTTTTTATGAATTTCATTGTTTTTCAACTTAGTTTTCGTTTGGACAGAGAATTCACCAGATCTTGAAATGATGCCAACCCAGAATGTAGAATTTTGCTCCATTTCAATGTGTGCAACCAACAATTGATTCTCATCTTCTCTGATAGTTTGAATTGCACGGCTCTTGAAGGCACTTAGGCTTGTGTTTTCAACATCCCACAAAAAACTTAACTTTTCATGTTCAGAACATATCTTGCGCATGGGGGGCCGGCTTCACTTGTAGCCTTTAATTTTCAAGCAGCTGAGACTTTCTTCTTCTTCATGAATAGTATGAACTCAAGATTTATAGTTATCAGAGCTTGCAGGGAATCATCTTCATGATCATTGTTGGATAAATTTGAAGGCACAGAAGGCAATCTGTTTACTGAGTTGTTTTTCAGATCAATATTGTTTAATTCCAAGAGAGAGTAACTTGGAGGATAACTGGGAGGAGTTATGAAAGGATTTTGAGAGGTCATAGGGGGCAGATTGAAATCAACAGATAGATTACAGTCCTAATAGAAAGAGAATAGATACAGAATATTAGGTCATTAAAAATATTGAAAAAAAGGAAGTTTAAAAAAAAGAAAAAGGAAACTTACAGAAAATGAATTTATAAAAGAAGACCTGGAGAAAGGAAAAATTGTCGGCTTATAACAAAAGAAGAACTGGAGTGGAAAGAATGCTGGAAAAGAAAATAAAAAGGTTAGTGAATGAAAAAAAACAAAGGAAAAAAGAAAAAGGAAACTTACACAATATGAATTTATAAAAGAAGACCCAGAGAAAGAAAAAAATTTCAGCTGATAACAAAAGAAGAACTGGAGGGGGGGAGTGTCCAGGATCAATAGGAGGGTGGAATCATTCACCAGAAATTGATTGGGAGGATGGGGTGGGCCAGCTCTGGTGGTGACATGTCACAAGGTAGATGCTCAGTCAACTTTTTTTGACAGCTGATGACACATAAAACCTACCAAAATTTTTGTGAACAAGTGGCCAAAAAATTTACAGCTGCACCAAGTTTAAATAACATAGCTGTATTTTTGTATTTCTTCATTATTACACAGCACCATAAATCTTCTTTACATCTACTTTCCCTTGCTTCTTCAAGCCATATCCTATATTCACATAAGTTTCTTTCTTCATATTGTTTCTCTTATTCAAAAATTAATGCCTCACTATATATGTCAGCCTAAATATCCTTAGGACTGAGTATTTCTTATGCTTAAAATAAGATAACCTTAACTAGATTAAGCTTATATCTTAAAAATAAGGTTAAAATAATAATATATATTATTTTATTATATATATATCACCACAGAAAATTTGGGGGGGTATTGCTAGCAATACCCCTCATTTAAAAATGTTGGGAAGTGGTTGGAAAGCTGTTGGAAGGCTGTTGGGAGTTCATTGTGAAACCAGATTTAAATTAATTGGACAAAGATTTGGTAATCAGTTAGACCTAGGTTCAACCAAACTCAATCACAGGTTTCTTGGAGCTTGGTGATTACTTTGATTTTGAGCTGAGCACAGATTGAGCAAAGCTTGAACATATCATTTAACATATCATAATATTCACTTTCCCATCTTGTGGAAAGCAAAATTTGATATTCGTTCTAAGAATATCTACATATATTTTCTTGCCAAGTTGGTAACAGAAGGTTAAACTGTAGTATCTCAATTATTACACTAGACTACATAGATATTTGATAAAACATACAATTCAAATCAATTTTAATATTATTGAGATCACCATAAGTGTCTTTCCAAAGACTTACAAAAAGTATGTTAGTATCAAGATATCGTTCTAGGTAGTAGTTTCAATTTGGATTTTGAACTGACATCTAAAGCATTTTACTATTAGACAGAAACATAAATAAGTGTAATAAGAGTGAAATTATTCTATTTTGTGATTATAATGTAACAATAATGCACATTTTTATTGAGAAAATTTTTCTTCCTCCACAAACCAAAATTTACTCTATAGGCTCAAGATTTATTTTTAAGACATATTATTCATTTCAGTTATCATTGATTTACTTCCAATATTTATTAAAAAGATAATAATAATACATGTGAAAGAATTATGAGCTTAGCATAGCATATGCTAAAAAGTTATTTTGTCGTTTTATTCAAAACTGATTCTTCATTTTTTGCTTCAATTCATCTTTTAACAACCACTATCTTCAGATACTATTCTTACTTAATATGTCAAGTCTCAGATGTGTTGGACAGTTCTCAATAACAATCGATCAAATTTATATGAATGTAATTTCAAGATTTCAAAACTCACCGACCCCCACAATTTTACAGCGAGGCCATTCGAATGTTCATATTTTTGGACTATTTGAAGAAAGAAAACCAACCCTTGTTGGTAATCTTTCTCAAGTGCAGAGTCAGCACATTGGACCACTATTGGGTGACATTGGCTCTGGATCTCACCATTTAAACCAAAGAAGTGCCTTGAATCCTATGAAGCCTTTCTATTTTCATGCTTACTTGGTTCCAGTTTTTGGTAATCAGTATCAACTTTGGGGATGCCTCTTTTCTTCAAGTACACTAATCAGTCTTGCTAAAGAAGCATTTTCTTCTGCACAAATCGATTTATGTCCAATCCTGAACTACGACTCCACTATCTTTTTTAATATCCCACATGTAATTTTTGAAGGCTCTTTCCAAATATCTCAGAGTACTCAAGATTGGAAAGCTGATCAACTTATCCGAGGAATCAAAACAGTTCTCAAAACACATCAACTTCAAGCAATAAATTTTATGATTGACAATGAACGAATGTTAAAGGAAAAGTTGGATATCATGTGGAGGCACCAGGACAACCATTGGCTTAGAACTGGATTCGATGACTATAAAGATCAGTTTCCTAACAATCAATTGCCGCCTGAAGGAAACGGGTCAATACTTGCTGATGATATGGGTTTGGGAAAGACACTTTCAACTCTTTCTCTTATAAGTGCAACTCAAGGTGAAGCAAGACAATTCCAGGTATCAGAAAATCAAGAAGGTATTAATCGGAGTTCAGCCACACTGATTATATGCCCCCTGGCAACACTATCGAATTGGATCAATGAAATAAGTGTGCACTTTGAAGATAATGCACTTCCTTTCAAGGTTCTTTATGGGAAGGATTGTCAAAATACTAATGTCAATGAGCTACAGGACACTGCTATTGTTTTAACGACCTATGAAATAGCTAGCCCAACGATGTCAAAAAATCAAAGCCAAAAAAAGATACCGGTGACTCAAATGCTCTTTTGGTATAGAGTTGTTTTAGATGAAGCTCAGTTAGTGCCCATTTCTATATCTAAAACTTAAAACTTAATTTTTATTATCAATTTTTATAAATATTCTTTTAGTTACATTAAAAATCCTTACTCGCAGAGGGCTCAAACAATATTTGACTTGGAATCCCAACACCGACTATGCTTGACTGGAACTCCACTTCAGAACAGGCCCACTGACCTTCAAAGTCTCATATTTTTTCTTAGAATCGAAAAGTGGCAAGAAGACTGGTTATGGAAGAATTTCCTTTTTCCAGGTTTGCAAAAAGGAAAGGCTAATTCTATTAAATCAATCAATCACTTAATGAAAGTCATAAGCCTACGTAGAACAAAGGATGCAATTTTGTCTCTTCCAAAAAAGATTCAAAGGGGGATATCGGTTCAATTAGCAGATACATGGAGGTCTAAACTTGATGTGCTTCAAGAAGGATTCACTGAGCGATATGGGCCCTCCAGAAGCACTGACTTCCCTTGGGACTCATCTGAGTTTCTAAGAGAGCTGATGATTTTAAGAAAATTCTGCAACCATCCAATCTACGAAAATCTGGATGAAACTCCAACTTTTGATTTCACCTGGCAGCATTCCGCAAAGATTTGTCATCTTATAGGCCACTTAAAAAACTTTTTGTCTGGTGAAAGGGATATAAATTTTCCAAAAGCTGTTATATTCTCCAACTTTGCAGACTTTTTGCAGATGTAAGTGATTCTATAATGAATTGTTTTACAAAATTGTGTTGGCTTATTAAAAACAATTTTCTAATATTTCAAAATAGAATAAAAATGGCTTTAGATGACCACAATATTAGGTATACCCAGCTTACGGGTGAACTCAGCCGGACAAAGTGAGACAAAAATATGCATGAATTCCATTTTAATAAAAATTGCCAAGTTTTGGTTGGAACGATTCAGGCTGCAGGAGTGGGTATAGATCTCAGGTGTGCTCAAAATGTATATATAATGGTGAGCTCAATGTCTTTTATTTCATATTAAGAACAAAAATATTAAATTTTTTATATGTTCAATGTTGAAATAGGAGCCAAATTGGAATCCAGCAGTTGAGCAACAGGCTGTTGATCGGCTGTATAGAATGGGGCAGCAAAATGAAGTAAATGTTTTGAATTATTTTGTACAAGGAAGTATAGAATTCAGCATGTATAAGATTCAAAGGAAAAAAATGGAGCTAACAATGTAAGCCAAATTTCATTTCTATAAATTTTAATGATAATAGTAATCATTAAAATTATGTTTTTGTTTTCAAGTCTAAGTGTCCCAAACAGTGGAAATGAGGAGTATGAGTGTGCAAACCTATTATTAAGGGAGTTTGTCAATCACTCACATTAGAGGAACAAAGAATTTCAAGGAGAGCAGGTAAATTTATGGGATTTTGAGGATTTAAAAGTCTGAGTTGTTGAGGATTTAGAGATGCAAGATATAAGGGAGAATAACAGTCATTCGGCAAACCCCGGGGGACATGAGAAGGATTAAGGTTAGGGGATAATGTTGAAACCAAACTGATTCTTTTGTACAAGGCCAAGTCCTTTAGCACACTGCCAGAGTAGGTTGAATTATCTCGAATATCAAAGTGTTGTTGGTCAAGATATTGTGCAACTTTAGAAAAATCTTCAGACCTCCATTGCATTAAGATACGTCTTAACGATCCATCATTATCAATTTCGGTGTCTGAACAACATTTGATGTTTGTGAAAAGGTTGTGATAAGTTTCACAATGTGGAAGTTGTTTAAGAAGTTTAGTTCGGTTAACTGAATTCTAAGAATCTTTGTTATTTGAAATAAAGGTCATAAATAAAAACGGTTGAAAAAAAAGGGATTTTCATACTTTTTTTTTTATTCTATATTTATGCTTTCTCACTTTGATTATTTCTTGAGAGCTATGAGAATCCTTCCCAAGTCTTAATCTATCAGCATGACCTAAAAACCAACGGTGAAGAACTCCTGTTTGATTTGAGAAGCTAATTTGAGTTGAGTCAATTGGATATGCAATCAAATTATTGGTTTTTAAGGCATTGTCCCAGTGTTTAATGAGAATATTTGCCAAGACCTGGTTCCATTTGTCAAACCAATCTAGGTTCCAAGCGAAAGTTGATCCTGGGAAACCACACATGCGAAGGTGCTCAATAAAAGATTCACGGAAAATTGGTGGAAACTTTTCTGAAACCGCTGAATTTGATTCTGGATGAGGTAGTTCAAAGGCAATGTTGCAAGAATTCATGTCGAATGATGAAAATCTGTCTAATTGCTCTTCAGTAGGGTTTTGTTTCCATCCATTTGATTCTGGTGACATATCCAAAAGTGAACGACAAAAATTGTGTATAGATCTACAAAAGTGAGAATTGAATGGAGGCAAAGTCTCATTAAAAATTCTATTAAGTGTTCTTGTGTTTGTGGGCAGGTTTCCATGAGGAAAGTAAGAGCTACTAGGGTTCATAAATAATAAGATTAAGAAAGTGTTCAATTAAATTAAACAAAGAGGAAGGATAAATTGTTGAGCTCCAAAACTTTATGATCAAAGTTGATTTAAGGAGAAATATCACAAAAATTAAGAATAAGAAATATTTCGACTTTATGGAATTATAATATGCATAAATTATATTTTTATATGCAACTTGAACTCAAAAGGAATGGTATAAAATAAAGAGAATGATTATGTGATAAAAGCAGACTCATTTAAGAAACGGATTTTTTTTTCTTTTCAAAAAATTCTTCCACAAAAATAATTTGTTAAATGTGAGGCTATGTTCATTTTTTGATTACCAAAAAATTATTTTTGGTCCAATATGATAGTAATACATATTCTTTTGAGTAATTTTTTTCAACCTGAATAAATAGACTAGAGTGTCACTTCATCGCATTTATGTATGAAAAGTTATACAAGGTTTCAGCTTTTATGTAATTCTTTAAGGTTTACACTTTTGTAGCATCTATTATTTGAGTATTTTTGATTTTTTCTTTATAGAAAATTCTACCTAGTACAGACCAATTTTCAAGTTGAAAGAAATATGTTTGTGATTGTTTTTTACAAAATATTAAACTTATTTTTGGGTTTAACTTTGATTTTTGGGGTAATTTTTTAAATAATTATGTTAAAAATATGGATTACTTTTCTTATAGTCCATAACTAAGAATTTTTATCAAAATCAAATAATTATAGGGTAGTTAGATATAACTCAGAAGGCATTTGATAGAAAAATAATTAAGATGCTTGTGCGTACAACAGAATTTTTTCTATGATAGAAAATATTCTGATAAACATGCATGCATTGTTGTACAAATGCAGAGAGTATACAGAATACAAATAAAGTAGACTGCATAACTTTAAATTAATATATAATTTATCCGATTAAAAATTAAACATTTAAACTTAAATAATTTCAACACATATTCCATCATATTCTTTTGATAAAAAAATGTAGCTTATATTAGCTAGTGCCTTTCAAAAAAAGGAATACCTTCAATCGGTAACTTCGAATAGCTAACTTATTCCTACAATTATCACAATTACAATGCCTCCATTTTTTCATGTATGTCAATGTCAAGATCTTGGATGTGTCAATAGAAAGTATCAAACTTCTTCTGGGTCCTTTGAAGTTGGTATGGCTTTCAAAAGCTCTAATTCTTATGCAAAACATCAAGAGGAAAGAAATAGGAAGGCCCAGATGGTTATTTCTTCCAACAATCCACTTAACATTGGAAGTTCCCGCTCCACAGAAACAGTAAGCTGTATATCTATAGTTCAATGTGAGAATTAAAGTCTTTATGATGTTTCAATGATTTATTACATAGGGGCAGTTGCTATTGGGGGCAGAAGTATCTTCAACAGTCTCTAGAAACTCAAATCTCGGGGAACGGTATAGCCAAATAATTATGTGGCAGGCAGCAAAGCTTTCTCTGATTCATCATTTGAGCAAAGAAGGTTGTACTCAATTTTTGGATGAAGAAATTAAGAAGCTCAAACTTCTAGGTGATAGTGGAATACTGGATTCTGATAGCATTGTCCGCCTGGTCCCACGCTCGATAGATACAGTTTTTAGTCGATTAAAGCTCAATCAATCATTTTTCACTAAAACATGCTGTCCTAAATGCTTTGCTCTTTATGAGTATAACTCTGAATCTCAACCATCTATACTATGTTGCAATCAACCGTTTCTTTCATCATCAAAGCGCTATTTAAAAATGTTTGGAGCAGGACAAATTGCAGTTAAATGTGATGAAAGGCTGTATTTGATGGAGGAACATCAAGAACATGTAAAATACTTATCTCTTAAAACATTTCATCACCATTCTTTTATCGACTGGCTTAAGGAAAAGATCAAACTGTTCAAATTTGAGCTTCTGATTGAGAAGAAAACCCCTGTGGCAGAACGTGTAGAGTGTGATTTGATGAAGGATGTTTGTGATGGTTCAATTTGGAAAAACTTTCCCATAACCACTCCAGCTCTGGATAGCAATGATGATGAATATACGATAACTTCAGGCAACTTAATGTTTACTTTATATGTCGACTGGTTTAGGCCTGGTGGCAATAGGATTGGAGGTCATCAGAAGTCTGTAGGCAATATTATGATGGTGTGTATGAACCTACCTCAAGAAGATAGATACAAAATGGAAAATCTTTTTTTGTATTCTATTATACCCGGACCAACAGAACCCACAAGTGAACAGCTTAATCACCTTCTAAAACCACTGGTTAATGATCTACAAACTCTATGGGATGGTATATTGATTGAAAAGACACATCTTTATCCACGAGGCCGGAAATTAAGAGTTGCATTGTTCTCTTTGATAGGTGACATTCCTGCAATACGAAAATTGGCTGGCTTTTCGAGTCACTCTGCAAAAATGTTCTGCTCTTTCTGTAATATCTCTAAAGATGAAATTAGTGAAAAGAATGTGGGAAATTTTTCATTACGGAATCATGAGGATCATATGTGCTGGGCAACAAAGTGGAAAAATTCTAAGTCACATTGGGAGCGTGTATCAATTGTTCAAAATCATGGGGTACGATGGAGTGAGCTGAATAACCTTGAATATTGGCGTCCAACTGAATATTGCTCAATTGATGTTATGCATTCACATATGCTTGGCAACCTAAAAGATCACAGTCTAAGCTATTTTCAAATCCAAAATGCAGCAAAAGATCTAGAAAGAAAGCTGGAAAAGGATAAAAATTGGCATGTAAGAGAAGAAGATGATGATTTCTTTTCTGATACTTCACTGCACAAACATTCGAAAAAACGTAGAAGTAGCTTAAGCACCACGAATAATGATGATGATGATACAGGACACACGAGACAGCACAAGCGGCAAAGACGTACGAGTTCAAGACAGTCATCAAGTCATCATGGACTAGATAATGAAGGATTGGGAACAAATCGATCAAGAAGCCAGAGTAGGTCATCCAGCTCCAAATTTATTCCTCCATATAGCGATGTGGCCTCAGTACAGTCTCAAAGCAGTGACAGTAGGAATTCATTGTATAACTTAAGGCAAAGAAGCATTAGCATATCACAGAGTGAAGGATCTCACTCATCAAATGAGACAGCTAGAGATGAAGAAAATAAAAGGAAAGGTAAGGAGAAAGAAAATGAAGGTAGTAGTAATCCACGAATCACAGCAGCAGAGCTACAGGTTGTATGGAAGATGATTGATCAAGTAAGAAGACCTTCCTGGCTAACACGAGTTCCAAAATCAGTAGGATCTAAAAAGGCAGGATCCCTCAAGGCAGCAGAATGGCACATGCTGTATACTCTCTACTTCCCTTTGTCACTTATACCCCTTTGGTTTGAAAAATTTAAAGAATCTGAATCTTCAGCTTCCTCAGCTGATAAACCAAGAGAATATTATCTTCTCAAGTCACTTGTAACATTATGCTCGATCACCAATTTTTTGACATTAAAAAATATACAGACTAATGAGCTTAAAGATCTAGATCAATTTCTGTTAGAGTATCGTGAGTGCCTTGAAGAGGGTTGGAAGAATATTAATGCAAAGCCAAATCTGCATATCACTCAACATTATCCTGAAATGATAAAGCGTCTTGGTCCACCATCAGGTACAGCTACTTGGTCTGGAGAGCGGGTGAATCATATATTATCTGAAATTCCAAACAATCACCATCCACGTATGTAATGTTTGTAAGAAATGATTTAAAAACTCAGCTGTGCTAATTTATTAATATTTACCACAGGAGAGATACCGCTAACAATGCTCAAACATTGGTATCGGAAGTCTAGGGTATTAGATCTTGGTGAAGCTGAAGATAATGATCAATGTGAGACTAAAAAAATCCATATTGATCTCGATAAACAAAACAAATGGATCCATCTAAGTATGGCATTATTTACTAAATGGGTAAGGGCACGAATGGGAAAAGAAACTTCAAGACGGGCTTTGACACCATCGGAGAAAAGTGGGGATCGGGTAGTTGAAAATGTAGCAAGCATATTGATACATGGAAAGAGGTTTACTAGTTACCATCGACACATTGCTAATTCAACAATTGAATTCTACTATGGAAAAGATAGCCAGTTTGGGCAAATTGATGATCTTTTCAGATCAAAGGAAGAGATTGATCAAATATATTTAATAGTAAGTCCTTTCAAAGAGCTCCGTCCAGAAGAAACATCAAAGGATCCCTATGAGCTTTTCCCACAAGTGCATTGTCGGTTAGTAAGAGTAGCCAAAGCAACTCAAATTGTGATTAAGAAAGATGCAATAATTGGACATGCAGCTACTGTCGAGCACAAAAAAGGAATGTTTGGAATCAAAGACGAGGTTGTCACTGCCATTGGACTGCAGACAGTAGTGAGTGAAAAAATTAATCAAATTTATTTTCTGTTGACTAACATCTTTGTGTTAATTTGGGATTCGGGAAATTTGTAGGATTGGTGATATTTGTAAATGGTGAAAGAAATAATTCAATGCTCGATTAAAAAATGCAATGCATCCAACTTACCTTATCATAAACCAGTGAACAATTACTTTGGTTGCTTTTATTGCGAGAGAACCCATGCTTTCAATGAGTCATTTTTATCTTAAATGTAAGAATGAAAGAAATAAAATCATGATAATGAGAAATATGATAAAATTTTTACTTAATGAATGATCTTCTTGCTCATTCATCTACTATAAATAGTTTGACCTTCCAACTTTAGCTGATAGCTATATATTATTCACTTTATTTTTCGACAAGAGAACATACACGTTTACAAGACTATATACATAGTATCTTTTTTTACTTTAGCTTTGATAGGTATAAATTTTAACAACTGATTATTTTTATTTTATTTTATTTTATTACAGTTCATTATGGATGATAATTTTGAAGGGATGTCTGTTGACCCAACCGATTCTGATTGTTTTCCGCCTCAACATACTAATACTGGAAATACTCCTCCACCACCCTCTGCTGATCCACCTCCAGATGCATCTCAATCTGTACCACCTAATCCTAACCCACCACCTAATCCCAATCCAGGCCAAGAGTCTCATTCAGAACCGAGAAATTTTAATCCCAATCATCCTTCTGCTTCTGAAAGTGCTGATCAGCAAGCTGATCAGCTAGGAAGAGATTGGGCTAGTGAAGTATTGAGGGAATTTTTCGGAGACCAATCATCATCTGCTCAGCCTAACCAAGGAGCAAGCACAAGTGGAGCAGGTAAGTAAAATTTGTAGTGTATTCTTTTATTGAAAAATAACCAATTTAATTAACTTATTTGAATTGTTAGTGAATCCCTCAATCATTATGGGTATCAGTGATTACCACAGACTCAATTCAGCAGAGTCTCATGAGCGAGAACGGGGGTTAAGGGCTGTAAGAGGCTTAGTTAGAAGGAATGATGTTCCCAGGAGCTCGGACAGTCTAAATAGAAATATTTACCACTTTCTGAAGTATTGTCTTGGGGGACCAACACAAATATCAAAATATCCTGCGAGCCCAACACCTTTGGAGATTGAAAATTGGAAAGATTGGAGCCAATTCAAACTAAAAACCATTCAAACTGTCCTAACCCAAGTCCAATCTTCTAACCGTGCCAATTCTGCAGCTGATCGACAATTTCTGATAACCAATTCTATAGCCTTCTTGCGATCCAAAATTCGACTACCCGAATTTTTTCCAGCACCTGAGCCTCGAGGACTAAAAGGAGGAGCACCGATCCCACTTTCTGTCAAAAGAAACTTAGAGCGTGAATTGCAAGAAAAAGGTTTTCGGAAATTCACGTTTGATTGGACTTGCCGTGATTTTTCAGAATCAACTTGGAATCAAGTCATGGGAAGCATAGTATGCGACCACTGTACCAGATGGCTCACCACCTTGAATACAATCGATCAGTCAAAGCTTCAGTTCACTCAATGTGTTATTGAGAAATGGGTAGTTAATAAGGGGAAGGAGATGATAAGGTTGTTTGGGCAAGAAGAGGAAAGGGTAGCAAGAGAAAAGATTGAAAAGAGGGCAAGGGCACAAGTAAAACGTTATCGGACCAAGGTAAGTTTTTAATTTTACTTTGCTTTTTGTTATTATGAAGCTGATTTAGTTGGAATTCAGATTGCTAGTGCACGCTACAAGTTAGCAAGAGATCTCTGCAGTGATGTGCCAGGTTTTGTTGTGCTTTTTCATGATACTAGGTGCATCTCTGATATCGAGGAAGGCCCAGCACCAGCCCCAACTGCACCTATCCGAGCTATTCCTGGATGGCGAAATCCTGAACTCAATGATTTGTTTAAAAAAATGGATAAGATGACAAAGGACTTAGCCCATACACCAGCTCAAAAAAAATCAACATTAAAAACATATTCACGGTCATCAGAAAGGACAGTTGCACAAAATGGTATATTCAATGTTCCCAAATACCTCCCCAAGAATTGCTATTCAGCAACATTTTTGCAAGGATTATCTGTGAATGAACGTGAGTCACTTGGGGTTGGAGCTGATATTGATCTGGTAAAGATTCGGGAATCAATTAATAGAGCATCAACATCATCATAACTTAGGTATAACGGTGATCTTCTGTGTAATATAGCTATCTTATATTGAATTTTATGTATTCTGTTTTTTTTCAAAGCAGCTTGGTAAATGTTATAAAGTGATATTGAGAGAGAGTAACATTTTATTTAAGAAAAACAAATAATGTATGAGATATAAAAATGTATTTTCAACAAATTGATGGTCCATACCTCTTTATGTCACATTTATGTATCCATATTAATTTCAATCGAATTTAATGTTGACCAATACATAGTGAATACACGCTATGCCACTTATACTTGCCAGGCATTGCTACCATTAAATATGCCAGTATCAAAAATTAATTTCGATCGAAATTAATGAGCATGATAATCATGAATTTCTGGAGTCAACTGCTTATTTTTATGCATGGTGCCTTGCCAACATTAATTTCGATCGAAATTACTTTTGATACTGGCATATTGCATGGTGTCTATTCCTGGAAAGTGTAAGTGGCATAGTGTGTATTCATTACGTATTGGTCAACATTAATTTCAATAGAATTTAATATTGACATTTTCATATTGAACCCAAACCAGCAAACGACCCAAAAAATTCTTCATAAAACTGCTCATTAATTTCGATCGAAATTAGTGAGCACCATATACATATTGAATGGTAGTTATATCTGGTGTGTGTAAGTTGTAAAGCTTGTGTTCAATGTTTATTGGTCAACATTAATTTTGATTGAAATTAATATTAATGTGTAAATGATATTTACATGCTCAATATGCATTGTAATGTGTTTACTTAACAATAGAGTGCCCTACTTTTCATCTTACATAAAAATGCTTGGTAGCATGTCAAATTCAATTTTTATTAAAATTAATGTTGACATGTTACCATGCATAACAGTAAGCAACTGACTGAATAAATTGATGATAATCATGAACCTTAATTTCGATCGAAATTAATGTTGCCAAGTGCAGATTGAAAAAAAGCTATGCCACTTACACTAGCCAGGCATATTTACTATTTATTATGTATTGGTCAACATTAATTTTTATAGAAATTAATATGGATATGTAAATTTTATATTTACCCTCAACATGTATAGTAAATTTCAATACTTAAAAATACTTGCCGTCCTTTACATGTCATGCAAAAAAGCATTATATCATTTCAACATTAATTTTGATCAAAATTAATGTTGGAATGCCATTATGCATTGAAACAACTAACTGACTGAAAAAGTTCATGATCAAAATGCTCATTAATTTTGATCAAAATTAATGTTGACCAATAAACATTGAACACAAGCTTTACAACTTACACACACCAGATATAACTACCATTCAATATGTATATGGTGCTCACTAATTTCGATCGAAATTAATGAGCAGTTTTATGAAGAATTTTTTGGGTCGTTTGCTGGTTTGGGTTCAATATGAAAATGTCAATATTAAATTCTATTGAAATTAATGTTGACCAATACATAATGAATACACACTATGCCACTTACACTTTCCAGGCATATATACATGCAATATGCCAGTATCAAAAGTAATTTCGATCGAAATTAATGTTGGCAAGGCACCATGCATAAAAATAAGCAGTTGACTCCAGAAATTCATGATTATCATGCTCATTAATTTCGATCGAAATTAATTTTTGATACTGGCATATTTAATGGTAGCTATGCCTGGAAAGTGTAAGTGGCATAGCATGTATTCATTATGTATTAGTCAACATTAATTTCGATCGAAATTAATATGGACATGGACTATGCATAAAATTCCTATAAGTATAGGTAAGCTAAGCAGTTAGATAAACTGGTTTGATCAAGTACACCATATAAAAATTGATGTTTTAATGCCTTGGTTAATTTCGATCAAAATTAATATTAAGCCATGCATGTTGAATTTTATCTATGTCTGTGTAGTCCATGTGAAATGGCTTGTATTCAATATGCAGGGGTCTATATTAATTTCGATCGAAATTATGAGGTTCATTGCCTCATAAATTTGATGGTTTCTGTCAGTGTTTCATGCATGGTGCCATCTGATACTTGTTGATTCCTATCAAAATTAATTTCAACACCAATATATTGAATACAAACCATGGCACTTACAGTACTTGGTCATAGCTAAAATTCAATATGCTAGTCTCAAAATTAATTTCGATAGAAATTAATCAGGATCCATGAAGTTTATCAATAGTGTATGAGTTAAGTTTCAAGTCATATGTTTCATCATTTTCTTGCACCCATTTCTAGGTTATCTCAACAATTTTTTTCAAGTTTTATTATATTAATCAAAACTGTGGTAAGTTGTGAAAAATTAGCTAATCCAAATCTCAAATTGAATATTAATATTTTAATAATTTTGAATGTTGCTTAAGGTATTTCATTGGGTGATTCATAATAATATTTTATCAACTTAGTAGTCCTATAACTTTTGAAAAGTAACAATTTTGGTATAGTTAGGGACAACAATGCAATATCTTGTGCAGACTAAGATATATTGCAAAATAAAACTATTCAATTTTTTTTTTTCCCTTAGTTGTATCCAAGTTTATCAAAGGTTTGGTCACGGTGCCCACACCCTAGCCTGACACTCCTCCTGTCACTTAAAAAACAAATTCTTATCTTAAATTCTAATGTTACCAATTTTATATTTATAATTCATTTCTTGTTTGATGAGGCATATCAGTATATATGTGAATCTCGCATTGTCATCTGAAATTAAATTTAACAAATATTCATAAAGGATTATCCTTTTTTTTCATATAATATACTAATTAAGTGTATCTCCATTGTTTAGGAGTAAATTCTAATTTAAAAAATTTTGTATTTACCCGTGGCAATTTGAATATGGGATATAAATTTGTTATTATTTGTTTTTCACACTAAAAGTCCCCAAAGAATTACTAGTATTTTCTGTTAGCTACATCAAATTTCGCTTCAATATAAACAGATTGTGATTTAGCATGTTACTCAGTTTACCCCACTATGAATAATACATGTTAAAAAAAGCTCAAATAATATAAAATCCCCCTCTTTATGTTTTCTGTTTCTTTCATCCTCACTTTAATTTTAATCTTATTCAATTTTTTATCCTATTAAAATATCAACTTCAATTTTCTAGAATAGAGTTTCTTATAATTATTCATCATATTACATCATAATTTTTTGATATCGAATACTTTTTTTTAATATTCATTAATCAATATGTCTAGTATACAAAATCCTACACCTCCACTTTGTATGTATATCATGTTCCTCTCTCTTAATTTATATATTTCACTTATGTTCTATATCTTTTTTTTTTCAAAAATTTGATTTTCCAGCACCCAAATGTGTTTCATCCCACTCTCTGATTGATACTCGCTTTGAAGCTTTTGAGCTTGCACCATGTCTGCCACATGGCATGGCACCTAACCCTCCTGTACTTAGCAATGAGAGGCAGGAAATAACGAGAGTTCAGTATCGCAATTTACTTGAATTGGCTAGAGATAAAACAGAAGAGCTTGTCAAGATCCTTAACAATAATCCTTCTCCTTCATATTTATCTAACCCTTGTAATGAATTACTCCAATATGTGAAAAGCCTTGAAAAATGTATGTTCATCACCTTTTTTGTCTCCTTTTAAATTAGTAGATAAGATTATTAATATTTTTTTTTCTTCATATATATTTGTAGCTTATGAGGAGGGTATGATTCCTCCTGATGAAGTCATTGTCATTAGGGATGATGATGAGACAGATGAACCATCAGCTTCAACTCATGCTTCAACTTCTAAGGAAAATCTTGAAACACCTGTTATCCGCTCCAAGAAAAAGAGATTATCCCAAGGCTCCTCTTTTGTTCGACGTATTAAACCAGCTTCTGCTAATAAATTTTCTGATGTATCAAATAATAAATCTCAAAAAAAAAGCAAAGGTTTTGATAATGAGTATATTCTTGTTTCCTTTTTTTTTTATTGTTATTCTTTTATCTTTAAAATTCAATCATATATCTCTTTTATTGCTTACATATTGTACTTTTTATCTTTCTTTTGATATTTTGTACCAGAAACTCACCTGCTGTAGATTGTTCCATCCATAAACGCCCTCTCCCTGATGAAGATGATGAAAAGAGCAATGAAAATAGCGATGATCAACTATCAGAATATGAAGCTATGCTTGTTCATCAAAAAAAGCAAAGTTTAAAATCTTCTTCAAGACATGTTGATATGTTTGATAAAGATGATGATTCAAACAGCTCATCACCGAATTCCTTCATTTCTAAGAAGCAATACCCATCACCTCCTAAATTACCTACTTTGACCTCTTTGAAAGCTTCTCTACCAATGAAATCAACTCCAATCAAGATATCGAAAAAACCTCTAACTTATTCACCCTCAGTTCTAAAAGAATCTGATTTGCAGGAGGAATTCTGTAAAATTCATAATTTTTATAAAGGTAGAATCAGCACGGCAAAGGTCCTAAGGTCGTGGTTGGAAATTGTTACTCTCCTCGAATTACGCTCTTCTACTTATTCCCAAGAACCCATGTCAAATATTCCAATGTTTACTTTTCATTGGGAAAAATCTTGTGGAGAAGATTGGCTTTCAAAACTTACTGAGTTATGTAAGTTACCATAATTTTTAGTCTTGACTTTTGTTCTTTTACTTATTTTTTTTTTCCTTTTGTAGCAAATATTTTTTTAGAGATTGATAGCTCACAGCTATGGGTACTCGATAATATTGATTTCAAAAAAATGGAAGATTTATGTGATCCTGATGGTTTAAATACTGAAATTCTTTCCTCAACAAAGAAAACGGATCACCCTGAATCCAATCTTATCCAAATGCTCATGAGATTAATGATCCCAAGTGACCACTGCCGTTCTTCATGGGTATCTCTTATATCATCTTCACTTTATCTGACCGCACATGAATTCAGCCAGCTTCCATCACATCAAAACATTAACTCAGATTGTCCAATTGAACGTGGTCTTCAGCTTCTAGCTCACCTTTCAAATCTGAAGAGTCCGATTTCTGATGGCTTAGAAGTTGGTCCCACTGCACTTCAAACCCGTGATATATCAATGTCAACTCTTCTTCAAATCAGCAATATTATCATTGATATAATTATGTCAATTATCATTCTTAAATCAAAATATTGTGCTGCAACAATATCAAGTGGCAAGACTAGTGAAGCTCAACAATCAAGTGAGAAAAACGAAAATACTGAACTGACTATAAGGAGAGAGAAACAAAAGGCTGCACTAAACAAAATAAATTCTGAATACTCCCACCACCGATATCAATCTTTCACATTCTATATAATTGATGGTGTCCGTGGTTTATTTCTGAGCTCTCAAGATCATAGATTGGCTTCAGCAGCTGATTGCTTGGAGGTAATATCAGAAGTTAAGTTTCTTAATTTACATGAAAAAAAAAATCATTTGATGGAAGAAATAATTTGGAAAAATTTAAATAACTATATTTTAACATTAATAAAACCTTTTATAGGCAAGTGTGATCCATTTCCTTTAAAATTTGATACCCCAAGTCCTCCGGGAATTGCTAGGGCTATTTCTGCAGATTTTCTTAATCACTGGAGCTCCATTCAGCCAGTATCACCTTTTTTTGCTAAACATAGCCTTTCAATAAATTAATATTCCAACATGTAAATAGATAAAGTTCTTTCTATATGATATATCTTGTATAATTCAAGTTATTTTCCTTCAAATACGTCAAAAATGTGACCATCTTTGAAATTTATTAAGTAACCTTTGACATGATTTTCTAAATTAATTATTAAAAAAAATTATTGTAAGTCCAGCAATAACAAAGATTTTAAAATCTACTTATATGATTTCAAATACTTGTATTAAATTCTTAAATATTTTATTGTTTATATAAAAATATGATAACTGCTCTAGTTTTGTTACTTTACCTTTAATATTATATAATCTATTATTTATTACAAATATTTTCGTTGATTGTAACATTTTTAATCAGAAGTAGAACAATTTAAATAATTAAATGAGTACATTCTTAAAAAAATACAATTTAATCTATCATTGATTCAAAATTCTTTCTTCAACTCTTTATTATTACCTTTTTTATTAATAAGCCTGTTTGACCTAAAATACTATACAGTTAATTTGGTAGCATTAAAAGCACATTTTTATGGCTAATATATTTCAAATTCTTTATTATAGTTTTTTTTATTTTAGAACCTTTGCTACCAATTTAATAAAAATGACATTTAAAGATTTCACAACTTATATATTTCCTCAAAAGTAAATCAAATTTTCTTATAATATTATGAAAAAAAATTATTTTATTTCACAAATAAAAGAAATAGATAATACTATAATTATCAAAACTGAAAATGTTACAGCTACTCCCAGTATTTATCATGTTTAAATTTGCATTAAGTTGTGTATATATAATATAAATTTTTAATATTTATATATCTAGATTTTTTAGATTTGTCTTAACATTAGATAAATAATACTTTGCTGATTCTATTTCTTCCTCTATTAAGTCATCTCTTTTCAAAAAAACTCTCAAAGCACTAATCAAATATTCTAACCTAAATTTTTCTGTTTTAATTTCTAAGTATTCTGAAATATCAATATCAAAAACATTAAGCTTTTCTATAGCATGAAAAAGTCTAGTGCTGATTTGAATAGAAGAACCTATCCTAGTGAAGCCAGGAATTTCATGACATCTTGAGGTAAAATGCCTTAGTTGATTGGCAGGCCATAATGTCACTGTTATTCCATTAGTTGCTTCAAAGTTGATTTTACTTCGAATTTCGGGAAACATAAGTTCTCCACCTATTTGTCGTGGTTGGGTCTTATCATACTTCATATGAATGGTGTTTTTTTCTGTATCTTTAGGAAAAAATATTCCTAAAGTATACTCACTTGCATCCTTATCGAGATGAACCTCATTAGAGAACCCATTACCATTCCCTCCAGATGTCCAAGTTAAATTACTAGCAAACGGTACACCGTCTTCTTCACTAGAAACTTTTGAAAATCCAGGAATACCAAGTTTTGCGCAAAGATTAGTTGCCTCATTGTACTTTACATATGATATTTTTTTAAAAAAATATTCAAAGTACATTGCAATCCTCTTCATTCGTTTTTTATATTCATCCGTTTTTACAATATCATCAGTGTATTCATCTGCAAGGAAAAGCATTCAAAAATTCAGTATTTAAATTAAAAAAAGTGATACTTACGAATATGTAAAGATTTCTTTCTATCTAAAATAAAGCCACCACCAAACATTTTTCCAAAACCACCAGCTCTTTGATGATAACCATTATTTTTAATTTCATGTTCGCAGTAAGAAAGATCCTTAATGCATCGCACCGTAGCTTCTAACATATCTAGTTCTTTGAGCTCATGAATTTCAAAAGTCTGCACAAGAACATTAGGTATTAAGACACCTTTTGGTTTATAAATACTACATCCAGGAAAAAAATTGTAATAATTATTGCAATCTGTCATATTATTTGCATAAGATCGTGCATAGAAATGTGGCTTCTTCCCGTTTGTATCCATTCCAAGAGCGTTTACAAGTTTCATTCCAGTAGCAATGTCTTTCGCCCACCTATTGTTAGAGTTCTTCCCTGGCGGTTTTTTTTTTTTCAAATCGTTACTCATTGATGGTTCAATCCTAAGAGAATTCAATTTTGATTTAAAATAGAAAAAAATCAAAAATTAGAAAATAGTAACATAATTTCAATTATCAGTCAATGATACCTTTAACTTTATCATATCTTCAATATTAGAAATACAAAAGTTAGCATATCTACATATTAGTAAATTTATATACTTTTTCTTTATTTCAAATATTAAGAAAGCGTTTCAAAGGTATACTTTATTAAATTATACATATAAAGAGTATAGCTTTATCCTGTATGCATTCAGCAAGTACGAGATTTGGCTCTACACTTAATATTAATAATATAATGAAAGTATAACTCCAATACACTAGTAATATTAAAAAATTTACGGAATTATGATATCCACATATATAAAATGAAAAATCTTGCTCTGATCAATATATTGACTTAGAAAGTTATACTTCAATAAATTATTAATTTTTAAATTGTAGCATTGTCCTGTATGCTTTCAGCAAGTACGAGACTTTGAAACAACTTAAAAATCAATAAATTAAAGGTAAAGTACAAACAATCTAATTATTATTATGAAAAGCAAAACATTATCCTGTATGCTTTCAGCAAGTACGAGATGATGTTTTACTTTTCATATTAATAATATAATGGTTGAGAAAGTATTAAAGAAATATAGAAAAATGATAAGCAAAACATGAACTTACATGTCTATAAAATCTTCTTCCATTTGTAGCTGATTGATCAAAATTAATTATAAAGTTTATTTTATAATCACTGTTTTAAAAAATAAATGGTTAGATAAATAAATTGAACATTTTTGATAAGGAATAAAGAAAAGTAAATTGACAAACAAATAAAAAAACTTTAAGTTAACTGAAAAAGAATTTTTTTATAATGAATCGAAAGGGTACAGTAAAAGATACCATAAAAATAAATTCAGAATTAGAATCATTAGATTAACTTGTCAAAAGTGTAAAAAAGTGTAACAAACCAAAATGATATGAAATGCAATAGCAAGAAAAATTTGCTTACCGGTAATCAGATAAGGTCAAGAAAATAGTACCAATAATTCAAAATGATAAAGCAAAAATATGATTGATAATTTTTGAAAAAGGTAAGTGAGAAAGAGAAAGGAAAAATAAATTGGGTGGCAAACAGATGTATATATCATGAATTTTCACTGATCACATTTTCAAAAAAATGCAGCTCTCCAAGTCATATGATAAACTTCATCTAAATTCCAAGAATGATGTTGCCAAGGCACTTTACACAGCATGATCATTTTTTCCTATGCATATACTAATTCCAGCTAGAATTTACTTGGCTGCATGTTGTACAGATGCACATTTGTGGAACACTGAATTTCACATCTAAAAAAAATTGACGCCACATAATTCTAGCTACCATGTTTCACGTAGCTAAAAAACATACACTCATCACATTTAAATTTACATTGCGCCAAAATTAATTCATTTTTGAATTTTTTTAAAGGAAACTATAATGTGCACCACCTATTTCTAAAATATGAACCTCCGCACCATATTAAATTGGGAGACTTTTAATTATGCAATTTTTTTGCCGTGACCTTTTTCCTGATCTTACTTGGTTCAAAATATTGAAACATGGCCAATGTTGATGAAAGAAACATTTGATTTTGTTTCTATGTGTAACAATGGAAGGCTGTTTCTTACTGGCGAAAGAGTGTTGTATATTTTATTTGAACAAATTTTTATTTTTTTATGTATTTTATTTAAAAAATTTACTTTTTATTGCAGCCAGATTTATACTGGCTGCTTTTTAGAAACCTTAATTTATGACCCAAGCCTTTGAAATTGGCTTGGGTCCCTTACATTGCAATTTAGTACTTCCAGCCAGGTTTCCCCTGGCTGGAAGTGTCTCTTTCAAGCAATCGAAGTCGCTAAAAGCGACTTCGATTGCTTGCTGTAATGTTTGCCACCCTCCCAGCTAATTTACTAGGCTGGGAGGTGGCCAAAGCAGTGTGCAACGCGCGTTGCTGCTGCAAGTAACGCGCGTTGCACAATCGCTACCATATTTCATGCAGCTGATATCAAGTCAGCTGCATGAGATATGCGCAGCATGTGCAATGCGCGCTGCATGCAGCAGAAACGCGCGTTGCATGCAGCAGCAATGCAGGCTGCATGTGCTGCATGCAGCCTGCATTGCTGCTGCATGCAACGCGCATTTCTGCTGCATGCAATGCGCATTACTTGCAGCAGCAATGCGTGTTGCATGTGCTGCATGCAGTGCATTGCACAGCCAGTTTTTTTCTGGCTGTGCAATGCACACAGAGAAACCAAAGTCCCTGCAAGGGACTTTGGTCTCTAAAATGGAAGCGACTTTCCCTACCAGGTGCAATCTGGTGGGAAAGTGAGAGAAACGTTAGACCGAAGTTGT
This sequence comes from Hemileia vastatrix, assembly GCA_030280995.1. NCBI lineage: Eukaryota > Fungi > Basidiomycota > Pucciniomycetes > Pucciniales > Zaghouaniaceae > Hemileia > Hemileia vastatrix. The sequence goes on along the minus strand of JASXTE010000019.1, from coordinate 7,811,814 downwards.
TTGAAAGCAACTTCGGTCTTAAAAACATTAAAAATCATAAAAAAAAAAATGAGAAATGTAGAAAAAAAAAAAAATTAAAAATTAAAATGTGAGTAAAAGAAAAAAAATAAGTTCTAGTGATACCAAAAATCCAAGCCAATTTCATTTGGCTTGGTTATTTAATAATTAATTTTTAATACATTAAATTTAAAATTCAAACACCATAAAATATATGAATTTTTTTTATATGAATATTATAAATTTAATCTACCTCTTTCTCATAATTATATTTATAATTTTGTTTTTTTAATTTTTGACATTTAAGTTTATTTTTTGGAAATACAAAATTAAATTTTCAGCTAAATTTTTTAGTAAGGTAAAATAAATTATAAATTTGACATTTTGTAATTGAATAATGAAAAAAATTTTAAATTTATTTAAAAAATATTTTTGTTAGAAGAATACAAATATTTTAAGGGTAGAAATATGGTGCAAATTGTAAGTAAAAAAAATTATATTTTTTTTTGTGAGGGGTTATTTCTATTTTTAAAAATATTTTTCAAAAACATTCATTAAATACTGAATTAAATTACTTTGAAACTCAAATTTTTTGTAAAATAATTAAAAATGAAATAATAATATTGTTGTATTTGATATAAAATTTGAATTGGTAATATTAATGTCTCTTTAAGTAAATTTGAAAATCATTTAAAAAGACCATGTTGATAAGTACTTCATTTTTGATATACAATGGTTATATATATATCTTATATATATTTCTTGAGTGTTATTTTTATATACATTCAATAAAATTTGTAATATAAAATGCCATTTAATAATTAATTAATGTTCAACTTAGTTATAACAACTTCATATTTAATACCAGCCACTAGTATTTACTTTTTAATTTAAAACTCCAATATAATATGAGAGTATCCTTATTTTGTCTGTATGTAATGAACAACAATAACAGACCATAAATGAGTGGGTAGTTAATTACAATAAATAGTTGAAGAATAACCTATAAGAAATGATAAGTTTATCAAAAAGAGTACATTAAAAAAATATACTTTTGAATTTTTTTTGATATAATTTGGGTAGTTAAATGAAAATTTAAATTATCAGACATCAAAATGGATAAAATCTAAAAGTAGTGTTTATATAATAAGCCTCATAAAAAAAAAGGATAAAAAATCTACTATGTAACTAAATTATTAAATATTAAGGTATTATTAAAATTATTGAAAAACTTATTTTACAGTTATAATGAAATCTAAATGTGAAAATAATGGTGGGATAATAGTAAGACTATGTGGAAACACTTTAATTTATACATACTTTCAACTATGTTCAGATAAAAAAATTGTTAAAATTGTATAATAACATCTAGTTAATAGTGATGCAATTTTATTTAGATCAAGAATAAATTTTTCTGAGGAAAAACTAATTAAATTGAGATATGGCCATCTCCTTTCAAGAGATAGAATAATAATAAAAATTTAAAAAATTATAATAAGTATTCTTAATCACCATTTTTGAAAAGTCTCTAGTAAAATTCATTATAATATATCATTCATTGATTACATTATATGGAGTTTCATCTTGAAGTAGTGATGTGCAGCTTTGAACTTATGTTATGAAAAACAAAAAAGTTAAAAAATATATAGTTATACTAATGAAAAAGCCAAAAATAAAAATACTATTATAAATTAAAAAAATAAAACTACATAAATTTTATTCTGCTCTAATGATGGAAGGGTACTATGTATGAATTTCCACATGTTAAATCCAAACCTGCTTTAAGGCTAGTTTACAGGTAGAGCTATTAAGTTTCCTTAAATTCTAAAAATAACTTATGCATTTTACTAATTATTTTTTTCTTGTTTCTTTCCAAAGTTGTTAGAGTTGCTTAATTAATACTGTTATCTTGATTGTAAGATATATAATTTTTTTTGAATACATGATTTATTGTTTCAAAAATTATATTATAAATTTAAATCATTTATTTCATTTTCTAAAGCTTCATTGTCAAAGACACAACTCCATTTTCTATTACTTAACAAATATATAAAATGTGATAGTAAAATTTAAGGAATTTTCTTTTTTAGAGGGTCAAACTATATTGTGAAGATTTTTATCTAGAAATTCTTGTACTCTAAAACCAAATAATTTTCTCCCTTAAGTAAGCCATTTCAAAAATATGAGAATATAAACAAGAATATTAACTTATCTTATTTTTATTTTCTTTACTGAAAGTTTTAGTTCAATCCCTTTTTTTATATGACATTAGTATAAAAACATGGTTAAATGCTACTATATAATTAATTTTTATTATATATATATATATATATATATATATATGAAATATTTAGAACGTCATCCTTTTTTTTTTACTTGAATAAATGGCTCAATTATAATACCCAACACTTATTAATGTTTCCCAAACTCAATAACAAATTTCTCATATGAAATATTAGCTTCTAATATAAGAAGTTTATCTATAGATGATATTCAACATGTGATTTTACTTTTTAGATTCAGCTAAAATTAAACAAAAGGAGAAATCATGCATATGTGTATAAATGGTAACCATATGTTACTTAGAGGATTGTGAAATTCACTCATCAGAATGGTTTAAGTATTAAAATAAATTGAGGTCATTATTTTCTAGTATTTGAAACTAATTAGGAAATTATTCTAAAAATATATTTTAATGTGTATCATGTTTAAAAAGTTGGAAATATGATTTTTGAAAATTGTGAGTTTCTTATGAGATACCAAGCTTTAGTTTACATTGTTTCAAGTAGAATAGAATTTTAGTATTAGAAATTGAAAGCAATGTACCATTATCAGATTTTAACTGTGTTCTACTTATAGAATGATTACATAACATTAAACATTATTTAAATCAAAAAGGTTTAAAAGATATTTAGAGTTTTACCAAATTTCACCATTTATTAATCTTTGATTTGAAAACAAACTATGATGTACACTCACTAGAAATAAGCAATCCCAATTTTAACATAATTTATCAATCCAAAAATAATGAGTCAATTAACATGAAAATATATATTATTTCAAAACCAATTCTCTAGATTTAAAATATGATGCTTTAATGAAAAATTATTACAAAACTTTAATGCAATGAAGTCTCTTAAAAAATTCAAAAATAGAATATCAAAACAAGTAATTTCTGCAAAAAAAACTACTAACTATTGTAGATAAAGCATAAAAATAAGTCATATTTTTTAAAAAAATGATCTAACAATATTTATTTTTGTTAAAAAAATCAAAACATTGTTAAGTTTGCTTGTTATAATAATGTTAAAATCCACTAAACATTATCTAAAGGTGGTAAAATATGTTAAAAATAAGTTGAATTTTATGAGATAAAAATCAACAATTTTGTATCATTTCCTGTTGTGCTATGACTTTATTCCACCCTTTTTATCTGATTCTTCCAGTATTACTTTGCTATGATCACTAGTTTTCAAGTTAAAATTTACAAATTTTCATTATACTTGATAATATGAAAAATAACTCAAACTTTTATAACTACAAAATAAGATTTTGTAACTCCTTCTTTCAATCAATATTTGAAGAAATTTTAGTTTATTTGAGTAATGATTTTAAGAATAACAAAAAAATTGAAATTCACAAGGAATTATTTCCAGAGACTATAATTATTTACTTGTGTAATGCATGAGCTACTTATCAATGATGTAAAACATCAGAAAAGTAAGTTATAGTTATAAATCTACAGATTATACTGTTTCTGGTATATATATCTTCAATAAATCTTTTAAACTTATCTTAGCCTACATACCACACAATAGAAAATCATTATATTAAAAAAGGAAAAAATTCTATGATAATATCATAAAGAATGATAAACATGGATTAATATTCCATAAAAATGGTTAATAATATTTTAAGAGAACCTAAATCAGTATTCTTTCATCAAAATATATCCTTTTTGTCTTTGTAATTTATTCCAAACAAATTTTTTGAAAGTTGAATCTATATATCTAATGCCAAAACCACTATTAAGTTCCCTCTTAGACTTTTTAAGAAATTATATATATATATATATGTATATATATATATTATTTATCAAAAATTGAAATAAAGAATAAAAACATAATTTTATTTACCTTTAATTATTTAAATATAGAGTATTTTCAGAATGCATTGTGGTTACTTGTGAAGGTTAGAAGATTTGAAGTTGGATTTATGAGTTTTTAGAAGGGCAAATATTGTAAAATTCTTTCATAAATATTTATTTCATAGTTTCAAATGTTGAAATCTACAAACTAATGGGATTTAAAATTATATTGAGATTTAAAATCTGTTTTCTACTCAAGTAAAATAAAATAAAATGATGATATCAAAATTGAAATTAAGTTTAAACTTTTGATATGCTCTATCTTCAATTTTATTGATAGTGCATCAAAAATTTAATAATATTTTTTTCCTTCATCACTTTTTACATAAAAGATAGTTTTATCATTTTATGAATTAAAGATTGCTTATATAAATTTAACATCTATGTCAACTGTTTATGACTATTAATCTATATAATAAATTTTTTAGAAGAAAAAATAACATCAGTATATACTGACTTTGAAATTATTCAATTTAAAATAGTTTACAGGTAGATAATGAAGGGTGATTTCATTTTTGAATATGAACTATAGAAGTCTTATTTTATCAATTTTAATTCTTTTTGAGCTCAAATGTATCCACCGCAACTTAAGTAAGAATAAAAATTATTTTTATTGAAATTTACATGAGAAAGTATGCCTATTATTCAAAATCAAACTTGCTCTAATGGTGTTTTTCAATCATTATTTCCATTCATAACAATAAAAAACATTTCAATTTGCTGATGTTTTAGTTTTTGATATCCCCAAGTTTATATCTCAGGTGTACTATTCACAAAATTATTAAAAATATAATTTTCGAAATACATGATAAACTTGAAAGTGAGGGGGCATTAAATTTTTAAAAATGAATTCTAAATTCAGGATGGATAGTATTTTTCTATTTTCACAAATGAACAATTTTTCGTTTCAATTAATCCAGAAAGAAAATTTTGTTGTAAGCATATTATATTATATTTATTATGATTTTAAATACTATATTTTCAAGATTTGTGTTTAATATTTCCTGTGAAAGTTAATGTTAATGTGAATTTAAAGTAAGCTTGAAGAAATTTAATCAATAGGCATATTGGATATTTAAAATAATATTTTGCTCCAATCTTGAATCATCCTGGGCTAAAAAATATCCCAAATAAGGTTTTTGTGGGTCAATTTGGATTTAAGTAGGATTAAGTGAGGTTTAATAAAGGACAGATAAAAGGCTAAATTCATTACTAGTGACTTTTTTCTCAAAATAGTTATAAAATATTTATCATTCTGGACTCAAGCTTCAATAAAGTTGAATTGAAACAGAGATAATTTCTAGGAGCACAACACCATATTTACAAAGGTGTAAAATACCTCAAATATTACTCATAATATAGGAAGGCAAGGAATCTACAAAATTCACATTTCAAACGAGGATTTATATTTTGAATTTGAAATTGAGAAATGGAATATTATTTTCCAATTTAAATATCTATTAGTCATTTTAACAAAAGTTTTCAGTAATCAGATTGAATTTTGATGGTATTTTGTTGTAGATTAATCATTTTGATGAGACATTTACTCAAAATTACTGGTTTCGTTTCTAATATTCCATGTGAAATTCATTATGAATCTTTTTGAAAGTGAATAGTTGACATATTGGATATGCAAAAGCTTATGTTAGATCAAAGTGAGATCAAAGGGAGCTTAACTGATGATCAAATTAGGATTTTACAAGATCAAACGGTGATCAATGTAGGTTCATCTTGAGCTCAATCTGTGACAAATCTCTGACTAAATGTAAGGCCAAACAATTTCCTACATGGTGATGATGTGTGCATAATTCAAGCATAGATTTGTGGCTCAACGGAGCTCAAGCAAGGGGTATTGCTAGCAATACCCCCCCATTTTTTCTGTGGTGTATATAATTATTATTCTATTATATAATTTATAATAGTTTAAATAGCTTATCCATGGCCTAATAATACTTATTAAGGTGTTAATGGAGTCATAATATACTTATCTTAAGTGATATGAAGTAATTATTGACATACATAAGCTTATATGTATACATAAATCTCATATTCAGTGAAATATGCAGTATATTATGTATATTTAGGTATATAAGTGGGTTTTAGCCCCTTAATAGCCTATAACCTTTGTTTTTCTGCTTATTTTAGGTCATATGGACGAAATCATTGGATTCACAACGCCTACAGAAGCATAGACACCTATATCAGGCGCATACACCCAGTTTGGACAACTAAAATTACTTCCTTGGATGGTTATTCACGGATTTATGGGTTGGAAAGATGTTTTTGGGTTAATGTGGATGCTTGGGGATGTTATTGGGGGCTTGGACATTTTATTTGTTTCCTTTATATACTTTTAGTTTCATTAAATCTCTTTTTGATCATTTATTTTACCTGTTTCTTTATGGTATCCGCTTTTATCTGGGTTTTCTATTTATGGTATGACTCTGTGTTATTATTAATAGTGATGGAGGGTCCTTACTGGAGGTCTGGGTGTTGAAACTGCTTGAAGTGGACGCCATGGGGAGGTGATGGGCCCTCACAGTGCTGTAATTGCCGGGGATAGCAGTGACATCATCTGGATTGAAGGTCTGTGCACTCCAGTGGATTTGGGTATAAGTAAGGAGGGATTTTGACGGTTTACTATCATCATTCAATTACTACACTTCAAACAAACACTACAATACAATTATTAGCAATCAGAAATATATTATAAAGCCCTTATAAATTGATATTATGTTTATAATAGCTATAACTATATTTTATTCTTCTATTTTCCACCACTAGCACGCATTTAAATCCAAGTATTGTGAGTTTAATTTGAGTATAACTATTCTATTAGTCTTCCCCTGAGGTTTAATCACTAAATCATTTATTAATAAGTAGTAGGACCATAAAATAACACTATTATATCATACTTATATACTAGACTGTACTGACAATTGGGGGTCTTTCCTTATATTTTACTTATTATTTAGTATAAGCCTTGGGACGTGATTTTTACCTTAGTACAACTCAAAATTAACCAAATATTTGGGTCTGCGGCATATTAGTGGGTCATCATAGCTCATTGATTGCGGAAAAGAACCCTTATAATAATTGTACTAATTTTTTATCATAAAAATTAGATATTTACAGTAGTAACTGTACCCAATATAAACCCAATTTCACTTGGTATTTGGACACCAATATAACACCCAATTAAATTGGTATTTGGCTAAAGCTTGGTAAGCTAATTATTCACCCTTATAGAGGTCTAGTTAAACTTATTATTATATTTTTAACAGATTTTTTCGAATTTTTCTTATATTTTATTTAAATAAATAAAGATATAAATTCAGGGTAAGCTCCATTGCTTTTTATTAGTAATATAATTACTAATATCTTTTGTCTACTAATTCCACAGAGTTTTTCCTTTTGTAGACGTAAAATATTCTGAACAATATGAGTGCTCCCCAGGATAGTGTAAGTGAACAGCCTGCTTATAATACCAGGTCTAAAGCTAATAAAAACTTTCCAGGACATCACCATGGAGGGACAACAGTACCCCCAGCCAGAAAGCATGAGTATAGAGGAAAAGGACGCCCTCTTAAAAAAGATAACTATCAAAAAGACGTCTCCTCCTCTTCAGGATCAACTGTCCCACCTGGCCAAACAGGTTCTGAAGCTAGAGGAATCAAAATCTCTCATGTTCAAAAAGTAGAGCAGTTGCAAAACAATTGCAAGGTAGGATTTCAGCAGATGAATCAGGCAATGGCAGAATTAAAGGGAGGCCAGCCCAGTCAATCAAATCAGCAACCCCCTACCCAAGGAGGGTCCACTCACTCCCAGGAGAAAATCCTGGTAGACAAATGGAAATGGGACTGGTTTCACCAACAGTGGACAAGCCACAGTTGCAACAGGGATCCACCCCCTCATCTGACTTCCTCAGCTCACCCTTACAAGGGAAAAAAGCGCCAAAAATCAGGACTGGCAACCATCCCTTGGTAAGTAACTTACCCTCTCAGATTAGACATAATACTGATAATTACAATATAGGTAATTCTATTGATGTTAAATCTGTACAAAAAATAGAGGAGGATTTAAGAAATTTAGGTTTAGAGTAGATACACCTGACTTGTCTTTTGTCCATAATAACAGTACTATATACAATGATAATACAGTTAATCCTCAGTTGCAACCACCTACTAGTGAGATGAGAAGTTCACAGGAGAGTGAGAGAATTGAAAAGGAGGACATGGAATATTTTAACAATAATCCAACTGTCCATAGAATTGTTTCAGCATTGTGGAATAGAATGACTGATTGTGAGGAACAGACAGTTAAGCTCACTAGTGATACAATTTCATCCTTAACATTGAACATTTCTCAATTAGCAACACGTAATAAAGAATTAGAGAAAGAACATTTGTCTCTAACTCTTAAATATGATTCATTGAGTAATAAATATAATGACCTTTCAAACAAATTTTGTGAGTTAGAAAAATTATATGAAACACACTTATTAAAAACTGAATCAAGAACAAAGTTATCTTTTGCACAGACAAATCAAAGTGTCTCTGAGCTGCTACAAAGATTAACTAAAGTTGAGATTGAAACTGCCAATCTACTAATGAACCAGGATAATCATAAGTATAATCAATATAATAATAATCCTTTCATTGGCAAAAGTGAATCTCATTCCTTCCCTGTACCACCACAATTAAAACCATCTGGTGGTAGTGTCAAATCTGAAAATGTAAGTCACAAATCCGTGCAGGAAGAAATACAAGACCATTTATCAAAAGTAAATGAGTTGTTGAATTTACCTAAGATTAGTGAGATAAAATCCAATCAGAAGAACTGGCCTAAAATAGATCAGTACCCAACTTATGATGGGGAAGCCAGCTCTGATTGGCAACATTTTATTCAAAGAATTGACAACTTGAAATTCTCATATAAGTTACCAGATGAAGAGATAACATCAAAATTAATTTCTTTATTTAAGGATGTTGCTTTATTATGGTTTGAAGCTGTCTTAAGTGAGGGTAGAGACTACTCTTGGGCTGAATGGAAACAACTTATTGAAAAACAATTTGGAGGTTCTAAATTCAGGCTTACTCAGCAGAGACTGTATGAGAAGACTAGGTATAATCCGTTGAATGGTGACAAACCTATGGTATTTTTAATGAATTTAAACAAAATATTAAAAGCCATTGAGCCTCATATGGATTTTAACTTATGGAAAGATAAGATAATATACAAATTACCTATATCTGTCAGAGACATTGTTGTAGCTAGAACATTAAATGTTACTGAATATTCTGACTTTATTAATATTTGCAATGAAATATTATTAAACCATAAGTATGAATCAATGTATTCCACTTATAAGCAAAATGTTGAACCTGTAAAAACTCAGAATTCAAAAACACTTCAGGAGAAGCAGAAAAAACCTACTGCACCTGTAGTACCTAAAAAGTATGAAACAAATACTTGTTATAAGTGTAACAAACCTTGGGTTAAAGGTCACAAATGTGAGGAAAACATAAATATTGTTGAAAATCAACATGAATCAGAAAATGAAGTAGAAAAGAGTAATGATTCAAGTGATTATGACAGTAATATCTCATATAGTGATAAAAATGAAGTCTGTATGTTGGAAGATGATTTGTCCATCTTTTACAATCCAATATTAAATATAGACTCAAATGAATCTTTAATGAATTTTGAGGATGTTAAAATCATTAAGGATATATAAGAAGATACTGTGCTTTTGGTCTTAATTTTAAAGACAATGACAAATTCACGCATGATTGGGTAACCCTTATCCCAGGTTTAGAATTTGCATATAATAGTACAGTACATTCTGTCACTGGCAAAAAGCCATTTGAGTTATGGTTGGGTTATGTACCTAATACCCCTACTAAAACTCTTAATAAGTTACCTAGATTGGATATTCATCCAGGTACTAAATCTTTTCTTCAGATGCAGGAACTATGCAGAAAACATGCTCAAGAATGTATAAATAAGGCTTTTGAGTATGAAAAGAAAAGATGGGATAAAGCCCATAAAGAACAAATGTTCAAAGAGGGTGATGAAGTTCTTATTTCAACGCTACATTTCAATTTAAATGGTAATGTTAAATTGAAGGATCCATTCATTGGACCATTTGTAGTTAAAAAGATGGTTGGTAATAATGCTGTTGAAGTTATTCTATATGCACCTTATGATAGAAAACATCCAGTATTTCCTATTTCTCTTATAAAACCATACCATTCTAATGATACTGCTCTCTTTCCAAGAAGATCAGGAAGGCATAAACAGCAACCTGAAGAAATAGTGGAAAAAGCAGAAATTGAAAAGATACTTAAAAAGAGACACCTTACTAAAGAAAAGGGAGTTGAGTATCTATTAAGATTTAAAAATAAATCAAGTGAATATGACCAGTGGATTCCAGAAAATGAAATCTCTGATCTTAAAAATCTCTTGAAAAAATTTAAATCTAAATAATACTGTTCATTCAGTATATGTATTATAAAAATTATTTTTTTATTTTATTATTTCATTCCTTAAGATTAATTAAAATGTCTTAACATTTTTTTTATTGTTTTTTTTTGGGGTAAGGGAGTGTCAGCCTAAATATCCTTAGGACTGAGTATTTCTTATGCTTAAAATAAGATAACCTTAACTAGATTAAGCTTATATCTTAAAAATAAGGTTAAAATAATAATATATATTATTTTATTATATATATATATAATTATTATTCTATTATATAATTTATAATAGTTTAAATAGCTTATCCATGGCCTAATAATACTTATTAAGGTGTTAATGGAGTCATAATATACTTATCTTAAGTGATATGAAGTAATTATTGACATACATAAGCTTATATGTATACATAAATCTCATATTCAGTGAAATATGCAGTATATTATGTATATTTAGGTATATAAGTGGGTTTTAGCCCCTTAATAGCCTATAAACTTTGTTTTTCTGCTTATTTTAGGTCATATGGACGAAATCATTGGATTCACAACGCCTACAGAAGCATAGACACCTATATCAGGCGCATACACCCAGTTTGGACAACTAAAATTACTTCCTTGGATGGTTATTCACGGATTTATGGGTTGGAAAGATGTTTTTGGGTTAATGTGGATGCTTGGGGATGTTATTGGGGGCTTGGACATTTTATTTGTTTCCTTTATATACTTTTAGTTTCATTAAATCTCTTTTTGATCATTTATTTTACCTGTTTCTTTATGGTATCCGCTTTTATCTGGGTTTTCTATTTATGGTATGACTCTGTGTTATTATTAATAGTGATGGAGGGTCCTTACTGGAGGTCTGGGTGTTGAAACTGCTTGAAGTGGACGCCATGGGGAGGTGATGGGCCCTCACAGTGCTGTAATTGCCGGGGATAGCAGTGACATCATCTGGATTGAAGGTCTGTGCACTCCAGTGGATTTGGGTATAAGTAAGGAGGGATTTTGACGGTTTATTATCATCATTCAATTACTACACTTCAAACAAACACTACAATACAATTATTAGCAATCAGAAATATATTATAAAGCCCTTATAAATTGATATTATCTTTATAATAGCTATAACTATATTTTATTCTTCTATTTTCCACCACTAGCATGCATTTAAATCCAAGTATTGTGAGTTTAATTTGAGTATAACTATTCTATTAGTCTTCCCCTGAGGTTTAATCACTAAATCATTTATTAATAAGTAGTAGGACCATAAAATAACACTATTATATCATACTTATATACTAGACTGTACTGACAATATATGCCCAATGTATAAGCCATTTTGAAATGGTTTTCAGACAGTTTGACCTGTCATTCAAATTCAAGGTGGTAACATCTGCTTTATCTGGAGATTCTCTAAAAGAAATCAATTTGGAGAAAAGCTCCATGGTTAGTTCTAACTCCTTCCAACAATGGAAAAAACATTAAAAAGACACTAAAGCTGTGGTGAACATTCCTGACATGTTTCTACAGCTTGAACAACCCAATTTATTAGATGATGAGCAGCAACAGCTACTGAAAGAGCTTCTTAGAAACAATCCTACCTTGTATATTAGTGAGCTCAGAATTGAGCTATTGAATCATTACATAATTGAGATCTTTCATTCAATTATACAAAATGTCCTCCACAAACACACTCACTTGTCAAAAAAGGAAACTCACAAGGCTCATCCAAACCAAGATCCAGAGAAACTGTCAGTGTATGTTAGTACTTAAGAATGATTTAATAGTAAATGTTAATGGTCCTAATAATTATTTATAAATAATTTATATATTAAACCTGAGTGAAAGACTAATAAAAATATTATTCTCAATTGTTAATTCACAATATTTGGATTGGTGTGGACTAGTGGTGGAAAATAGGCCAATAAAATATATTTATAGCTAATATAAAGGTAATACCAATTTATAAAGGCTTTTAAATATATTTTTATGTGCTAATAACTGGTTTATAATGTTTATTTGAAGTGCAGTAAGTAAGTGAAGTCCAATAACCCGCCAAATCCTCCTTTACTTATACCAAAATCCACTGGAGTGCACAGAACTTCAATCCAGATCATGTCACTGCTATCCCTGGCAATAACAACACTTTGAGGGATCATAACCTCCCCATGGCGTCCACTTCAAGAAGTTTCAACACCTAGACCTCTAGTAAGGACCCTCCATCACAATTAATGATATCATACACCCATACCATAAATAGAGAAAACAAATAAAAGAGGATACCATAAAGAAACAGGTAAAATAACTCATCCAAAGAGAATAAAATGAGACAAAAATAATATAAAGGAGCCAAATCAACTTTCCAAGCTCCCAATAACATCACCAAGCATCCACATTAATCCAGTAATCATATCCCAACCCATAAATCTGTGAAAATCTATTAAAGGAAGCAGATTAAGTTGTCCAAACTGGATATATGCACCTGAAAAAGGTGTATATGCTTGGGTAGGCATAGTGAGTTGATTGAATATGTCCATATGACTTAAAATAAGGAGAAAAATAATGCTTATAGACTATTTAGAGGGTTAAACCCATATATAGACCTATCTATACATAATATAACCACATATTTTACTTAATATGAGGTTTATGCATACATACAAGCTTGTGTATGTCTATAATTACTTAATATCACTTAAAATAAGTATATTATGACTACATTAGCACCTTAATAAGTATTATGGGGCTATGTATAAGCTATTTAAATTCATATAAGTCATATAATAGTATAAAAAATATATGTAAGCATAATAACTGTCAGCCTGTATATCTCCAGGACTGAGTAAAAAGTAATTATAAGTTATATTAAACACATGAACTATACATGGGAATAATAAATAAGAGTACACAAATAGTATACATAAGTAAAATTATGATAATACACAAAAAATGCCATTATAACACCTTATATACACGCTTATATCCACCTTTTATAGGTCTTATGTACTTAATATTAAGTTGGAATATGTTAGGGTAATCTTAAGAACCTTAAGTATAAGGCTACATAATTTTTAAGTACACTTAAAGCTGTTATATTCATTGTTTTATGCAAAAAACAAGAAATGCGCTTTATTTCACTTAAAAGTTGACTATATGCGCTATAAAATTGAGAATATCAAAATTGCGCTTTGACAGATCAATTGGGCTCATTTAGAACTATTGATTTGGCTATTTAAATGCATAAAAATAACACTTTTCAAATTTGGTGTTTTTTTATGCCAGAAATGGCTTCTGTGTACTGGCCACATACTGCCTGATTTTTTCCCGTGTGAATAGCTTCATTTTTAGCAAAGTTAGCTTTTTCACACTATAATTACCCCACATTCTACGCCCACTGTGGGGAAACACACTAAAATAGGCGACAGGCGCTTATTTAGTGTCCTAGCTTAATTAATAATGCATTGACCTTGTTTATATGCACTAATTTCATTAATAACCTCACTCTTGGCACTTTATTTCATCACCACGCTTAAATTCGCCTAATTTTAGTCAAGGATTTACCCGTGCAAGCGCCTGCCAAGAACTGCATGTAGTTACCCCACATCTCATGCTCTTTTTTAAGTTTTTGGGTGGTTTCTCAGTCAATTTTGGTTATTTTTGAATGGAAATTTCACGTAGTATAATGTCAGGATTAGCCCCATTATTTCTACAGTAAATCCCCCTTATTATTAAGCTATTATTAACCTTAAAAAGTTTCCTTTAGTCTTTAATATTATTTTTTTATACGCATATACTCTCTTTTTGTCTTTTTCTTTAATTTTGATGGATTTCCCTTATTATTACAGGATTTTGGCGGTTGTTACTCTTCTAATTATGTCATGGGTTACTGGGAATGTTGATGGGTATGTCTATTAGTTGTTTAGAGGCGTCATTAACTGTGTATTGGGTGGTACATTAAGGGAATCATTGGGGAACTCAGTGTGTATAAAAGGAGGGGGTTTTTGGGTTGTGTTTCTTCATTCTTTATCATTACAATTTAACCAATATAACCAAATCAATTACAATACATATCAATTAGTACTTTTATAAGACATTTGAATAGTATCTGGATTTATATAATCTATTTTTCTACCAACTATAAAGATTGTAAGCCATATATAAGAATAGTGAGAATTATATTACTGAGACCTTTATACTTGATTATATTTTATAAATTAGTGGATTAAAACTACAGTTTTCATATAGGACCATTAAAATCTTCTAGACAACTGACTATTCAAGCTAGTTCATGTCCTTGTACTTGACCTTAGCCTGAGAATAACCATATATTTAAGAGTTATAACCATAATATTAACTTATAAGCTAAATGAGATTAAGGTTATCTTATTTTAAAAATAAGAAATACTCAGTCCTGGGGATACATAGGCTGACAGAAACACTTGGCCTAAATTTCTTTTATTGCTAATTTTAATCCTGAGTTGATAGTATTTTGTGGTAAGTTCTTTTTCTCCTTTCATCTAATATTATTTATACTCATTTTCTATTTTTTTCCAGATGAATGAGGAATTTCTCTGGATGGTGTTTCACAAAATTAAGGTTGGGCACAAGTTGGAAAACAAACTTAAAAAGTCAATCAAGCTTGAGCCACACATTGCTTCAATGTTGTGCCTGTGATAAGTCTTGGTGGTTTGATTACTGTCATGGTGAAAGAAGGGACACTTAGTCATTTGTATTTTGAGTTCTGCTTTGAGAAATTTTTGGTAAGTGCGTTTTTTACTTTGTTATTCCATTACTTACTGAAATCTCTTGTTCTTTAGCTTCCAATAATGAACACGTTCCCAGGACTTTCAAGCATTTATTTATCAATAATGCACCTATTCATTGTAATGGTCACATTCAGGAAATGGTAGATAAGTCAGGTTGTATTCTAAAGCTTCTGAGACACTCATCTGATGATTATCTAGGCTTTAATCTCTTAAAGCTTAGGATCACTCAATTATTTCTTTGCCAATTGCTTTAAAAAATTATATATTTGTGCATTTCAATCTAATCATAGACTGGCCAAGAAAGCTGTACTTCCCAATTGGACAGATATAGAGTGGGTTGAACTCAGTCATGATTATATCATTTATTCTAATTTTATCATTAACTATGGAGGACTTCATATCCAGAGCCATGTTGACAAAACTGATTCTAATATGCTTACTTTTTGGCTTTTCTGTTATATCAATCCTATTACTGGAAGACCAATCCCTTCACCTGCTAAAATCAAAGTCTATGGACAATAATTTCTGGATCATAAATGTATCATGGAATCTGTATTAGAAAACAGGATTATGGAAGCAATTTGGAATTCTTCAAGAGATAATCATCAAACTACTAAGGCACCTCCTGGATTGGAATATTGTGAAAAGTTTGCTCATTTTGAATGTTCTTTTCAGATCAATCAAATTTTGATAAACCAGGTAAGTAAGGTAAGGGTTGAAGGGTCAATGGCTACTGAAAAATTAGGGAAAGGCTCTAAATATGGTAATTAAAGGATTTCAAATTTTTTATTTTTTTTCTTAAATTTTTAATTCATCAGTTATTAAAGATAATAGATCAAATTAAGTATTGTACCATTAAGCACTTGTGCTGTATAAAGGTGTTCATTCAATTATATTTTATGAATGAGTTCATAATACCATTCTTGTCATATTTTTTCTTTGAATTTGCTCATGAAATCACTAGCAGATAGTATTTGGGATTCCTTTACTTGGTTGATTATCTTTTTTAATTTATTTACTTAATTATTTATGAAATTAAAATGATAATTTGGTAATCCTTACCCTCTCCCAGAGTAAAGTTCAGGGGGGGGGTATTGCCAAATTTTCAAATAAGATGTGTAAATTTTTGACTTGAAAAAAATTTGGAATGAAATATGAACAAAAAAAATAAAAAAAACTGGTCATCAAGAATTTTTCATTAAGAAGTCAATTTCCTCAACAGATTTATTAAGTTTAATTTATTTTATCAAGAAAACTTTCAAAAAAAAATTGGAATGAAATATGAACAAAAAAAATAAAAAAAACTAGTCATCAAACATTTTAATTAAACAGTCAATTTCCTCAACAGATTTATTAGCTTTAATGCATTCTATCAAGAAAAATTTCTAAAAAAATTTGGAATAAAATATGAACAAAATAAAAGAAACTAGTAATCAAACATTTTCATTAAGTGTTCAATTTCCTCAACAGATTTATTAGCTTTAACACATTCTATCAAGAAAACTTTATCTTTTGAACAATCTTCAAGTTGATACTTGAATTTCATTTGATCCAATAAGAAATTGTACTCAAGAGCCTTCTCCTCCAAGTCATGTGCTCTCTCATCCCATTTTAAAGAAATCTCAAATTTCTTCTCCTATGCTAGCTTCAGACTTGCTTTCTTGAGGATCCTTGTTTTGTTCATTAGCCTTTTTAGGAATAAAAAAAGAGATGTGAATAAAAAAAATAAAACAACCAGAAAAGAAATAAAATCTCACTGGAGTGAGATCAGGTTGGTTTATATTTCCATAAGGATCTATTGAAAAGATATCTTGATTGGTGGAAGTCAAATGAGGGTAGGCTTGAGTAGAAGAGGAAGGAAAAATATTTCTTTCAACATCATGTTTGGAGATATCATCTTCTCCATCCAACATGTTTTCAGGATTAAAATTGGCTTGTTCTCCAAATATGGAATCCATATTTTTATAGTGAGGACATAAAGAATCAAGTTTATCATCTATAATTTTGATGCCCTTATTGATATCAAGGTCAGTAATACTAAAATCAGTGAAAGATGAAAGAGTCTTAGCCTTCCTGTATTTGGCTTGATAGTGCTTGAAGAATTCAGAAAACTGTTTAGGCAAAAGATAAATCCTTTTCTTTGCCTTATTTCATAATTCATTGGCCATTAGAAGATATCAATTGATGTTTGATGCAGGGGGAAATCCTACTTTAGTTGCTTTCTCAGTACCAAAACAAGAATCATAATTAGTTTTAGCTCTCAGTCTGTTGATAAGTATGAGATGATCAACTTTTTTTTGGGTGAATGGTCTTTGATTTCTCAGCTGAGTGGGGGAAAGAGGGAGTGATGGTATTTGAAGAACAACTGGGGGAGAGCTGCCTTTGAGAAGATCTTTGATTACAAGGCATGTTGAGATATTTGAAGATGAAAAGGAGAATAAAAAACAGATGAGATGGGGAGGGGTTTTGAATGGATAGAATGAATAGACAGGATGGCAGTGCACAGAAAGGTAGGGAGGCTGGAACATCCATAAAGTTGTCCAAAATGTGGTTATAAAAAATTGAGGATAAAAATTTCAGATAGAGGTGAACATTGACCCATAACAGGTCTAATAACCCAATTATTAGCAAAAATAATTTCAGAAGATAATTGGAGTATAATTATTTCTATCTGCAATTAATTTAATTGTGGATTGGTCAACATTGGTACCCCCCCAATGTAAAATTGATGATCATTTTATTTTATTTAATGTTACTCCTTGAATATATATATATATTTATATATTACTCTTTGTTGAACTCTAAATTAAATTAAATTAAATTATTTTTCATTTTTTAAAGTTTTGTTTTAAGGAGTTTATATGAAATCTCAAACATTTCCAAACACACCTAGCATGTTTCATTTGAAAAAGGCCATACAAACACACCATTAAACATAGCTAATTTGGTACTTGGGGTCTCAAATATGGGGTCAAATAATTCCTAATTTTGTATTATTTTCAGAACCAAAATTAAGCCCACCAATACCAACATCTTTCCAATCAGCTGCACATCAACTCCCTTCCATCCTAACCCATATACTCCATGTCACATCTCTTCTCTCCCAGTTATTCTAAAAATCAAATTTTTCTCCTTCAAACCACAGTAAGTCTATTAGTTTTTATTCATATCTTTATTAAATTTTCCTTCGCATGTTTCTATGCCCACAACTTCTTATTTTTATCTAAAATTTCATAACATGTCCAAAAAACTTGGTTATTTTTTCCTTTTCTTCAAGATTTTTTTATTTTTTTCACTAATTTCTTTTTTTAGTATTAATTTATCATGTCTCACCCAAAATCTACTTTTCAAAAGTTGATTCAATTCAAATTATCAAACTTTCAGTTGTAATTTACTGGCTAAAATTCAAAAACAAATTTTGAATCCTTTTTTTGCTGTGCAAAGTCCACTCAAGTTGGTCATCCACCTGCCTCAAAATTGAGTAGCTTTAATCAAATGGAAGTGGAGTTAAAATCTAAAAATAGAGTTAAGATGAATTTTAAAACAAAGTAAATAAGGGAAATATTCTAAAAATTATCAAGAAAAATACAAGAAAGCAAATATTTCTTTCTCTCAACTGGGTTTGGAGTTACCAAAGATGATGAGAAGCTTAGAATCATACACCACACAATATGGGGGGCAGACTTGCTAGCAAGTCCGCAACCTTGAAACCTAATTCATATCTTTTGGAGCACACATTGAGGAAGTGATGAAACCATCATGAAGAAGTATCAAATTTACTTTGAACACACCTTGAGGCTCATGTGAACACTCACTGATTAGTAAATGATTATCTGTTGAGAACATGTTGAAATCACATTCTCAATAATTGAAACAAAGTTTCATTTTAGACAGTCCAATTAAATTTTCAAGTTGGGGTTTTCAACTTTTCAGATTATTGTTATATTAATGTTGTTTACCAAAAAAAAGAAAATAAGCCAATGATGCCCAAAAAAAAATTATTATAAAGGTATAAAAGAAGATTTTTACTTATAATATCTTTTCATTCAGAATATTCTTGTAACATATCATTTTTCTCAATATTAAATACAGCAGGAGAAGTTTATAATACACCACATAATATGGGGGGGCAGACTTGCTAGTGAGTCCACAACCTTGGACCCAAACTCACCACAGATTGAACACACATTGAGCTATTGATAAAGGAACCATACAATTAGGGATGAACACCACTCAGCAGAACAGTTTTAGGTGGGTGTTCAAGTAGAGTTCAGTATGGGTTCAGTATGAGTTCAGTCTGAGTTCCATCTGAGTTCAGGTTGAGGACTTGCAAGAAAGTCCACCCCCTACACTGCGTAGTGATATTGGTTTCTGAAAAAAACTCAACTCTATGTTTCCTCTTTATAATAAACTAGATGAAATCTTTGGGAAAAGACCCAATGTCAAAAACTTTCACATGAATCAAGGTCCAAGAATTTCTGACTCTCATTGAAATAATTAAAAATTTCATAGATCTTTTATCTGACTCTCCTTAATATGAAGAACCTGCTTCATATTCTGAAATTAAGCTTGATCACCCCATGGTAGTAAGCTTAACTACTTTTTTTTATTATTTCTGGTTAACTCCCCATATATAAACCAGACCCAAGGCTCATCAAATCTAGAAATTTTTAAGTAAGTAACTAAAAATGAAATGTTAGAAAATAAATAGCCAACATCACCTGGAAACAGACTCAAGTGAAGAGCTTCTGCTAGTTTTGGGACAGCTCAATCTATGTCAAATGCTGTTTTTTCTGCTTATGGGGATAATAATTTTCAAAAATTAACAAGGGTATATTTTATAAGTTTTTACTACTAAAGAGTTTTTCTTAATTTTTTTCTCTTATTTTGAAAAGTTAAACTTGTTTCAGAAAAATAAAATACTCAGATTGAAATCCTAATGGTGGAGTCTCAAGAAAAAACTGCCAACTTTCAACATCTTTTTGAAGAAGAAAAAAGTGGCTTCATTCACAACCAAAAGGAAGAAAAAGCTTTGGAAATTAAGAATTATTGTATAGATTTAGAGAGGGAAAAGGTTAGGATTAAAAGAAAGGATAAAAAATTAATAATAGTCAAATTAAATTGGAAAATGCTAAAATTCAGTTAAAAATCAATGTATTAATAATGGAGCAACTTGATGCTAAAATATGCAGAAACCAAGCTTTTTTACTTTCCTGTGTCAATTCAAGTAAATCTAATTCTGGGATTAAAGAGCTTCTAGCTTTACTGGATTAAACTTCAATAAATATTAATATACTTCTTTCTGAATTTATTCATTAATCTCAACATGAAAGTCTTCCACAAATTCTTGTATCTCTTTCTTTAGACATTTAAAATGTCTAACATTTTATTTCTAACTAAAATATTGATATCTAATAATATAGATCCTACTTCTTCAATCATGTTTATGAATTTTTCTTTTGTCTTTGATATATCATTTTTTTCATTTGTTCCTAAATACTATCTTCATTCTCAGATTCTATTCTTGGAGCAGATCACCAATTTTATTTTTCAAATTCAAACAAATTTACATCAATATATATATATTTATATTGAAAAAAAATTAAATAAGAAATAAATGAGTTCCCAGTTTTTTTTTTAGAAGTAGGGGCATAGATTGCCAAATTTATGTTCATTCCATAAATTAACAAGTAAAAAAGTCACAAAAGATATTTAAAAAAATTATAATAATTTCAATTCAAGTATAAATTTGAGTAGAACTTTTCTGTGACCAAATTCAATGAAATCAAACACAAGTGTATACATGAACCTCATGAGGAAAAAAAAATTCACCATGATTACCTTTAAACAACAAACAGCCTGATGTTTTATTACTTAAAGTAAGTTGATTATCTTAAATGACTTTTTAAATATTAATTTATGAAATAAAAATTAAACTTGATACCCTATATTAAACCCCATACTTTTTTTTGGCAACCTAATGTTTTATTTTTAAAATTACCTTTGTTTCTTACCTTACAAATCTGTTTAACCAACTCTAAATTTTCAGTCAATTTAATCTAAAAAAATGTAAATAAAATCAATCTAAATAAAAAAAATTAATAAAATGTGATAAACCATACCTGAGATAGTTCAAAAATTCACCAATTTTTTTTTTCAAAATACATTCAGAAATTTTGCAAAAATTTCTAAAAAAAAATTTCTAAAGCATCCAGAAAATTGGCAAAAAGTTCCAAAAAAAAGCATCCCGAAGTCTCAAAAAAAAGTCCCAAAAAGTTCTCAAAAATGTGCTGAAAAAAAGTGTCCCAAACATGCCCCAAAAGTCTACAAAAAAAATTCTCCCACAAGTTCCTTGAAAAGTAGTAAAAAGTGCCCAAAAAACACCATAAAAGTTCCAAAATTTAAAACTAAAATTAAAAAAACCCTAAAAATCAACTTAAAATGTGTTATAAACATTTCCTAATAATTTCCAAATGGTTTTAGTAAAAAAAAAGAACCCAAAAACAGCTAAAGATAAATAGCCAAAAAAAATCACCCAAACATCCCTGGGAAACACTAAAATAACAGCCAAAAAAATTAAAACCATCTAAACTTCACTGGAAAACACAAATAATATAAAAATATAAATAACACCTACACATCACTGGGAAACACTACAAAAAATAAAAAAGACCCAGAAAAAGCAAAAAAAACCTAAACATCAAAAGGAAACACAAAAAAAAATCCAAAAAAAGAAAATAAAAGTCACCTGAAAATCACTGGGAAACACTAAATAATAATAATAATAATAATAACCTAAAAAAAGCCTAAAGAATCAACTAAACATCACTGGGAACCATCAAAAAAAAAAAAAACACTACACAATATGGGGGGCAGACTTGCTAGCGAGTCCACCACCTTGCACCCAAACTCACCACAGATTGAACACACATTGAGCTATTGATAAAGGAACCATACAATCAGGGATGAAAACCACTCAGCAGAACAGTTTTAGGTGGGTGTTTAAATAGAGTTCAGTCTGAGTTCCATCTGATTTCCATCTGAGTTCCATCTGAGTTCAGGTTGAGGACTTGCTAGCAAGTCCACCCCCTATATTGTGTAGTGAAAAGGACCCAAAAAAGCCAATAAACAATAATCACCTAAACATAAATAAGAAACACTTAAAAAAAATCCAAAATGAAAAAAATTCTTGTGAACATCACTGGGAAACACTAAAACAAACAAAATAATAAAAATAATAATGATAAAAAAGACCTAAAAACAGCCAAAAAAACAACTAAACATCCCAGGGACCATCTACAAAAAAATTAAAAATAATCTAAACATCACTGGGAATCACTAAAATAAAAATAAAAATAAAAAAAAACTCACCTAAACATCACTGGTAACTACTAAAAAAAAACTAAAAAAAAACTATACAAAAACAGACAAAAAAAAATTTAAACATCACTGGGAACCAAGAAATTTTTTTAAAAAAAATAAATAAATAAAAATAGCCCAAAAACAACCAAAAAAACACACCAAAACATCACTGGTAAACCCTACAAAAAAAAATTGGACCTAAAAATAACCAAAAAAAACATCTCCTAAACATCACTGCGAGCCACTAAAAAAAATAAAAATAGAGCCCAAAAACAGCAAAATTAAAAACACATTAAAATAAAAAAAGATAAAAAAAATAAAAAAGAATTGGACCTAAAAAAAGCCAAAAAAAATTAAAAATTAAATAAAATACCACACCTAAACATCACTGGGAACCACTAAAAAAAAATAATAATAATAAAGAATTGGACCCAAAAACAACCAAAAAAAAAACAAAAAAAACAAAACCTAAACATCACTAGGAGCCACTAAAAAAATCAAATAATGAATAGGACCCAGAAACAACCAAAAAAAAAAAGAATAAAAATAAAAATAAAAAGGAACCAAAAAAACCAAAAAAATAAAAATAAAAATCACCTAAAAATCACTGGGAAACACAACAAAAAAAAAAGATAAAAAAACAAAAAGGACCCAAAAAAAGCCAATAAAAAAATCACCTAAACATCACTAGGAACCACTACAAAAAAAAATTAAAAAAATAACAAAAAAACTAAAAAGGACCACAAAAAGCCAATAAAATATAAAAAAAAGCACCTAAGCATAACTAGGAAGCACTACAAAAAAAAGGATTCAAAAACAACCAAAAAAAAAACTGCACCTAAACATCACTATGAACCACTACAAAAGAAAAATGAAAAAAAACAATGACAAAAACAAAAACAAAAACTACCAAAAAACTACCAAAAAAAAATGTTACCACACCTAAACATCACTTGGAATGTCAGGCTGAGGTCAAGTACAGAGACGTGAACTAGCTTGAATGGTCAGTTTTCTAGAAGATTTTAATGGTTCTATATGAATAATGTAGTACAAATCCAATAAGTATTAAAATGTAACTCAATATAAGTATTGGCCGGTGTAGACAATCCTATAGTACTAGCTATAGGCCTTGACCAAGGTATTTGGATAAAAACCAGAGAGAAAATCCCCTGTCCCTTTACAAAAATAAGTGAGATTGACCTGTTGAAGCAAATTGGAGATCTGTTTGCTAAACCCTCTAATTAAACACTCTTGACCTCTTTAAAAGTGAAGATAATAGTCCCAGACAGACTGCCAGAAAGAGTTGAAATGAAAAGTAATATATTCCAACAAAAAACCAGAAAATGAGACAGTGAGGAGCAGAGAGGCAATGAGTAAAGAGATAAGATGATTCCCCTAAAAATCTTCCCACACACGCATCATACAGCCAGTGCACAGACCACCCTGACCAATCCCCCAGCCAAAATCCAGCTTTCCCAGCCTTTTTCATGCATAAAAGTGCATTTTAGCGCCTCCCCAGTGCCCAGGTGGCCAGGCCGCTTGGAGGAGGCTCCGCTTAGGGGCAGGCAGGCCACTTGGGGGCGGGCTGGCCGCTTCTAGGCCCTAAAACACCCATACAACCCATAAAAACCCATAACTTCACTAATAAACAAGATAAACACACATAAGACATACCAAAATGAGAAGAAAATGAAGGAAAATAAGCTGAGACATAATAAGTGACCCTAGCTTAAGTCTACATAAGCACCACTAAGCAATAAACATCCGATAAATACCAATAACAACACCATAACTACCCTATAAAGCAAGGTAACCACCCATAAGGGATACCAAAATGAAGAGAAAAGAAAGGACATTAATCTGAGACATAATAAGTGACCCTAGCTTAAGCCTCCATAAACACTACTAACTACCACCTAAAGATGAAAAAATCCACTAATAACACCATAACCCCAATAACACCCTACATACCAAATACCCCCAAAAATGCACTCCAAAGGCCTACCCAGGTTTGGATCACCACACCGGATGTCTAGAAGAGGAAGAGGAAAAGGGAAAGAATGGAGAGGAGGAGGAGAAGGTAGGGGTAGAAATAAAGTAATAAAAAAAGTTTTAATTATTCTAAGAGAAAAGGCAATGAGGACTCCTTGAGACTTGACACAATACTGAGGGTTATTAAATTATAAAATATATATTTTAAATAAGAGTTACTTCAATGCGCGGTAAACACTTTTATTATTAATAGACCTATTGAAACCTTTAGTTATGTATATAAAATTTAAATTAGATTTATAATACTAATAAAAGTAATAATAAATGTATTATATTAAAAATATATTCAAGTTTGAGTTTATAATAAATGATGGGCTAAAGGGGATTACCAAAGGCCCTTTTATAGACCAGGGGACCTCTGAAGCGCCACAAATCAGTATATACGAAATAGTAATAAGCTAAAAGAAGAACATAAAAGAATAGAAATGAAACATAGATATTAAGAGAAAAACATGAAACAATTAACTAAACCCATGAATAAGTAACTAATTTTCCCACCATAAGTTCCCAAACCAGTTAATTAAAATAGTGAGTAACTAAGTAATCCTGAAACATAAGAACTGTGAGAAAAAGAATCCAAAACAGACATTACAGTAGGATGTAAAGGGTTTAATTAAAAACAATTAGAGTTATTTTCACGCAAAAATCCATGTAATCAATTCAATCCAGTATAAAGCAATTTTAATTAATTGTTTTAACTATGTAATTAATTCAATAATTAGTTTAAATGAAACATATAATTAATTTAATGATATTTCTAATTTAAAGTGAGAATTTTAATACCATATTATTAAATAAGTGTTATAATTTATTTAATTATTTTACTGACACAATTAAGGGTCGAAAATGTGCCCAATATTATTGTTTAATAATGTATGAAAAAGGTTTATTTAATATATAGATTTAATTAATTAATTTAATTACATTATAAGTCAATTTTACACTTATAGTTATAATATATGTTTATAATTAATTAATTATAAATTTGTATATATTAAATACATAAAAATGCGCCATAATTTATAGAATATATATCATGCTTAATTTAAATGTATAAATAATTTATATAATAATAAAATTAATATAATATTTATATATATTTAATAAAATAATTATATCATTTCATTATGCAATATAATATTAATTTGTATACATAATAAGCAAATTTTTACACCCTCTTTTAGTTAAAGTAAATTGACATAAAATTTACTGGGCTCCTGGTATAGCCTGGCTGACAATAAGGGTTTCAGTAATTTTAATCTCACTAATTATATATGGCTTACAATCTTATAGTTGGTAGAGAAATAGATTTAATAAATTCAGATACTATTCAAAGACTTTATAAGTACTATTGATATGTATTGTAATTTTATTGGTTATATGTTTAATTGTAATGATAAAGAATGTAGAAAATAAGACCAAAAATGTCGGTCAGTCGTCTAGAAGAAGGTAAGGAAAAGGGGGAGAAATGGAGGAGGACAAGGAGAAAGGGTTTTGAGAAAATAAAATAAATAAAATATAAAAGATTATTTAATTTATTGAAGAGGAGCAACGACAAATTTCTTGAGAAATGAGACAACAATGAAGTTTTTATTAAATAACAATATTATTTTAATGGTAAGGGCTCTGTGCGGCAAACACTATGATCACTATTAGACTTAAGGCAACCTTTCAGTAGTTATATAGAATTTAAATTAGAATATTGATACTAATAAAAAATTATATAAACGTAATATAAAAATATATTCAAGTTTGTTGAGTGTATAGTAAGTGATGAGGCTACAGGGGATTATCCAGGGCCTTTTTATAGGCAATGGGTCCTCTAAAGCGCTACAAATGACTATATACAAAAATAGTAATGAAGTAAAACAAGAAGATTAAAGAAGATAATTTTAAAATAGTAATTGAGAGAAAAATATACGAAAATAATAAGAATCCCAATTAAGAAAGTAAAATTCCCATACCAAATTTCCAAAATCAGTTAATATAAAATAATGAGTAACTAAACAACCCTGTGACATAAGAACTATGGGAAAAATAATTCAAAACAAGTATTACCATATGTTTTCAGAATTTATAAGTGAAACAAATAACATTTTTTGATGTAAAAAGGTATGTATTCAATTTAATTCAGTGTAAATTAATATTATTTAATTGTTTTCACTATGTAATTAAATAACTAGTTTAAATGAAACACTTAATTAATTCAAATTGAGAATTTATAATAATATTTTATAACATAAGTATTATAATTTATTTAATTTTTTCCTGACACAATTAAGGGTCAAAAGAAGCGCCATTAATTATTATTTAATACTATATGAAAGGTGTTATTTAATATATAAATTTAAATAATTAAATTAATTATATTATAAGTCAATTTGACACTTATAATTATAATATATGTTTATAATTAATTAAATATTTATTTATAATTATTAAATACATAAAAATACGCCATTATTTGTAGAATATAGAATATATTATGCTTAATTTAAATATATACATAATTTATATAACAATAAAATTAATATAACACTTATATTTAATAAGATACTTATATAATTTTATTATGCAATAAAATATAAATTTATATACATCAAATGCAATTATTTATGCCCTCTTTCAGGTCCAATAAGTTAACATATCATTTACTGGGCTCCTGGAATAGCCTGGCTGACAAAAAACCTCCTCCTTTAATACACAATTACCTCCCCAATGACCCCTATGATTTACCAGCTCAATACCTAGTTAATGACTCCTCATTCTAGACAATAGACATGTTCAGAACCAAAAAGAGTGACTAGTAACATAATTAGAATGATATCAACTGCCAAAATCCTGTAGTAATAGGGATAATCCATCAAAAATAAAGAATAAGTAAAAAAGAGAGTATATGTGTATTATACATTAATATAAAAGACCAAAAAGGGAAAATTAAGACTAATTAATACTTAATAAAAAGGGGGACTAACAGTAGAAATGTTGGGGATAATCATGACATTATACTACGTGAAATACCCATTCAAAAATAACAAAAATTGACTGAGAAACCACCTTAAAACCCAAAAAAGGGCGTGAGATGTGGGGTAACTACATGCAGTCCTTGGCAGGCGCTTGCACAGGTAAATCCTTGACTAATTTAGGCAAATTTAAGCGTGGTAGTGAATTAAAGCGCCAAGATTGAGGTTATTAATGAAATTAGTGCATATAAAGAGGGTCAATGCATTTATAATTAAGCTAGGACACTAAATAAGTGCCTGTTGCCTATTTTAGTGTGTTTCCCCACAGTGGGCGTAATATGTGGGGTAATTATAGTGAGAAAAAGCTAACTTTGCTAAAAATGAAGCTATTCACATGGGAAAAATGCAGGCAGTATGTGCCAGTACACAGAAGCCATTTCTGGCATAATAACACCGAATTTGAAAATTGTTATTTTTATGCACTTGGGTAGCCAAATCAATAGTCCTAATTAATACAAATTTATCTGTAAAAGCACATTTTTAATATTATTAAATTTATAGCGCACATAATCAACTTTTAAGTGATTTAAAGTGCATTTCTTGTTTTTTAAATGAAACAATGAAAATAACAGCTTTAAGTCTCCTTAAAAGTTATGTAGCATTATATTTAAGGTTCTTAAGATTACCCTAACATATTCCAACTTAATATTAAGTACATAAGACTTATAAAAGGTGGATATATGTGTGTATATAAGGTGTTATAATGGCATATTTTGTATATTATCATAATTTTACTTATGTATACTATTTGTGTACTCTAATTTATTGCTCCCATGTATAGTACATGTGTTTAACATAACTTATAAAGACTTTTTACTGGGTCGTGGGGATATCCAGGCTGACATGGAACCACTAAAAAAAAAAGGACCCAAAACAAACAACAAAAAAAAATACTAAAACATAAAAGCAAAAAAGACCTAAAATCAAAACATAAAAATAAAAAAATAATAAAAACAAACGAACAAAAATAAAATTAAGAAATTAAATAAAATATAAAAAAAGGACGCAAAAACAGCAATAAAATGGCAAAAAATAATAATGAGAAAAAAAAACAAAATAACCTAAACCTCACTAGGAACCAATAAGTAAAAATCAAAAAAGGACTCAAACACAACTGTAAAAAAATCATCTAAACCTCACCAGAAACTGCTAAAAAATAAAAAATAAAAAAAAGACTTAAGACAAACCAAAAACAAAAATGAAAAATAAAAAAGACCCAAAAGCAAAAAAAAAAAAAAAAAGGACTCTAAAACAGCCAATTAGAATAAATAACAACCAAAAAAAAAACTTAAAAAAACATAAATAAATCAAAAACAAAAATTAAAAACAAAAACAAAAACAAAAAAAGACCCAATAAAAACCAAAAAGAAAAAAAAATACAAAAAAATATTAACCAAAAAAAAAAAATAAATAAAATCCTAAACATCACTAAGAACAACTACAAAAAATACAAAAAATACAAAAAATACAAAAAATACAAAAAATACAAAAAATACAAAAAATACAAAAAATACAAAAAATACAAAAAATACAAAAAATACAAAAAATTCAAAAAAATTCAAAAAATTCAAAAATTTCAAAAATTTCAAAAATTTCAAAAAATTCATAAAATTCAATAAATTCATAAAATTCATAAAATTCAAAAAATTCAAAAAATTCAAAAAACACAAAAAATACAAAAAATACAAAAAATTCAAAAAATTCAAAAAATTCAAAAAATTCAAAAAATTCAAAAAATTCAAAAAATTCAAAAAATTCAAAAAATACAAAAAATTCAAAAAATTCAAAAAATTCAAAAAATTCAAAAAATTCAAAAAATTCAAAAAATTCAAAAAATTCAAAAATTCAAAAATTTCAAAAATTTCAAAAATTTTAAAAAATTCATAAAATTCATAAAATTCATAAAATTCATAAAATTCAAAAAATTCAAAAAACACAAAAAATACAAAAAATAAAAAAAATACAAAAAATACAAAAAATACAAAAAATACAAAAAATCCAAAAAGTACAAAAAATACAAAAAATACAAAAAATACAAAAAATACAAAAAATACAAAAAATACAAAAAATACAAAAAATACAAAAAATTCAAAAAATTCAAAAAATACAAAAAATACAAAAAATACAAAAAATACAAAAAATACAAAAAATACAAAAAAATACAAAAAAATTTAAAAAAATATAAAAATTTCAAAAAATTCAAAAAATACAAAAAATAAAAAAAATGCAAAAAATACAAAAAATAAAAAAAATTCAAAAAATTCAAAAAATACAAAAAATTCAAAAAATTCAATTAATTCAAAAAATTAAAAAAATTAAAAAAATACATAAAATACAAAAAATAAAAAAATACAAAAAATACAAAAAATACAAAAAATTCAAAAAATACAAAAATTACAAAAATTACAAAAATTACAAAAAATACAAAAAATACAAAAAAATTCAAAAAATACAAAAAATACAAAAAATTCAAAAATTTCAAAAAATTCAAAAAATTCAAAAAATTCAAAAAATTCAAAAAATTCAAAAAATTCAAAAAATTCAAAAAATTCAAAAAATTCAAAAAATTCAAAAAATATAAAAAATACAAAAAATACAAAAAATTCAAAAAATTCAAAAAATACAAAAAATACAAAAAATACAAAAAATACAAAAAATACAAAAAATACAAAAAATACAAAAAATACAAAAAATACAAAAAATTCAAAAAATTCAAAAAATTCAAAAAATTCAAAAAATTCAAAAAATACAAAAAATTTAAAAAATACAAAAAATACAAAAAATACAAAAAATACAAAAAATACAAAAAATACAAAAAATACAAAAAATACAATAAATACAAAAAATACAAAAAATACAAAAAATACAAAAAATACAAAAAATACAAAAAATACCAAAAATACAAAAAATACAAAAAATACAAAAAAATTCATAAAATTCAATAAATTCATAAAATTCAATAAA
This sequence comes from Hemileia vastatrix, assembly GCA_030280995.1. NCBI lineage: Eukaryota > Fungi > Basidiomycota > Pucciniomycetes > Pucciniales > Zaghouaniaceae > Hemileia > Hemileia vastatrix. The sequence goes on along the minus strand of JASXTE010000019.1, from coordinate 7,781,033 downwards.
TTCATAAAATTCATCAAATTCATAAAATTCATAAAATTCATAAAATTCAAAAAATTCAAAAAACACAAAAAATTCATAAAATTCAAAAAATTCATAAAATACAAAAAATACAAAAAATACAAAAAATACAAAAAATACAAAAAATACAAAAAATACAAAAAATTCAAAAAATACAAAAAATACAAAAAATACAAAAAATACAAAAAATACAAAAAATACAAAAAATACAAAAAATACAAAAAATACAAAAAATACAAAAAATACAAAAAATACAAAAAATACAAAAAATACAAAAAATACAAAAAATACAAAAAATACAAAAAATACAAAAAATACAAAAAATACAAAAAATACAAAAAATACAAAAAATACAAAAAATACAAAAAATACAAAAAATACAAAAAATACAAAAAATACAAAAAATACAAAAAATACAAAAAATACAAAAAATTCAAAAAATTCAAAAAATACAAAAAATTCAAAAAATTCAATAAATACAAAAAATACAAAAAATACAAAAAATATAAAAAATTCAAAAAATACATAAAATACAAAAAATACATAAAATACAAAAAAATTCAAAAAATACAAAAAATTCAAAAAATTCAAAAAATTCAAAAAATTCATTAAATTCATAAAATTCAATAAATTCAATAAATTCATAAAATTCATAAAATTCATAAAATTCAAAAAATTCAAAAAATTCATAAAATTCATAAAATACAAAAAATACATAAAATACAAAAAAATTCAAAAAATTCAAAAAATTCAAAAAATTCAATAAATTCATAAAATTCATAAAATTCAAAAAATTCAAAAAATTCAAAAAATTCAAAAAATTCAAAAAATTCTAAAAATTCTAAAAATTCTAAAAAATTCATAAAATTCAAAAAATTCATAAAATACAAAAAATACAAAAAATACAAAAAATACAAAAAATACAAAAAATACAAAAAATACAAAAAATACAACAAAAAAAAACAAAAAATGCAAAAAATACAAAAAATACAACAAAAAAAAACAAAAAATGCAAAAAATTCAAAAAATTCAAAAAATTCAATAAATTCAAAAAATTCAATAAATTCATAAAATTCATAAAATTCATAAAATTCATAAAATTTAAAAAATTCAAAAAATTCAAAAAACACAAAAAATTCAAAAAATACAAAAAATACAAAAAATACAAAAAATACAAAAAATACAAAAAATACAAAAAATACAAAAAATACAAAAAATACTAAAAATACAAAAAATACAAAAAATACAAAAAATACAAAAAATACAAAAAATACAAAAAATACAAAAAATACAAAAAATACAAAAAATACAAAAAATACAAAAAATACAAAAAATACAAAAAATACAAAAAAATACAAAAAATACAAAAAATACAAAAAATACAAAAAATACAAAAAATAGAAAAAAATACAAAAGAATACAAAAAATACAAAAAATTTAAAAATTCAAAAAATTCAAAAATTTCAAAAAATTCAAAAAATTCAAAAAATTCAAAAAATTCAAAAAATTCAAAAAATTCAAAAAATTCAAAAAATTCAAAAAATTCAAAATATTCAAAAAATTCAAAATATACAAAACATACAAAAATTACAAAAATTACAAAAAATTCAAAAAATACAAAAATTACAAAAAATACAAAAAATACAAAAAATACAAAAAATACAAAAAATACAAAAATTACAAAAATTACAAAAAATTCAAAAAATACAAAAAATACAAAAATTACAAAAATTACAAAAAATACAAAAAATACAAAAAATACAAAAAATACAAAAAATACAAAAAATTCAAAACATTCAAAAAATTCAAAAAATTCAAAAAATTCAAAATATACAAAACATACAAAAAATTCAAAAAATTCAAAATATACAAAACATACAAAAATTACAAAAAATACAAAAAATACAAAAAATTCGAAAAATTCAAAATATACAAAACATACAAAAAATTCAAAAAATTCAAAATATACAAAACATACAAAAATTACAAAAAATACAAAAAATACAAAAAATTCAAAAAATTCAAAAAATTCAAAAAATTCAAAAAATTCAAAAAACACAAAAAATTCAAAAAATTCAAAAAATTCAAAAGATTCAAAATATACAAAACATACAAAAATTACAAAAATTACAAAAAATACAAAAAATACAAAAAATACAAAAAATACAAAAAATGCAAAAAATACAAAAAATACAAAAAATACAAAAAATACAAAAAATACAAAAAATACAAAAAATACAAAAAATAAAAAAAATACAAAAAATACAAAAAATACAAAAAATACAAAAAATACAAAAAATACAAAAAATACAAAAAATACAAAAAATACAAAAAATACAAAAAATACAAAAAATACAAAAAATACAAAAAATACAAAAAATTCAAAAAATACAAAAAATACAAAAAATACAAAAAATACAAAAAATACAAAAAATACAAAAAATACAAAAAATTCAAAAAATTCAAAAAATTCAAAAAACACAAAAAATACAAAAAATTCAAAAAATTCAAAAAATTCAAAATATACAAAATATACAAAAATTACAAAAATTACAAAAAATTCAAAAAATACAAAAAATACAAAAAATACAAAAAATACAAAAAATACAAAAAATACAAAAAATTCAAAAAATTCAAAAAATTCATAAAATTCATAAAATTCATAAAATTCATAAAATTCATAAAATTCATAAAATTCATAAAATTCAAAAAATTCAAAAAATTCAATAAATTCAATAAATTCAATAAATTCAATAAATTCAAAAAATTCATAAAATTCATAAAATTCATAAAATTCATAAAATTCAAAAAATACAAAAAATACAAAAAATACAAAAAATACAAAAAATACAAAAAATACAAAAAATACAAAAAATATAAAAAATACAAAAAATACAAAAAATACAAAAAATACAAAAAATTCAAAAAATTCAAAAAATTCAAAAAATTCAAAAAATTCAAAAAATTCAAAAAATTCAAAAAATTCAAAAAATACAAAAAATACAAAAAATACTATAAATACAAAAAATACAAAAAATACAAAAAATACAAGAAATTCAAAAAATACAAAAAATACAAAAAATACAAAAAATACAAAAAATACAAAAAATACAAAAAATACAAAAAATTCAAAAAATTTAAAAAATTCAAAAAATACAAAAAATTCAAAAAATTCAAAAAATACAAAAAATATAAAAAATACAAAAAATTCAAAAAATTCAAAAAATTCAAAAAATTCAAAAAATTCAAAAAATTCAAAATATACAAAACATACAAAAATTACAAAAATTACAAAAAATTCAAAAAATACAAAAAATACAAAAAATACAAAAAATACAAAAAATACAAAAAATACAAAAAATACAAAAAATACAAAAAATACAAAAAATACAAAAAGTTCAATAAATTCAAAAAATTCAAAAAATTCAAAAAATTCAAAAAATTCAAAAAATTCAAAAAATTCAAAAAATACAAAAAATACAAAAAATACAAAAAATACAAAAAATACAAAAAATACAAAAAATACAAAAAATACAAAAAATACAAAAAATACAAAAAATACAAAAAATACAAAAAATACAAAAAATACAAAAAATACAAAAAATACAAAAAATACAAAAAATACAAAAAATAAAAAAAATACAAAAAATACAAAAAATATAAAAAATTCAAAAAATTCAATAAATTCAAAAAATACAAAAAATACAAAAAATTCAAAAAATTCAAAAAATTCAAAAAATTCAAAAAATACAAAAATTACAAAAAATACAAAAAATACAAAAAATACAAAAAATACAAAAAATACAAAAAATACAAAAAATACAAAAAATACAAAAAATACAAAAAATACAAAAAATACAATAAATACAAAAAATACAAAAAATACAAAAAATACAAAAAATACAAAACATACAAAACATACAAAACATACAAAACATACAAAACATACAAAACATACAAAACATACAAAAAATTCAAAAATTTCAAAAATTTCAAAAATTTCAAAAATTTCAAAAAATTCAAAAAATTCAAAAAATTCAAAAAATTCAAAAAATTCATAAAATTCAAAAAATTCAAAAAATTCAAAAAATTCAATAAATTCATAAAATTCATAAGATTCAAAAAATTCAAAAAATTCAAAAAATACAAAAAACACAAAAAATACAAAAAATACAAAAAATACAAAAAATACAAAAAATACAAAAAATACAAAAAATACAAAAAATACAAAAAATACAAAAAATACAAAAAATACAAAAAATACAAAAAATACAAAAAATACAAAAAATTCAAAAAATTCAAAAAATTCAAAAAATTCAAAAAACACAAAAAATTTAAAAAATTCAAAAAATTCAAAAAATTCAAAATATACAAAACATACAAAAATTACAAAAATTACAAAAATTACAAAAAATACAAAAAATACAAAAAATACAAAAAATACAAAAAATACAAAAAATACAAAAAATGCAAAAAATACAAAAAATACAAAAAATACAAAAAATACAAAAAATACAAAAAAATACAAAAAAATTTAAAAAAATATAAAAAATTCAAAAAATTCAAAAAATGCAAAAAATTCAAAAAATTCAAAAAATACAAAATATACAAAAAATACCAAAAATACAAAAAATACAAAAAATTCAAAAAATACAAAAAATTCAAAAAATTCAAAAAATACAAAAAATTCAAAAAATTCAAAAAATTCAAAAAATTCAAAAAATTCAAAAAATTCAAAAAATTCATAAAATTCATAAAATTCAAAAAATTCAAAAAATTCAAAAAATTCAAAAAATTCAAAAAATTCAAAAAATTCAAAAAATTCAAAAAATTCAAAAAATACAAAAAATACAAAAAATACAAAAAATACAAAAAATACAAAAAATACAAAAAATACAAAAAATACAAAAAATACAAAAAATACAAAAAATATAAAAAATATAAAAAATACAAAAAATACAAAAAATACAAAAAATACAAAAAATATAAAAAATATAAAAAGTACAAAAAATACAAGAAATACATAAAATACATAAAATACATAAAATTCAAAAAATTCAAAAAATACAAAAAATATAAAAAAAATACAAAAATTACAAAAATTACAATAATTATATTATTACAAAAATTACAAAAATTACAAAAAATTCCAAAAAATACAAAAAATACAAAAAAATACAAAAAATACAAAAAAATACAAAAAATACAAAAAGTACAAAAAATTTCAAATGAAAAAAAAGAAGGACCCAAAAACATCCAAAAAATAACAGCCAAATAAAATAAAAACACTTAAATATCACTAGGAAACACCTAAAACAAAAACAAAAACAAAAAAGGACCCAAAAACAACCAAAAAAAAGAAAAAAAAACACCTAAACATCACTAGTAACCTCTAAAAAATAAATAAATTAAAATAAACAAAAACAGAACCATAAGAGGACCCAAAAGCAACCAAAAAAAAAAGAAAAAAAACACCTAAACATCACTAGTAACCCCTAAAAAATAAATAAAATAAATAAACAAAAACAGAACCATAAGAGGACCCAAAAGCAACCAAAAAAAAAAAAAATTCAAAAACTCTTACACATCACTAGAAACCACTAAAAAAAAATAATAAAAATAATAATAAACAAAAAAAAAAAAAAAAAAAAAAAAAAAAGGACCCAAAAACAACCAAAAAAATCAAAAATCAAATACCTAAATTTAAAATGAACATTTAAAAAAACAAAAACAAACTAAAAAACTAAAAAACTAAAAAAAAAAAAAAAAGAACCAAAAAACAGCAAAAAAAAAAAAAATTAACAACCAAAAAGAAAAAAAAAATCAAAAATCAAAAATTAAAAAAAAAAAAAAAAAACAAAAAAACAAACAAACAAAAAGGACCTTATAACAGCCAAAAAAAAAAAAAAAAAAATCCACACCTAAACCTCACTAGGAACTACTACAAAAAAATGAGAAAAAGGACTCAAAAACAGCCAAAAAAAAAACAAAAAAAAAAACAATAGACAATAAAAAATGACCCAAAAACAGTCAAAAAAAATTCACCAAAACCTCACTATGAACCACTAAAAAAAATATAAATATAATAATAATATATATATATATATATTTATTTATTTATATAACAATAATAATTCAGTTTAATCCACCACTAAAACAATAAAAGATGATAAATAAAAAAAAGTCATGTCAATAAACAATTAAATAAATAAGATATTGAGAAAGTGACTAACCTTGTCGGTCAGTCGTCTAGAAGATATAAGAGAAGAGGGAAGAAAAGAGAGGAGGACAAGAAGGAGATAGTAATTTAGAAATAAAAGAAATAAAAACAATTGAAATTATTTAATTTATTTGAGAGAAAGCAACGACGAGTGATTTGAGAGGTGACAACAAATTGGTTTTATTAATATTAATATTATTTAAGTAAGAGTTCTGCGCGGCAAACACTATAATTACTATCAGACTTAAGGCAACCTTTAAATTGTTATTTAGAATTTTTAATTAGAATTTAATACTAATAAAAATAATAATAAGCGTAATAAATTTATTTTTAAATTGTTGAGTGTGTAATAAGTGATACTTCTACAGGGGATTATCCAAGGCCCTTTTATAGGCAATGGGTCCTCTGAAGCGCTACAAGTGACTATATACAAAATAGTAATGAAGTAAAACAAGAAGATAAAAGAAGACATTTGTAACATGGTAATTAAGAGAAAATTATATGAAAAATAATAAGAATCCCAATTAAGAATATAAAATTCCCATCCCAAATTTCCCAAATCAGTTAATACAAAATAATGAGTAACTAAACAACCCTGTGATCTAAGAACTATGGGAAAAACAAATCAAAACAAGTATTACAATCTGTTTTCAGCATTTCTAAGTGAAACAAATAACATGTTTTGACGTAACAAGGCATGCAATCATTTTAATTCAGTGTAAATTAATATTTATTAATTGTTTTCACTATGTAATTTAATAACTAGTTTAACTGAAACAATTAATTAATTTAATTTGAGAATTTATAATACTATTTTATAAAATAAGTATTATAATTTATTTGATTTTCTTCCTGACACAATTTAAGGGTCAAAAGAAGCGCCATTAATTATTGTTTAATACTATATGAAAGATGTTATTTATTATATAAATTTAAATAATTAATTTAATTATATTATAAGTCAATTTTACACTTATAATTATCATATATGTTTTTTAATTAATTAAATATAAATTTATAATTATTAAATACATAAAAATGCGCCATTATTTGTAGAATATATTATATTATGCTTAATTTAATTGTATATATAAAAATATATATAACCCATAAATTTAATGTAACACTTGTATATAATAAAATTCTTATATAATTTCACTATGCAATAAAATATTAAGTTATATTCATTAAATACAAGTCTTACCCACTCTTTAAGGTTTTATAATTTATATATCATTTACTGGACTCCTGGAATAGCCTGGCTGACAAACCTTGAGAGCTGAAGTGTCACCAGACAACTCATGTACAAGATCAAAGTTATTCCTGAGTAAGTGAGACTAGAAAATTAAGTTTAAAACACCTTCAAGGCACAGAAGAACTACCTTGAAGAAGTGATTAAAGGATAGGTCAAAGGAACATATCCTCCATTGAAATATCTTTAAGGGGAATATTTATACAGATTTAAAGCTTATACTAACATTCTAAGAAATCTCACACAAAAGGGTTTGGAAACTTAATAATCAAGGTAAATGATTTAAAAAGTTTGAATGGATTCAAAATTGATGATTAAGAAAAAAAAGGGAAACAATCATAGCCCAAGATATATTACTTTAAATTTAACTACTATCACAATGATATTATAATTTAATTCTAAAGAATGTTGAATCAAAACCAATTCCATTTATATAGACAGATCTCCCTTGCATCAATCTTTTTAAAAAACATCATGACCCTATCACATATCCCTTAACATTTCAACCTGTTACTAATCACAGACCCTTTAACAACCCACAGACACACAATAACCCACATTTAGAATTGTTATATACATAATGGATAGTACTTAGTGATTAGATCTTTTTTAAATTACCCCAACATATATAAACCTATGGAACAGCAGACATGTTAACTCTGGTTCACTATGAAGGAAGACACTGATACTTCTACCATAGGTTATAAGCTATCCCTTATTAATTACTAGCAGTAATTGATTTGTTGTAAATTTCCCAGAATTAATGGTGATCCCCAAGTTTGTCCCTCAATAAATGTGCCTCCTACCAGTGCCTCAATTAATTCTTGACACTCATAATCCCCTTATAACTCCTCACCAGCATTTAATTCATGCCAGTCCACTTAAATAACTCAAACCCTTTTTAATAGCAATCCAAATGTTGAAAACATTATTTATTAATTTTTTGATTCAGGTGCAACCCACCATATCATGGGTGATGTATGTCTATTGTCTAACTTTCAAAAATTACAAAGACCCATTCCTGTCAAAACAGCCACTAATTTGTCTACTGCATTTATCACTGGCCATGGAAATATCATAATCAAAAGATTCAACAACAAATTGATTAAAGTCAAAGCCATTTTCCTCTGTGACAAAATGAAATCCACTTTAATCTCACCTTTTGACCTACTCTAAAAATGGAATATCACTCAGTTTGAACAATCAAAATAATTATGTTATTTCAAGAGATAAATCTGAACTTTTTGCTGCTAACATCTTTCCATCTGAGAGGAAGTGGAATGTTACATTACTTTACCCTTGTATGCAAGATATAAATCATTTTGAAATGGATTATTTTCATCATTTGTCATTGGTTTCTATGCCTTCCCCTTATGTGCCTTCCCCCAAATTAAACATCCCATATCCAAAAGTGAGACCTAATTCTATAATGGACTGGAATGGATGACTTGGACATACCAGTTTGAGGACACTCAGATGAATCTCTAAATTTGGTTTTTGTAATAATGCCCCTGAGTTTTTACCAAACTGTAGACTACATTGTGATGTCTGTGCTGTGTCTAAAAGCAAATTCCAAAACACATGTATTTCCACAAAAAGAGATCACCCTTTAATGGACCTTTTAGTATCAGATTTGGTCAGGCCCATGATTGATGTCACAAACACAGGTAAAGTCTATGTTGCTACTTTTTTGGGAATCATACACAACCTATGGCAAATTCTTCATTCTAAAAATAAAATCCAATGTTTTTGAAGCATTCATAAATTTCAAAAATCATCTTGAAGATTTAACTAATCAAAAAATGACAATTTTGAGGACTGATAATGGTAAAAAGTAGATGAATAAATGTTTTTCTGAATTTCTATCAGCAAAGGGTATACTTCATGAGAATTCTATGTGAGCAAAATGGGATGGCCAAAAGGTTCAATGAAACAATTGGGGAGATTTCCTGCACAATTCTCCTTGCCTCAGATCTACCACCAACTTTCTGGCCAATGATATATTGTTGGGTATTGTAGGTCCACAACCACTTACCAAATGTGCAGATTACAGATTGTGAACCCTATCAGCTAGTCACAGGTAAAAAAGCAGATCTGTCCCCAATAAAAGTGCTTGGCCAATAAGCATATGTACACATCCCTACTTAAAAACAAACAGCAATGGCACCTAGGGCAATGAGATACAAGGTGATTGGTTTTTCTGGATGGTGTTAAAGGTTGGGTTTTCTGGCACCTAGACACTAACTCTTTTGTGCAGTCTGAAATGGCAATTTTTTTTTTTTTTTTTTTTTTTTTTTTTTCTAGATGGTGAATGTTGTTGCTGACCCTTGTCTCATAAAACAATTTCCACTAAAAAATGCTTAATCAAAGGGATAATTGTTTTTTATTTTTTAATTCACTGCATTTTGGAGATTTCACAGCTGAAAGTACTATTTCAACACAGGACTATTTGGTAGAGTATATTAACTACAACACCCTTGATCTATCCAAAAGCTTACCCTGTATGTATAAACAAGCCTTAGCTTGTCCAGACGCTGATCAATAGAAATTTGCCTGCATACCAGAATTGGAAAATATGTCTAACATGGATGTGTAGGATATTGTACCCCTCCCTCCAGGAAAAACTGTTACTGGTTCAAGATGGGGTTTTTTTCTTTAAAAAGAAATGAATTAGGTAAAGTAACTAAGCATAAATCCAGATATGTTGCTCAAGGATTCAAACAAATGCCTGAAATTGATTTCAATGAGACATTTTCTATGACTGAAATCTTTTCCTCCTTATGCATCATGCTAGCTTTAGCAGCCACATTCAGTTGGCTGATTAAATCTTTTGATGTCACTGCTGCATACTTACACAGTACCATTGATAAGGAAATTGACATCAAGCTCCCTGAAGGCCTAGATGTTCCTGAAAAAAAACTTTGTATGTAAGTTAAAGAAGGCTCTGTATGGAACCAAACAAGTGGCACATTGTTGGTGGAAACGTCTGGAAGGTATTCTCTCAAAATTAGGGTACACAGAGAGAAATCATGATGCTAGTGTTTATGTATTGGCTAACAAAAATGGTAAGGGTGTGCTGTGGATTCATGTGGATGATGGAGTTGTCATTGTTAGTAACAATGAAGTCTTACAGGAGTTAAAATTTAACATGAACAGATACTTGAACTTCAAATAGAATAACAACCTGTCTTCTATTGTAGGCTTTTCTATTTAAAGATGTCTGCAAGGTTTCACAATTCACCAAAAAAAAAAAAAAAAAAACTTAACAAACATAATCCCACCATTCTCACTTCTCACTCACCACTTCCTCCTAACCTTAACTTAACATCAAAAAAAAAAATAAAATAAACATCTGACCTAGCTTTAAATCCAACTAAATACCTGTCAATCATTGTCTCTCTGTCTTACTTAGTTGCAGGATCACAACCTGATTTAGCCTTCCCAGTCAACTTCCTGTCATGTTATGCTTCAAGCCCAGGTAAAGTTGAATAGGATGCACTAAAACATATGCTAAGATGCCTAAAACTTACTAAGGATTTAAAATTTCACTTATTCACCCCCTAAAACCAGCATTTATTGTGATGCTACCTGGGTTGGCAAATTCGCAAAAGCAACTGGTGGCCACATCCTACTGTTCAATAATTGCCTTATTCTTTGGAAATTAAAAAGAAAGTTGCAGGAAGCTATGGCATCACTCCAGTTGGAGCTAATGGCCATGTCCAATGCCACATGCCAAGCCTTGTAGATGTATCATCTCCTACAGAGACTCAATCTATGTACTTGTCCTACTCATCTTTTCTGCAACAACAAGGTAGCTATTGTAGCGGTAACAGACAACTCATCTGATCAATGCTCAAGACATGTGGACATAGATTTCTATTTTATCAATAAACAGATACATAGACAAGAAATTAAAATTCATTGGGTTTCCAGCTTAAATCAAATTGCAGACATGCTAACAAAAATTTTAAGGTCAAATGTTTGGAGAGATAAAAGATTGTTATTGGGGGCTTTCTAATTTATTTATTTATTTTTTCTTAGTATTATTTTTATTTATTTAATTTTATTTACAGTTTCATTCTTTCTTTACTCTTTTCATTTTATGGTATGAGGGTTATGGGAAAATCACTAAGAGAGGGGGGGGGGTCTGATATACATAATGAATAGTACTTAGTGATTAGATCTTATATAAAAAAAACCCTAACATATATAAACCTATGGTACAGCAGACATGTTAACTCCAGTTCACTCTGAACAAAGACACTGATACTGCTACCATAAGAATATCACATCAACCATAACTGTCAGCCTGGATATTTCCAGGACTGAGCGAAAAGTACTTATAAATTATGTTAAACACATGTAGTATACATGGGAGCAATAAATAAAGGTACACAAGTTGTATACATAAGTGAAATATATGATAAAATACAATACCTTAAAAACACACATATATCCACCTTTTATTAATCTTATGTACTTAATATTAAGTTGGAATATGTCAATTATCCCTATTACACCAGGATTTTGGCAGGTGATATCATTCTAATTGTGTTATTATTCATGCCTTATGTTGATGGACAAGTATATTAGCTAGAATGAGGTGTCATTGGCCATGTTTAAGACTGGCAAATCAGGGGGATACATTGGAGGATTGTTGGGCATAAAAGGAGGGGGGGGGGGGTTTGGTCTTATTTTCTACATTCTTTATCATTACAATTAAAATATATAAATAACCCTTACAATGACAATACATATCAATAGTACTTCTAAAGTCTTTTGAATAGTATCTGAATTTATTACATCTATTTTTTCTACCAACTATAAGATTGTAACCTATTTATAATTAGTGAGATTAAAATGACTGAGACCCTTATATTGAGTTGTATTTTAATTCTTATTGAATTTGTACTACAGTATTCATATAAGACCATTAAAATCTTCTAAACAACTTTCTAAATCAAGCTATTCACATCTCTTTACTTGAACTTAGCCTGACCATAACACTACTTACTACTACATTGATTCACTAAACTTGAAAAAAAAATCATAAGCTTGTCATTAAAATCAAACAACTCATTTAGATTTATCATTTAAACCAATCACATTCAAATAAGAAAATAATAATAATAATAATAATAACAATAATAATAATAATAATAATAATAATAATTCTGGATTAAGAACACAAAAAGAAACACAGTTGCTAAGTGAATGATACTTCATCTCTTCACATATTAATTTAAATGAGACAAATGTGCTGTAGATGATGGATGTAGTGAACTATTTTTTTTTTATCAAGTATTGCACATGATGTGACATGAGGAGTGAGAAATATCAGAACCAACAATAAAGATGATACAAATGAGAGATAAAGCAAAGTTAAGATATACCCAATGAAACTCAATCATATAAAAAAAAAACCATTCTCCACTTTAATACCAAAATCTTGATCAACCTGAACCAAAAATCAAATAAAAACTATCAATCTATCTATCTATCTTTCTATCCTTCTATCAATCAATCAATCAATCAATCAAAAAAAAAAAAAAAAATCTAGGTGATGGCATGTCTGTACCTAGTGTTTGGCATCTCTGTACCTAGTAGTGTTGACTAATCATGATGAAGAAGGGAACTGTTTTGATGACTTGTTTGACCCAATAGAAGACATTTTGTGGGGGGACAAAGACCCTGTTGAAAGATACCTGTTTGGGGCAGATGTGTTTCATTTTTTTGATGGTGGGTTTGGTACCTTTTTTGTGGCATATTTTGCAAGGTTTGAGACCCCCAATTAAAACTGTCTTCCCACCCCTTATTAACATTCATCTCCTGGTGAAGCCTTCACAGTTTTTTTATTTTTATTTTTTTTATCTCTCAGTGTTATCTCACAATATCTCAATATCCCAGTCTCTCAGTTACCATCTCATCTCTAGTATTATTATTTTTATTATCAATCTCACTACAAAAGAAAAAAAAAAAAGAATAGGAAATCCTCACAGCTATTGATATGTAGCAGACTTCCTAAAATAAAAAATTTATTACTTTTAGTAATGAACAATCACTGTTCCCCTTCCTTGAGAAAAAAAAAAAAAAAAAAAAAAAAAAAGTGGAAACCCAATCATTGCTCTAACATATTATTTTATAATATATATATATAGCATCCAAGCATATTTTATACAAATCTCAAGCATTAAGTTTAACCATTACATTTCAGACTTTCAACGATCTTTCTTAGGTTCGACCAGATTCCGAAGAGCCGCTCGAACAGTTTGAATCTTGCTTAACAACACTTGGCCAGCTTCATAAAAGATTTCTTCAGGTTTATAAATTCCAATTGATTCAACTTTAACTGGATGAGAGAAACATGAAGACAAAGGAGGTTACTTTACTTTAAAAAAAAAAAAAAAAAAAAAAAAAAAAAAAAAAAAAAAAAAAAACAGAAAGAATCTAAACTGTGACTGACATATATAATGATCCCTGACCCTTCCTAAACTAACTTTGCCTTCGAATTCTGGATGCCTCAAGACTTCACGACTGACTGTATCTTTCCTAGGATCCTTGACCACACACATTTTTTCACCCGTTTTAGGGTTAATTTGAACATCAATCACACCTTTAGCAAAACAAGCAGCAAATTTGTCACATTGATCAGATGGAATAGGAGAATGGATGACGATGTGGGGTAGTAAGCGATAAGATGCAGTAGCTAAAGGAGAGGAGGAAATAATAAATCAATGAGAAGAGTGAAGAAAGACAAGAAAAGAAATGAAATGATGCGAGTGGGATATGACTGACCGACGGGGGAGAATTTGGCGTGATCTTTACCGATGCCTTTGACGCAATGAACTTCCATGGCGAGTTCTTGACCAGGTCTCATTTTAGCGAGTAAGATATCGTCTTGGACTGGAGTGGGAGGGGCAGCAGTAAACAGGGCAGCTTGGTCGCCCTTGGGTTCCCAAGTGAGCATACCAGACGTGACTGTTTTGATGAGAGATATGATGATGGCGATGAGATTAAAAGAGAGAGAGAGAGAGAGAGAGAGAGAGAGAATGATTTGACCATGTGCATTGTCATATAATTTAAGGGGATCTGTTTCGGATCTAGGGACGTTGGGTTTACGTGTGCAACGAGCGACAAGCTTGAAGACAAGAGTGTTTAGATCGGTGGCATCATTAGCTTTGTTCGGAAAGCAAGGAAGGATGAGCGGTGAAGGAGAGGAAGAGGCTGAGAAAGGGGAAAGGATAGAGTGAACTGACCAGCTCTGTCTTCGATTGAACGAGGGTCGACTTTGATGGGGACGAGGCCTAGACGATGAGCAAGGACTTCGTCGTGAATGATGGAAGTGTTATTCCAGACATAGACATTTTCGATAGCGACGGTGGGGACCTGAGAGAGGGGGAAGAGTAGATATAGATTGGATTGAAGAAAGAAAGCGAAAGAGGGCTAACTTCGGCAATCATGAGTCTTCTGAAAGCATTGGCAATACTAGCATCGACGCCGACGAGATCGAATTGTACGGCGTTAGAGGAGATGGTGTTGATGTGGAGACGAAGATTCTTTTGGGGATGAGAGAGAGTGAGTGAGGGCAGTAAGAAAAATATATAGAGAGAGAGAGATGGAAGAGATGATGACCTGTTTGAAAGAAAGCAAGTTCCAAGCATGGTCTTCATGAGGCCAGTGACCAGGAAAGAGAGTAGAAGCGACCTAGAAGAAGGAAGAGTGAGCAACAAAGAATAACTATATAATGTAATGTGATAGAATAACTATATAATGTAATGTAATGTAATAGAATAGAATATAATCTAATCTAATCTAATCTAATAAACATACATCAAAGACTTTCTCATTTGATAGACGAATGTGCTGGCGTGAGGTGAAGACATCTGGGTTGAGGGCGTGGGGGAGCAGTCCATGGTCAGCCATGGGAAAGTGGAGAGCGAGCCATCCATAGTAATAAGTAATAACAACAACAACAACAACAACAACAACAACACCAATACCAACACCAATACCAACAACAACACCCTTCCCCTTCTCATCCGTGTCCTTGCTTTGACCATGGCGCCGTTTCTCGAGAATGCTCCCTTCTTCACTTGGGTCCCTCATCCGCCTTCTTCTGCCGAGCAGCACCACACCCTTCTGGCTGTCCAGCGCATCTCTCCCGTCGTCGTGCCTCCCTCTCTGATCACTCTCTTGGATCATTCGCTCGTCCTGTCTGACAATCTGCTCCATCCCAACGACGAACTTGAACTCTTGCAAGCCTCTCATGCCCTCAACCATGCCGCACAAATGTTCATCTCCCCCCATGTCCATCTCCTCCTGGCGGATCCCATCTTCCCTCCCCACAGACTCATCCACTATCTCCCTTCTTCTGTCAATCTCCATGCCATCAATGGTACTCGCTCTCTCTGCTTCCTCGTCAAGGATCCTCCTCATCTCAATGCCATCAAACTGGCCCTTGCTCACATCCACTTCTGTCATACCGCTTATCTCCTTTTTGCTTCCGACTTCCCTCCTCAAGATATCTTGGCCGTCATCCACAACCCCTCCTCCAAAAACTCCCCTCACCATCTCTCCCTCATCCCAATCATCCCTTTCGATCTCTTCTCTCAACATCCTCTTCTCCTCACTCAGTTCTTTCTCGCCTCCATCAAATCGGATCGTCCCGATGGCTTGCTTCCTACCATCGTCACTCATATCTCCCCTCGCGCTTCTCTCATCGGACAGGTCTACTCTTCTCACCAGTCCATCGAACACTCCATCTTGTCCGGTCAGGCTACCTACTTTAGTCGCTCACGCAACGAACTTTGGCGCAAAGGCGCTACCAGTGGCGCCACTCAGCAAGTCGTCCACATCCGTCTCGATTGTGATCGAGATGCTATCGAATTTCAAGTCCGTCAAAAACATTCTTCCGGCTTTTGTCATACCGGCGATCTAAGTTGCTTTGGTCCTATCGGTGGCTTGCTCGCCCTCGAACAAATCATCTCCCAGCGTCTCACTTCCAGCCCTCAGGGTAGCTACACTAAGCGTCTCTTGGATCATGATGATCTCTTGAAAGCTAAAATCATGGAAGAGGCCGAAGAACTCTGTCAAGCTGAATCGAAAAATGATATTGCCGCTGAAATGGCCGATTTGCTCTACTTTGCCATGGTCCGTTGCTTGTCAAAAGGCGTCAGTTTGGAAGATGTCGAATCTGTTCTAGATATCAGGGCTTTAAAAATCTCTAGAAGACCTGGTGACGGTAAACCTAAATGGCTTTCTAAAATTAATCCTACTCAACCCTCATCTTTGTCATCACCTCTTCCTCAATCAGGAAAAACATCTGGCCATAATAATAATAATAATAATAATAATAATAATAATAACAATCATAATAATAATAACAATCATAACAATAATAACAATCATAACAATAATAATAATAATAATAATGATAATAATCATAATCATAATCATAATAATAATAATCATAATAATAATAATAATCATAATAATAATAATAATAATAATAATAATAATGGTGATGATACTCCCATTAAATGTCAAATGGTTGACTTTTCTTCTACTTCCACCATTACGATGACTCCACAAGAACGTGCCAAGTTACTCAAACGCCCTCACATCGACTCCAGTGCCATCATGTCAATCGTCACTCCGATCGTCAATCAAGTCAAATCTCAAGATGATGATGGACTCCTTTCGTGCATCCAAAAGTTTGACAATTGCTCCGCAGCAGCTGGAGGCGACTTTGATCTGGTCCTCACCCCTCCCTTTCCATCTTCTTGGATGCAAATCGATCCTCAAGTCAAACTGGCCATCGATATGGCTTATGATAATATCTTGCTGTTTCACAGTCGTCAACTTGAAAAAGAGAAAGATCCTCTAGTGGTCGAAACGATGCCCGGAGTCGTGTGTTCTAGATTGGTTACACCCATCGATCGTGTTGGTCTCTATGTACCTGGTGGGACTGCCGTCTTACCGTCAACGGCTTTGATGTTATGTATTCCTGCTCAAGTAGCGGGTTGTCCTCATGTTTCCATTGCTACTCCTCCTAGACCGGATGGTTCAATATCTCCTGAAATCCTCTACATTGCTTCTAAAACCAATGTCTCTCAAATCATTAAAGCCGGGGGCGCTCATGCGATTGCTGCCATGGCTTATGGTACTACATCCGTCCAGAAAGTCGACAAAATCTTTGGTCCTGGAAATCAATTTGTCACCACCGCTAAAATGATGGTGGCTTCGGATCTTCAAGCTGGCGTTGCAATCGACATGCCTGCAGGTCCCTCGGAAGTCTTGGTCATCGCTGATGATAATTGTAATCCTGTTTATGTCGCTGCTGATCTTCTTTCTCAAGCGGAACATGGTCCTGATTCCCAAGTCGTCTTGATAGCTATTCAGCTTTCAAAACCACTATTAGATTCCATTCAAATCGAAATCGATCATCAAGCTAGGCAATTATCTAGATTAAACATCATCAAACAATCCATTGCTAAAAGTTTGATCATTCAAGTGGATGATGTGGATGAGGCGTTTAAGATGAGTAATGAATATGCTCCCGAACATTTGATTTTACATTTGAAAAACGCTCAAGAGCAAGTGAACAAAGTGAGGAATGCTGGAAGTGTTTTCGTTGGTCCATATTCGCCTGAAAGTTGTGGAGATTATGCTTCTGGTACAAATCAGTCAGTTGTCCCACGATTCTGCTTATTTGATATATATATATCTCACTAACCATAACCATGACTTGATAAAAAATAATGATGAATAGCTCTTTACCTACCATGCAATTTGCGAAACAATATTCTGGTGTTTCGACGTTGGGGTTTATGAAATATATCACTTGTCAAGAGTTGACGGAAAATGGGTTAAAAGGAATAGGAGAAACTGTCATTAAATTGGCCGAAGTGGAAGGATTGGATGGGCACGCTAGGGCTGTTAAGGTTAGGTTGTGATGTTATGAATCAAGTAAAGAATTAAAAGCTATGTCTATTTATCAATTTATATGCTATGCTAATAAACGAATAGACATATATACAACTTTTCCTCTAAAGTTTGCGGTGGTCTTCTATTCCTACACCCGCCTACATCATGAGGTTAGGTCAGCTGACCAATGCTTTTTGCGGAGAATGAGAAACAAGACAACCGCAAGCTTTCCAGGATTAGCTGTAACAATGTATGTTTATGTGTGTTACATTACGAAGCGTGCAGGAGTCAATAGGGGGGGGGGGGGGGGGTTAACGGTAAAATATAAAATATATGTGAAAAGTTAAGTTGCTTTTTTACAAAAAAAAAGTAAATAAATCTTTATTTATTTATTTATTATAGTCTTGGATAGTCATGGAATGTTATTATTTTAGTGTTGGGATGTTGTTGTGTTGTGTTGAGAGGTGAATGAGTGAGTAAGTGAGTGGTGTTGAGTTAAGTGGGTGAGGGGTGAGTGAGTGGTATTTGAAAAAGATTGATTGATTGTTGAGTGGTGAATGGTGAGTAATTGGATGAAATGAGATGGTGAGGTAGTTATTTAAAGATTGTCAAAGTGGTAGTTTTGAAGATTGGTGAGAAGTGTTCGAATGAGATTTATTAGTTGGTTGAGTGGTAAGTGATGAGTGGGTGAACTTGAGAAGTGTGAGTGATGGGATAAGATGAGATGAGATGGTGAAGTGTAAGTTTAAAGATTTTCAAGGTGTTTGTTTTGGAGATTATGATGTAGTTTTTGAATGAGATTCAATGGTTTGTTGAGTGGTTGAGTGATGACTGGATGAAATTAAGTGGTGATTTGGAATGGTGTAGTGAAGTGAGTGAAGTGTGAGTGATTGGATGAGATAAGATGAGATGAGATGGTCAAGTGAATGATTAAAGATTTTCAAGGTGTTTGTTTTGGAGATTATGATGTAGTATTTGAATGAGAATCATTGGTGTAAGGACCTGAGAAGGCAGACTACTACTAGCGCTGACGCTAGCCTTGAAACAGGACTGACTATGCTAACACAGTAGTGAGACTAACTAGACTGACTATGTTGGGGTTTCCAACAGTGAGAAGGGCGGGACTGACTATGCTGAGTTAGCAGTGAGACTAAGAGTAACTGGATTACTATATAAGATGTCCAATGAGGAGTGCTCCACAGTGCTTGCCCCATAAAACCCCTTAATGCAATATCCCTGCTTCTGTCTCTTACAAATGCATAGAGCCCACAGCACCCCTACAGCACCCATAGCGCTCCTCCTTTTTGCCTCTCAGTCCACATCCTAACACTATACCCAACACTTGTGAATTTCAAAAGTGAAATAAGTCACTTATTTCACTCAAATCAGTACTTTCTCAACCAAAAGTGCTGGTTTCACCATACAGCCCATTTCACTGGTTTGTCAGAATCATCCCATTCATATGCAACACTCTGTAGAATAACACTTCCCAACTCAAAGAATTGTAGAGTGGATATAAATATGTATAGGACACTTACTGTTTGGCTAATATTTTTATCCCATATATCTGGTAAGTGGTTTTATTTTTCATTTTCAAGGTAAAATTAACTTTCCTTTTTTCTCTCCCTCTTTTCTCTCTTTTTTTTCTCTACATCCTACCCTTTATCCTTCCTTGGCCTGGCCATTTTCTCCTCTTTCCCTCCTCCATGGCTGCCTCAATCCCCCCTTCCCCCCACTTCTTTACCACCTCCCCACCCTCAGAAACCCCAGCCAGGCAGCTTTTCTGCCTGGCTGGGGTACCTTAAGCCCCTCCTCCCCCACTTCACCAACACCAAAGAAAGAACATTGGTAGAATGTTAGAGAAACATCATAAATTTCTGGCCTTTTTGACAAAAATTTATATTCCTTTTTTTTTCTGGCTCAGCATTTGTTTGGCCTTAAATAGGGGGTTTTAGGCTTTTTTTTTTTTTTTTGGGGGGGGGGGGGTAATACACTTGACAACACTTGACAAAAAAAAAAAAAAAAAAAAAAAAAAAAAAAAAAAAAAAAAAAAAAAAAAAAATCCACACCATTACAAAAAGTGCACAAAAAAAATGAAAAATTGAAGGTCATTTATTTTAAATTATGTGAGTTTTTTTTTTTTAATTTTTAAATAATTTTTTTTTTTGAGGTTTTTTTTGACCAGTAAAAAAATGTCTGTTTCTTCTGATTCAACTCTTACACCTCTATCTCCATCTTTGTCTTCTTTATCATCTTTTGGAATTTTTCTCATGATAATCACCAAATCACAAAAGCGCCTCCAGGTTTTCAGTCTTGTCAAGAAATCAATTATTTTGGGTGCTCATTTCAGATCAATCAAAAGTTGATCCAATGAATCAACAAGGTAAAAAAAGAAGGCAAAAGAAATAAATGTAAAAAAACTTTAGTTAGATCAAAAAAGTATCTGGATTTGTAAAGTCATCCAATATTTATATTCTTTCTTAAATTTTTAATAAATAAATCTGATATTTCACTTTACTAAACTAGAGTTATGGGCCAATGAGCTTGTGTTTTATAAATGGCAATCATGAAAACATTAATTTGTTTCATAGGGTTCCTCTAGCTTATACCTGTGGAAAGTCCCAAACTTAGTTTCTAGACTTGATCTGCATTTTGGCTTGAGGAATTTTCATTAATTTAAAACTAGTAAATTTGACTTATCTTTTTTATTTATTTATTAATTTATGTAATTATATTAAATTTTGCTGATTTTTACCCCTCTCTTCAATATAATTCAGGGGAGAGTATTGCCAAATTTTCAAATCTGACATGAAGAATTGGTGACTTGAAATTTTTTTGGTGATACCCACCCCTTACCTCAATAAAATGGAAGAAAGGGTGTTGCCAAATTTTTCGTTTGATTTTAAGTAGGAGGAGACTAGAAAAGAGATAATAAGCAATTTAGTAAAGAATTTATGAAAAAAGACAAATTAAACATACATCAAAAAGTTGGGGCTCTGAGGAGTCTGATCTGCTCCAAAATAATTGTTCTGCTTGATAATCAAGATGATCTTCAGGTGAACTATGGTTAGAAGCTATAGGGGATTGATGTCCATGAAGTACAGGTGTGTTGGAAGGATTATTAGATGGCTTAAAACCAGAGGGTATATCCTTAGTAGTGTCATGTAGAAAGCAAGGGTTGACATCAACTCAAGAACCAGAAAGAATATCCCTTTCCTCATAGAAAGGACACATGACATTGAACTTTTCAGAAACAGATGTGATTCTATTCTCCAAATCATCATCATCAAAACTAAATCCAGTGGAATTGGAAGCAAAATGAGCCTTTTTATATTTTGATTAATAAATTTTGAACCTCTTCTTCATTTGCTTAGGATGGATGTTGATTCTTGCTTTTGTTTTCTTTTTTATTTCATTTGCCATCAACAAGAAGTCATTAACCTTTGATGAAGGTGAAAATCCAATTCAGGTGGACTTCTCACATCCAAAAAATGCATCATAATTTGATTTAAATTTTTGAGAAAGTTGATGATGATGAGATTATCTTCCTTTCTTACCTGTCCAGACTTTGGTTTCTCAGGTGAGGGGCTTCCATAATGGGAAGACCTTTGTGATGAAGCATTTTTTTGAGTTGCCTTTTGTGTGTTGGATTTTCTGGGAGGCATTATAAATTGGTATGTTACAAGAAAAGAGGTTAAGAGGTTGAAAACATAAAAAAAACAATGGAAAAAAACATGCCTGGTTAAAATGTTGAAAAAAAATGTTTTGAATCTCAGTGAGGGGCGTGTGCCAAGGATTGATGAGGGGATGGAGGTCAGGGTGTCACATGTGACAGGGATGATGTGGCCAACATGTGGTTGTGAAAAAAAAATCAGGAAAAAAGTGATGATTTGAGGTCTTAACTGACACCCATTTTGAAAAATAAGTGACTTTTTTGCAAAATTTAAGTGCTGATTTGGTTTGAAATCTGCACTTAGGTTAAGTGCCAATTTTACAGAACTGACACTCCCTAATATATTCTTTATTTTGAGCAAAAATATGATACATTTTTTAAAAAAATAAGACTCATACCATGAGATAAACTGTGGATCAAATCAAGCTCCTACTGAAAAAAAAAAATGATAAAAAAAACCCATTAGTTTTTGTAAAAAAAAAAAAAAAAGGTAAAACTAACCTTGTAGAAGAAATAATTAAAGCAGGAGAAGGAACTGATAAAGTTGGAAAAAGTAGAGAGAAAGTCTAAAAGTCATCCAAACCTAAGAAAAATAAAAATAAAAATAATTGGTAGAGGTCATCCATTGTTCTAATTTTCTTCTCATAAGTAAAAATAATGTCATAGGAAATGACATATCTTGAGAAGATCTAAGAATGAAAATTAAGGTTTTGATCTGAAGTAATATTGAAAGTAAAAAAAAAAGTGCAGACTTATACACCACAAATAAACACCTGGCACCTGCTAGCAGGTGTCAATCCCTCATTCCACCTGTGACTCAAGAATATCTCAGATTTGATGTCACGCAAGCTAGCATGTTCAGTTTTCAGTGCACGGCCTTGCCAGAAGAATTCCAGCTAAGCTAATACTAAATCAAATCAAAGATAGGTATTGGAACCTGTTATCAGGTGCCCACATTTTTTGTCTGGTGATAATTATGGGGTAGATTGCATAAGTGAAATATTTTTTAACATTTTTGATGGAACAAGTGTCATTGAGAGTTAAAAATTTAAACATTTTCATTAAACTGAGTTAAAGATAGACTGAGTGGATATTCAAAAACTTTTAAGAGGCATTATGGAGTTGATTTGTATTTATCAACGGCTTTCTTTTATAAAGATTAAAGAGTTCCTTGATCACTCCCACAGACTGTGACATCTGAACAAAAGTCACCTAAAAGCAATTTAGTTTTGTTAGCATCTAAAAAGAAAAGGTTTGAAGTAAATGGAAAAGATACCTTACCAGATGGAAGAGGTGAAAATAAAGAATAGAATCAAAATGTAGGATCAAATTACCAGCAAGACGGTTGTTATCCAAAATTTGAAAGATGAAGAAGTAGCAAAAAAAGTTAAAAACGCATAGAATGCGGTAAAATAATAGGTACCCTACTTGTGGACCGGGGGGATTTACTGTTACGACCTCGTTATTTTCATACTCTTGTGACTTGCTATTTACCACCAATAAATACAACACAACATCTCCTACACCAGCAAAAAAAATAATTAAAAAAAAAGAATCTGATACTTGCTACAAGAAGATGGAAATAGTTTTTTTCTAATATATTTTATTTACTAAAAACTTCTTACTGTTTCACCACATCTTCAATTATCCCTTTTATTTTAATCCATGTACGTTACACCAAAATAGCAACATTGCACTAAAGATGAACTTGAAATGATAAACACGGTACAGCCAAACCTGAAAACCATGCGGGTTTCTCGTCTCCGATCCTCCGCCAAAAACATGAGTGTAAGTTGCTTTTGAGAGGGAATAAGTGGCAAGAAAACCGCAAGCTTTTCTGGTTTAGCTGTATGATGGGGCGACGACCACATGTCAAAGCTATCATTTTTTTCGGTTTAATTGCTTTTTAAATTTTTTTCTCTTTTTTAGTTATGACTCCAAACTTATACTTATTTTCCTCAATTTTATAATCAGGATTCTTTTTCTTTTTCTTGTTTAATAGAACGTGTGTGAAACGGTTACAAGCTAAATAAAAAATAAAAAATTAATACAGCTTTCCAAAGTATTAGCTAATTTTCCCATCATGTTTTTGTGGAGGGCAGGCTGATTGGATAAAAAAATAAGGAAGAATGCTGGGTAGTTGAGCAAAACGTTAAGAAGCTGTACTAACTTTTTTCAATATAGCAGTTATATTAGATACGTCCATTATGTATTGTTTTCCTTGTTCAGTAAAGATTTTTGATTATAATTGATGATAGAAATTGGAACTTACAAATAACCCCCTATTTTTCATCTCTACTTCCCTCATTGCGTTCATCAACATTATCACCTTCTCGATCATCATACAGGTATAGAACTGGTTTTGGTCAAGCCCATTCATTACTTTCTTTCTTGTGCATTCATATTATATTTCATCCTTCGCCATAGGTTGGTGCGTAGATTCATCGATTTCTTGGCTCGTTAGTGCAAACTCAAGTTGAAGCAACATTATTGGCACTTGGAAAAAAAAAAAATTAAACAAAAAAAAGTCTGAGAAAAAGGTAATCTACACCATTAATAATAATTACAGTTCAAAGAATCAACAAAAATTTTGCTGATTCCTTGCTCCAGATTTTTGCGGGTGTTTTTTTTTTTTTTTTTTTTTTTTCTTTTCCAACTTCCTCCCCTACTATGTCAAAAATTATGATAATGTTGTTATTCTTCACTTTCTTCAAGTTATTGTTGTCGACATTTGAATTTGAAATCAACGGAAAAAAATTACAGCTATATAAAGGCATGGATCTTGCGCTTGGAAATGATTGTCCTGTAAAAATAGGAAGAGATCGAACGTCTGGTAATCTATATATCCAAAACAAATCGGAAGATCCAGTCACGGTGTATACACGCTTGTATGGAAACAATTTACTCCATGTAAGAGGTGGACAAACCAAAGAATTGGCTTCCTTTGAGCCCTTGTCAATGTTTGTCTTACACAAGGAAGGACTAGATACCTTTACACCACAGGTGTTGCGGGATGCCATTGAAAACATACTAATGGGCGAACCTTGATAGGGATGTAATTTTCTTACTCAGGTAATTTATATGTCTCGCCTGTTCTGAAATTACTAATAGTATATGATCCAGCTAATATTTTACTCCATTACTAAAGCTATTGAATTAATATTGGGGTACAAAATTGACAGGGCAAGGAGAGTAATTAAGGAAGAGATAAGACATTTTTTAGGTTGGGTACGAAAAAATAAGAAAAAAAGGGAAAAATTCTAAAGTAACATAAAGGATAAAGCTTGTCTAATGTTTATTTGCTTGCATGGTGGATTGGAAAATATCATTAAAGATGGAGAAAGTGGTTACCAATTCACGAAGAAAAGCCCTGAAAACTGCCAATTTTTTTTTTAAAGAAAACAAGATATGCCTTATCCTCTGCTGAGTGTAAGGCGGTCTGTCACTTTTCCTCATAAAGGCAAGAAGACAATGTTTGAGTGAGAAGAAAGAAAAAAGAAATTTAATCAAAACAAATATTAGGGACTCGCTCAAGCTAGAAAGAAGAATATGATTGGGTAGCAGTATTGACAGCACAAAAGGCAGGGAGAATTAGCAGAGGAAGTGACTGAGATAAGTGCGAAGAAGAAAGCCATTGGAAGCATGGTTATGCTATAATGATAATAATGCTACTAAACTATCATTTTCAGAGATGATGAAGAGTGTTTCAATGTTTTCAGGAAGCTTGAACAGTAGACATTGGAACATCATGCTCCATTCAAGATTTCACCCCAAACTGGGGATTGACAAGCCAACAGTAAGGGAAGTTTGCTTTTTTAGCAAAGGAGAGGTGGAAGGAATGAGGTGCTGTTGTGAAAATCTCAACCGTCCCAGGTCGCTGTTTATCGCTCGACGACTAAGGGCAGGGACTTAGCTGTTAGGTACCTACTTAAGCCAGCCAACTGCCCTCCGCCAAATTCTTTCAAGCCAACTGTCAGTGGACGACCATCCACCAGCAAATGCGCCCATCCTTCTCATCCCATTTCTTCCAATCTTCCGCCACATCCTACGCCTTTTGATCTCCAAATTCTATCCTTCTCATGGCTACTTCAAAGCCTGTTGGTGAACCCTCCTCTCATCTCACTCCTACCCCTCAAAATACAAAATCTGCACAAACCTCAACACCCAGCACTCTAGCCCCATCTAGAGCATCAACTGGGCAAACACCCTCTTCCCTGAACTTGGAATCTTTTGCTTCTCGCTTATCTGGCTCCGATCTTGGTGACTCCACTCTGTCCAGCTACTTTATTTCTCTCATTCACCACTAATTTGGGTTCCCTTTTCGCGTCCCACCATGCTTGAACCATTGATCCACAATAGATATCAAAGCCAAGGTTCAAATCGGTAGTGAACTACGTGAAACAATCGAAATGTATTCCAGAGATAATGAGTTTTCCAAGAATTTGGATGTGATTATCTCTGCAGTCGTTAAAATCCTTAAAAATTCTCAGCCTGTCTTTTTGACTTCGAGTCTTGAATATGTCAGCTTGTCTTCTTTTGTATTCTTTTTCTCTCCTCTCCGAGTCGCCGATAATTATTCATTAATTACTTTCCAATCTGTTCTAGAAATTCCGTCATTTGCTCCTGGATATTCTTCAGAGGATACCTATGAATGAAGTCATGAGACCTCATGCCGTCACTATAATGAGTATGATACTTGAATTGATTCGGGGTGACAATGAAGAATTGGTGATCATTTGCTTCAAGATTGGCGTTGATCTGCATCGTAACTTCAAGGCTTCATTGGAACCCTCAGTCAAGGACTTCTTTCAAGTTGTAGTTGAAATGTATGACACGGTCCCCAAAACCACAGAAGAAATCTTCGATGATATTACTATTGATAACAATACTCCTGATGGGTGTCCACCCTCGAGTGAATCTGATGTTTCAGATAAAGCTGCAGATACTCCCACTGGCACAAACTCAGCTAAGCTGAAGAGAACTGCAAGTGGAACCACCCTTGGCAATGGAATGATGTTGGTGGGTGCCGCTCAGGCTGAAGTAACTGAATCAATGCTAGGCATGAAGTCGTTCAAAGCTTTACAAGAGTGCCCAGCTGCAGTTGTGTTCTTGTTACAGACATATAAAAGTCATGTTTATGCCACCTTGCAAATGTTTCTTCCAATTCTCTTCAAGGTAGTTTTAGTTCTTTTTTTCTTTTTTTCTTTTTTTCTTTTTTTCTTTTTTTCTTTTTTTCTTTTTTTCTTTTTTTCTTTTTTTCTTTTTTTCTTTTTTTCTTTTTTCTTTTTTCTTTTTTCTTTTTTCTTTTTTCTTTTTTCTTTTTTCTTTTTTCTTTTTTCTTTTTTCTTTTTTCTTTTTTCTTTTTTCTTTTTTCTTTTTTCTTTTTTCTTTTTTCTTTTTTCTTTTTTCTTTTTTCTTTTTTCTTTTATTGTATTATTGGTTTCAGATTTTTGAAGGCATTTCTATTCAGTTTTTAGAAACACAACCCAAACCTCAAGCTCGCTGGCATCAGATTTTGGCAGAGCGTGGTCAACGTTCTTACGTCGGTATAGCTCCTCCTATCATCAAGGCTGGCAAACGAGCTCAATATACAGATCTCGTTGTTGCTCAAGTCAAAGTAAGCAAATACATTTTTAATTTTGGAATTCAGAATTTTCTGAATTATATTGCCAGACAATGTCATTTGTAGCCTATGTTTTGCGCTTGCCTATCGGTATTGTCCAACCTTACGTCAAAGATGTTCCTCCAATCATCATAAGAATGCTCAAAGATTTACCTTCCGATTCTTCAATTTCTCGAAAAGAGTTAATGATTGCTTCTCGTCACATATTAACGACTGAACATCGATTGGTGTTTCTTCCCGTTTTGGATGAACTTCTGAATTTACGAATCTGTATAGGAAGTGGTACCACCACTCAAGAACATCTTCGGTCTGTGGTTTATAGCACCCTTGCTGACTTTATCCACCATATCAGAAATGAGCTCTCTCCTAAACAAATCATGAGTGTACTAGTTTCTTATGTTTCCATTATGAACGATCCTACCCAGCCAATGGCGATGCAAACCATGACCTCAAAGCTGATCCAAAGTCTTTTAGAGGTTACAAATCGAATGGAAACTAGCCAAGTTATCCGCACTTATCACTGGCTGTTGGAAATTTTCACTCAAAAAATGGAAGCATTGGCGGCCATTCAAACTCGGCACCGTAATAATCGAGCACAGCGCAAAGTTCTTTCATCACCTGGCCGCAAAGATAAGGGCACTTCCAAGAATACAGATGCTGACGAAATAACGGAGCCCCCAGAACATAAACCGAAAGAAAACATAGAGCTTGATCGAGAAGTTGTTGAAGTTACAGTTGAAAAAGCCAAAATACTCGGCGGATTAAGCTCAGTGCTAGAGCCTTCACCTGATATATCAAAAGGTAAGTCAATCATAAGTCGTTTAATCATTTCCCATTAGGATTTCTGACTGTGCACCATAGAAATTGTGGTAGGTACCAGGTACCTGATTCGAAATCTAATTAGTGGTTTCAAGACTGTGGGTCAGGCTTTGAAATCACTGGATGCTCCAGGTCCAGATGCTTCATTGTTGGGGAGACTTTTTATTGCAGCTGCCAAGTGTCTTGTGGCGTATGACAATCGTCGAGAAAGCCGTGAGCTGAAAGAAGTCATTGAAAATGTTATTGCTATCTTTGTTCAAACCGATTTATTAACCTTTACTGAAGCTGTGGAACCAAACATGGAGGTCTTGTTTGAAGACCTTGAACCTAATAGCGAACTCATCGCCATCCCCCAATATTTTTTGTCAAATGCTGTTTTGACCAAAGTATATCTTGGGATCACGATGCGCTATTTAATGAGGCATCTAGGGGACTTAGGGCAACAGCGCAACTCAACTGTCGTAGTGAGGTTATTCAAGATGTGTTTTATTGCGGTAACGTTATATTCTGAAAACGAAAGCGTATTGCAGCCTCACCTGAGTGACTTAATCATGGATTCTCTGCGGTTCGCATCTCAATCAAGTGAGCCAGGACCTTACTATGCGATTCTGAGAGCGTTATTCAGAAGCATCGGTGGTGGAAGGTTTGAAATTTTGTACAAAGAAGTCTTACCTTTGTTACAGGTTCTTTTGGAAGAACTAAACAAGCTTCTTAATGCTGCTACTGATTCAAAAGAACGGGACTTATTCGCTGAACTATGTCTCACAGTCCCCGTCCGATTAAGCGTTTTGTTACCATATCTCAGCTATCTAATGCGTCCTTTGGTAATTGCGCTACAAGCAGTCCCTGATTTGGTGTCACAAGGTTTGCGAACTTTGGAATTATGTGTTGACAACCTGACGCAAGAATTTCTAAACCCCCTTATGGCGCCTGTCATACATGAAATCATGGCCTCTTTGTGGAAACTATTACGGCCCGCACCATACAGCTCGCAACATGCTCATACCACGATGCGTATACTAGGAAAGTTGGGTGGGAGAAATCGAAAAATTTTGGGCCCTCCAAGTATAGATTGGCAGCCAGTTTCCCTGCGAGAATGTACTTTAACCATAAAGTTAGATTCTCAGGAACGTCAACTGGCTTTGACGCCCATCGTGGAATTGGCAGCTAGGATGATGAAGCGAGGAGATACCCATTACAGAAGAAATGGGTTTGCTTTCTTGCGTGCCATTTCTCCCGTTTTTATTAGCATGGTAAGCATTTATTATCCATTAACTAATTTAAATAAGTGTAAATGACGAGATGGCTTTTAACTTGTTTGCAGGGTCTAGCGTCTGGTGAGCAAGAGGAGACTTTTGCGACATTACTAAAAGGTTTATGCGATGCTACTCGTATCAATGAATTCGCTGAAGATGCCCAAGCTCATTTAAAGATGCTTTTTGATCATATCTTTACAACCGAGGTATGGCAAGAGCCACTACTATCCAATATTGAAAGATCTCGTAGTTCTCTTGCTTTGACTAGCATAGTTATTGATAGTCTCCTCGAAAATTTAACAATATCTGATCGCGTGAACTATCAACCAGCTGTGGACTTTACCTATTCCATCCTGAATTCACTCTTCACTAAGGCCAATCTCACTCCCGTACCTCGGGTGGAGCTGATTGTGATGGTCAAGCGAACAATATGTTCAAAAGCTAGTTCTGCATGTTATGATCATTCTTGGCCTAAAAAATGTGCAGGTCAAGCAATTTTGTCATTGTTGGTCAATGATTTGAATTTGGATGCCTCTTGGCTAGCAGATCATGAATTAGAAATTGTCAGGTCTATTTTATTCATGCACAAAGATGCGCCTTGTCCTTCAACTCAATTTCTGGACAAGCCTCAAGCAACCCTTCTTCAGTTATTGAAGATTTGTCACACTCAAGCAAAGGATATTGACCTTTCTGATTCTGCAATCAATAAACTTAATTATCTTGTTGGTTTACTGATGATTGAGTTGTACAGTCAGACCGCAGCTGTTCGAAAAGTAGCCCAGAGCGCACTCAAAGTTCTAAGCGAATGCATCGGAAAGCCTATGTTTGATCTTCTCTTTCCCGTCAGGGAGCGACTTAACCCTATATTTGGAAAGCCTTTGAGGGCGCTAGCTTTTCCCATGCAAATAGGTCATTTGGATGCGTTGACCTTTTGTGTTGGCTTAGAAAAACCATTATTTGAATTTAGCGAACCTCTAATGCGGATGTTATCTGAAGCTTTGGGGATAGCTGAAGCTGATGATGTTGCGTTGATTGGCAAAACGAACCAAGCGAAAACGTCAAAGGCATTAGTTGAACTAAGAGTTGTCTGCGTCAAGTTTCTAGCAGCCACTTTGAGATCGCCTGATTTCAAACAAACTGGCATGAGGACCAAAATTTTGGGAGTTTATTTTAAATTATTATATGCTAAAAACTATGATGTTGTGGAAGCTGCTCACCAAAGCTTAAAAGAATTGCTGCTCAATCATCAAGACGGTCGACTACCCAAAGATTTACTTCAAAACGGCCTTCGACCTGTTCTAATGAACCTTGCAGACCACAAGAAATTGACCGTTGCTAGTTTACAAGGGCTTGCGCGCTTGGTGGCTCTTCTCACCAGCTACTTCAAAGTAGAAATAGGAATCAAGCTCTTGGAGCATTTTGAACTTTTATCCGATCCTCAGACTTTGACTGCCGCTGCATTGTCTTCCAGCCAAGAGAATAGTGTCTTGGAAATCATGGCTGGGGTGGTGAATATTTTTCATTTGCTTCCTTCACCTCAAGCAAATGTGTTTTTACGTGATTTGGTATCGCAAGTAGTTCAAGTTGAATCAATGCTTCGTAAAATGACTGCAAGCCCATTTACACAGCCATTAGCTCTTTATCTCGACTTGTACCCTAGCGCAGCCACTGAAGCGCTTTTCAGTCAAATTTCAAATGAGCGTTATATCATTACTTTCAAATCTTTACTCGCAAGCGAACATTGTCCACAGCTGAGAGCACATCTGCTAACAAATGTTCGTGAATGGCTTGAACGATGCTACTCAGGTGATGTTAGATGTGGGCTTCATGGTTCTATTATTCTTCAGCAACTACTGTGGCACGATTCATCTCCGGCTGCTCAATCTTCAAGCATTAGTCACTTGATTAGTCAAAGGTGGACGTCAGATGCTCGTAAAGTAAGATTATCGGACGTTACAGGGGATGAATATTTAATTCAACTTAAAGAGGATCTTATATCGTTTGACATTATGAAAACTTGCATTCAAGCTAATCCTATCGAAACTACTGATCTGTTATTTCACATGGCTGATGTTTTAACCCATGAGCATGTGGTGGAGTATAGTCATATTGTTCGGTTTTATCATGACAACGTTGTCATAAATGCTGATATATCTTATAAAAGATTGGTTCTCGATAAATTCATTGAAATGTTCCAAGATCATTCTGTTGATGTACAGCTCAAAACAGTCATTATGCGACACATCATCAACCCTATCCTTTTGGTCGCTTTCAGCCGAGGAGACGCTGAGGCTGCAGTTGTGAACACTAACTATATGGGCAAATTGTTTCAAGTTGTCTGGAATCCTCAAATTGATCCCAATCTTCCAAAGAGAAATTTGGCTGATGAAAGACTGAACATTGAACTTATTCAGATGACTAGTCTAATTTTGCAATATCGACCTGCTTTAGTTGCTGAACAAAGAAAAGATATTATAAAGTTTGGATGGAGCTTTTTGGGTAATAAAGAAGATCAAACTGTAAAAAATGTCGCCTATGTATTGATTGCTCGATTCATTGAAGCTTTTGACTCACCTATCAAAATAATCAATCAAATCTTAATTGGATTGCTAAGAACCTATACAGGGGAAGCTCGAAGTCTCGCCAACAAAGCCTTGGATATTTTAATTCCTGCATTGCCTGACCAATTCAAGGAATCTCCTTTGGAATGGGTGAGGGTAATCAGGAAACTTCTCATTGATGATGGACAGCACATTGCTTTTTTATGTCATGTATACTCCGCTGTTGTAAGAAATCCCTTGACCTTCTATCCTCATCGTGGTCAATTCATACCCCAGTTCGTCTCTATGATGCCTCGTCTCGCCGTGAGCAGTAGTGCCACTGCAGAAACTAGAAATCTTGTTATTGATCTCATTGATGTTATTATTTCCTGGGAAAAACATCAGCAAAATCTGATCAAGGAAGAAGCAAGGGACGAAAACTCTCACCAACGTCGTTCGAGTGATGTAGAAATGGAAACTGGCGAATCTTCTCCTAAGCGAATAAAACTCGATGGGTCTGAATCTGTATCTTTGTCCACAACAACCCCCGAGAAACCTAGTGATTATGTGGTTCCGTTTGTTATCCGTGACGCTATTGTTAGCGTAATTATTCGTATTATAACTGGGAGCCCAGAGCACCCAACGAAATCGGGTTTGCTTCCCAAAGCTCTCAATTTACTCCAAACCATGTTAACCGACGTTTGGCGTGAGGTTGAAGTCAAACTTAATTACTTTCAAAGGACTTTTTCTATGGAAATAGGAAATGAAGCTAATTTAGCTACTCTATGTAATGCCGCTGAAGTTCTCAAAATTGTGTTAACCAATAAAACCGATGAATGGATGTTGAATAATCTGGCCATCTTACAAGGTCTAATGGAGAAGACAATCAAAGCTGATGACTTACTCAAAATTCTGCGACCACTCTTGAACAGAGTTTTTTCGGTCTTATCATTGGAGACTGGCGAGAGCAATACTCGTGAAGTATCAATGTTTGAACAGTGGGCGGCGCAAGTTATTCGCGAAGGATTTTTGAACTGTCGAACACCTGAAAATCTTGTTGCGCCACTTGCCTTTCTAGAATCTTGGGATAAATCAAACCCCTCTAAGGTGGACGTGTTTGTTCCTGAAGTTGTTAGGCTGCTTCAGAAGACGGTGCGTGAACATTTGACCGCTGCTTTAGCAGAAGAAAATGGATCCATGGTGGAATTCACTCGTCAACTTTTGGAAAGTCTGTGCAATGTTCTTAGAACTCGTGTGTCTACATTGGGCGAAAACCGGCGATGGCTTCTTAGTTGTCTAGTTCAGTTGGTCGAAAAATCACCTAGTATTGAATTGTGCAAATATATTTTGGGTGTTCAACGGAAATGGATAGAAGATAAGGAGGCTTTACCTACTGTGAAAGAGAAAGCAACGATGCTAGTCAAAATGATGTGTTATGAGCAACGCGGAGACGAGGCATTACTCTCTGAATACCTTCAGTTAATTCTTGATATTTACACTTCATCTGGCTTTCACCTCACAGAATTTACTGTGCGACTGGAACCCGCATTCTTGATGGGCTGTCGAATTCGAGATCCTCACATTCGCACAAAGTTTATGCAAGTGTTTGATAAAAGCATTCAGCGAGAGACCTTTGTTCGATTACACTACTTAATTGGGGTTCAAAACTGGGAAAGTTTAAGTCTTTCAGACACTAACTGGATTCATCAAGCACTAGATCTTTTCCTTGGTTGTATTGATGCTTCCGAAACGATTATGCCTAATGCTCGACTACCAATCCCTGCGGGGCATACATCAATGTTTTTAAAATGGGCAGAGGATATTAAGATGGAGAACGTTATAACTGCTTTAAGGCATTTGCTATATGCTGATCCAGTAGACACGCAGAAAATTTGGGTTTCCCTTTTCAAGGCCGCATGGTCTACTTTTACTAGGCGGGAGCAAGCGGATATGACACGATACTTGATCGGCTTGTTTAGCAAGGATTACTTGTTGAAAGCCATTGAGCGTCGGCCAAATGTTGTTCAGATTCTTTTAGCTGGGATCCACGCGTGCAAACCTCCTCCTATGTTGCCTCCCCACCTTGTCCGCTATCTTGGTAAAACCTACTGTGCTTGGCATATTTCATTAGAATTACTTGAAGATTATCATGATACACCAGACGAGGAAGAAAATATTCGTGATATAACGAATGATGCGCTAGCACAGCTTTATGCTGAACTTTCGGAAACGGACATATTTTATGGGCGTAAGTTATTTCTTTTTTTTTTCTGGTAGAACAAAGCATTGGAGGAATAAAATGTAACGATGAGGTCCTTACATATCCATTTCTTCCTCCACAGTTTGGCGGCGGAAAACTGTTTGCTTAGAAACCAATGCTGCAATGTCTTATGAGCAAATTGGCGAATGGAGTGCTGCGCAACAAGCGGTAAGCATCAGTTATTTATGTCTAATTCTATGTTTTTATTGAATTTAATCAAGATACTAATCATCAACTGTGAATGCTCAGTATGAGCTGGCTACTCATAAAGCGCGTGCCAATGCTTTTGCTTTTGGCCAGAGTGAATACAATGTTTGGACCGATCACTGGACGATGTGCGCACAAAAACTTCAACAGGTATGTTTTTTTAGTTAATCCAAGTCGCTGTCGTACTCTAAAATGTATTACTTTTCAGTGGGACCATTTAATTGATCTTGCTAAGATAGAAAAAAATTCGCCACTCTTATTGGAAAGTTTATGGCGGCAAGTTGATTGGGTTAATGAACGCGAACAAATTCAACTGGCTTTAGAGTCATATCCGAGTGAAGAGCCTAGCATTCGAAAAATTGTATTTGAAGCTTACTTATCGCTTTTAAAAAGCCATCTAGGATTGGAAGTCGAAGAGCGTAAAGGGGAATTTACCAGTTTATGCGAAGAAGGTGTTCAACTTGCTTTGCGGCAATGGTATCAGCTTCCGGAAATCGTGACTGAAGCTCATATTCCACTAATGCAATCTTTTCAACAATTTATTGAGTTGCAGGAAGCCAGTCAAATTTTTAATAGTCTTCAATCTACCACTTCGGTCAATTTGGATGCTCGCTCTGCTGACTTGAAGCACATCCTCGGAACCTGGCGAGAAAGATTGCCAAACGCTTGGGATGATATTAACATTTGGAGTGATCTCGTTGCCTGGCGTCAGCACGTATTCAATGCCATCAACCGAGCTTATTTACCACTCGTGCAACTAGCTCAAGGACAAGGAACTAACGCTGCTTCTCATGCCTATAGGGGGTATCATGAAACCGCTTGGATCATTAATCGTTTCGCTCATGTGGCACGCAAGCATCATCTTCATGAAGTTTGTATATCCTCACTGGATAAAATCTATACCCTACCCAACATCGAAATACAAGAAGCATTTTTAAAATTGCGTGAGCAAGCAAAATGTCATTATCAAAGTCCTTCCGAGTTAACCAAAGGCTTGGAAGTGATAAATAATACCAACTTGATGTATTTTGCTGCTCATCAAAAGGCTGAATTTTTTACTCTAAAGGGGATGTTTCTTGCTAAACTCAATCTGCATGAGGAAGCCTCCCAAGTATTCAACCAAGCGGTCAGCGTTGAATTTCAATTCCCAAAAGCTTGGGCAGAGTGGGGAGCTTATCAAGATAGATTATTCTGCAACTCACCCCAAGTTCTTTCGATTGCTGCTAATGCTGTGAACTGCTATTTACAAGCTTCTGGATTATATAAAACAGGGAAAGTTAGAAGGCTTTTGGTTCGCATTTTATGGCTGTTGGGATTAGATGATGCAAATGGAACCATCGGCCGAGCATTTGACAATTATAAAGGAGATATTCCAATTTGGAATTGGACATATTTTATTCCACAATTGTTGACATGCCTTTCATCTCCTCGCGAGGCTCGATATGCTAAAGTATTGCTCATCAAAATTGCAAAAAGTTATCCACAAGTCAGTTTTTTTTTCTCATCGTCTATCTCTGTCCTTGTTGAAAGTATTGAACTTTGAAATTACTGCAGTCTCTATTCTTTCATCTGAGAACCAG
The DNA here is from genome assembly GCA_030280995.1 of Hemileia vastatrix. Lineage (NCBI taxonomy): Eukaryota > Fungi > Basidiomycota > Pucciniomycetes > Pucciniales > Zaghouaniaceae > Hemileia > Hemileia vastatrix. The sequence goes on along the minus strand of JASXTE010000019.1, from coordinate 7,744,659 downwards.
CAAAGATGAATTTGCTCCAATGAGACAGAGAACCGCTACTAATACGCCCAACCAGCCAAGTACTTCTTCTGCACCTGCTGGTTCAAATACCAACTCAAATGAAACAGGTAGTCAGGCTCCTGGTCCAATTTCTACTGACGGAGCCAACCAGAATCCTACAACTAACGTTCCTCCTACTCCGGTAGCAAACGCACCAGTGCGCACGCTATTAGCATGTGATCATGTTGACGATATTTTAGGCTGCCTGAAAACGCAATTCCCATTGCTTGCCTTGTCTATGGAGATGTTAGTTGATCAGCTTTATCAAAGATTCAAGCCCACTAGCGAAGAAGATGTCTATCGGTTGATAACTGCACTATTACAAGATGGATTACAAGTGAGATTCTGAGCTTTCACGCTTTTTTTTTTTTTTTTTTTTTTTTTTTTTGTAATTGAGTCGGTCTATGGATCTTATAGTCTTATGTGAATCGGGCTGGTGATCCGAATGATGATCTCCAATTACCTGAGACTACTAAAGCTAATTTGGCGAAAGTCTCAGAAAATTTAGGCCAAATGCCTTTGCAGGTAATTGTTTTGTTATGTTTTGTTTAGCAGAAATTAGCATACTGATTTTTTTTTTTTGAAGCCATCATTTCATCGCGACTTTGTAGAAAGTCATTATTCTCTTGTGGGCTATGTTAGCAAACTACAAGAGTGGCGAAACCGATACGAGAAAATGATAGATAGGAAAGTTCGCAAATCTAATTTAGAAAACGCAAGCCATTGGTTGGTGGAATTCCAATACCAAAAATTTGATGAAATAGAGGTACCGGGACAGTATATTAAGGTATGAATATGAAGGTTCTAGTTAAATTCAAATTTGAGATTGTCTTGACTTTGAGCCATGTCTTTTTTTTTTTTTTTTTTCTTTATAAACTTTTGTTTCAACAGAGACTAAATGAAGAGAACAATGCCCATTTTGTGAAAATTGTTCGATTTGCCACTAAGTTTGATGTTTATCGACATCGTGATTTGTGCTTTCGACGAATTACTATGATTGGGCATGATGCTAGTGAACATTCCTTTAGTATTCAATTACCTCCCCCACGAACCAGTCGAAGAGAAGAAAAGATAATGCAATTTTTTAGAATGCTTAATTGGTTCGTGTTGGTCTTTAAGATGATCGGTCCTAGTTGGTTGGTAATAATTTTGAATTTTATTCTAGCCCATTGTCACGTCGAAGAGAAAGTCGTACTAGGGAGGTTTCATTCACAATCCCGGTGGCTGTCCCTTTTGCAAATAACATACGGATCATGGAGAGTGATCTTTCGTGCTGCAGTCTCCAAGACGTTCTTGAACTGTTTTGTAGTGAAACCGGTCTTGTTAGAGATGATCCTATTGTTGCTTATGCTGCTCGAATGCGTACTCTAACTGTGGAAGCTGGCGAGGTGAAAAAATCAATCAACATAGATTTAAAACTGTTTTCAAAGCTAATTCACCATATTTTACATTCTTGTAGAGCGCTGATCCTCTAGCATTAAAATTGGAAATCGCTGAAGAAATCTCGGCAAAAATGATTCCAAAAGATATCCTTAAAAACGTTTGTTTTAATTGATCTTCTTTCAAAATATTGCCAACATATATGCTTATCTTAGAATTATTTTATAAGTATATGGTTCGGACTACCAAAAGTGCAGCTGAGCTTTGGTATTTGAGAAAGCGTATCACAACAGAATACGCAAGCTTTATTTTCATGACCTATCTATTCAGCATGAGTCAGCGTGCCCCTCATCGTCTACATTTTAGTCGCTCTAATGGTCGTATCCACACTACTGATGTAATACCAAGTAAGTCTAGGCTTGTATTTTGATTTTGGATGCCCTTATAAATTGGCTAATATATACTACTCAGCCATGCTATCTACTCGGCCTGAATTCGGTCATGGCGAAACAGTTCCTTTCAGATTTACGCCTAATATCCAGCATTTTATGACCAAGCAAAACATTGAAGGTTTATTAACTGCCTCTATAATGGCCATCGCACAGGCTTTGACTGAGCATGATGTAAGTCATTTTCTTCTATTGTTTGAGTTGCTGAAGTGAAATGTTAATCAAGAAATGTTTTAGAATGATCTTGAGCATCGGCTATCTGTCTTTGTCCGGGATGAAGTAACTGCTTGGTATGTCAACCAGCGATTGCCAGTTCCTGTGGATGATGCCCGTCTGCAGGAGAATATTCTTAAAAACATTGATATGCTGGTCAAGAGAGCCCGTTTGCTATCATGCGAAATGGAGCGTCAAACTGTGCGTCTTCCGACTAATAAAGTTTATGGATGAAAATGCTAATTTTATATTATGTGTTGCAATAGATCGATCCCATGCATCCTCAGCCAGTATGTCAATCAATTCTGGAATTAATTTCTCAAGCGACGAGTTTGCCAAAGCTATACTCTATGGAAGCATTATGGCTTCCATGGCTTTGATTCATAATAATATTTATATATAAATTCAAAGTTAATATTTTGTCAGCTGTGTTGACTTTCGGTAATTAGGGTTGATTGTTGCGCGCGAAAGATTTTCTTGGCTCTAAAAATTGTATACCGAAATGGTTTATTATATCCTAAAATCAGTGTTCTTATTGATTCATTATTATTCCTCTTTACTCTGTATAAATGAATGTATGTATGTTATCTAATAAGTGATAATGTGTTGTATGCTTATTTTAATCCTGGCTGAACTTCACTAAAGGTAAAAATATGAATATATATGGACATTAAAAAGTGAGAGTTGGTGCGTGTATGTGGGAATAACTCATATGAAGTTGTGACGCAAGAAAAAAAAATTGCACTTGCTACTAGTCTACAATCCTTAAGTTTAATTTAACTTAGTTTTAGCTCGGCTATAACACTTCTGTAAAGTCCATACATTTTGGCCACAACGTGCTGGTGCCAATAATTTCGCGCAGCATAAAATAATAGTTTTTTTTCCAATTTTATATGAAGTTAGGGATGGCTACCTGTTAACGGATGCGACGGGGGTTTTTTTTTTCTTTTTTTTTCTTTTTCTTTATCTTTTTCTTTTTCTTTCTTTTTTTTTTTTTTTTTTTTTTTTTTTTTTTTTTGTGATATTATTAGCAGCTAGCAAAAAAAAAAAAAAATCAGTAAACGACAATTTAGTAGTGAGCGGAGTATTTACTGACTTATCACAACAAAATTTTTTTCCTAATTGTCAAGTTTTGGGAATCACTACGTGGGCCGTTTGGCTTTCCTCGGTGGTTCTTGGGGAATGGATTTTTGCATCAAGTGATTTAGATTTGCCATTGGAAGGTCAGGATGCAGTAAAGCAGTTTCTGCAACACCTCTGATCTCTGGATTATCACTGGTTCTAAGTAACTCGAGTAATTTCCTTGCGGAATCGGTAATTTTTTGATCGGAAATATATCCGAGAGTTTTTTCATTAGCAACCAGATAAAGATATTGTAGATAAGCCCTTTGATTCCCAAAATTGCTTTTTTCGATTACGTCCTTTGCCGCCTGTAAGTTGACATCGCTAGCCATTTCGCTTATTTTTACTCCACCGTCCATATTTAGATAGGGTTTTATCTCTCTTGGTAATTTTTTAAAATCTTTTAATCCGGAAATGAGTGAATCTGTTGAAAATTCGTGAAGTATGCGTTGATAATGCAAATCTGCTTCAATTTTTTTTAAAGCAAATTGTGCCTTTACATATGTTTCTGTCGTAGTGGTCTTTTCTGAAAGTCTAACCAATCCTTCTCTTGCTACCTGCATTGAAGAAGGATCCTTCATTAAAGACACACTGTCAGGATGAGCATAAGCATAAAGCAGCTTCAACCATTTTTCTTGCAGCTTGTTATTCACAACTAGACGTTCAATACTTTCGAGACGTTGAGTAGTAAGTTTTATCTCGGAAATGTCTTGCTTGAAACTTGCGAATACAAATTCTCTTATTTCTCCGGTAATGACACTAGAAGCTATAAAAAATATACAAGATTAGCCTTCAAGTTTTTCAATTCATTAGAATACAGTTGTAAGCGAAGAAGTGAATCATTTACTTTTTTGAAAATCTTGTGCAGCTGACTTTTCAAAAGGCGAAACTAAAGCTAACATCATTGCTTTACCCTCAGCTGCTGCCCCTCTGACACGATTACTTTGGGCACTTTGGAGAATTTCTTCAAATGCGGTTACGCTTCTTTGGAAGAAAAATTTGTTTCTATATGCTTTTACTTGCTTCCCAAAGCTTATTAATGCTTCACACCAATATTGTCCTACTAGAGGATTTCTGGCCCTATTGGCAGCTTGAGTCAGGTGATAAATCTCTGGGAAGTCTTTAAAATTCCCTGTGTATGACTTTTTATCCATTTCATCTATCCATTGAAGAAGTTCTTTTGCTTCCGCTTCATCTATAGTTGTCGTTAACCGGCCCGCTTTCTCTTTGACGGCTTGCAAGTCGGCTAAATAAGGGAAAAGGCATCAGACTTGATAAATCCAAATGAAGAAAAATAAAATAAAATAACAAACTTCGTAGCATATCATACTGTGCTTTCGAAACTAAATTTGTGATTTTTTAAAAAAAAAACATTAACATCAAGGTATAAAAGGTAAAGCGACCAAGCAAAATGATGTAAGCTAAAATGGTATGGAAATGTGCGTACAGCTTTGGTCAAAAATATTTGATATACTTTTGAAAAACTGTTTGGACTTCTCTGTGAAAATTGACCAACGATTCTTGAGGAATGTGAAAATTCGTTGACTCTTCAACATCTTTTGAGGATCGAATTTGCCTAATCTAGGAAATGGTGGAAGATTTAATTTTGAAGTCCAACTTTTTTCACCGTTCGTTGATGATTTCACGTTTCTTTCTGGTGAAGGGAGGTCTGGTTTGGGCTTGCCATTGAGATCTTGAGCTATGAATTGAAGTTATTTTTTTAAAAAAAATAAATAAATAAATAAAAGGTCAATGTAATTTTGCAAAGATGTCTATAGAGATTACTCACTTGGAAGCGGTAAGCATTCTTTATTGAGACAATCTTGAGGCTTGTTCTTCGGAATTTCCAATGATTTTAATGGGGTTGGATTCCTCAATGTCTCCACTGGCTCGGCTATACTTTTCACTCTACCAATTTCCACAGGAATAACACCGCATCGAACTCTTGAAATTGATTGAATGAAAAATACGAAAACAATGACAATCATTAATGGATGCGCCATAGCTTAGTATTTGATTGAATGAGTATATCTCTAGAGACTGGGGATATGTCGCGAAGGGAACTTCGATTGTAAAAAGTTGATAACAATATAAGCTTGGTTACTGGTTACACTGCAAAAAAAAAAAAAAAAAAAAAAAAAAAAAAAAAAAAATGCTCACACTTGGTCAATATGGGGTAGCAATATAGAATGAATATTTAACAAGTGGGTGGGCAAGAGTTCAATCAAACCATTGTATCAAACTTACTAAAATACAAGATGAAATGGTGTATAAATCCTGAATGATTCGTTATACTTCTGTGTATGTATATGGGGATTTATATCGAATGACGGACTTCCATCCAAGCTGAATATAAGTAGAGGCTGATAATGCTATCAATTTTAATTTCCACCAAAGAGTGATAGAGTTTTACACACCTCAAACTACTTGGTGGAAACCTGATGGAGATGAAAATCGTAGAATTTTTCTGAATGACGCCGTTTCACTCAATGGGTATATTATGTATCCCAGGTAAAATATGAAACTCCACATTGTTGGCAACTCATGCGCTACGTGTACAACATAGTTTACATCTATTTACTTTAATAAATAATTCGGAAAATATTGTGACTGAAACAATATAATCCGTAAAGAGTGTGGCTGAAACATGTTTTGTATTAATTGTTTTTTGGATGTGGCTGATACAGCTATAACATTTACTTCCGTACTAAGCTGATCAAATCTATATCAGATGGCTGAAAATCTGTTATACTATATATATACTGTTTCAAATTAGCGATTAAGAGCATCCACACTGGCGGGTTCGGTATGCATATTTTAGTAAAAATAGCGGCTAATATTCAACACTCATCATATTTCAGTCTTTTGGCAAAGGGTCAAATCAGTAATTTTTTCAGTAAATCGTGGATCTTTCCACGATTTATTGAACCATTAGTGTAACTCATTTTTCTGCCCTGCCATTTTTTCAGTAATTCATCACACTTGCTCAACCTCGCGACACCTCAATACCTCTGATTCATTAAAACTTCACTCTTACCGAACACTACATTACTCACACCATGTCCACACTTCGGAGAAATTGCCCAGTTCATCACCCGGAGGTTTCGCCGGGGACTCGATTTCCCAACTTGGCAGCAACGGAAACTTCACCAAGGCATTTCGTTTCACCAACCCCTTTTTAAATTCCCGCCTCGCGACAACTATCCGCCTCACCGTCGATCTTGCGATTCACCAAAACACAATGTTTATCCCATGAAATCACTAAGTCAATTATTTATTGGTGGTTATCAGATACTGCATCATTGTTTTTAAGCTGGCTTCATCTATATGGAAATCTTAGTCTAATAAATTGTCAGAGGGCATGAGACATACTGGTCAACCTTTTATAAAACATGCTAACAAACTCCCCAGAAACATCTGTTACTTCACGACTCCCTCATGATATGCAAACTATCCTCAAACATCAATTTTCTTATGAAATTACTAAATCATGTGTTGTCTTGTGTGCTTTTATCGCTATGACTCCCATGATGCCCCTCAGACTTGTACACTCAAGGAATCCTCAAGAGCACATGAATGTGGTGTCAAATGTTTCCGACAATAGAATTCTTATATTGTGGATGTAGATGGGCATATAATTTGGAATACTATTCATACAAGTCCTAATAATGATTCTTCTCAGATTCCTATTTGTGTCTTCCCCATTCAAAAACATCATGTCTGGTTGCAGTAGTTTTTAAAGCTTCCTGATGTTGAGAATGCAATCAATCAATGGAAGTATGAAATTTATTCTATGGACAACTCTATTTTGATAGATATTCAACAGGGTTCTGCCTGGAAGTCTTTAATGCTTGATGATAATCAAGATCCCAATAATTTAACTCTTATTTTTTCTCTCTTCATTGACTGGTTCAACCCGTTGGGAAGCAAACTAAGTGGAAAACAACAATCCATTGGTCTTATTGAAATGACTTTCTTAAACCTTCCTCCAGAGTTGTGCAATAAGCTACACCATGTACTCATTCTTGGTGTCAAACCTGGCCCTGACCTTCCAAGTATGACATAAATTTCTCACTTGATACAGCCCATTGTTGATCAGCTAAATGAAGCTATGTCACCCACTACATATTACACCTATAATTACCTTTATGGCCATAAAGTTGTGGTTAAACTTCTTCCCTTAATTGGTGATACTGGAGCAACACACAAGGTATCAGGCTTTGCCTCACATTCAGCAAAAAATTTCTGCTCGTGGTGCACTATTTCTCAAGACACAAAAGCATCTATGGAACTTGGTCCACCATGCTTCAAAGATACTGCTTTATCTCTTTCTTCTAAATGGAAATCAGCTAAGTCTCTTACTGAACAAAATAAATTTGGGTGTGAATGGTGTCTGATGGTCCCCTCTCAATACAATACCTTATTGTGATCCAGTGGAGTATGTTGCTTTAGGTGTGATGCATAATTGGTTTGAGCGTGTTTTGAAAAATCACCTTAGAGAATGAATAGGCTTTTAGACTCTTTCCCATAATGGGAAAAATCACCATGGAGATAATGGTATACAGTTTTCAAAGAGAAGGCACTTCGATCAAGTCTCAAATGTGGAGGATAAGGAAAGTCACTTTCAAGAAACTCTTGAAAAAAGCCTTGGTTTCATGAATGAGATTAATTCTGAGAATGGCTTATTCAATGAATATGAGATGGATTACTTCAGGAAGTACTTGTTAGATGTACCTCTACCTAGTGGTTTAGGCTGTATACCAAGCCAAGTTGGCCAAGCAAAACCTGGTCAATTTAAAGCTGCCCAATGGTAAGTTCTTTTTGTATATTTTATTCCCCTGATTTTTCTGGAACAATTTTTGGTGGATAATATATATGGTATTCTTGGTTCCTCAAGAAATAATTGCTTCTTATCTACTTTCTCCCACCAAATCCATTGCACACACATTGTTGCTGAAAATAAAATTTTACCAAATTCTGGCCATCTTTTCAGAGAAAGCTATATTAAGTATATGCAAACTGCTAAAATTTTCTTCAACAAGGTCCATATTCTTCCTAATCATCATTATGCCCTCCATATTCCTGAAAAAATGTACCAATGGGGACCCCTCCTTGGTGCAGCCCGATTCAAAGGGGGGAGGTTAATAAGAATCCTCCAAAAAATAAACAATTATAGTCTGATTGGTAAGTCTTACAATTTTTATTTCTTTATTTGAGTATTTTAGAGTAATTAATATTGTGTTACACAAACTTCATTTCAGGCCAAATTTAATCTACCCTTCTTAGCAAAGTAATACTGATCCAACATTTATGGGGTGATCCAACTTGAGAGCTTTTGTCAAAGAATGATGATTATAAAATAACTGCATCTACTTTAAAGGAATTCACACTTGAGGATGAAGATTATTTGGAATTAATAAAACTAGCCAAAAAAAAAAAAGAGATTCTATGTGTGTTTCTTATCAAGAATATCTTCAAAACCCCTGAGGAAAGGCAGTGAATCCATGGGGTTTTAGTAGAAAGGTATGGGCAGGAAAAAGTGGTATATGCATCTCTGTCACCTCACCAAACAACTGTATTTTCTTGATAGGTGGATCTGAAACTAAATATGGTTTGGTAAAGGAGATAATGATTTCTGAGTTTCCAGAAAGTGGGAATGAACCTTTTATTCAAATTCAACTGATTTACACCTCTTTCACTACAAACCCTCAGGTTTCTAGTGTGTTGAAAAAATACCTGTCCTTGATGCAAACCAAAGTAGGTGAAATAAAACAAAAGGTAGAATTTATGCTCTATTCACAAGTCTTTATGCCTTTTTCTTATAGAATCTTTCCCAGTGGTACTTTTGGAATACCTCAAAATGGAGTAACATTTATACATGTTTATCATGTTCCATTTTTGGAACATAATGAAGGCATTTTGGATCAGGATTTATCTGAGGTTAATTTAATGGTAGAAAATAGGTCTGTAGTTGGAGGTACATAACAGTAATCTATAAATCTCTCTATATAAATTATTGTTGTTCAAGGAGCACATGCAGAAAGAACACTTTATGGGATTATACATTAGATATATTTATTACCTGGTCAGAAAAGAAAAATCTATTTAACTAGACAAAGAAGTTGAAATCACATGTTATGCAGTTTGGAATATAATAGTAGTGTAATAGTTAAAAAGTAGGATTTTTGGAGGTAGAGAGATTACATAAAAAAGAAAAAAAAGTTGTGTGTGTTGATAAATGAAGAGTAATAGCTTCTTAAGAGCTGTCAATATCTTTTAAAATTAAATTATGAGCTTTTGGATAATGGGTAAACAAGAATGAACTGCTTTCTTTTGACTTTCAGTAGTGTGATAGTATCTAGAATCTTATTTTATATGAAATCATTTAAAATTCTGGTGCACACAAGTACCCTACAAGATTTCAAGAAATATTTGTGAACACACTTTTTCTGCCTACCACAATATCCTAAATAAATATTGCGGTTTATTTTAAGTACACACAGAAAGAACCTCAAGGTTTGTCCCAAATATGTGCAGTATTTATGTTTACAACTTGGCAGTAAATTGAATCCAATGACAGAAAATTAAATATTTTATTTCACAAAAAGCATATAGTTGAATACTATTCTATGTATCACAGAAACATTACAATAATATATTATATAAGTCCAACATGTATATTTATATTTTATTAGAGAACAACTAAATACTGTTCTCAAAAATGTATCAGAGAAATTACAATAATAGATTATCTAAGTCCAGCATTAATATTTGATGTGAGAATAGATAGGCAAAAAATTGTGAAAAAAATGGGACACACATTCATCAACTAATGCCTATTTTACAATGCTTCCTCCAGATTTTGAAAAAAACCAAGTGTGAATTTGTCTTTCTCAAAAGAGACAGATTCCTTTTCCAAATTGTAGAAGCTGACTAAATCATCTTTGTTGCAGAAGTTTCCTGAGTCAGAATAGATATTTTTGCCTGATCTTGAGGATTCATCTGTGAGAAATGGAGCCTTGAACTCAGTAGAATTTTAAAGGAAATATTCAATGGAACAAATTTACATCTTCAGGATATTATCTAGTTATTTGAAGTTGAAATGGCTATCTGAATATCACTCATATGGATTGCGATTGGGGTACCTAGGGGATAGAAATGAATATATGGTTTCAGGGAGAAAAGAAACTGACAAACAGTTAGAAATTAATTTTTTTCTGGGAAAGGGGGATCTTTGAAAACCAAAAATTAATATAAAAGTCTAGTGGTAGGAAAAATGGAGCCTTGAGAAACTTTGATTTCTGTGGGAGGATAAGTACATTTCTTATCCTTGCACAAGGTGGACTCCAATCCAAAGATGATTCTTTTCATCAGGGAATTCAAGATCCATAGAAATCACTTTATGGTTTTTTATTAGTAAATAAGTTTTTTTAATTATAAAGCATACTTCATCTTCATCATACTTATCATCACTATGTGCCAAAGATTCCTGTATCACTGACATATATCTATCAGGAAGATTAAGAGATCTTGCACTATATAGTTTCTTTTTTTACAACAAAACAATCCAGGAGATTGGGACCACACTTCCATATTCCAAGTCTAGCTAGGTAGAATTTAATGTAGGAAAAAAAGGTGTCTTTTATCTTGATGAAAATTTTTCTTATTTTGATCATGTTTCCTACAAAATTTTGGAGGAATTAAAAATTCACTTTCAGGGATCAAAGCAGACAATGATATGTTGTTGTTTATTGCTTGTCTTTGGTGAACATCAGAGAAAAAAAGAAGGAATTATTCAATGTGTTCAGAGTCAGGGACTTGTGAAACAGAATATTTTTCAAGCCAGCCCCATAAAAGCCTGATATTTCTATAAAATGAATGCTGTAGAGAGCATGTTAGAAACCAAAAAAAGAAAAAAAAATATACTTACTTTGGTCAAAGGGAAGTCTTCAGGAAAGCCATTGGATAAAATTTGGTAAATATTTTTTTGTATAGGTCCGGTAAGGTGGAAAGAGTTGTTTGAGGTCTTTTGTTGATTTTTAGGCAAAAGTTGAAACAGGAAATTGGGTATAAATTTGTTGTTTTGTTGTTTGAGGAGTTGGTTATATATTGGTGACATGATGGAAATTGTACCTCTAGATGAGATTCCAGGTGAATGGGGAATTTGGGGAGTATCATGTGTTAAATTGATGTGAAGTGGAGAAAGAATATGAGATAAATTTGAAGGACTTGGGGGACAACTAGGGATAAGAGAATTTATATAAGATGGAGTGTTGTCTTTGAGATGAGAAATACATTCTTGAAGTTGAGAAATTTGCTGATCATATTTAAAGGCTTGTTGCTCAAGGGCTATGGATAAGAGTTTTTGAACTTCAGATATTTTTAAAAGAGGCAATTGAAAAGAGGTTTTTTGTCTGGAAGAAGAATTCATAATGGTGTAGAGGGGAATTAATAGTAAGTATTAATTAAATAAAAAGAAGATGTTGCACAATAGTGAAGATTAGAGGAAAAAATGAAAGAGGAAAAACTTACATTTTTATAGGATCAGATGGTGGGTACAGTGGACAAAAATGTAAACATGGGGAGATTCAAAGCCTTCCATTAAATTTTCATTCAAGAAGGCAGGAAGGGACTCAATAAAGTTGGATAGTTATCCAGTAATGAGAGCTGGAAGGTCAGGAATTTTTGAAAAGAGAATTTTTTAAGGGGGCAGAAGTCCAGATTAGAATCAGGGATTGGTTGCAGCCTAGTGGGATGGTGGGACAGGTTGTGTGAAATTTTTTTAAACAATGTGAAAAAAGAAGAAAGATGAGGAAAAATAAAATATAAAGAGGGAGTCAAGGGGGATTCAAAATTTCTTGAAAATTTTTCAGGTGTTGAATATTTGGAATCATCACCACTTTTCACATGGTGTCTGTCAATGTATGCTAGTACTTAAGTATGATTTAATTAAATATTAATGGTCCTCCTACTTAATAATAAATTATTTAAAGATTAAACCTCAGGGAAAGACTAATATATATGTTTTACTCAATTACTAACTCACAATTTTTGGATTGGTTCAGACTAGTGGTTGAAAATAGGCTAATAAAATATAGTTTTAGATAAAACATAGATATTATCAATTTATAAGGGCTTTAAAATATATTATTATATGCTAATAATTGTTTAATATTGTTTATTTGATTTTTATTAGGTAAGTGATGTTCAATAACCCACCAATTCCTCCTTAACTTATACCAAAATCCACTGGAATGCACAGATCTTCAATCCAGATGATGTCACTGCTATCCCTGTAAATAACAGCATTGTGAGGGATCATTAACTCCCCATGGCATCTAATTCAAGAAGTTTCAAAACACAGACCTCCAGTAACGTCCCTCCATCACAATTAATGATATCATACACCCATACCATAAATAGAGAAAACATATAAAAGCTGATACCATAAGAAAACAAGTAAAATAACTCATCCAAAGAGAATAAAATGAAACTAAAAGCGTATAAAGGAACCAAATCAACTTTCCAATCCCCCAATAACATCCTCAATCATCCTGATTAACCCATTAATCATATCCCAACCCATAAATCCATGAAAATCTATTAAAGGACACAGATTAAGTTGTCCAAACTGGATATATGCATCCAAAAAAAGTGTATATGCTTGTGTAGGTGTGGTGAGTCAATTGAATATGTCCATATGACCTAAAATAAGTAGAAAAATAAATCTTATAGGATATTTAGAGGGTTAAACCTGCATATAGACCTATATATACATAGTATAACTGCATATTTCACTGAATATGAGGTTAATGCATACATATTAGCTTATGTATGTCTATAATTACTTAATATTCATTTAAGATAAGTATATTATGACTACATTAGTAACTTAATAAGTATTATGGGGCTATGAATAAGCTATTTAAACTAATATAAGTCATACAATAGTGTAATAAATATATATATAAGCATAATAACCATATATATAGGTGTCAGAACCATAATTTTAACTTATAAGCTTAATGTAATTAAGATTATCCTATTTTAAACACAAGAAATACTCAGTCTTGGGGATACCTAGTCTGAAAATTTCATTTCTCATCATCACATCATACCCAAAATAAGCTCTATATAATTTTATCAAAGGTTCTGTGCAATTTACACACCTCTAAATGCTATGCACCAGGTAAAATATCCCCAATGGAGATATCCAGAATGATTTGGGGATATTTTAGGATGAGACATAAGGTTGGAAAAAAAAATTTAAGAAAAGAAAGTGCAAAAAAATAATTTGAGACCATGAGAATTTTTTTTTTTCAAAAAAAAATTGTAAAAAAATAGAAAAAAAAATAAAAAATGAACTAAAAAATAATTATTTTGAGAAAAGAAAAATTAAAAAACAAAATTTTCCATGGTTGAAACATATTTTTCTTACCCTTATGTTTCTCACATATTTTTTTGCACATATTTTTCTTACACACATTTTTCTTTTAAAAAATTTTCTGCTCTAATGTCTCTCCCTACAACATCCCCATTGGGGATATTTTACTGAAGATATTCTTCATCTAGGTCTAGTAGTTCTTAGAGGCAGTTAAATGGAAAAAGAAAAAAGAATTGAGGCAAAAAACAATTGACTGAAAAAATGAATATACTGAGTTAATGCATAGAAATATGAAAAAAATAAATTCAAAATTACTGAATTCATGCAAAAAAATGAGTGTTTAATATTTTGTGCAAGTGGTAATGATGCTGTATGAGTAATTAATGGCATTATTAATTAGTGCAACTCAGAAGTAATATGCATGTAAGCAGGAGTTACACACCCACACAAGTGTTGATGCTCTAAGCCCATTGAAACAATCTTAGGAGCTCTTACTTATCCAAAATTCATAAACTAACTCTCTCTATCTCTCTTAAACCTTAATAAGTCTAAATTTACATTAAATTTTTTATTGATCTAAGTCTAACTACATTTCTCTATCTTGCCTCTTTTCTTTTTTTTCTTCTCTAACCTATTATCTAAGAATTACTATATAATAATTTCTTTTTTTTACTTTTTCCATCATACTAAATTGAGTACTGCCTTCTTGATCCTTGTCTCTATCTTTATTTTTCTTAAATACATTTCTCTCTCTCTCAAAAAAAAGCCTACCAAACTGAAAAATTTTGACCTGCTACACTCACCTTCCCCATCTTCCAATACTTTGGGATTTATTGAATAAAATCATAACCTCTCTCTCTCCCCTCCAAATAGCCAAATTTTCGATACTATAGATCCTGCTTTTATTTCAGACATCCAGGAAACTATGGAAACCTTAACCCTTAACCTCTGTACTACCCAAGAGGCTCTTCAATCTCAAGAGGCTTTTATTATTCTACAAAAACAAGAAGTAGCCCACCAGCATTTGCTCATCCCACAAGCCCAATTGGTCCCAAATCCTGGTGTTCCCCACCCCCCTCCAGTATACACACCTCTGGTTACCATAAACTCAACATCAGAACCTTCTGCCCTTTCACTAGGTGCTATTCCAAATCTATGTTTTACAGGTGAAGTTTCTCAGTTAGAATTCCTCCTAAGCTATATTTTCCAGCACATTTGTCTCCACTTACATCACTTCCACATTTAGGAAGAAAAAATCTCATGGATTTCTCTTCATTTCAACCCCCTGAATCTTTCAAAACCCTCTACCAAACAGAATGATGGCAGTCAGTTTTCTGACAAAATGCTTCTGCTTAACAAAACTCCACTCCATATCCTGATATTGAAACCACATCCATGGCTGTTACATTTCTATATAATGTAGATGCCTTTATTGGTGAAATTATCAATATTTTTGGGAACAAAGCTGAAACTACTACCTCCTGACAAAATCTAAAGAAATTTCAACAGCTTAATAGGACAGTTAATGACTATATTTTTGATTTTCTCACTAGTCTACTTAGTGTATTCTTCAAAGAGAGACCATTCTGCAGTGCTTTTCAATAGCCTTTCTCCTTGCATTCAGCACATAATTTATTCTTTCCCTGACTACATTACTACCACTCCTTCTCTATCCACACTTATTGACTGGGCTATGCTGGAAGGAAACCAGATTTTTCTAAGTCCTCTAATGTATTCTTATAACCCTACATTGGGTTCTTACATTAATAATCAAAGCTGTGTTAATCTATCAACTCCCCAGAATGTTACTATGAAGATACATGCTTTGAAAGTTTCTAATCTCCAAATTTTAGCCAGAAAAATCAATATTTGAGCTCCAATACTAGCAGCAGATGAGCGTTCATGCTTTATTTGAAATAAGATATGTCTTCAGTGCAGATGCTACTATCAAGCCAAAGACTATCCAATTGGATATCTTTTTTATCCATACTTTCCTTAACCTAAAAAATCAAGACAAACAACCTGAATTTCCTCTACCACAACCTCCATTCCCTCTTCATCCCAACAACCTATATCAACACCACTCCCATTATCCCATTATAATCCTTCTCCTCATTTTTCAAAATTGACTTTGGAAGACCCCTTGAAGGATATTGAAGAAGCCCATATTGCATCTGTTATGTTGGGGTTTCAGCGAAAGAAATATGCACCAGTGGCTTCAATATATTCCTCCAATTACTCTTTCCCTCCTTTTTCTCCTGTACACTCTATTTACTGCTTTCCCTTTTCTTTTCAAAATATGCAGCCATTCATTCATATTTACCTTCAAACTCCCACAGGGTTAATTCCAAGCCTAGACCTTTTGGATTCAGGTGAAGCTAAAAGGTTTATTGACTCCTCTTTATTTGATAGGTTATCTTAGACTAGATTTCCTAGAAACTCCTTAAATTTCAATAAAGTAGAAAGTACTCCTCTGAAGGCAGTCCAATCTGTTTTTCTACCTCTGGTAACATTACATTTGATTCTGAATATAATTTTTTAAAGTTCAAAATTAATGTTTAACCCTTGTGTAAGAATATTATTCTCTTGGGTTACACTTGGATTCTTCATTGAAAGGCTATACTGGATTCTCCCACCAAATTTTTACACCTCCTGGCTTCTGCTGATATCAGTTCCATCTCAGCACCAATCTGTAATGTAATTTCTGACTGTGCTCTACCCTTTAGACTGAATTATTGGAAATAAGTTTTCCAGCCTTCCTCCCAGCCTTTTCCCCTTCACACCCCTACTTTTATATAAAGATAACACTCCTCTCCTCCTCTACTTTGTCATTTTCTTGCCCTTACCCACCTACCCCAATCAAGAACATTTAATGAAATGTTATATTTACAATATTTTTTATAACGGTCTTATTAGGTTATCCTTTTCATTGGTAGAATCCCCTATTTTATTTGTATCAAAACCTCCCAAAGATATGAGACCTTGTGTAGATTACTTCATTATAAATTCAATTACTGTTAAAGACTGTTTTTTAATTCCCTCCATACCCCACTTATTTAACATCCTCCATGGCAAGAGATTATTTTATAAATTAGACATTAAATATGCCTTTATCTTTCTGAAAATTTCTCCAGGAGATGAGGGGAAGATGGCTTTCAAAACACCATGGGGCTTGTATCAATATTTGGTAATGCCATTTGGGCTGTGTAATGCACCCTTGGCTTTTCAATGATTTGTACAATTTTTTTTACATGAAGGTCTTCATATGTTCTTTTCTGTATATATTGATGATGTCATTATTTTCTCAGATAATGAAAAATATCATTTCATTCATTTAAAAATAGTTTTTTAAATGTTAATGAAAAAACATCTGTTTTTCTCACCAACTAAATGTATTTACTTTCAAAAACAGGTACACTTTTTGGGCTGACATGTATCTGAGAATGAATTACAGGTTGATGATAATAAGATAGAAACTATAAATAATTGGATTTTTCCCACTAAAATTTTGCAGAAATAAAAATTCTTGGGATTCACTAATTTTTATCACAAATTCATTCCTGCCTTCTCTACCCTGGCACTCCCATTTTAAGATGCAACAAAGGAGAATAATTCAACTTCAGTATACCAATTTACTAAGTTTTCTACTTCTTTTCATGCCTTGAAAGACACATTTACTCATGCAACTCTTTTAAGGCACATGGACTTTAACAAACCTTTCACCCTCCAGGTTGATTCTTCCAGGGTATCTTTATTTAATAATCTCTCTTAACTCTGCGGTTGTATCTTATATTATCGATTTCTCTCTTAAATTTTTTTAAATGATTCCTCATATTGTTTATTATTCAATGGTTTAAAATTTCCTCATCAGTATAAGGATGCTTGTGTCTTATCACTATTACAGCATCCAATTTATTCATATCTATAATTGAAAAAACTCTTAATATTACTTTATTATTCCTTCTTCGAACTTCTAAGTCTAGTCCAGTCCACCTTGTTTTCCTTATTCTCCTCAGTGTCCAGTACAGTCCATTTATTATCTAAGATAAAATTATTAATATATCCAAGGTAACATGTATGTATGCTCTACTGCAGTGATTCAATATCCAATTTAGTCATATCTACAATTTAAACAATTCTTACTACTTCTTTATTAGTACTTTTACTATCTTCTAAGTCCAGTACACACCACCTTGTTGTCCTTATTCTCATCAGTGTCCAGTCCAGTCCATTTATAATCTAAGCTTTAACAACTTTTAGAAGAGTCAGAATTTCATAGTTGTAAATAAGGCAGACAAATTCATTGAAAAATACTATGGAAATAAGATATTTGAAGTTTTATGATATATTAATCTATAGGAGTTCAGTTTTCTGTCATATCCTACAAAGATTAGGTGTCAAGCTGAAGGATCAAGTTTACCTTTTCTAAAATATTTAGGAATAAAGGAGTAGTTGCTGAAAATATTTTTCCTAAGTTTTGATATTTTGGGAGGTGTACCAAATAATTTTTCATAGGGTGAGATCATATTTTGAGTGTTTGTTGGTTTTTGGTTTTAAAGGCAAAAATCCATAGTAACAGCTTCAGACCAGAGTTCAAATGGTAGATTGTCAATGAAAAGCATAGCTTTTTCTTTTTAAGTGGTTTTTCTGTTAGAAAATTCTGCCACTGAGTTTAGTTAAGGAGTTTAAGAGGCTGTAACATGCATCTGAATTCTTGCATTAGATACATAATTTTAAAACTATTTATTTCAATATTCTATTCCATCATAGTTTACTAAGTGACATATATTTTTATATAAGACTAGTTCAATAGATTTTTGGAAGTGAAGAAAGGAGGAGAAAGTATCACTTTTAATTTTAAGGATATAAACAAATATAATCTGTAAGACAAGGGACTTTTATAGGCAGAGATTAGTCTCCAAAAAAGAAATGGTAATGAAGTGCTCAGGGAAATAATAGAAGTACCTAATCAGTGTATAATAGTCAGTAATATTATTCAGTAGACAAGAAAAGAGGTAAACTCACCTGCTGAGGGAAACAAGTAACTGAGGAAACTGGAGGATTTTAAGAGCCCTTTATAAACAGTCCAGAAATGTTTCCATTGGCAGGGGTAAAATTTTATAAAGAATAATCATAGATTTGTAATAGTGTGAATTAGGGGATAATTGATGATACTGGATCTCATAATATGAACATTGTAAAGTAATGGAATAAAAGTAATAAAGAAATGCACTTTCGAAAGTGACTATGTATGTATTTTTAAGTGAAAGGTTAAGGCAAATGGATTTAAAAATAAGTAATAAAAAAACTAGGAAAGAGGAACTGATGGAGAGCGTGGACTTTGGGACTAAGAAATGAGAAATAAGTAAGAAATGATTTTTAACTGAAAGTTTAAGGCAAATAGACTTAGAAATAAGTAAAAAAGAAACTAGGACAGAGGAACTGATGGAGACTGTGGACTTTGGGACTAAGGAATGAGAAAAAAATAAGAAATGATTTTTACCTGAAAGATTAAGGCAAATAGATTTAGAAATAAGTACAGCTATATTCAAAAAGTTTTGTGTGAATTCAGGACTTTCTAAAGATTTTCTGACTAGTTTAATGTCAACTGCTGACACTAGCTGCAAATCCCTCAGCCAGCAGCCAACCATTGATCATGATTCTACCAAGCAACACATAAGCCTCCAACCCCATGATTTCTCCCCTCCTCTCAATTTTCCCCATTTCACATTTCTTCTTCTTAATTTTATTTTGTAAGGCTTTAAAAAAATCTAATATTATTTTTTCATTTTTTTATTTTTAGGCAACTGATACCTTTTGAAACCTCAATTGAGACCTTTTTTCATTTTCTGGCCTCTTCTGGATGCCACAAGTAAGTGGTCCTTTTTTGTTTTTTGCCTCATTTTTTTCTCATTCATCCTTTTATTTTTTTTTATTTTTTATTTTAGTATTTCATCTGTCTATTGTTTTAAGTCCAATCAGTTGAGCCTGAAACACCTCACCAAGTGTAAACTGGCATTCTATGTCTCCACCAAATAATTTCCCTGTTTCTTCACCTACCCAATGTTTTAATATGTCCACATCCCATGAGTATTTGTCTCTTTTCCCCTTCATATTTTTTTCTAATTTTTTTCATTATTTTTCTTTTCCAGTATTATGCTTCAGCTTCCATATACATTAAAAAGTGCATCCCCTCCTATATCAAACCTGTCTGGGTCCTTGTCATCAACAAAAGTTTCCCTTTATTCTCCTATTTCCAGGATTTAAGCTTTGATTTCTAACATTTATGATGCAAATGATAGTAATGAGCCACATCCAATTGTTTTGTCTCCTGACATCTCTCTTCATTGAGCCAATGATCCAAATGACCATAGCTTCAAGAAAAATTTCACTCTTCACATTTAGTTCAAATTTTTTTATGCCAAAAGAAGATAAGAATAAAAAAAATTGAGTTCTAGTGCAGCAGCAAACATTGGACAAATTGTATCTGACCCTGATAAGTTGTTGTTTGAGTGGGAAGTAAAGAATAAAAATTTGGAAATTTAAAGGACAAAGTGATTAATAAAATATATGAAGAAGAAATACCAAAAATGGGAAGTTTTGTAGAAACCTAAAATAAGCTTGAAATTGTAATGTGGAATGTCTCAATACCTCATGGTGGTAGGTCTCCTGCCAGCTCTGGACGTAAACTAGACTCAGATATTTTCTTTAAAGAGTTTCTGGATGCAGCATGTCCAATTTTTGATTCTAGGAAAATCCAGGTTACCTTGAATCATAGAGATCCAAGAAATGCAATGAAGGTTACTTTTAAATGTTTTTTATTTTTATTTTATTTTGAGTGACTAATGGGGTAATTTCTTTTTCAGAATCAGTCTTCATATAGGCAACTCAACAATTCCTCTTCTCAGACAGATTCTGATTCAGGGGAAGGTGTGGCATCTCTGGAAATTCCTGCAGGGCTCATAAACCAGGCAGAAATCTATGAGTGTGTTTGTCTGATATTGCAAAGCCACCCCCAGAAAACACACATCACAAAACTTCAAGATGGCCACTGTTGCATTAATACAGCCAATCCAATGGAATATTTTGAGTTGACATACCCTATGGTGAAAGTTTGGTCCCATGAAATGGTAAGTAATGTTTATTTTATTTTAATTTTTTGTAATAAATAATTTTTTTTGGTACAACATTTAAAAGCAAACAAATCCACAAGAGGTAACATATATAACCCCACCAAAAATCCCTCTTTTTTCTTGGAAAATAATTCCACAAAATGTTCAGTGTGAGAACTTAACTTACCTCAAAAATACCCCTAGCAACAGTGATGCACAACTTCCTCCTGCTTCTCCACCTTTTCAGAAACCTATAAATGCAGATACAACAATGTCACAGTTTATGGAAGCTGCATTTGTTGATGGAAATATTAGAGAGTTAAAATCAGGTTTGATAAAGTTACAAATTACGCATTGGTCATTTTTACAATATTACACAGTTGATGAGCTTACAAATGCTGGTATCCCAGATCCTTTTGGAGGAGCTTGTATAAACATATCTAAATTATATGGATGTGTAAAAAAAACTCCTACTTAATAATAGGTATTATTATTGTTTATTTACTATACTTTTTACATTGAAATTGAAACATATCTTGCATGAGAGAGAAAAATATAATTTTGTGGGATTGACACAGATTTTAAGAGAAAAAAATACTAGAGATTGATAATTAATTTTTAATTTTTACCAAAAAAATCTAATTAAATATAAGACATTTTTGACAAAAAAAATCTAAGTCATTGATTTTGAGTTGTGTGAACTTATTCTCGAAATTTCTCACCATCTCTCACTTTGGTTGAATACTTAGGCGGTAAAACAGATAAAACATATATTTCATTACCTAATAATCAGATCAGCTTTATGACATAAATATGATATATAATTTTATATATTCAATCAAATATTTTTGTTGAGTACCCACTAGCTCTGAACAGCTTACTCACAAGAAGGGGAGTAAATGATAAGATTAGACACCAGATAAACTAGGCTTTAGGACAAAATGAAAGACAAGGACACTGGGACAGATGGAAATGGACAGAGGAAATGTTACATGATAAGATTCACCACATAAAAGGGGGGTGGACTTGCTAGCGAGTCCGCAACCTTGGACCCAAACTCACCACAGATTGAACACACATTGAGCTATTGATAAAGGAACCATACAATCAGGGATGAACACCACTCAGCAGAAAAGTTTTAGGTGGGTGTTCAAGTAGAGTTCAGTATGAGTTCAGTCTGAGTTCCATCTGAGTTCAGGTTGAGGACTTGCTAGCAAGTCCACCCCCTATATTGCGTAGTGATTAGACACCAGATAAGTTAGGCTTTAGGACACAATGAAAGGCAAGGACATGGGGACATATGGAAATGAAAAGAGGACTTAGAGGAAGACAGGAGAAAGATAAATAAATTATTAATAATAATTGAATAAGATAAAAGACAAAGAGAATTGATGAGGTGAGCTATTGCTATTGTAGAGAATACATACAATGTTTTTTACCTGATAAGATTAGACACCAGATAAATTAGGCTTCAGGACACAATGAAAGGAAAGGACACAGGGACAGATGGAAATGGAAAGAGGACTTAGAGGAAGACAAGAGAAAGATAAATAAATTATTAATAATAATTAAATAAGATAAAAGACAAAGAGAATGGATGATGAAGCAAGTGATAGTTTCCTCATCTATATATGCTCTACATAATATCATAAAGTTAGGTTAGAAGTAGTAGGTAAATAGAAATATATATGTATATGTATACGTATGTAGAATCTATTCAGGAATATAATCTCAACACCCTCCTGTGCTCAAGAAAGAAATGGCAAGAGATTTAGTGAGCATAAAAACTCTAGATGCTTAGGTCTAGGCAAGGAAATGTTTAATATGTCAGCAACCATTTGAGAAGAGGGAGTGTAGTCAATTGAGAGTTCACCATTGGTGACTTGTTCATGCAACCAACACACTTTGACATTTATGTGTCTAGTAAAATGTTGATAAAGAGGGTTGAGAGCCAGATTGATTCCACCTTGATTGTCCCCATTGAGAATTGACTTGTTGAGAGTTATAGAAAAATTGTTGAATAACTCCTTAGTCAAAAGAAGATCCTGACCACATTATTTCATGGTGTAATATTGAGACTAAGAGGTTGAGAGAGCAATGGATTTTTGTTTGCATGAACGCCAGCTGATCAAGCCTAGATGAAAGACAAGCCTACCGGAGGTAGACTTGGAGTCTTCTGATTTGTTATAATCAGCATCTGAAAACCCAATCAGTGAGCCTAGTTTAGAATCAGGAACATTGCCTAAGGTTAGTTGAAAGTTTTTGGTCAATTTGAGGTATCACAGAATGTGAAAGAAGGCTTAAATTTGCTGGTACAAAGGCTCATTTAGATATTGTGCAAGGGTAGAAGCAGCATAGGCTATATCAGGTCAAGTACGGAGTACAAGATAGTTTAGCAGAACAATAGCTTGTCTATAATTGAATAGATGATTTAGCTCATTAGAAGTAAACATGTTGAAGTGTGAATTTGGAACTAAAGGAGTAGTAACGGTTCAACAATATTGATAATTAAATTCCGTGAGTAACTTGTTGATGTATAATTCTTGTGATATTTTAATGGTTTTATTTGTTTGATCTCTAATTAACTTCATGCCAAGTACCCAGTTGAGTTCTCCTTGATCTTCCATATCAAAGACTTGTAAAATTTTTCTTTTGAACTCATAAACTGAGGGTCCCACAATGATTTAATCATCCACATGTATAAATACATAGCATGGATGTGTATTGACATTATTGATAAAGAGGAAAGGATCAGCCTTTCTTGGTCTGAAGCCAATGTCAGTGAAAAATCCGGAAAGTTTGCAGTACCAACATCTAGGGCTTTGTTTTAAGCCATATAGAGATTTCTTTAAGTGTAGACAAAGATTTTGATTTTTGGGTGAGTAACTGCTAGGGAACCTAAGGCACAGGTCTTTGTCTGGCTCTCCATGAAGAAAAGCTGACTTAAAATCCATTTGATGAAGTTCCCAGTCCTTGTAGGAGGCAAGTTCCATTAAAAAGTGTAAAGTGTTTAATCTTCCAGTTGGAGCATAAGTTTTGTTATATTCAATGCCTTCAATCTGAGAAAAACCTTGAACGCAAAGTCTTGCTTTGTATTTGACTATATTACCTTCAGAGTATTTCTTTCTTTTAAAGGTCCAAGTGGTACCTAGTAAATGATTATTTGAAGGTAATGGATTTTCTTCCCAGACACCATGCTTATTGATACTTGATAGTTTTATTTCTATGGATTTAAGCCATTCATCACTCTCAGGGGAATTAATTGCTTCAAAAAAGTTTTTGGGTGTGTTAAAAGGTGTTACTATCATATTAATGTGGTTTCCTCTTCTTTTTAAAGTCAATATATTTGACGGGTAAAGAGAGGAATTAATTTCTTGTGAAGGTCAGATATCCTTCTCAATGTAGGCATAGTGTTTGGGCGCTTGTGGAGGTTCAATAGGGGTTTTGGATGGAGAGGAAGATTAAAAGTCTACAGGTTCAGTAGGTATATCTGACTGGGTAGGAATTGGGTGATTCTCCACAGATTCATTTTCAGGGATAGAATTTTTGAGAGAACTGGATGGAGGAATGGAAAGTTATTTGTTGTTGGGAAATATAAGAGTTTCAGCAGTTTAGCCCTTGGAAATTTGACCAGCTAGTGTGAAAGTACTCAAGAATTTCACATTGTGAGTAATTAATATGGTGTCAGTGCTGGGTGAATAAATCCTATAATTAATGTGTCCCTCACAGTAACCAAGGAAGATTCCCTCTTCTCCACTGGAGCCAAACTTTCTACTTTGTTTATGATTTTGCTGATAGTAGATTACATTGTAACCAAAAGGATAAAGCTTCTGAGGAATTTTAACTTTTCCATTGAACCAAACTTCCCAAGGAGTCTTAAGATCTGAGAGTGCTGAGGTTGGAAAAATATTTAGTAGAAAAGTAGCTGTGTTAAAAGCTTCAGCCCACCAGTGAGAATCCAGGCCTGACTCTATTAGAAGACATTTTGCCTTTTCAACAATTGATCAATCTCCCCTTTCAGCTATGGGGTTTTACTGAGGTGAGTAGGGAGCAGTTTAAAGATGCAGGATGCCTTTATTTTTAAGAAGGTTTTTCATAGAACTACTTGTAAATTCTCCTCCATTGTTGGAAATTAGACATTTAATCGATCATGAAAGTTGTTTTCTACTAATAATTGATGATCACAAAAGACTTCATGGATTTCTGACTTGAGGCTCAGGAAGTAGGTGTGACAATAACAAGAGTGTCCATCGACTATTTGAAAGAAATAGGATTTTCCTCCTTTTGATTCAGGGGTGATAGGACTGCATAAATCCATAAGAATGAAATTCAAAAGGTCTTCCAGGATTAGGAGAGTACCATAATATGGTAAAACATGAGATTTAGCTAATGCCCATGCTTTTCAACTGAAATTAAGGAAATTAAAACCTGGATATAATTTTTCCATGGTATGATTACTTGGGTGTCTGTATTTATGATGTAAAAGTTGTAGATTTTTATCATTTTTTGTTGTAACATTAAAAATTTACATTTGAGTCAATGGAAAAGTGATGATATGTCCACTTATAGAGCACTCTATATGAGTGATATTCTTGTTCTTTATTTTGAAAATTCCATCCTCCTTAATTAAGCTCCAGTCATCAAGAAGAAGATTGATAGTAGCTATTAAATTAGCTTTAATGGTAGGTACATAAAGAGCATGTTCAATGTTAAAAGTATGACCAGATGATGAAGTAAAAGTTACTTTGTCTTGTCCAAGGGCTAATAACTCATCCCCATTTTCTATAGATAAACTTAAATTTGATGGTTCATACATTGAGAAAAATAGTAAGGAGTTGAAAATTGAAAAAGAGGCACCACTGTCCAGGATGCCATGATTGAGAGGTATATTGGAGAATACTGATAGAGCCTTTCCATTGTTAGTATCCCTGTTTTCTCTTTCCTTCTTTCTTTTTAAAAATCATCTTGATTTTTAGGGTGTAGTTGAAAACAAGATGCCTCTGAATGTGGTGCCAGAGGATTGTGTTTTCCTTTTTGAGCAAAATATTTTTGCTTTAGTGTCCATAGCTAAAACCATCCCAGAAGTTAAGCTGGTAGATTTGAGTGCCTTTCTCCTAATAAAATCAGCTTCAATTTTTGAAAAGATACTTTCAATTGTTGCCTGGTGATTTGTAATATCATATTTGCTAAGTATGATGGAAGAGAAGGTTTGGTAGGATTCAGGTAGAAGATTGAGCACATAGTTTGCCATGATGTATGACAAGATATTTTCCTTAAATAGATCTGGGGCAATGTCTCTAAGGAGTTTCATTGTACTTTGAAAATTGTCCATAGCTTCTAAAATATTAATCTCAGTGAACTTGATCTTAAATAATTTATTTACAATATGAGAACAGTTTTGACTGGTTTTAGAAGCATAATGGTCCTTGATGTTTGTCCATAAAGCAGCCAGTTCAATGGCATCATCATTGAGAATGAATTTATGCTGGTTAGCACAATCCACGAACATTTTAATAATTGTGTTAGTTTGGCATTGTCAAATGTTAAAGATTGAGAGTAGTTCCGGATCGGTTGGTACAGGGCAATACTCATTGAGAAACTGATCCAAATTTCAAACTGTAAGTGCATATTTTAGGTTTGTCTTCCAAGAGCTATAATTCTTATCATTTAAATTTTCTATTCCTTTAATTTCTGAATAGTTGGATGAATCTTGGAGGTAGGAGAAATTAGGCGGGGGAGCAGTGGTTGATTCAGCCATAGCAGTATAGATGGAAGATGAGTCAGGATCAGGGGATTCCCCAAATGACAGAGGCGTATCGGGTACTTCCAGCTTTGTTTAAAGATGCAGGGGCGCTGGGCCCATAAGCCTGATAAGATTTGACACCAGATAAATTAGGCTTTAGGACACAATGAAAGGCAAGGACATGGGGACAGATGGAAATGGACAGAGGAAATGTTACCTGATAAGATTAGACACCAGATAAATTAGGCTTTAGGACACAATGCAAGGCAAGGACACAGGGACAGATGGAAATGGACAGAGGACTTAGAGGGAGACAAGAGAAAGATAAATAAATGATTAATAATAATTAAATAAGATAAAAGACAAAGAGAATGGATGAGGTGAGCTATTGCTGTTGTAGAGCATACGTACAATGTTACCTGATAAGATTAGACACCAGATAAATTAGGCTTTAGGACACAATGAAAGGCGAGGACACGGGGACAGATGGAAATGGACAGAGGACTTAGAGGAAGACAAGAGAAAGATAAATAAATGATTAATAATAATTAAATAAGATAAAAGACAAAGAGAATGGATGAGGAAACGAGCGATAGTTTCCTCATCTATATATGCTCTATGTAATATCATCAAGTGAGGTTAGAAGTAGTAGGTAAATAGAAATATATATGTATAGTAGAATCTATTCAGGAATATAATCTCAACAGTAAACAGAATGCGGACATAATCATCTATTATCTCACCATCACTAGGCCCACCACTCAAGCATCCATCACGGCGCAAATTGCTTTTCAGAACACTGAAAGCTTTTTCTATAGGGTTTAAATCAGGTGAGTATGCAGGGAGATATAGAAGTACACATCCCCTGCTTTGAACAAGTTCTGAAATATAACCACCATGATTGATTGTCGCATTATCCATGACTAAAACACTCGAGTGACCAGGGAATGGGTTCATCTCCGGAAGCTACAAAAAAAAGAAAAAAAAATTAATTTTTAAATAAGAAAAAAAAAAATTCACACACCAAAATGTTTTCCAAAAAATACTCAAAATGGTATCAGCAAAAAATCTTTAGAAAGTCCTGACTTTGCACAAAACTTTTTGAATACAGCTGTAACAAACAAACTAGGACAGAGGAGCTGATGGAGACTGTGGAATTTGGGACTAAGAACTGAGAAATAAATAAGAAATGACTAAATAATGTAAATTAGTAAGGATGGTCGAAAAAAGAGATAAGTTAAACCCTTGATAATGGGCCATCCTTATATAGAGAATTTTGGGGTGAGACTCACTGAACTTAAAAATATGGCAACTTAGTAGACTGAGAAGAAACTATTAGAATGACGAATAACATCTATTCTGATATTGGTACTTAGTATATTGTTAAGATAAAACAAAGCTTATGGAGAGTTTTTAGATAACTTTTAGAGTTTAGTGGAGATTAGAAAAAGGATGAAAAATAGAAAACACGACTACCATATGAGAAGGAAAGTTATAGAAATGAGATAGAAATGAAGCTGAGCAAACACATCTAATTTATATGGAGAATTATAAAGGAGAATTTAGCGACTTCAAATCTTGGCAGTCAGCACACAAGACTCAGAACAGTATTGTGATAGATGATAGGTACTATGAAGCAATATATAAGGAAGGTTTATGTGATGGAGTAAGTAGAAAGAAAGTATCGAGATCCATATTCCAACATCCATCACATCCGCATCCACTTCTAGTGAGGTTTTTCAATCTCTTTGCCAGAGTATAAATTTTTTGGGTGATGAAATGAGCGAATAAGTTAGTTTCTAAGATTCGGTTGGCTATCAAAATCTTTTTGGAGTTTTTTTAAAGCATAGTCCACTGAATAATATATTTTAGTTGAGTGTGTCTCTTTCTGAAGACTCTTTAGCCTCCTTTTCGTCACTACCATCAAATCAAAGGGCTGCACTGAAGTTTCCTCCTTATAATGAACATCAGCAGAAGCTAGCTTGAACCAATCTTCAGTTAAACTTTTACTAGAAAATGAGTTTTTAGCATATCTAGGATTATCCGAAGTAAATTCTCCTGGAAAGAAGTCTTGTTTGACTGGATCAGACTTTTGAGTGTTTATTAGTGAAAAAAAATCATGAGGTTCTGTAGAAAAATTTACGTTACTCCTCATCTTTAAAATTCATCAAAGTACAACTGATTACTGAATATTTTTTACATTACCTTTATTTAGCAATACTTCGGCTGACTTTTGGATCTGATCGATTCTTTTGGACAAAATTGATATTCCTTCAGCTGCTGCTCCTCGAATGCGCTTGTCCTTAAAGCTATTGAAAATGTTCGCATAAGCATTCATGCTATAACGAAAAAAATATATATCTTCGAGCACGCCTGACTCGACACCCAAGCCCATCAATGCTTCACACCAATATTGAATAATCTTGGGATTTTTGGTTTTGTAAATAGCCAAGTTCATGGTATTAAAAACAACAGGCTTGTTGATTATTTTTCTTTTCAGAAACACTTTTGTATTTTCAATCCATTTAAGAAGATTTTTTGCCGCTATTTCATCAAGAGGCTCATTAAATTTGAGAAGCTTTTCTTTGACTTCTCTCAAATTACCTAAATAAAAAAATGGAACCAAAGAGTTTTATTCTTTACTTAATATTTTCAATTCGGGAGAACTCCGATTGAGAAAGTCACGGAACTAACTATGGGCCATAGAGTGTCTTGCGTTTAAGTCTTTTTTTTTTTTTTTTTTTTTTTTTTTTTTTTTTTTGAAAAAAAAGGAATGAATGAATAATTTTTCTAGTGCTTAATGAGGTATATAAATCAATAGAAAGAGTGAGAAAAAAAAACAACTGAGATGCTACCCACAACCTCCATCAAAGACGGACCATACATTTCGACCCAACTTTTTTAAGCCAGCTGTAAAAATTTTCCAACGTCCTCTGAGAAAAGTTAAAACTCGTTGTATGAGTTTTTTATTTTTGATATAAGAGTAGTGGGGCTTTGAAGTGCTTAGTAGAGGTGAGGGATCGGTTTTCGAATATTTGTCATCGTCTGATTTTAATGAGTTGGCTGAAAATTCTCGTTTGTTTTCCTCAAATTCCTCGGGCCGCACTAGGCCCTTACTTTGTTTTTTTAATTCTACCGTAGATATATAAGTCAAGTCCGTGCACATATATGAACTAAAGACCCGTTAAAATCTTACCCGGTGTTGACAAAAAGTTCTCTTGTTCCGGACAATTTGAAGCACAAGGGAGCGTTATTGGTTGCTCATGTTTGAAGTTGGTGGTTAACCCGGCTCCATCTTTCATCCAACTTGCGCCTACTGGATCAGTTTCACATGGAACTTTCGGTATCAATTGATTAATTCCAAAGAAACCTAGAAATTTGACGATAAGATTCATTGAAATTTGAGAAGGTCCGCAAGTCGGTCAAGTTTTAAAACTCACAATAACCAGCACCAATTTTTTCATTTGTGTCAGTTTCGTATTGCTTCAAATACTGGTGTTGTCGGGGCTCAGCCTGCGTGCGCGAGAAACAGTATCAATACATTCTATCACGTCACTGTCTCTTGTAGATACATTTGCCTGGCAAAAAGAGTCAGAGTGAGACAATTGAGGCAAGGGAGAAACAATTAACAAACAATTAAAACCTCTAAAATGAAACAGCTGGCGATATTATGCCGCATTAAACTATCACCCGAACATCTTCCGAAATTATGGAGACATGTAAATGACCGTCCATCTCCATAGGATATGTCAAGCAACTTTATCACTCAAAAATTATGACTAGATGATCAAAAATGTGTTCCTGATCACCAGGATAAGAAAAAATTATGGGAAAGGATTATATTTTGATTTTTTAGCAAGTGGTGTTTTAAGGATGTGCAAATTAGGACAATGGCCTGACAAAAAAATCTGCTAATTTTAGAGATAATACTTATTTTTGACTTTTTCTCCTTTTTCTTTTTTGTGATCACCATCCCAGATATACCCTTGATTTTAATCTCACTACAATTCTTTATCTTCCACTCATTCATTTGACAAGCTCATTTTTTTCAAATTTCAAAACTGATTGATTTACAAGGTTATACAGATGGTTTGATTTTTTGGCTCATGTGGCTCAAATTTTACTATCAAAAATTTTTGTTACAATTTGAAACATAACAATTGTGTAATAGTTGTGTAACAAATACATAAAAATTAATATTTGTAATTGAGGGCCATAAGAATTTTAGATGATTTATTACTCAACTGTTGCATTTTTGTTACAATTTTGTTACACACTATGGCATAACAAAGACTTTGGGTAGTGAATGGAGCTCATGTTGAATTATGACACCAAGCTCTATTGCAAACCTTCTGAACTCTTACCAGCTTCTAACTGAGAATTTACAGAGTACTTACTGAGAGCTGACTAAGCACTGACTGAGAACTGACTTAAGTATGAGCAGTACATTAGTATATAGTGCTATAGTAACTATGTTTGTTCTTTTTACTTTCTAAAACTTCTAATCATAAGATATCTGATGAAATCAATCATAAAAAATTCAACTATATAAATTTCAGACACCTGAAGCAATAGGGGGTATCAAAGTGCTTGCTTCTGTCATTGGGGATCTGCTCTATCCCCCCCCACCCCCCCCCCCCCTCAGATCAGACAGTATTAATGGCAGAAGATTATTTTCTGCTTTTCTAGAATCTGAGAGCTATTGGGCTCTTTGTCCACCTTGTTATTCGACAGCTTTTTTATTTGTAATAACTTCTTAAAAAATTTTTCATCAATGACTACATTTTATTATATTTTCCAAATCACTCATTGAATGCTGCTGTTTCTAAGAAAGGTACTCACATATATACTTATATTTAAATATCTATTCAGAACTATAGTGAGCTTATAAAGATAGTTACTCTCACTAGTTTTTTTCTATTCCTGTTTGTTCCATCTTTATTGTCAGGTAATGTTTTATTTCTCTATTTTCTACTGCAAAACACTCAAGACAAATTGCTACTAACATTATAATTAACTGATCATTTTTTGGTACATCTTTTCTTCAGATAATTTGCACATGATTTCCTTTGAACTATCATCCATGTTTCATTTTAAGTTGGGCTGTAGTCCCTTCTGTAAGCTTTTGTTCCAGACTTTTGCATCTAGTTATTTGGCACTGCTCCATTGTCCCTGTCAATATTGCACCTGCATTTTAATCAAGCTCATACTGAAGTCCTCTTCATTATCTTACATAGGCCATTGTTTCCATCATTTGTCATTATTTTATAGACCCTTTATTGTCACCTCTTTTATTATTTTAAGATTATAAAATCTCATAAAAATTCACAAAATTTCCAGGAGCTAGTGTAGAATAAAAATGAAGTTGACCATTTATTTTTCCCTAATGCACAAATTTTTCTTCCTAAAAGTATATTCCAGACTCATTCCATCATTTATTAATCTTTCAGAAAGTGACATATTTTAAAATAACAGATCCTGAGCTTATGTCAGCTACAGACATATTGGTACAACATAAATATATAAATGCATATTACTTTAGTAATTTGATAAAAATTGGAATATTAAAGGACAAAATTAAGTATCTCTAAGTGAGATGAAAAATGTAAAACAATTTGGCATTAATGGTGAGAAAAAGGACAACCTGACTTCAAGTTGTTTATCATAGTGTCTGACCAAAATAAACATTAATATGCATTGGGCCTGTGGTAATACAAATTTTTATATCTATCCATGGCACCATCATAGATCATGAAATAAAATTTGAGAATTGGCATGCATCTGATTATAAATTTTTTTCTCAAAAGCATATTGAAAGAATGGGAAGACAACATTTAGCAACAGGGAATATATCTTTTGTGAGATTTAATGATTAGTATATTTTTGAATGTAATATTTCTCTTACAAATAAGTAGAGTGCATTTTTATTGATCATGGTATCTTTTACAGGGAAATTATGTAGAAAAGAGAAAGCCTTAGTAAATTAATTTCATATTAAAGACTTCCAGTCAGGTACTCAGCTAAAATGATAGATATATAATATCTGTTTATACATGGGGTAGAAAGGTAAAGATTTATAGAATAATGATAATAAAAGTTGTGAGAATTATAAATTTAATTATAGGCTGATCATCTAGAAGATGGAGAAAAAGAAGACAAAGAAGAAGAAGAAGAAATAGAAGGAGAAGTGAAAGACAAGGAGGAAAAAGTTGAGGAGAAGCAAAATAAAAATAAAATAACTATGAGAGGAAATGTAACAAAAACAATCAATAGAGATAAAATAAGGGGAAGCCTAGGTCTAAAAAGATATACAAGGTTTTTTTCAACTAGTAAGTAAATTTTTATTTCCTTTTCTTTAATTGAAACAATTACTAATAGTAATATTCTTAATGCCAACTTAAGAAATATATTAAGGGGTGTCAAAATAGCAAATCAGCCATTAAAAATATAATTTTTTTCAATCAAAAAAATAGGATATAAACTTTCAATTATATTGATTTTTACTTTTAAATATTCTTCTTTTGATGACCTAATAAGATGGGATCCCTATTTTTTTGTGACTAGAAATGAATTAAATGAATTTCCACATTTGAAATGTTTAACACCTCCTAATAGGGGATGTCAGTTCTGGAAAATCTGAACTTATTTAAGTGTGGACTTCCAAAACACACTAGCCCCAACACTGGTGGATTTCATAATGAAATAAGTCAGTTATTTCACTCAAATTCTCACTTTCACAACCAAAAGTGCTGATTTCACCATAATTTCTCTTTCTCATTTCCCTGATTTTTCAGCATCATCTCATTCATACACAGCACTGCGCAGAGAAACACTTAATAACTCAAAACATTGTATATAATTTACATTTTTATACCATATAAAAGCCATGCCTACCTTGCTCTACAATCATAATAAGCAATAAATTTCACAGATCTTGAAGAAGATTTTATTTTTTTATCAAAAGGGGCCTGGAAACGTTACCTTCTTCCAAGAAAGGCTCAAGTACTTCATACCCCTGAGTACATCATCAAAACACTTCTTAACCTATCTGTACACAAATTTAGAAAGTTTTTTAGGATTCTCAGGAATTTTTCCTTAGAATGGTTATTCTTATTTGCATATTGACTTTGTTTTTGAATTATCTGTTATAGTCTCTTTTTTTCAAGTCTCTTTTTTTCCTTCATCAACTCAACATGAAATCACATATTTTCTGCAATAGCATAATTTTTCAGTCATTCTTTTTTTCTTTCATCACTCATATCTTTTTCCTCCTCTCCTCTTTCATCCCTCAAATAATTTGAAGTAAATTGTTTTCTCAACTAATCTCCCCAGTTAAATCATTTTTTCATTTTTACTTATATACACTACGCAATATAGGGGGTGGACTTGCTAGCAAGTCCTCAACCTGAACTCAGATGGAACTCAGATGGAACTCAGACTGAACTCAGACTGAACCCATACTGAACTCTACTTGAACACCCACCTAAAACTGTTCTGCTGAGTGGTGTTCATCCCTGATTGTATGGTTCCTTTATCAATAGCTCAATGTGTGTTCAATCTATGGTGAGTTTGGGTCCAAGGTTGCGGACTTGCTAGCAAGTCCGCCCCCCATATTGTGTGGTGTATTTGCTAATTAATTTATTTTTGTTATTTACATCTAAATTTTCTTAGTAAGTTTTTATTTTTTTATTTTAAAGGGAAAGTTAACCTTTTTTCTTCTCTCTCTCTTTTATTTCTTTTTTAGCTCCATCATCCTACTCTTCATCCCTCCTTGGAATAGTCATTATTCCCCCTTTCCACTTTCCCCTATTTCACTTTTTTTTAGTTTCATGTCATTGAAACACATAAATTGAACATTCTGTAAGCATTTCACTTGCTCCATATTCAATTTCCCCCCAATTCCAACATCACTCTTTCTCACTCTATTTTTCCTACCTTTCAATCAAGGTAAGTTTCATCTCCTTCTTTTCATGCCTATATGATATCTCTTTCTTTCTATGAAAACTTGATACTTAAATATATTTAGGACTCATATCTAGATAACAGTGGACTTATTAAACTCCTCATGTTGTCATATTTATTATCACTTTACAAGTTTTTGTAAAATTTTGAAAATAAGACTCAGAATTTGGTTTAGTTTAATTTTAATCTAATTCCTTTTTAACTATAGATTCTCCTGAAGGCTATCTTTAATTTCCTACATACATATTTGAATTTGTCTTAGTGGTTGCTGAGATATTGACTTTTAAAGTTGAGCCTTTCTTTCCCAACTTATCTTTTTTTCTTGAATTTTAAATTTATAAAATTAGGGTTAGGTTTATTTAAATCATGTGTTCTTTAACTGAAGATTCTCCTGAAGCCAATTTTTCGTTTCCCACAAATAGGTTTGAGTAAGTTTCAGTGGTTGCTGAGATTTTGACCTTTAAAGTTGACCCTTTTTTTCAAATTTCACTTATTTTATTCCATGTTTACATATTGCATAATTAGAGAATAAGGCATTTGAAGCTATTATCTGATGTTTATCTAGGCTTTTATCTTGCTCTTGTTGGAATTTACATCATAACTTTTCAATTTTTTGTGAAATTTTAAAAAACAGAGTCAGTATTAGGGTTATGTTTACTCTAATTTATTGTACTTTTAGCTGAAGATACTTCTGAAGCCAACTTTCATTTCCAGCAAACCAATTTGAATTTGATTCAGTGGTTGCTGAGATATTGAAATTCAAAGTTGAGCCTTTTTTTCCTGATTTCACTTTTATTTATTTTATAATGCATACCATAATGTTTACATCATGCATTTATCCTTCCAGATTCCTATGATTATCTAGGCTTTAATATTCATCTTTTTGGAAATTTCATCATTAGTTTTCAATTTTTTGTGAAATTTTGAAAATCAGAGTCAGTATTAGGGTTAGGTTTATTCTAATCTACTGTCCTGTCAGCTGAAGATACTTCAGAAGCCTACCTTTGATTTCCAGAAAACCAATTAGAATTTGGTTCCGCTGTGGCATTCCAGATCTGAGTAGGCTACTTAGGTGAAAATTTGATTGGAACTTGGTTGGAAGAAAATCATGGTGTTACCAGGTATTAATTTGGTTGAAGGGAGTTAACTGGATTTTTTTGTTTATTTTTGGTGTTTTGGAATGGTTATATGTGGTATTTCTTTTGTGATTTGATGGATTTAAGGATTTGTATTTTTGGTGAATGAAGTGTGCTCTTGGAATGGCCATTTTTTTTCTGGTGCACTCTGGTGCGCTCCTGTTTGCTCCAGTGATTTTCCGGTGCAAAAAGGAAGTGTACTGGAAAAATTCTGTCATTGTGGCCAAGTTTAGTCATGGTGACAAAATTAACTCACTGTGGCAAATTTAGCTCACTCTGGCCAAATTAGCTCATTATGGCAAAAAGAGCTCATTGTGGCAAAATTTGCTCACAATGGGAAAGTCTTATCACCAGTTCAAAGTTTGGTCACTGCAGAAAAGTCTGGGCGCTGTGGTAAAGTTTGGTCACTGTGGTAAAGTTTGGTCACTGTAGAAAAGTCTGATCACCAGTGCAAAGTTTGGTCAATGTAGAAAAGTCTGATCAACAGTGCAAAGTTTGGTCACTGCAGAAAAGTTTGGCTATTGTGGTAAAATTTGGTTAGAATTTATTATGCTTGTTAGATCAATAGATTATTGTAGATCCTATGCATGTAGGGTATTGTTGGAAATTTCTGGAGTAGGAGAATCAGATAGAAGGGAGAGAATCTTAGTCTTCTACATGTTTTTTGTCTTTTAGTTTCGATAATAAGGGTCTTTTTTGAATATAATAAACAGCCACATTCATATTTTTCATTACTCAACAAAAAATTAAATAAATTATAAAACCCTTATAACATTTATCTTTTTTATAACACTTTTAAAATACAAAAAAAAAAATTATATTTTCATCACATATAGGGTATCATTAAAAAGGTCTCCATCTCAGGGATGTGTTTTTATTGTTAACTCATTAAAATAAAATCTTTATAAAAATATATAAGTCTATCTTTTCAGATCTTTCACTGGTACACCTTAATTGTTGTCATCAGTATTTCTTTTCCAACAACTGATATTTCTAAATCTCAATAAGCGTTCATAAAATCAGAGTTTCAAATATATAATTCAATCAATTCAAGTTGACTAGAGAGTTTAGTTATTTGAACAACCCTTATTTTATTTAGAAGGACAGGATTTTCTTTGGCTTATCCAACTCCTTTGGATTCTGCTTACAGAAAGGTGACTGTAATGTGAAAATTAATAGTTTATTTATTTATATCATATTTTAATATCATTCCAACATATGACTATTTTTACGTTGTGTGATCTCATCTAGTAGAACATATATATATGTCACTGCATATTGATATATCTCTGTATGCGTGTTGTTGAATCATATTCTATATACATGTTGAGTGAGATCTATTATCTATATAGTGAGCACCCTGTCTGTGGGTAGTTCTTTGTCTTTTGCTATTTTTCTTTCTCGCTCAATATATTTTATATTTTGCCTTTCAGGTATTAGCGGCAGAGACCCTCTCACTATTTGAGACACGAGCGACGTTAAATAATAAGTCGTTATTATTTACATTTATAAGGTATTAGCGGCAGAGACCCTCTCACTATTTGAGACACGAGCGACGTTAACTAATAAGTCGTTATTATTTACATTTATAAGGCTTTTAGGTTATGGGCCCAGGCCTTCCTTAAATGTCAACAAGTGAAAATTTTAATATACCGTCACCAGCTTGTTCTACCGATTCAACCGAAACTATATTACCTCAATCTACATCCACAATGGAAAACCAAGATCCTAATACCAATTCTGCTTGCAATATTCCTATTCTGTCTTCGGAAAATTTTCATGAATGGAAACTGCGAATGCTTGCCTTATTAACTCGACATAAATTGAAGGCACTTGTTTTAGGCAAAGAGCCACGACCAGATGATAATGCTCCTCAAACTGCTAAAGATGATTTTCAATCCAAAGTTGATAAAGCTACCAACATCATAATCTCAAAAATCAATGCAGGAAACCTTGCCGCATTTGTCACTGAACAAGATATGGATAGTCTGTGGTTAATCTGGTTGAAATTAACAAATCAATATGCCACCGATGATGCATCTAACAGAGCATCAATTTTTACTCAATATCATGATGTAAAATGACATGAAAAAGGACTCAAAACATTTGTCAATGATCTCAGAACAAGAATTAATGAATTAGGAGCTGTCGGGGTGTCTGTTGATAATGAAGTTGAAGCACATTGAATTTTGCGACTTCTTCCAGATTCTTATCAAACTCACAAGGCGCTAATTCTTCATTCATCAGAAGTGTCTCATCAAACTCTCTCTGTTCATAATGTTCTTTCTCGACTTGTGCGTCTTGCTATTGAAGTTGAACCCGATACAGCTGAGAATTCTGCTTTTATCTCAGCAAAACAATCTGACAAACCCGAAAAGCCAAAAAGGCCTGTGTGTCGAAATGGGAAACATAACCCCAAGACAAAGCACAGTGAGGAAAACTGCTTTGAGCTTCATCCGGAAAAGCGAAAGAGTCGTGCTGTTTCTCAAAACTCTGCATCAACAGATTAGGAAATCCATGCTAGCATTAGTTGTGGTCCTACAAAAATCTTTAAAGCCAGTAATGGTAATTTAAATAAAAAAAATCTCATTATATTTGATAGTGGTGCAACAGTGCATATGTTTAAAAATTGCAACAATTTCAAAGACTATGTTCCTGGTAAAAAACCCATAAAGCTTGGCGATGGTTCCATCATCTACAGTCAAGGATCAGGTTCAGTCAACTTGATAACTCCAAGAGAGGCGATTACACTCACCAATTGTCTTCATGTGCCGCGTATAAGTCAAAATCTGATTGGGATTGGCCCTTTTATTAGGCTCGGCTGTACTCAAACTACGCTTCCTAATGGAAGGGTTATCATTGCGAAGGATGAAGAAACAATACTAGATGGAAAATGGGACCCCGATGAGGGACTAGTTGTACTAGATGCCAAAATCGGTGAGTCTTTCATTACCTCTATTAATTGTTTTCTTTCTAATAATTCTAAATCACTCTGGCACTACAGGCTCGGTCACTCAAATGAAGAATATCTAAATAAGATAGAATCAAAACTAGACTTATCTTTTCTTAACGATCTATCTACATGTGAACCCTGCATTAATGCAAAACATCATCGACTTCCTTTTTCCGGAACCCTGCCTCGAGGAACAAGATTTTTAGAATATGTTCACATGGACTTAAGTGGAAAAATCGACCCTCCATCAAAAGGAGGAGCACTCTATTATTTTAAAATCACAGATTCATACACTTCTTTCCGCTTTGTATTTACTTTATCATCTAAATCAGATACTTTTAGCACTTTTGTTCAATTTAAAAATGAAATAGAAAATTCCTCTCTAAACAAAATTGCAAACATTGTCTGTGATAATGGTACAGAATTCATTAATAAACAATTCAAAGATTTTACGACTGAAAATGGAATAAAATTCATAACAACTTCGCCATACACTCCTCAACAGAACTCAATTGCTGAACGAGGAAATAGAATCACTACTGAAATGGCGAAAGCACTTCTTTACCACTCAAAAATGCCGCTCAGTTTTTGGGGAGAAGCAGTGAATACTGCAGTGTATATTGAAAATCGACTTCCCTCATCTTCCATCAATTTTAAAAGTCCATATGAAATGAGATACGATAAGATTCCAAAACTTAAACACTTGTGTGTTTTTGGTTGTACAGCTTATGCTTTAATCAACAAAAGCTTGAGAAAAGGAAAATTTTCGCCCAATTCAATCAAGTGTTGCTCTCTTGGTTACTCTGAGCATACAAGTTCCTATCGATTACTTAGACTGGACAATAATAAAATAATTTATTCTCATAATGTTGTTTTTGACAAATCAAACTTTCCATTCTCAAATGTCAAAAACATTCAATCAACCCTAGTTGAGAGTTTCTCCGATATTGACTTTTTACAATTTCCAGATGAGGTGAACATGGATTCAGATAATAATTCTCAGTGTGATTCAGTCCCTAATTCCACAGACGATTGCGATTTATCTGAAACTCCAAATGCTTCAAATAAATTTTGGGAATACAAGTTAACTCCAGATGTTGCGCCTAAAGATGTTAGCTCTGCAATTGATCCTAGAAACATTGTTGAAGGCAGAAGAATTCACACTCAGAGAATGCTTAATTCAGCTTCACTGATAAATAAATATTTTTGTCTGACTTCTGCGCTCTCATCACATTCAATTAATGACTCAACATTGAACTCCATCTTCTCTGACCCTCTCACATATTATGAAGCTGTAAATAGAGCTGATGGCGATCACTGGATTATTGCTATTGACAAAGAGTTGAAAATGATTGAGGATCAGAAGGTTTGGGAAATTATTGAACGGCCATCAGATGTTGATGTAATTGGATCAATTTGGGTTTTCAAGATAAAATGAGATGTAAATGGAAACATAAGTAAATATAAAGCGCGTCTTTGTGCAAGGGGTTTCTCACAAAAATCTGGTGTCAACTATTTTGAGACATTTGCACCTACAGGGATATTGACAACTCTTCGCATCTTAATTAGTTTGGCGAATAGTGAAGACTGGGAATTCATTTAAATGGATGTTAAAGGCGCATTTCTATATGGAAAACCTGATGAAGATGTCTATATGAATTTTCCATTGGGAATGACAAAACCAGCTAATTTTAAAAATCCTGTTCTTCTTTTGAAACTTTCTTTATATGGTTTAAAACAAGCTTCTCGTTGTTGGTATAATGAATTACTTAATTTCTTCTACACAATCAATTTTTACCCTTTGGCAGCTGATCCTTGTCTATTTATTCATGAAAGTGATTCTAACCCTTGTTATGTACATGTGCACGTTGATGATCTTTCAATTTTTGGAAAGGATGTCTCATGGTTCAAAGATGCAATCAAGTCTCATTTTGACATGGACGATCTTGGCGAAGAAAAGTTTATTCTTGGCATAAGAGTCATTCGGGACAGAAGCTCAAAAACACTATCACTCTGTCAAGACCAAGAAATAAAAGATCTGCTTAAATCTTATGATATGCAAGATTGTAAACCTATAGGCACGCCAATGATTCCAAATACACAACTTGAAAAAGCTAATGATGAAGAAATCGAAGCTTTTAATAAATTGAACATCAATTATAGATGTGCAATTGGAAGGCTCAATTACATTTCACAGGCAACTCAACCAGATATATCATTTGCAAACAGTCAATTAGCTCAACACCTAAACAACCCTGGTATTTAGCATTGGATAGCATTTAAAAGAGTGTTGCGTTATCTCAAAGGAACCATTGATTTGTCACTGAAATTTAACTCGTTCAATGTTTTCTCTAATCACGGAAATCTTAGTCATTCTTTGCCAAATGGTTTTGCTGATGCAGATTGGGCTGGTTGTCGTGACACCCGTAGATCAACAACTGGTTATGTCTTTACAATCAATGGAACTGCCATCAGTTGGAGATGTAAGAAGCAGCCTACGGTAGCATTGAGTAAGTCAGAAGCAGAAAGCAAAGCAACTGTGGACGCCGCACAAGAAGCTATTTGGATGCAAACACTTCTAGTTGATCTTGGTTATAATCATAAAACTTCTTCAAAACTTTTTTCAGATAATCAAGGCAGTATTGCTCTTTGCAAAAATCCGGTATTTCATGATCGAACTAAACATATAGAAATTCAATTTCACTGGATCAGAGAGCAAATTATGGCCGGCAAAATTGATCTACAATACACTCCAACATCTGATATGATTGCCGAAATATTCACAAAATCACTGAGTAAAGAAAAATTCATTAAGTTTTTGACTGAAATTGGCTTGAAGAATATGATTGACAACAAGGAGGAGTGTGAAAATTAATAGTTTATTTATTTATATCATATTTTAATATCATTCCAACATATGACTATTGTTACGTTGTGTGATCTCATCTAGTAGAACATATATATATGTCACTGCATATTGATATATCTCTGTATGCGTGTTGTTGAATCATATTCTATATACATGTTGAGTGAGATCTATTATCTATATAGTGAGCACCCTGTCTGTGGGTAGTTCTTCGTCTTTTGCTATTTTTCTTTCTCGCTCAATATATTTTATATTTTGCCTTTCAGGTATTAGCGGCAGAGACCCTCTCACTATTTGAGACACGAGCGACGTTAACTAATAAGTCGTTATTATTTACATTTATAAGGCTTTTATTTAAGAGTGTACCTACATATTTGGCGCCCAACGTGGGGTTCCAAATCTCTAGCTTTTTCTATGAATTTCTTGGCCTGCAAGAGGCTTATTCTTAGGAACTCTAATTGATTTTTTTTATTAGCCTGAAAGAGGATTTCTTATTTTAACGGTTTAAACGCTTTTCTTACTTTATTGGGATGTCTTCTGCTGCTGCTTCTGGATCTTCTCTTCCTCTTACTCCTTCAGTCAGGATCGTTTCTTGGGATGGCCCAAAGTTTAATGTGGAGGAGTTTAAATGGTTTATTAGCAGGTATTAAGCTGCTGCTGCTGTTGATGGTGCTTCTCATGTGGACATGGTGAAGCAGATTAGGGTTTTTATTGCTGATAGGGAGGTGGAAAAAGAGGTCATTGCTATGCAGGCTATTAAGGACAAGGATTGGGTGAAGTTGTCAAAGGCTATGGTTGATAGATGGGGTGTTAGATTTACTATGTTGGTGATTGGCAGGCAAAGGGTGGAGTTTCTTCTATGGCTGATTTTAAAAAGTTATGCATTCAATTTGATGAAGTGGTTGAATATCTGATTCTGGTGGACAAATTGGCTCATGAAAACCAAGCTAAGGATCTGTTCTGGTCAGCTTGCAGAAGGGATATTTGAATGGACGTCTTGAAGGATCTCTCAAGAAAAGACTTAATGAAGGAACTACCCAATGGCGAACAAAAGTTGCTGGCTTTGGAGATTATTAAGGAGAATATCCAAGCCCATCTAAAATTAATGGCGTTGGACAAATACCAAGAGGCATGCACTCAATATTTCAGCAAGGTTAGTGATGTTTTGGCTGAAAATAACGATATAATGGTCAAAGCTCAAGGAGCCAAGAAGGCTCAAA
The DNA here is from genome assembly GCA_030280995.1 of Hemileia vastatrix. Taxonomy (NCBI): domain Eukaryota; kingdom Fungi; phylum Basidiomycota; class Pucciniomycetes; order Pucciniales; family Zaghouaniaceae; genus Hemileia; species Hemileia vastatrix. Next base: position 7,702,080 of record JASXTE010000019.1, on the reverse strand, counting down.
TGGGACTACCGGTGAAAAAAGTTGAGGGTACTGTGGACAACAAGATGATCGATCACTTGGCCGACTTGACTAAACAATTAAAAATATTTGTCCAAGAGACTCAGAAGGCAAATAGGGCCCCAATTGCTTCTTCATCGACGTCTACTTCTTATCAATCAAGGGGATATGAACTTCAAAATTTTAATGGCAATGGAAATGGTAACCGCTTCACTGGAAATGGCAGGAATGGTAATGGTAATGGTGGAAATTGTTTTAGAGGTGGCTATGATGAGCCAAAGGTGTGCTCATATTGTAATAGGAGGGAGCACAGAGCTGGAGTATGTTTTACTCTGGATAAAGACTTGGATGCCGGTAGAGTTTTATTTCATGGTAAGGTTTATAAATTCCCTGATAGATCTTTCATCAAGCCAAGAAATGGACAAGCTCCTTCTGATTTAGTTAGAAGGAATATGACAGCTGAAAGAAGAGCCCAATTTGAAGAATAAAAAGAAGATGATGATAATGCCAAGGGTGGAAAAAATGGTGATGGTAAAAGCGGTGGTAAAGCTGATAAAGGTAAAGAGAAAAAGGTCAGTAAGGCCACATTTTCAACTTCTTTTGTTGGTTTGGAGCTGGCAACGGTTTCTCGAGTGGAGGGTAACTGTATGGCTGGCAAATATGATGTCGATGCTGCTACTAAAGCTAAAAGTAGCATTCACAGCCAACTAAAGGCTAAACCTGGAAAGGCATTTAACAAGTAGAGACCTTACTCTAAGGACAAAATTTATAATATGCAGAAGGGGATGGCTGATATGGGGCCTCCTAGTTATGGAAAATTTGATTTAAATGGTGAGCCTATGCCAGAAGATGATTCAGATTCTGAGGAGGGCGTACCATTGGTGTCACTACCCAGACCTAGTTTTAGCGGTCCCATCCCAATGGAGGGTGTAAGGAGGACCAGCAATGGATCAGGTTTAGTGAAAGAAGCTGGTGACGGAGCTAGGGTTATTAGTAGTGAAGATGTTATTATGGGGGGTGAAGATGACAACGTGGGTCCTCAAGAGGTGCCCAGGGCCAAGGTTATGAAATTGAAAGTCCAGTATGAACAGCCAGTAGTATCCGGTCAGGCAAGCGCAATGGACAAAGTTTTAAATAGGGTGAATCAACTTCAGATTCCCTTATCTTTAGGCAAGCTTTTCACGATTAGTACGGCACTTGCAGAGAAGCAAAAGAAGCATCTGATGAGGCGACAGGTTTCCCCTGGAGAGGTGGAATATATATGTGAAAATGCTGAGAAGTTTGGGGAGGATGTTGACACACATTTTTCTGCTCCCCTGGGTTACCTGGTGGTAACTCTAAATGGTAAAGAAGTAAAGGCCTTGGTCGATTCAGGGTCTCAAATTAATTTGATTTCTTTAGAGCAAGCAACAATTATAGGCTTGCCAATTAAAACTGGTACTGTGGAAACCTCAGAGTTATTGGAGGACATGCAACAGAGCTGATAAGTACAGCTGAGCATGTTAAATTAGGTATTGGCGGATCTATTGGTAAGGTTCACTTTTATGTGGCCATAGGGGCAGTTAAAACTGTTCTTGGTGGTCTATTTTTGATGGATTTTGAGGCAAGGATTGGTTATCAAGCTGGCATGGGTATTAGTTTGGAGATAAAGGGTGAAGCTATGAGGCGGCTACATATGTGGTTAGCACCTCCTGGAGACAAAGGTTGGGAGACACGGCCAGGGATCACTACTCTGTGCCAGTGTTGTAATTGCACCAAGAAGCGGCGTATAAAACGGATGGCTTCTGGTGAATTATGTTTGGAGAGAAATCATGAAAACCCACATTTTTTGGGGTAGCAGGGGCTGATCACTCTAATGTTGCAATCTCTCCCCAGGATGAGATCCCAGATTGCAATAGGTCAGCTCACTTGGAGATAATTCAAGTGGATTCTCAATTATTTTCTGTTAATAATAGGTTAAATTGTTATTGTGTTTTCAAATTTTTGGTATGTATCACTTCTTTGTCAAGATTTTTGATCACATTCAAGAATGGATCAAGAGGGAAGATGGAAAATATTATGTTGAATAAAAATTGGAATGGTTTATTCTCTGACCTCCAGCAAGAGGGTAAACTGCAATTATTTCATCAAAATTCTATAAAAAATCTTAGTATAATTAAAACATAAAAAAATAATTTTTGTGATACTTTGATTCTGGTCCTCCAGCAAGAGGATAAACTGTCAACTTTTTTTACGGGTGATTTTATGATGGATAAGGGAATTAAAGTTGTTGGAAAATTTGTTGATAAATTAAATGAAGGAAAAGGGAAAAGGGTTAAATTTAAAAATGAAATAAAATATTTTCCTACTTATATTGATTCTAATTCTTACAAAGAAGGGAATTACTTTGATGAAATTTTTAATGGCGATACAAAAATAAATATTTTACCTCAAGCTTATGTAGATGTGGAAGCAGCAAAATATAAGAAGGTAGCAAATAAAATCCGACCAATTAATGAACCGCTACCCGCTGAATTAAATCCACTTTTGAGAAGACCAAGGCTATCAAGAGATCCTTATGAATGTCCCTTGGTGAAGAATCTGCCTGAATTTATTGAAACTTCAAGAATCACTTTTGATAGATTAGGTGTTGTTAATTTTGGAACTGATTGTTGGTTTTCTGGAGAAGAGAAGAAGTTGTTTTTGGATGTGATGGTCAAGCGAGAGAAGTCCATTGCTTTTTTAGAAGAGGAGAGGCGTGTGTTGAAGCATTCCTATGGGGAGCCTTACAAGATTCCTGTGGTATGTCATGAACCATGGCAGCAAAAACCAATCCCCATTCCGGCTGCATTAAAAGAAGCTTATATTGAAGTTGTCAGAGAACGGATTTGCACTGGACTGTATGAGCAATTATAATCAAGTTATTCTAGTCCAGTATTTTGTATCTAGAAACTGAATGGCAAACTTAGAGTAGTTCATGATCTCAGGGAATTAAATAGGGTTACAATAAATGATGCTGGTATACCACCTAGTGCTGAGAGTTTGTGGAAGCATTTTCTGGGAGAGTGTGTTATGGTTTAGGAGATATTATGGGGGGATATGATGAGAGAGAGTTGCATCCAGACTCTAGGCCTCTCACTACTTTTGATACACCGCTAGGAAGATTACAATTGACAAGATTACCTCAAGGAGCAACAAATTCAGTTGCCGTTTATCAAGCTCAGATGGATTGGACTCTTCAAGATGAAATTCCTCAATATGCTGGAATCTTTATTGACAATGGAGGAATTAAAGGACCTTCAACAGATTACAATAATGAAGTGTTGGAGGAGAACCCAGGGATACAAAAATTCATCTGGGAGTATGCAATCACTTTAGAGAGGATCTTGTTTAGAATTGAAGAAGCTGGTTTAACTATTTTGGGTTCAAAATTTTCATGTTGTGTTCCAGCTTTAGAGATTTTAAGTCCTGTGGTATGTAGAGAGGGTAGGATTATGTACAAGAAGAAAGTGAATAAAATTCAGTCCTGGCCAAGACCCAAGAATACAACAGAAGTTAGGGGGTTTTTAGGCATATGTGTTTATGTTTGAATGTTTATCAAGGACTTTTCTTCATTGGCAGCTCCTTTGAGAAGTTTGACAAGAAAGGATGCAGACTGGGAGTGGGATGAAAAGTGTGAAAGGGCGTTTGAGAGATTGAAGAAGGTTGTGGGGAAGGATTTAGTCCTGCACAAGTTAGATTATGGAAAAGATGCTGGTAGGATTTATTTAGCAGTTGACTCAAGTCAGGTTGCTGCTGGGGCAGTTTTGTCTCAGATGGATAAAGCTGGTTACATTAGGCCAGTTAGGTATGAATATGTGGTATTCACCAAAGTCAAATCAAGATATTCTCAGCCAAAATTGGAACTGTGTGGAGTGGCAAAAATTTTAAAGAAACTTCAAAATGTTTTGTGGGGCCAACACTTCAAATTGCAAGTGTATGCAAAATCTTTAATTCAAATGATTAATTCCCCAATTTTACCAAATGCACCTATGACTAGATGGGTAGCATTCATCCAACATTTTTCTTTTGCATTATTTCATAAGCCTGGAAAAACTTTTACTATGCCAGATGGTTTGTCAAGAAGACCACCTAATGAAGATGATTCAGACTCAGAAGAGTTCAATGAAGATATACTTATGATTAAAGCCAGCACGAAAGGAGCTGAAGACTTTCCATACCTCCCCCATGAGGTTAAACTGGCAGGACTATTGTGTTTAGATGATTGTGATGAAGACCTCCATCAAGAGGATAAACTGGAAAATTATTTTTATGTTGATAAAATTGGTGTGAATAAATTTGGTAAAAAAGAGGTAGGAGATGATGGAGTGGTAGTTTAGGATAGTAGTAGGATAATGAAGGGTGTATATGTTGGAGAATTAGAGAATTCCGTAAAAAGAGGATGGAAAAATCTATGTGTATAAAGAGTGAATAAGAGAAAGAGGTATTTTCAAATTTAGTTTCTAAGATTTCAAAAGGTTTAGAAGAAGAATATTGACATAGTTCAATCAAGAATCAAATTTGTGGTCAATCTCTATTGGCTCATTCATGTGCAGGTGATATTGGCGATAGAGAAGTGCCCATTGATATTATATTAATCGATTTTCAAGATGAATTCTGGGGTCTGACTGGTTTTTATTTGTTGTTGGTCAAATATTTATTGACTTTAGAAAGGCCAGAAGATTGTGAAGATGATAAATGGGTGGCTATAAAAAGGAAGTCATCTACATTTTACTTATCTGGTTGACGATTAATGAAAAGGAGGTATCCAAATCCTAAAGTAGTTTTAACTCAAAAGAAAGGGCAAGAATTAGTTTTAAAGTCACTGCATCAAGATCTTGGGCATAGTGGCGTTGGAGAAATGTTCAGAAGAATTTCTGATCAATTTTGGTGGCCAGGCATGAAGATGGCTGTTAAACAGTGGGTTCAGTCATGTGAAGAATTTCAAAGAAGAAGTTATTTAAGGCCGAAAGAACCTGGACATGCTACTGGTGAAAATACTCTCTTTGGAAGGGTTAGCTTGGATGCCATTTATATTAAGGAGGGACAGTATAAAAATTTAATTGTAGCCAGAGATGATTTATCTGGTTGGGTAGAGGCAGCACCTCTTATTAATTTGACTGCCAAGAATGTGGAAGAATTTATTTTGAAAAATTGGGTGTATCAATATGGAGTTATGAAATTGGTAAATGTAGATGGAGGTCCTGAGTTTGGGACAGAGTTTAGAGAAGCTATATCAAAAGTTGGGTCAAAGGTTAGGGTAGCAACCCCTTATTATCCTGAAGCTGAAGGTATGGTTGAAAGAGGGCATCAAGTTATTAAGGATGCTTTAGTCAAAATGTGTGGGTTGAGTTCTGAAAAGTGGAGGCATTATTTACCTTTAGTTTTATTTGCTGATCAAATTACTGCCAAAAGGAAAACCAGATTTTCACCCAATGAACTTGTTTTTGGACAGAAAGCAGTTTTACCGGTTGATTTGGAAGCTGAATCATATCTTGGAGTTGACTGGGACACGTTCAAGGCTACTGAAGAGTTATTATGTGCAAGAATGATGCAGCTAGAAAAGAAAGAAGAGTACTTAGAAAAGGCATATTCACAGATAATGGAGATCCAAAATCAGTCAGTAAGATATTGGGATGAGCGGTTGGCACTTTGACTTAGAAAATCTTTGAAAGCTGGATATATGGTTTTGGTGTATAATAGGAGTTTGGAGAGCCAATGGGGCAATATGTTTGCAGATAGGTGGAATGGACCATATAAAGTCAAGGAAAAAGTATCTGGCGGTTCATATGTCCTAGAAGAGTTGGATGAAGTAGTTTTGAAGAAGAGGGTAGCAGGCAATCAAGTCAAGCGGTTCTATCCTAGAGGCACCCAGAGTGCTGAAGTTTGACTCCGAAACAAGGATATACTACATAATTGATTAAATAAAATTTTGTCAAAGTTTAACTCTGGAATGAGGATAAACTACTTTCTTATTAAAAATATTACTGTTATTTTACTATGGTATGGGAGACAAAACCGTTAACAAAATTTACGACATTTATGAAGAAATTTGTTTGAAAATTCTTAAAACTCTTAAAAGCGACAAACATTATGGAGACGATATATGTTGGATTGATAAATTTTTTTTATTGGTAGAAGTGTTCACAGGGGAACCTTCTGAATTAAATATTGGCAAGTTTGGGGGTAATTGATGGGCTGGCTGCTCTATACACAATTACCCCACAATGTTTGTTACCAATTTTCCCCTGTTTCTAGTTGAATCCTGGATTTGTTTTTGATCTATAGGAAGTCCGCTAAGACTATAAACTGGAACATATGAAGAGACAATGCTCCCACTGCCAGATTCAAGATTCTTTTTTTTTATATTTTTTTTATTTCTTTTATGTTAGATTTTTTATATAATAAAATATTTTTTTCTTTCATTTTAATTTTTATAATACTGTAAAATATTGTTAAGGGTGATGCTCACTGGTGGTCTCTAATCATTTTTACAAATTGGAGGGAGCCCACCCAGTGATCATTATCATAAAATTTTATTTTTCTAAACTTTCATTTATTAATGTTTATTTTCAATTTCTCAAAATTGTGTAACCACATAAAGTTGCACTTGAATGTGGGTATGATGTCGAGGGTACGGCTCATCAATTGGCTGGGGGGAATCTTTTAAATTTTATTTTACATTTCATAAATTTTATATTTCAAATTCGTTTATCATTTTTTTTTAAAAAATTAAAAATTAAATTTTATTTCATAACAATCTTTTATAACCTTTTATTATTTTCATCATTAAAAAATCAAAAAAAATAAAAATAAAAATAAAAATAAATAAATAAATAAAATAAAAATAAAATAAATATATAAACATACAATTATTTTTTCAAATTTTGTTAAATTTAATTTTCAATTTTCTTTTAGTTTATTTTTTTATAGTATATTTTGTATAGGAAAAAGGGTCAAGAGGAGCTCAAGAAAAATTGGATCCTACTTCAAAATGTTTAGTCCTCCAAGACTTTAAACTGGCTTCTTTTCAAGACTTTCTTAAAGGTCTTATTTGTATTCAAGATCTGTTAGTCCACTAAGACTCTAAACTGGATAGTTTTTACAATTTTATTTCAAGAATTTGGCTCCTCATTGGATCTGTTAGTCCACTAAGACTTTAAACTGGATAGTTTTTACAATTTTATTTCAAGAATTTAGTTCCTTATTGGATCTTTAGTCCTCTAAGACTTTAAACTGGCTGTTTATGATTTTATTTCAAGATATGCTGTTAGTCCTCCAAGACTTTAAACTGCCTAATTTTCAAGGATGTTCAAAATTTTATTGATATTTTTGGAGAAAGGTTTAGGATAGTAGTTGGAGTTGGCAATAAATTAAATGTTTGGTCCACCAGGACTTTAAACTGGAATGTCAATCTATTTGGTGAAATTTGTGGCGCTTTAACATGGTATAAAAGTTTAAAATTAAATATTGGAAGCCTGGCTAAAAGTATTTTTTAAAAGTTTCTGAATAGAAAATGGATGAAAATTGTGATGAAGGAATCAGAAGTCAGGGTGGTAGTTAAATTTATTATTGTTTTATTTTAAAGCCTCAGTGTTAGGCTGTTTGGTGGAAGCTTGGAGGACCTCATGGAGAGATTGGAATCAAAGAATTCGGCTCAGTGGGGGGACCTATGAGAATGGAATCAAGCGTATTCGGCTCATTAGGGAGATCCACTCTCTCATGCTGTGACCTAGTGGGAAGACTGGTATATGGGAGTCTGAAGGGATTCAAACCTTGCTCTCAGAAGTGGAATCATCACAAAAATTTATTTTTATTATTATTATGATTTATATCAAGAGCAAGAGAAGAAGACAAACAGTTTAAATTTGTAGAAGACCAGCTAAAACAACGTTCATCAAAATAAACTAATTAGAATGCATAATTGGTTGGAATGGGGACATTCCTTATTAGAGGGAGGATGTGGCATTCCAAATCTGGGTAGGCCACTTAGGTGAAAATTTGATTGGAACTTGGTTGGAAGAAAATCATGGTGTTACCAGGTGTTAATTTGGCTGAAGGGAGTTAACTGGATTTTTTAGGTTGATTTTTGGTGTTTTGGAATGGTTATATGTGGTATTTCTTTTGTGATTTGATGGATTTATGAATTTGTATTTTTGGTGAATGAAGTGTGCTCTTGGAATGGCCATTTTTTTTCTGGTGCGCTCTGGTGCGCTCCTGTTTGCTCCAGTGATTTTCCGGTGCAAAAAGGAAGTGTACTGGAAAAATTCTGTCATTGTGGCCAAGTTTAGTCATGGTGACAAAATTAACTCACTGTGGCAAATTTAGCTCACTCTGGACAAATTAGCTCATTATGGAAAAAAGAGCTCATTGTGGCAAAATTTGCTCACAATGGGAAAGTCTTATCACCAGTGCAAAGTTTGGTCACTGCAGAAAAGTCTGGGCGCTGTGGTAAGGTTTGGTCACTGCAGAAAAGTCTGAGCACTGTGGTAAAGTTTGGTCACTGTAGAAAAGTCTGATCACCAGTGCAAAGTTTGGTCACTGTAGAAAATTCTGATCACCAGTGCAAAGTTTGGTCACTGCAGAAAAGTTTGGCTATTGTGGTAAAATTTGGTTAGAATTTATTATGCTTGTTAGATCAATAGATTATTGTAGATCCTATGCATGTAGGGTATTGTTGGAAAGTTCTGGAGTAGGAGAATCAGATAGAAGGGGGGAATCTTAGTCTTCTACATGTTTTTTGTCTTTTAGTTTCGATAATAAGGGTCTTTTTTGAATATAATTAACAACCACATTCATATTTTTCATTACTAAACAAAAAATTAAATAAATTATAAAACCCTTATAACATTTATATTTTTATAACACTTTTAAAATACAACAAAATGATTATATTTTCATCACATATAGGGTATCATTGGAAAGTTCTCCATCTCAGGGACCTGTCTTTATTGTTAACTCATTAAAATTAAATCTTTATAAAAATATAAAAGTCTATCTTTTCAGATCTTTCACTGGTACACCTTAATTGTTGTTATCAGTATTTCTTTTCCAACAGCTGCTATTTCCAAATCTCAATAAGCGTTCATAAACTCAGGGTTTCAAATATATATTTCAATCAATTCAAGTAGACTAGAGAGCTTAGTTATCTGAACAACCCTTATTTTATTTAGAAGGACAGGTTTTTCTTTGGCTTATCCAACTCCTTCGGATTCTACTTACAGCAAAGCAACTGTAAGAGTCTACCTACACTGTGGTTGTTGAGATATTGTCCTTTAAAGTTGAGACTTTTTTCCAAATTTCATGTTCAATTATTTCATAATGCATAACATAATGTTTACATCATGCATTTATCCTTCCAGATTCCTTAAACTACATTTCTCCTTACTTATTATTCTGTCCTTGCATCAAGGTATGTTTTTTTTCTTTTTCTTGCCATTTTCATATTTCTAACCCTTCACTCATTTTAGATTCTCTTATCAGATCAGTAAAAAGTTAGTCCAAAAAATCAGCAAGGTAAAAAAAGATAATAAAATTAATAAATTTACAAACCTTTAGGTAGATAAAAAAAGTTTGGGGCTTTGTAAAGTAATCAAATATTTTTTATTCTTTCATAAATTTTTAATAAATAAATCTGATATTTCAATCTACTAAGATAAAGTAATGAGCCAAAGACCTTGTGTTGTAAAAATGGTAATCATGATAACATTAAATTGTTTCATGGGGTTCATCTTGCCTATACCTTTGGAAAGTCCCAAACTTATTTTCTAGACTTGGTCCGCATTTTGGCTTGAGGAATTGTCATTAATTTAAAACTAGTGAATTTGACTTATCTTATTTATTAATTTATGGAATTATTATAAAATTTGGTGATTTTCACCCCTTACTTCAATAAAATGCAGGGGAGGGTATTGCCAAATTTTTAAATCTGACATTTAAAATTGATTACCTAGAAAAACTTTGTGATACCCAACCCTTGCTTCAATAAAATGCAGGGGAGGGTATTGCCAAATTTTCCAAACAGATATAGAATTTTGTTGACTTAGCCTTATTTGGAAATGCAAATTGATGGTGAGGTGATAAAATTATGTTGGTGATAAGGTTTTTTTTCACAGATGTCAGTATTATTTTACCATCTGAAATTCCAAAAGTGCAATATTTTAGAGTCCAGTAAAGAAAAATTGTGTTACCAGAATCTTATGATATAAATATTTTTGATAAGAATAAAATTAACTATTTAATTGGGAACCAAAAAATAAAATGCAGGGGAGGGTATTGCCAAATTTTTCAAACAGATATAGAATTTTGTTGACTTGGCTTTATTTAAAAATGCAAATTGGTGGTCAGGTGATAAAATTATGTTGGTGATGAGAAGCTTTGCACAGGTCTCAGTATTATTTTACCATCTGAAATTCCAAAAGTGCAATATTTTAGAGTTCAGTAAGAAAAAATGTTGTTATCAGAATCTCATGATATAACTATTTTTGATAAGATTAAATGTAAATATTACATTGGGAGCCAAAAGGAATATCCATTTCCTTATAGAGAAGATAAATGACATGGAGCTTTAGGGAAAAAGTAGTAATTCCATTCACCAAATCATAATCATCAATACTAAAGCCAGTGGAAGTGGAAGCAAAATGAGCTTTTATATATTTTGATCGATAGCTTTTGAACCTATCCTTCATTTACTTAGGATTGATGTCAATTCTCCCTTTTTTCTTTTTTACTTCATTTTCCATCAACAAAAAGCAATTGACCTTTGATGAAGGTGGAATTCTGATTTGGGGAGGTTGAAAACTTAAAAAAAGAAGGTACAAAATATGCCAGGTTAAAATTTTGCAATAAAATGTTTCAAATCTCAGTGAGGAGTGTGTGCCAAGGATTGATGAGGGGATGGAGGTCTGCATGTCTAATGTGAAAGGGAAGGGGTGGGCAAGAAAGGGATGATTTGGCCAACATGTGGTTGTGAAAAAAAAATTGGGAAAAAAGTGCTGATTTGAGGTCACAACTGACACCCATTTTTAAAATAAGTGACTTATTTGCAAAATTTAAGTGCTGATTTGGTTTAAAATCCACACTTAAGATAAGTGTGAATTTTCCATAACTGACACCCCCTAATAAAGAGTTGCTTTCTTTACTCAATTGTATTTTAATAACTATTATAACATTTATTTCTGAATTTCTTCTTTAACATCAAGATGAAATTCCTCCAAAAATTCTTGTATCTTTCTCCTTAGATATTTGGTCTGTTCAAAAATGATTTTGTCTTTGTAAAATACTGGTATTTAATAGCCTAAATACAAATCCCTCAATCATACTTTCAATCTTTCTATCAATTATGTTTATGAATTTTTCTTTTATCTTTTATTTATCATTTTCTTACTTTTGTTATCAAATCTATCTTCATCATCAGATTCTTTTCTGGGTGAAGACCACCAAATTTTTTCTAAGTCAAAATTAATTTATGTCAAATTTTTTATTTGGAGATCCCCTCCCATGCTATTCACCATAGCAGGGGGTGGGGATCACCAAATTTTATCTAATTTAAAAAATATTTTGACAAAAAAAATTGAAATACCCTCCCCTGTGTTTTATTGAAGTAGGGGCCTAGATTACCAAATGCTAAGTTCATTCCATAAATCAAAATGCAAACAAGTTATATAAGATAATTAAAAAACCTAATTTAATGAAAATTTAAGTAAAAATGTGAGTGGAAATAATCTGTGACCAAAGTCAATGAAATCAAACACAAGTGTATACATTAATCTCATGAGGAAAAAAAAGTCTCCATGGTTGCCCTCATATGATACACAATCTGATGGCTCATTAATTTGAGTAAGTAGAGTATCATATATGACTTTTTTAATGTTAATTCATGAAATATAAAAAAAACATGACAACCTATATTAAAACCCATAATTATTTTGGCTACCTAATGTTTTATTTTTTATATTACCTTTTTTTCTTACCTTGTGAATCTGGTTGACCAACTCTATATTTTCAGTCATTTTTATCTAAAAAAAGCTAAGAAAATCAATATAAATAATAAAACAATATAATTGAATAAACAATACCTGAAATAGTTTAAGAAGTCATCAAAAAATTAAAAAAAAGTTTCCAGAAAAGCATCCAGAAGTTTCCAAAAAAATCCCCAGAAGCTCCCAAAAATGTGCCAAAATGCTTCAAAAAGGGGGCTAAAAATTCTTGAAAAATTGTCCCAAATGTGCCCCAAAAGTCCTCAAAAAAGTGTTCCAAATTCCTGGAAAAGTGGACAAAGTTTTCAAAAAAGAAGTACCCATAAAATTTATAAAAGCGCCAAAAACACCTTAAAATCATTTTAAAATTCTTGTGAAAATTTTCCAAATGTTTCTGAATGGTTTTAATAAAAAGGGACTCAAAAAATAAAAAAAAAATACCTAAAAATCACCGGGAAATTCTTGAAAAATGTTTCTGAATTGTTTTAGCAGAAAAAAAAACCAAAAGTTTCCAAAAACACCTAAAAAGAAGTAAAAAACTATTGGAAAACATTTCAGAATGGGTTTTCAAATGATTCCAAAGTAATATAGCAAAAGAAAAGGCCAAAAAAGTGAAAAAACCTAAAAATGATTAAAGCACCAAAAATTCAGTAAATCAAGAATTAAAAAAATATAGAACCAAGAAAAAAGGAAAAAAGAATAAATCAATCAGTTATTAAAAAAAATATGATAAAAAAAGAACAAAAATAAAAGAGACACAAAAAGACATTTCAATCAGCAATTAAATTACAAAAAATGAGAAAGCAACTTGCCGTGAGAGCTGTGAAGTGAGAAGTATCAGAACCAAAAAATGAGTGATGGAAGTGAGAGATGAAGAGAGGCTGAGATATCTTAGTGAGACTAAATCTTAGTCAGGTTATGCAATTTCAAATTTTATGTGATTGCAAATTTTATGTGATTTCAAGTCTGAGAGCTGAACCAAAACAAATGAAACTGGGAAACTGAAGAATTTTATTGCAAACAATTTTAAATTAGTTAAGATAGGCCTTCAAAATGAGAAAGGGTGATGGGTAGTATTTTAGAATTCATAGAAATGGTTTGAGATGATGAAGTACTACTAGATTCTATTGGTGGTGGTAGTTCAGAATTAAAATCAGTTTCAGAATTAACCATTAGATCAAGATCTAGAGATGTAGCAGTGATCTCAAGTTGATGGTGGACTGGAAGTGGAATTTTATGTTAATATAAAGTTATGAATATTAAAAGTAAGTGTATGCTTCAGGCTGATTTCAAGTAAAGAGATATGAATAGCTTGAAAATTAAGTTTTCTAGAAGATTAAAATGGTTCTATATATGTAGCCTTATTTTTAAGGTTCTTAAGTTTACCCTGAAATATTCCAACTTAATATTAGGTGGTATCAAAGTTAGAAATTTGTAATTATTTTAATGGTATTTCACAACACAAATAGAAAGCCACAGACTTGACACTAATTCTCAGTTAAAAGGTGTTTTTGAGGCACAATATAAAATATTTTAAAAAATAATCATGGTTGATTTGGTAGAAAAAAGATGTATTTTTAAATGGAATATTTCTAACTTTGATACCCCCTATTAAGTATATAAGACTTATAAAAGGTGGATATATGTGTGTATATAAGGTATTATAATGGCATATATTGTATTTTATCATTAATTTCACTTATGTATACAACTTGTGTACCTTTAATTATTGTTCCCATGTATAGAAAATGTGTTTAAAATAATTTATAAGTAATTTTTACTCAATCCTGGGAATTCTAGGCTGACACTTTCCCACCCAAAAAAACAATAAAAAAAATGATAATTTATACATTTTTTTATTTTTATTTTTCAGGTATTTGGAGAATCTGTGGCATTAAAGATTAAATCTTTAAAGAAATAAAATATTATAAAATATTATGAGTACTGGTTTTTAACTGCTCAGCTGGTTGAACAGAATTTTATTTCTGTTTAAATTTTTTAAGAAGGGAGGATAGATTTGAAATTTCTTTTTCAGGTATCCACTTATCAAATTCATTTAATTTTCCCTTATATCTTAATAAACACTCAGTTCCTTTCTCCTTAGTAAGGATTATTTTCCTGAGTATTTTTTCAATCTCTGCTTTTTCCATGATTTCTTCAGGTTACTTTTTTTGCCTTTCTCTTCTTTTTGGAAACAAGTCAGGATCATTTGCATGGTAAGGTTTTAATAATGAGATAGGGAATACTGGATGTTTACTATCATATAGGGCATATTATATGACTTTGACAGCATTATTACCAACAATTTTATTCACTAAAAAATGTCCCACAAAAGAATCCTTTAATTTAACATTACCTTGTAAGTTAAAATGTAGTGTTGAAATAAGGACTTCATCTCCTTTTTTGAGTTCAAATTATTTATGAGATTTATCCCACCTTTTATTTTCATATTCAAATGCTTTTTGAATGAATTCTTCTGCATTATTTCTACAAATTTATTTTATATGAATAAAAGATTTAGTACCAGGGTGTATATCTAACCTTGGTAATTTTTTTAAATGATTTAATGGGGTATTTGGTACATATCCCAGCCAGAGTTCAAATGGTTTTTTCTCTGTTACAGAATGCGCTGTGCTATTATAAGAAAATTCATGGCCAGGAATTAATTTTACCCAGTCATGTGTGAATTTCTCATTGTCTTTGTATTCTAATCCAAAGGCACAATATCTTCTGATAATATCTTCCAGAGTCTGTATCATTCTCTCAGCCAATCCATCAGTCTGTGGATGGTGTGCTGTAGACATTTTTAATTGACAACCTGATACCTCCATAAAAGATGTCCAGAGCTCTGAAGTAAATTTAGGTTATCCGTCAGAGATTATGGCTTTGAGGAATCCAGAAATATTCATCATATGAGTCCACCATATTAATTCCAAGTCTCTTGCAGATACCTCTTTGTGGGTAGGAATAAACTTACACATTTTTTTTAGTCTATCCACATTTACCCAGAAAGAATTGAAGCTTTCTTTTCCTGCTAATGGCAAGCCAGCTACAAAGTCTATGTTTATAATTTCCCATGGAGCCTTTGGCTGCTCTATTTGTTGCAACAACCCAGCTCTCTTCCCAGTTAATCTATTAGATTTTTGCATGAGTAACATGTGTAAATTTATTTTTCTACATCTTCTTTCATGTTTATCCACCAGGCTATGTTTTTAACTCTAGTTAATGTTTTGTTAAAATCAAAATGGCCAGCTAAGATTTCATCATGGCAAGTACTTAAAATTAAATCTTTCATAGATGGAGGTATAACTATTAGATTACTTAGCTTTTTCCTGTAATATATGTATCCATCTACAATTGAAAGTTTACCTTTTTCAAATGCATTTTTACACTTTGGAGGTAAAGTTTTAATTAATGCACTCATTGAGGAATTTTTTGGATCATTTAGGATAGTTGATAATTTAGAAAAATATTTATCAAATGCATAAGTTTCTAATATTTTTTGCATAAATTATTCCTCTAAATCCACTATATAAGTCCCAAATATATGTATTATGTCAGGATAAGTCCAAGTCCAGAGACGTGAATAACTTGCTGGTCTAGTGTCTAGAAGATTTACAAAAGGTCCCAAATGAATACAATGGTATAAGACTAGCAAGTAGTAGAATAAAATCAATTATAAGGCTCAGTAATTTACTCTCACTTATTATATTTGGTATTACAAGGCTTATTGTTGTGCAGAAAAATAGATGTAATATATTTAAAATACTATTCAAAGACTCTCTAAAGTACTAATGAAATGTAAGATAAGTTGCATTGGTTATATTGTAATTATAATTGTATAAATGATAAATTTAATCTAGAAAATATGACCAAAAACCCCCTCCTTTTATACCCAATAATTCCCCAATGATGCCCCTTGATGATTCCAATCCTATACACGGCCAAATGCGCCTCAAACTAACTAATAGACCTGTCCAACAACATAAGGAATGACCAATGACAAACAAAGAATAATATCACACGCCAAAATCCTGAAATAATAGGGATAATCCATCACAAATAAAGAATAACCCAAAAAAGAGTGTGTATGCGTGTAATATCTATTTTTAATAGACTAAAAATAAAGAAAAGGTACTAAATATAACACAGTATTAAGGGGGATTAACAGTAGAAATGTTAGAGTTAATTATTACAAATTTATACGTGAAATCCCTGTCCAAAAATAAGCATTATTGACTGAGAAACCACTAAAAAACCTAATTTAATGCGTGTAAGGGCTGATCCCTGTATGCAGACTCTTGGCAGGCGTAACCACGGGTAAATCCTTGACTAAATAGGCGATTTTTAAGCGTGGTAGCATAATTGGGCGCCAAGACTGATGTGACTAATGTAATTAGTGCATTTAATAAGGTTAATTCACATTAAAACTAAATTAAGACACTAAATAAGCGTTCCTCGCCTATTTTAGTGTGTTTCCACATATAGTGCATGTATGTGGGGTCATTTTAGCGTGAAAAATACTAACTTTGCTAAAAATGAAGCTATTCACACGGGAAAAATGCAGGCAGTATGTAGCCACTGCACAGAGGCCATTTCTGGCATAAAAAACACCAAATTTGAAAAGTGTTATTTTTACACTTTTAAATAGCCAGATCAATTGTTCCAAATAAGGCAAATTGATCTTTCAAGGCGCATTTTTATTATCTTAACATTTATAGCGCATATATCCAGCTTTTAGTGATAATAAGCGCATTTATCAATTATTTCAATAAAATAATAGAAAAATTTGCTTTATGTGTACTTAAAAATTATGAAGGCTTATGGCTAAGGTTCTTAAGGTTACCCTAACATATTCTAACTTAATATTAAGTACATAAGACTTAAATAAGGTGGATATATGCGTGTATATAATGCTTTATAATGGCATATATTTGTATTAAATCAATTTTTTATACAATTATTTATTGTTCTCATGTATGCTACATATGTTTAACATAATTTGTTAGTAATTTTACTCAGTCCTGAGAATATTCAGGCTGACACTCACCCACCCAAAAAAAACAATAAAAAAATGATAAGTTATACATTTTTATTTATTTATTTGTAATTTTCAGGTATTCAGATTAATTCTGTAGCATTAAAGATTATACTTTAAAGAAATAAAACATAATAAAATATTATGAGTACTGGTTTTTTAACCCCTCAGCTGGTTGGACAGAAATTTATTTCTGTTTAAATTTTTTAAGAAGGGTGGATAAATTAGAAATTTCTTTTTCAGGTATCCATTTATCAAATTCATTTGATTTCCCTTTAAATCTCAGTAAATACTCAGTTCCTTTTTCTTTAGTAAGGATTCTTTTCTTGAGTATTTTTTCAATCTCTGCTTTTTCCACAATTTCTTCAGGTTTCTTTTTAGGCCTTCCCCTTCTTTTTGGAAATAAGTCAGGATCATTCGCATGGTAAGGTTTCAATAATGAGATAGGGAAAACTGGATGTTTCCTATCATATGGAGCATATAATATGACTTCCACTGCATTATTACCAACCATTTTATTTACTACAAAAGGTCCTAAAAAGGGATCCTTTAATTTAACATTACCTTGTAAGTTAAAATGTAGTGTTGATATGAGGACTTCATCTCCCTTTTTGAATTCAAATTCTCTATGAGATTTGTCCCACCTTTTCTTTTCATATTCAAATGCTTTTTGTATACATTCTTCTGCATTCTTTCTACACATTTGTTGCATATGAATAAAGGATTTGGTACCAGTGTGTATGTCCAACCTTGGCAATTTATTTAAAAGATTCACTGGTGTATTTGGAACATAGCCCAGCCAGAGCTCAAAAGGTTTTCTCTCTGTTACAGAATGAGTTGTGCTATTATAAACAAATTCTAAGCCAGGAATTAAAGTTACCCAGTCATGTGTGAATTTCTCATTGTCTTTGTATTCTAAACCAAAGGCACAATATCTTCTGATCATGTCCTCCAGAGTCTGTATCATTCTCTCAGCCAGTCCATCAGTTTGTGGATGGTGTGCTGTAGACAATTTCAACTGACACCCTGAAACCTCCATTAAGGATGTCCAGAATTCTGAAGTAAATTTAGGGTTTCTGTCAGATACAATGGCTTTGGGGAACCCAGCAGTGCTCATCATTTGAGTCCACCAAATTAAGGCCAAGTCTTTTGCAGATACCTCTTTATGGGTTGGAATAAATCTACACATTTTTGTAAGTCTATCCACTATTACCCAGCAAGAATTGAAGCTTTCTTTTCCTGCTAATGACAAACCAGTTACAAAGTCAATGTTTATAATTTCCCATGGAGCTTTTGGTTGCTCTATTTGTTGTAACAACCCAGCTATGTTACCTGTCAATCTTTTAGATTTTTGGCAAGAGTCACATGTGTCAATGTATTTTTGTACATCATCCTTCATGTTTATCCACCAGGCTGTGTTTTTAACTCTAGTTAATGTTTTATTGTAATCAAAATGACCAGCTAAGATATCATCATGACAAGTACTTAACATTAACTCTTTCATAGATGGAGGTATAACTATTACATTACTTAGCTTTTTCCTGTAATATATGTATCCATCTTCAATTAAAAATTTACATTTTTCCAACGCATTCTTATACTTTGGAGGTAAAGTTTTTATTAATGCACTCATTGAGGCGTTTGTTGGATCATTTAAGATGGTTGAAAGTTTAGACAAGTCTTTATCAGATGAATAATTATCTAATATTGTTTGCATAAACTCATCTTCTAAATCCACTATATAAATCCCATATATATGTATTACCTCATTCTCAGGCACATAAGCTGGGTTGTCAGTATCATTTGGCAAAGGGCTTCTAGATAACAAACCCACATTAGAATGCAATGTACCTGCTCTATGAGTGATTGTCATTCTTCCTCTGTACTCTTGTACAGCTAGTTGCCATCTAAACATGTGTCTATTAGGTGTTTTCATGTTTAATAATGATTTCACTGCACTGCAATCTGTTATTAACTCAAACTTCTGGTCTTTCAGATAGTAATGAAGTTTTTCTAAGGCCCACACAACAGCTAAACATTCCAGTTGTGTAGCACCATACCTTAATTCAGTTTTCCTTAAGGTTCTGGATATATAACAGATAACTACTTCAGATAATTTACCACTAATTATCTGCTTCTGCTGTAAAGCAGCACCTATCCCTGTAAAGCTTGCATCAGTATACAAGCTAAAAGGGAGGCTAAAATCTGGCAGTCCCAAGATTGGAGCTGAAATTAAAAATTCCTTTAATTTATTAAAGGCCTGTTGTCTTTCATTATTCCAAATGAAAGCTTCATTCTTCCTGATTAATGTTGTTAAAGGGGCTGAAATTGTTTGGTAGTTCTTGATATACTGCCTATAATATCCGCACATACCCAGAAAGCTTTGTATATCTTTCACATTTTTAGGTATATCAATATTTTTTATTGCTGCCACCTTGTTCTGATCCACACAAATTTGAAAGCCAGATACAACATGTCCAAGTACTTTCAAGGATTGAAATCCAAACTTACATTTTTTCAATCCTATTGTCATGTTAATTTCATCCATTTTTTGAAATACTCTTTTCAGGTGATTTAAATGCTCATCATATGTCTTTGAAAACACTATGATGTCATCAATATATACTAAGAGCCATCCTTCAACCATTTACTGATGAAAAACACTATCCATCAATTTTTGGAAGACTGAAGGGGCATTTTTAGGTCCAAAAGGCATTCTCACATACTTATATATCCCCATATGTGTGGTGATCAGTAAGTAATTCTGAGAACTCTTTTCTACTGGAATCTGGTGGTAACCTTTGTTTCCATCCAGACATGAAATATATTTTGCTCCTTGTAAGGTAGCATGGATAGAAGCTATCCTTGGTAGAGGGTAAATATCATCCACTGTGAATGTATTTAGAGCTCTATAATCACCACATAACTTTGCCTTATCTTTTTCATAAGAGATTAAAACTGGTGATATTACACAATATTTAGGAGTTGTGTCTACTTTCTCAACAATACCCATTTCCAACAACATTTTAATGTTGTCTTCAATGTCTTTCCTTTTTGCAGGAGAAGCTGGGTAAGGTTTCTTTTTTAAGCTGCCAGGAATATTATCCAGGTCACAACTTAAAGATATTTTCATTTCATGGTCTTTGACCAATCCTAGCTCATTTGAACCATGTGCAAATGCCCTAGGATAAGATTTTATCAATCTCAATATATTGTCTACTTCAATATTTGAGAGTTGAGGACTAAATGAGGCTTTTTGGATTTCATTTTCCAACTCAAGCATCTCAGAAGTGGGTCTTCCACTTTGTTGTTCTTCCTTTGGAGCAATGGTATAAACAGAATTTTCAGAGCAAATCTTGAATTTTCTCTTCCCATTTACTCCAATGGTGAAGCAACTATTTGCAGGATCTAGTTTAATACCAAATTTGGTCAATAAGTCATTGCCAATGATAAACCAATCACTACAATTAATATTATCCATGACTACAGATTCACATACTGCTCTTACAAATCCATTATGATATTTGAAGAATACAGCAGTTTTGTATTTGCCAATTGGACTTAATACTGAACCAAAACCTCTCCAGTTCTTTGTCTGTACAGGTTCTAGTTTTTCTTTGTACTTACTATCCAGTTTCATTAATGTATTAACAGAAACTACACTACCAGCAGCCCCAGTGTCAAGAATGGCATTCATTTCTTTTCCACATATTATAACAGGTGCTCTAATAGGCATGATTTTGTAAGTATCATGATCTACATCTTTAATTATCTCAGCTTCCTCAATGGAAGTTAAAGATGTATCATTGGAAGGTATTGTATCATTCAGGAACATAATATCCTGTTCTAATACCAATACTTCATTCTCTTCATCACTGTAAGAAATGTTACTTTTACAATCCTCACTAGACTCATCCTTTTCATCTTCATGATTACTGGGTTCAGAATCTTGTGAGTTTTCAATAACATTTATTCTTTTCTTACAGGAATGACCTTTAACCCAAGGTTCATTACATTTATAGCAAGTGTTACTTTCTTGTTTCTTTGGAAAAAGAGGAGCAATAGGTCTTTTCCTTTCTACTGGTAACTTACTTGTAGTAGGTTTTACTACCTCAACATTTTGCTTATAAGTGTTGTACCTTGTCTCATATCTGTGGTTTAATAATATTTCATTGCATATATTGATAAAACCAGAAGTATCTCTAATGGTTTCAGTTCTAGCTACAATAATGTCTCTGACTGATATAGGCAATTTATATATTATTTTTTCTTTCCACACATCAAAATCCATTTTTGGATCCATGGCTTTCATGATTTTTATCAAATTCATTAAAAAGACCATTGGTTTTTCTCCACTACTTGGGGTATATCTTGATTTTTCATACAATCTTTGTTGAGTGATTCTGAATTTTGGACCACCAAATTGTCTTTCAATTTGTGCCTTCCATTCATTCCAAGAGTAATTAATACCCTCACTCAATACAGATTCAAACCATAATAAGGCCACATCTTTAAATAAAGATATAAGTTTTGATGTAATTTCTTCATCAGGTAACTTGTATGAAAATTTTAAGTTATCAATTCTTTGTATGAATTTTTGCCAATCAGATTTTGAATCCCCATCAAAGGTAGGGTACTGATCTAACTTAGGCAAGTTTTTCTGGTTAGTTTTTACTTCCTTAACCTGAGGAATATTAAGTAATTCACTTACTTTTGACAGATGATCATTTATCTCATCCTTTACTGATTTGTGACTCTCAGAACTTATACCACTATGTTTTTTCTCAATCAATGATTTATCAAATGATTCTCTCTTAATTACTGGTGTATGGTTTTTATAAGAGGTGTTTACGTGCTTACTGTCATTATTTTTCAATATGTTAGCTACTTCTATTTCTAGTATCTGCAATCTATTTTGCAAAGCAGGTACATGTGAAAGAGTATCATTTAGATTGGAAAAAGACAATTTTACCCGTCCCTCAACAATAGCCATAGTATTTTGAGATTGATCCAGCTTACTGTGTAACTGCTCAATATCAGATTTTAATTTGATATTTTCATTTAACAAATCATCATTTGAATTTTCAATGAACTTAACTTTATTGGCTGTGTGAGTCAAAGATTTAGTGAGGTTTAGTATTACTTCCTCCATGTCAGTTGAAGACTCCTTGGAATATTCTTCTAACTTTTCAATTCTCAATAACAATTTATTTATTATAGAAGATATCATAGGGTTTTCTTTCATAAAACCATTAATTTCTAACTCAGAAGTGCTATCAAGATTATATGGGTCAAGATTTGATTCATTTGTTTCAATTTTTATATTTTTATTATCACCATTATCAATAAAGCTATGTACAATGTCATCCTTTAAAGATAAATTCAAATCACTATTATCAAATGAATAATCCTGAATATCATTATCAATCAACCTTAATACCTCATTATCACCTATAAGTAATTCATTGTCAGTATTATATTGTTGAACATTAGAAGGTGGATGACTTACCAAGGTCTTATTCCACTTCCTCTTCCCCTTTTTCCCTTTCCCCTGTAAGGGTGATGGCTGGACTCTTGATGAGGGTTGCTGTTGTAGTTCTGGGCATACCAGTCCCATTTACATTTGCTTACAGTTATCATCTGCTCTTCTCCTGGAGCTTGAGAAGGAGCTGATTAATTGTTTGAGGGAGTTGTTACTGGTTTCACCTGTGCCCTTAGGTCTGTTATTTGTTGGTTGACCTCCATGAAAGTTTGGCCTGCCCTTTTCTCTAAATTCATAAGCTCCTCTTCCATTTTGTTGACCTTTACTGTCAAGCTGTTGTGTAACTGAGATAGGGAGTGAATTTGTTCTTGAAGGGTATTTTTTGATTTTTTGATCTTTACAAGGTTGAGAAGCCTTTCTTTCTCCTCCAGACTCATATGAGGAGTGTTGCTGGGGGAGGTTTCCTCCATGGTGATTTCCTGCAACAAATTTATTAGTTCTTGGTCTCAAGTCATAAGGTTTTGCCTTATTACTTACAATGTCAATGTTGTCACTCATTTTTATAAGTGAAAGTTGGACCAAAGCTTTGAGAAATGTGATTTAAACTACAAAAGAGTTTTATCAGTATTTTATAACTCTACTTAAGGCAATTAAATTGCTTACTAGTAGGTTTTAAGTGGATAAAATAAGTGCCAAAAGTCAAATATGCTTTTATGTGGTCACTTAATTGGAGTGGTCTACAATATGTAGCCGTGTTTTTGTATTTTAAAAAGAAAATTTGTCAGTAATAGTCTTCTCAAAATCAAAAAAAATTTAATGAACAAACCAGAAAAAGGGATTAAAAGTCCTGTAAACAGAGAATAAATTAATCAGTTTTTATTAATTGGTTTATTATTATCTGAAAAGAATACAATTTTAATTGGTTTATTGACAGACTCCCACTAAGAACACTTTTTATGTTCAATTAGTGGTAAAATTGTTGATTCAATATCACAATTTTATTATATATATAACTGGGCTTCTTTTTCTGAAATCACTAAATTTTTAGTGACCCAACCCTTTGTAATTATAATCCAGATATTATATATAAGGATTTCTAATCACTCAAGCCTCAATTAATTTTTATTTTTACTTACTTGAATAACCACTTGAATTCTTGAGGAAAGGCTCCCAGTTGTCAGGCTAAGTCCAAGTCCAGAGACGTGAATAGCTTGCTGGTCTAGTGTCTAGAAGATTTACAAAAGGTCCTAAATGAATACAATGGTATAAGACTAGCAAGTAGTAGAATAAAATCAATTATAAGGCTCAGTAATTTACTCTCACTTATTATAATTGGTATTACAAGGCTTATTGTTGTGCAGAAAAATAGATGTAATATATTTAAAATACTATTCAAAGACTCTCTAAAGTACTAATGAAATGTAAGATAAGTTGTATTGGTTATATTGTAATTGTAATTGTATAAATGATAAATTTAATCTAGAAAATATGACCAAAAACCCCTTCCTTTTATACCCAATAATTCCCCAATGATGCCCCTTGATGATTCCAATCCTATACACGGCCAAAAGCGCCTCAAACTAACTAATAGACCTGTCCAACAACATAAGGAATTACCAATGACAACCAAAGAATAATATCACACGCCAAAATCCTGAAATAATAGGGATAATCCATCACAAATAAAGAATAACCCAAAAAAGAGTGTGTATGCGTGTAATATCTATTTTTAATAGACTAAAAATAAAGAAAAGGTACTAAATATAACACAGTATTAAGGGGGATTAACAGTAGAAATGTTAGAGTTAATTATTACAAATTTATACGTGAAATCCCTGTCCAAAAATAAGCATTATTGACTGAGAAACCACTAAAAAACCTAATTTAATGCGTGTAAGGGCTGATCCCTGTATGCAGACTCTTGGCAGGTGTAACCACGGGTAAATCCTTGACTAAATAGGCGATTTTTAAGCGTGGTAGCATAATTGGGCGCCAAGACTGATGTGACTAATGTAATTAGTGCATTTAATAAGGTTAATTCACATTAAAACTAAATTAAGACACTAAATAAGCGTTCCTCGCCTATTTTAGTGTGTTTCCACATATAGTGCATGTATGTGGGGTCATTTTAGCGTGAAAAATACTAACTTTGCTAAAAATGAAGCTATTCACATGGGAAAAATGCAAGCAGTATGTAGCCACTGCACAGAGGCCATTTCTGGCATAAAAAACACCAAATTTGAAAAGTGTTATTTTTACACTTTTAAATAGCCAGATCAATTGTTCCAAATAAGGCAAATTGATCTTTCAAGGTGCATTTTTATTATCTTAACATTTATAGCGCATATATCCAGCTTTTAGTGATAATAAGCGCATTTATCAATTATTTCAATAAAATAATAGAAAAATTTGCTTTATGTGTACTTAAAAATTATGAAGGCTTATGGCTAAGGTTCTTAAGGTTACCCTAACATATTCTAACTTAATATTAAGTACATAAGACTTAAATAAGGTGGATATATGCGTGTATATAATGCTTTATAATGGCATATATTTGTATTAAATCAATTTTTTATACAATTATTTATTGTTCCCATGTATGCTACATATGTTTAACATAATTTGTTAGTAATTTTACTCAGTCCTGAGAATATTCAGGCTGACATATTACCTCATTTTAAGGAACATAAGCTGTGTTTTCAGTATCATTTGGCAAAGGGCTTCTGGATAATAAATCCACATTAGAATGAAATTTTAATACTCTGTGAGGGATTGTCATTCTTCCTCTGTACTCTTGTACAGCTTTTTATCATCTAAACATGTGCCTATTAGGTGTTTTCATGTTTAGCAATGATTTTACTGAACTATAATAAGTTATTAATTAAAACTTCCAGTCTTCTAGATAGTAATGAAGTTTTTACAGGGCCCACACAATTGCTAAAAATTCAAGTTAGGTGGAACCATACCTTAATCCAGTCTTTCTCAAGGCTCTGGATATATAAAAGATTTCTACTACAGATAATTTACCATTTATTAGGGGTTGTCAGTTCTGGCAAATCCACACTTATTTAAGTGCGGATTTCTGAAACACACTAGCCCCAACACTGGTGGATTTCAAAATGAAATAAGTCACTTATTTCACTCAAATATGCACTTTCTCAACCAAAAGTGCTGGTTTCACAATTCTCACTACTCTCCCTCTCTGTCACCTTCCACTACCTCTCCTTTCCTTTTGTAACATTCTCCACTTGCAGATCCTATCACCCCTCCCCTTTCAATTCCTCTCTGTTCATTAATTCAATCCACTCCCTCTCTTCATTACACGCCTTTCCCCTCACTCATCATTGATTTATAAGCAACCAAACATCACAAACACCCAAAACTAACTGCATAAAAAAACAAGGAGTGAAATTTCTCGCTCCTTATGTAAAAAACACTAATGAGAAAGTCACAAAATTTGCTTGCTCATGTCTCAAATATTTTAGTATATTTCAAATTTCAAAAAAGAGGATTTTAGAAGTATCTAAAACTTCTGAAGTTCATTTGCTCTCACCTAGCTACAATTTTAGAGAATGTACAGCCATTTTCCTAACTGTAAGAACATTATTATTATTATTGGATATTTAATTAGGCTAGTGCAATTTTTTCCACAGTTGTATTGTGAAATTTTCATTTCTATTTTTCTTAATGCTGTATCTGGTGGTGAGAAAGGTGGTTGTAGTGGTGAGCAAGCTGGTTGTGGTGGTGGGTGAAGTGGTTGAGGGGGTGAGCAAGGTGATGATGGCTGTGTGAGTGGTGGTGGTGGTAGTAGTGGTAGTGAGCAAGGTGGTGGTGGTGGTGATAGTGAGCAAGGAGGTGGTGGTGGTAGTGAGCAAGGAGGAGGTGGTGGTGGTGGTAGTGGTAGTGAGCAAGAAGGTGGCGGTGGTAGTGAGTGAGGAGGTGGAGGTGGTGGTAGTGGAAGTGAACAGAAGGTGGCAGTGGTAGTAAGCAAGGAGGAGGTGGTGGTGGTGAGTGAGGAGGTGGAGGTGGTGGTAGTGGTAGTGAGTGAGGAGGTGGAGGTGGTGGCAGTGGCAGTGGTGTGAGTGGTTGCATGAGAGGTAGAGGGAAAGGGGGGAGAGATGGAAAAATTTACCAAAATTAAAACAAAAAACATACCTAAATGATCAAGAAGAAAAAGAGAAAAAGAAAAAATACTGAAAAAAAATAAGTAAAAAAAACTTACCATTGGCCAGATAACAATTTTTCAATTGGAAAACAAATAGTGAGAACAGGATCTATGAAGCACAAACTAACAAGGGGAATGTGTGGTGAGAAGTAGGTGAGCAAGAAAAGGTCTGATTTGAGGTCAGAAATGACACCCATTTTTGAAATAAGTGACTTCTTTTCAAAACTTAAGTGCTGATTTGGTTTGAAATATTCACTTAAGTTAAGTGCCGATTTTCCAGAAATGACACCCCCTACTATCTGTTTTTTCTGTAAATCAGCACATAACCCTGTAAAGCTTGCATCAGTATACAAGATAAAAGGGAGGCTAAAATCTGGCAGTCCCAATATTATAGCTGACATTAAACATTCCTTTAATTTATCAAAGGAATGTTATCTTTCATAATTCCAAAATGAAAGCCTCATTTTTCCTGATTAATTTTGTTAAAGGAGCTGCAATGTATTGGTATTTTTTTATATACTGACTATAATATGCACACATACCTAGAAAGCTTTGAAAATCTTTCACATTTTTAGGTATACTAATGTTTTTATTTCTGCCACTTTATTCTGGTCAACACAAATTTGTAATCCAGATACAACATGTCCAAGTACTTTCAAGGATTGAAATCCAAACTTACATCTCTTAAATGTAATTGTCCTATTAATTTCATCCGTTTTTTGAAATACACTTCTAAGGTGATTTAAATTCTCATCATATGTTTTTGAAAAAATAATGATGTCATCAATGTAAACTAAAAGCCATCCTTCAACCATTTCCTGATGAAAAACACTATCCATCAATTTATGGAAGACTGAAGGGAAAATTTCAGGCCAAAAGACATTCTCACATATTTATATATCCCCATGTGTGTGGTTATGAGTAAGAAATTCTGAGAGCTCCTTTCCACAGGAACCTGGTAGTAACCTTTGTTTCCATCCAGACAGGAAATATATTTTTCTCCTTGTAAGGTAGCATGGATAGAAGCTATCCTTGGAAGAGGGTAAATATCATCAACAGTAAATTTATTTAGAGCTCAGTAATCACCACATAATCTTACCTTACCTTTTTCATAAGAGATTAAAAATGGTGAAATAACACAATACTTAGGTGTTGTGTCTGCTTTTTCTACAATACCCATTTCTAACAACATCTTAATGTTGTCTTCAATGTCTTTCCTTTTTGAAGGAGGAGATGGGTAAGGTTTCTTTTTTAAGCTTCCAGGAATATTTTCCAAATAACAACTTAAAGAGATTTTCATCTAATGGTCTTTTACCAATCCTAGCCCATTTGAACCATGATCAAATGCCATAAGATAAGATTTCGTTAATCTCAAAAAAATTTTATCTTCAATTTTTGAGAGTTGAGGAATAAAAAGGCCTTTTGGATTTCATTTTCCAATTCAACCACTTCAGAGGTGGCTCTTCCACCTGAGAGTTGCCCTTCTTTAGGAAAAATGGAATAAATTGAATATTCAGAGAAAATCTTGAATTTTCTTTTTCCATTAAAGCCTATAGTGAAGAAACTACTTTCAGGATCCAGTTGATCCCAAATTTGGTCAATAAGTCATTTCAAATAATAAACCAATCACTACAATTATTATTATCCATTACTACAAATTCACATACTGCTTTTACATATCCATCATTATATTTAAAGAATATGGCAGTTTTGTATTTTCCAATTGGATGCAATACTGAACCAAAACCCCTCCAGTTCTTTTTCTGTACAGGTTCCAGTTTTTCTTTGTACTTGATACCAAGTTTCATTAAAGTATTAACAGAAACTACACTACCAGCAGCCCCAGTGTCAAGAATGGCATTCATTTCTTTTCCACATATAATAACAGGTGCCCTAATAGGTATGATTCTGTAAGTATCATTATTCACATCTTTTATTATTTCAGCTTCCTCAATGAAAGTCAAATATTTATCTTCTGGAGATATTGAATCATTCAGGAACATAATATCCTGTTCTAATACAAATATTTCATTCTCATCATCACCATACAAAATATTACTTTTAAAATCCTCACTAGACTCCTCCTTTTCATCTTCATGATTACTGGGTTCAGAATCTTGTGAGTTTTTAATAAAATTTATTCTCTTCTTACAAGTATGACCTTTAACCAAAGGCTCATAACATTTTTAGCAAGTGTTACTTTCTTGTCTCTTAGAGACAAGAGGAGCAGAAGGTTTTTTTCTCCACTGGTAACTTATTTGTAGCAGGTTATACTACCTCAAAATTTTGCTTATAATGATTATACCTTGTCTCATATATGTGGTTCAGTAATATTTCATTGCATATATTTATAAACCCAGAAGTATCTCTGATGGTTTCAGTTCTAGCTACAATAATTTCTCTTACTGATATAGGCAATTTATATATTATTTTTTCTTTCCACTCATCATAATCCATTTTTGGATCCATGGATTTCATGATTCTTATTAAATTTATTAAAAATACCATTGTTTTAACCCCAGCATTTCGATAATATCTGGTTTTTTCATACAATCATTGTTGAGTGATTCTAGATTTTGGGCCACCAAATTGACTTTCAATTAGTGTCTTACATTCAAACCAGGAGTAGTTAATCACCTCACTCAATACAGATTCAAACTATAATAAGGCCACATCTTTAGATAAAGATATTAATTTTGATTTTATTTCTTCATCAGGAAATTTGTATGAGAAATTTAAGTTATCAGTTCTTTGAATGAATTGCTTCCAATCAGATTTTGAATCCCCCTCAAAAGAAGGGTACTGATCTAACTAAGGCCAGTTCTTTTGGTTAGTTTTGATTTACTTAGCTTGAGGAATAATAAGTAATTCACTTACTTTGGAAAGATGATCATGTATTTCATCTTTTACTGATTTTCTACTCTCAGATTGCATGACACAATTTTCTTGTTCAATCATTGGTTTTTTATCTGAATGTTTCATATAAAGTGGTATATTTTCTACATAATATGTGTTGTCCTTTATTTTATCATTATTTTTCAAAATCTTAGCTACTTCAATTTCCAATCTTTGCAACCTATTTTTTATTACAGGTACATGCAATAAAGTATCATTTACATTTGAAAAAGACAATTTTACACATTCCTCAATTGTAGCCATTATATTCTGAGAGTGTTCTAATTTATTGTTTAAATTCTTGATCTCAGAGGTTAATTTTTTATTTTAATTTATCAATTCATTAATTGAGTTTTAAATGACATTCAATTTATTGGAAGTAGTACTCAATGATTTTGTCAGGTTTAATAATACACTTTCTGTATTATTTTTAGACTCTCTAGATAATTCTTCTAATTTTTCAATTCTTAATAATAATTTTCTGATCATTTTTGATTCCATTGGATTTTCTTGTAAGAAAAATTCAATTTTATCCATTTCCAACTCAGGAGACTCATCATTATTATTCTGCTCAAGATTTAACTCATTTGGTTCCATTTTAATATTCCCAGTATCATCATTGTTATCAAGAGAACTATTTCATTATCATCATTTAAAGACAAATTTAAAATGATATGTTCAAATGAGTAATATTTAAGATCTTTATCAATAATATTTAGTACATCTCTATAAATCTCATTACCTATGAGTAATTCATTGTTAGTATCATATATTTGATCATGAGAAGATAGATGACTTACCAAGGTCTTATTCCATTTCCCCTGCCTTTCCCCTGTAAGGATGACTGCTTGAACCCTGATGTGGAGGATTTTTGTAGTTCTGGGAGTAACAGTCTCATTTCCATTTGCTCACTGTGATCTTTTGATCCTCCTTTTGGGCTGGAGGTGCTGCTGTTACAACTGTGGAAGGGCTTGATATTACTGTTGTTGGCTGAGCCTTTAATCCTACTAGAGCTTGGTTGACTTATATAAAACCCTGTGCTTCTCCTTTCTCCAGATTGTTAATCTGGTCTACCATGTTGTGGAATTTTATTGATAGGGTGTCTAGAAGAGTGGAGAGGGAGAGAATTCGTTCTTGAAAAGTGTTTTTTGATTTCTTTCTGTGATCTGATTTGGTAGTCTTTCCATTTCCTCTATAGACATCTGTGGAGGGTTGCTGTTGGTGGGAGAATCCCTCCCCTCCATTTGAATTTCCTTTAACAGGTCTTTCAAATCTAGGTCTTAGGCTTTAAGGTTTTGCCTTATTACTCACAATAGGGGGTATCAAAGTTAGAAATCTTCCATTTCAAAATACCTTGTTTTTGTGCCAAATCAACCATGATTATTTTTTAGTTAAATGGCATATTGTGTCCCAAAAACACCTTTTTACTGAGAGATAATGTCAAGTTTGTGGCTTTCTTTTTGTGTTGTGAAATACCTTTTTAATAATTATAAATTTTGAACTTTGATACCCTCTAATGTAAAGGTTGTTGTCACACATTTTTTTGTGGAATTTTAAATCAAAAAAATTGAAATATGAGTTATAAAAAATTTAAAAGGAGTTTTATGAGTATGATTTAGCACTATTTAAGTCAAGTTAATTACTTACCTGTAGGTTTTAAGTGAATTTATAAGTTTTAAAAGTCAAAAATGCTTTTATGTGGTCACTTAATTTAAGAGGTCTACGAAATGTAGCCATATTTTTATATTTAAAAAAGAAATTTGTTAGTAATATTCTTTTTAAATATTAAATGAGTTGTACAAACCAAGAAAAAAGGATTAAAAGTCCTGTTAAGTCCTGTTAAAAGAATTGATTAATCAGTTTTTATTATATGTTTATTATCTGCAAAGATCACAAAATAAATTGGTCTATTGACAGACTCCCACTAAGAACAATTTTTATGTTCAATTAGTGGTAAAATTGTTGATTCAATATCACAATTTTATTTTATAACAGGGCTTCTTTTTCTGAAATTATTATATGAAGTGACACCAAACTGTTGTAATTATCCAAATATTTCTATAGGGATTTTGTTTACTTGTAGCCTTTTTTAAATATTTTACTTACTGGAAGACAACCAACAGAATTCTTGAGGAAAGGTCCCCGATTTTGAGGCTGAGTCCAAGTAAAGAGATGTGAATAGCTTGAAAAGTAAGTTTTCTAGAAGATTTAAATGGTTCTATATGAATACTGTAGTATAAATCCAATAATTATTAAAATAATATTCAATATAAGGGTTTTAGTAATTTTAATCTCACTAATTATAAACGGTTTACAATCTTATAGTTGGTAGAAAAATAGAGAATATAATTCAAACACTATTCAAAGTCTATAACAGTAATAATGAAATGTATTTTAGTTTTAATGGTTATATTTTTTAATTGTAATGATAAATAATGTAGAACACTAGACTAAAAGAAACCCCTCCTTTTATACCCAATAGGGGGTATCAAAGTTAGAAATTTACCATTACAAAATCTCTTTTTTTTCTACCAAATCAGCCATAATTATTTTTATTAATATGGCATATCTTATCCCCAAAACATCTTTTTACTGTTAATGAAGGACAAGTTTATGGCTTTATATTTTTGCTGTGAATTACCTTTTAAAAATTATAGACTTCTAACTTTGATACCCCCTAATAATTCTCTAATGTATCCCCTTGATTTACCAGTCCCATACACGGCCAATGACACCTCATTCTAGCTAATATAACTATCCATAAAAATGATAAATAACCTATAACACAATCAGAATGATATCACCCACCAAAATCCTGGAGTAATAGGGATAATCCATCAAAATAAAAGAATAAGCAAAAAAGAAAATATATTCATGTAATACCTTAAATTAAAAGACTAAAAAAGGAAAAAATAACACTAAATATTACACAATATTAAGAGGGATTAAAGTAGAAATGATGGAGCTAATTATTCCAATATACTACATGAAATCTCTGTCCTAAAATAACCAATATTGGCTGAGAAACCACTGAGAAACCCAAAAAAGGACATGAGATGTGGGGTAACTGAATGCAGTCCTTGGGACGTGCTTGAATGGGTAAATAATTGAATAATTTAGGCAAATTTAATTGTGGTAGTGAATTAAAGGTACCAAGCTTGAGGTTATTAATGAAATTACTGCATATAATGAGGTCAATGCACTTATAATTAAATTAGGACACTAAATAAGCACTTGTTGCTTATTTTAGTGTGTTTCCCCATAGTGGGTGTATAATGTGGGGTAATTCTAGTGTGAAAATTCAAACTTTGTTAAAAAATGAAGCTATTCAAATGGGAAAAATGAAGGCAGTATGTGGCCAGTACACAGAAGCCTTTCTGGCATAAAAAACACCAAATTTGAAAAATTTTATTTTTATCCATATGAATAGCTAAATAAATATTTCTAATTAAGATAAATTGATCTGTCAAAGTGCATTTGTCATAATATTAAGTTTATAGTGCATATATTTTACTTTTAAGTGATTTAAAGCACATTTCTTGTTTTTTACATAAAATAAGAAAAATAACAGCTTTAAGTCTACTTAAAAGTTATGTGGCCTTATTTTTAAGATTCTTAAGATTACCCTGACATATTCCAAATTAATATTAAATACATAAGACTTATAAAAGGTGGACATATGCATGTATATAAGGTATTATAATGGCATATATTGTGTTTTATCATTGATTTCACTTATGTATACAACTTGTGTACCTTTAATTAAATTTCCAATGTATAGTAAATGTGTTTAAAATAATTTCTAAGTAATTTTTACTCAGTCCTGGGAATATACATGCTGACATTATGATTAAGGTATTGATTAAGTGCTGGTAAGTCACATATCCTATTTGTATGAATAAGCCCTTAGGGATTAGGTGAAAAAAATCTAGGTGTTGGTGCTTTTATACCTATTTTTGGCATCTCTATACCTAGTACTGACTAATAATGATGAAATATGAAATTGTTTTTATGACTTGTTTGACCCAAAAGAAGACAATTTTGGGACAAATACAATGTTGAAATACACTTTTCCAGGGCAGGTGTATTTTATTTTTTGATGGCAGGTTTGGTACCTTTTTTGTGGTGTTTTCATGTGGCATATTTGGTAAGGTTTCAGACACTCTATTTTATTTTTATTTAAATTTATATACAATACTGTAATAATAAAATTAATATAACTCTTATTTTAATTATATTTAATAAGGCACTAATATAATTTTATCATGTAATATAATATTAATTTATATACATAAAATAGATATTTGTTTGCCCCAATTCATTTCTAATAAGTTAATATAGCTTTCACTGGACTCCTGGTAAAGCCTGGCTAACATTAATGTTAGATAATTGAGTATTATAGAAATATAATTAGATTTGTTGAAATTATAATATGAATTTTTATTATATTGAATGCACCACCACAAGATGAAAAGTACTGAATTATATGTATTTAAAATTTTAAGCTTTAATAAGTTGTGAAAAAAAAGTAAATTAAATGTTTGATAGGAGAGAAGTTTTTATTATCAAAAGGAATTAATCAAAAAAACAAATAAAATGTTTTTGTATATTCTTCACAAATTCCACATAAATTTAAAGAAGTAAAACAAAATATTTTCATAAATCTATAAATAATAATAATTACATTTTAAATGAAATCAAAGAAAAGAAAATTAATAGTTAGAATATTAAATGAAACTTAAGAGAAAAAGTTTAATTTAAGACTGAAAATAAAAATTAATGAATAAATTTAACTTAAAGGATAATACTGTTATTGAAGAGTGAAAAAATCAATGTATTAATAAAGAACTGATTAAATGAAAATTTAAATATTGCTTTAAGTCCCAGATAAATACCAATTACCCTTTCTTGCTCTCCCTTGCTCTCCTCTGGCTGAATTCAAGAAAGTCCTGGACTCTCTGTAAGTGCATTGGGCTCAGATCCATAAACTTACTGTAAGTTTACCATATTTTTTGAGGAATTGAATGAAATTAAATAAAATATGAAGATTAAATAAATATTGAACTAAATATAATAGAAATTTATTTACATACAGTAATATCATAAATTTAACAATAAATATTTATCAACTATTGTAAATTTATTTTTAAGCCTTATTTTTCATCTTTTTACAGATTTGCAGGCTAAAAATATCAGTGATTCCAATGGTATTCTATAATGGTATCAGCTTACTAAGTTTTTATGATTAATGAATTACTTCTTCCTCCCATTCATAGAAACCATTTTTTAATTTATAATATTTATTATTGAGCAATAAGAAAATTTTGATAAACTACTAACATTATACTGTAGGATTTCCTAAAAATACCCCAAGTTAAACCCTAAATATTTTTATTTCTTTTCCCTTGTCATCACACACTCTTATAATTTCTACTTTTTATTTTTTCTCTAATTATTATCCATACTATTTTGATTATAAGCAATAGAGTCACCATTATATTATTGTTTTTTATATTTGTGGCTATTGTTACAGCAACTAGCATTTTTATTATGATTATATTTCTCATCATTACTTTAATTATATCATTATAGTATTTTGATTTCAACTTTTATATTTATATTATGAATCTCATTATTTTTATTCTTGAGTTGAATTCTATCATAATAATTAGAATTATTATTAATATTGGGACAACTGTCTTTATTCTTAATTTTGTATTTTATGTGTGTTATATCTGTATTCACCAGAGGAAAATGGGGTTTACTTTCTAGAAAGTCACCACTTTTAAACTCCACTGTACCCTTTTCAGTACCAGAATTATTCACATTTATAAAAAGCTTGAAATCCTCCTCAAAAAAAACTCCCCTTTTAGCTAAATTTCTTATTAATTCTGGTAGGCTTCCCAATAATATTCTTCTCTCTGAATAAAATCTAGTACTTTTTTCCTTTTCATTTCCCTGACTTCTCCTCCCTTTTCCCTTAACCCTTTCCTTCTCTCAGATTGTACATAAAATATAATTTCAAATGTCCCCTCATTCCACTAGCCTGGTGAGATTATAAGAAATAATAAAAAAAACATCTTAAAAAATTGAAAAAACAATTCATCAGAGATTGAATGCAGATTATCTTAGCTTGAGCATAGCTTGAGCATATGAGTAGAATAAGCATATAAATATTCACCCATATGCATATGCATTATCTAAGTTGGAGTATTAAATGGCTTGTAGGATGCTCCTCTTAATAGGGGGTATCAATGTCAAGGGATCTACAATTAAATTAATTGTAGATAGAAATCATTATACCCCAATTATCTTCTGAAAATATTTCTGCTAATAGTTGAGTTATTAAAACTTTTATGTGTCAATTTTAACCTCTTATCTAGCATTATTATCCTCAATTTTTCACAACCACATCATGGATAGCTCTCTGGATGTGCCACCCTACCTAACTTGCTGCACACTCCCATCCATTCAGATCCCTCCCCATCTCACCTACTCATTTCTGCTCCTTTTTGTAATCATCATCAAACATCTTAACATGCCTTGTCGTCATAGATCTTCTCAAAGGAATCCTTCCCCCAGTTGTTCTTCAGATCCCAATACTCCCCCTTTCCCCTTCTCAGCTAAGAAATCAAAGACCATTCAATTAAAAAAAGATGATCATCTCATTCTTATAAACTTTCATAGAACTAAATCTAATTATGATTCTTGTTTTGGTACTGAGAATGCACCTAAAGTAGGACAGCCCCCTGCATCAAAAGTGAATGGATCTCTTCTAATGGCCAATGAATTATGAAATAAGAAAAGAGAAGGATTGATCTTTTGTCTAAACAGATGTCTGAATGCTTCAAGCACTATCAATCCAAATACAAGAAGGTTAATACTCTTTTGTCTTCTATTGGTTTTGGTATTACTGACCTTGATATCATTAAGGGCATCAAATCTATAGAAGATAAACTTGATTCTCTATGCCCTTCCTATAAAGATATGGATTCCATATTTGGAGAGCAAGCAGATGTTAATCTAGTAAACATGGATGGAGAAGATGCTATCTCCAAACATGATTTCAAAAGAGATCTTTTTCCTTCCTCTTCCTCCACTCAGGCCTCCCCTCATTTTACTTCAACAAATTATTATATCTTTTCAATAGATCCTTATGGTAATATAAAACAGCCTGATCTTACTCAAGTGAGCTTTTATTCTTGTCTTGTTGTTTTATTTTTTTATTTACTTCTCCTTTTCTTATTTCTAAAAAGGCTAATGAACAGACCCAAGATCCTCAAGAATGTGAGTCTGAAGCTAGCATCAATGATGAAGAAGAAAATTTTTCCTCCAAAAAAAGAAAAGACCATCAAATACTCTGAATTTCAACAGTCAAATAAAAGAAATCAGAGTTATTTTTTCCCACACCCCTTTTTCTTCCATTCACCACAAAATATGGGGGGCTGACTTGCTAGCAAGTCCACAACCTTGGACCCAATCTCACCACAGATTGAACACACATTGATTTATTGACAAAGGAACCATACAATCAGGGATGAACACCACTCAGCAGAACATTTTAGGTGGGTTTTCAAGTAGATTTCAGTATGGGTTCAGTATGAGTTCAGTCTGAGTTCCATCTGAGTTCAGGTTGAGGACTTGCTAGCAAGTCCACCCCCTATATTGCGTAGTGATTGATGATTTTTTAGTGAAACATGATGCTTGTAAGTGACAGAATACCTCTTAATAATATAATGAACTTTTCTTTTCTTTTGTTAATATTCCTTTTCACTTTTGGTAAATTTGAAGTTGAAATAGATAATCTTAACTTTCAAAACCAACAATACAAGCTCTCTTTATGTGGGGATGAAAGGGCACAAGACTTGGAGGAAAAGAAATTTGAGCTCTCTTTGCAGAGGGAAGAGAGGGCACAAGACTTGGAGGAGAAGAAATTTTAGCTTTCTTTTCAGAGGGATGAGAGGGAACATGACTTGGAGGAGAAGAAATTAGAAATAAAGAAAGATGAGAAGGCTCTCAAGTACAATTTCCTATTTTATCAGATGAAGCTCAAGTATCAACTTTAAGATGCTTCAAATAGGGAAGTTTTCTTGAGAGAATGTGTTAAATCTAATAAATCTGTTGAGGAAATTGAATGACTAATGAAAATGTTTGATGACTAGTTTTTTTATTTAATTCATATTTCATTTTTTCATAATTACTGGTACATGAAAGTTTTTCATAATTTCTTCCATTTCATTAATCTATTCATCATAAGTTGAATATTCATATTTTAATTTCGAAAATCATTGACTTATAAAAATTTTGCAACTCTGATTTGAAAATTTGGCAATACTCCACCCCTGCATTTTATTGAAGTAAGGGGTGGGTATCACCAAATTTTTTTCAAGTCAAAAATTTACACATCTTATTTGAAAATTTTGCAATAATCACCCTAAAATTTACTCTGGGAGGGGGTGAGGATTACCAAATTTTCATTTTAATTTCATAAATAATTAAGTAAACCAATCAAAAAAGATAATAAACCAAGTAAAAGTAATGGAATCACAAATATTACCTGCCAATGATTTCAGATGTGACCAAAGTCAAAGAAAACATATGACAAGAATGGTATTATGAACTCATTCATACAGTAAAATTATATTTTTGAATGAAAATCTTTTACAACACAAAGGCCCAATGGTACATTACTTAGAGTTGATTGATTATCTTTAAAAAATGATAAGCTAAAAATTTAAGAAATAAAAATAAAAATTTGGAAAATCCTGTAATTACCATATTTAGAAACCCTCTCTAATGTTTTACTAGCCATTTATCCTTCATCCCTTACTTTACTTACCTGGTTTATCAAACTTTGATTGATCTGAAAAGAACATCCAAAATGAGTAAACTTTTTTCAAGATTCAAATCCAGGAGATGCCTTAGTAGTTTGATGATTATCTCTTGAAGAATTCCAAATAACTTTGATAATCCCATTTCCTAAACCAAAGTCCATGATACATTTATGATCTGGAAAGTAAATTCCATGGCCTTTGATTTGAGCTGGTGAAGGAATGGGTCTTCTAGTAATAGGATCAATATAACAGAAAATCCCAAAAGTAAGCTTATTAGAGTTGGTTTTGTCCACATGGATATGGTTATGAAATCCTCCATAGGTGGTGATAACATTAGAAGAAAAGATATAATTGTTACTGAGTTCAAAACATTTCATATCTGTCCAATTGGGAAGTCCACCTTTCTTGGCCAGTTTATGATTAGATTGAAATTCCAAAATACATAATTTTTTCAAGAAATTGGCCAAGAAAGAATTGAATGAGCCTAATATTTTCCATTTTTCTAAATTTTCCTTTATTTCTTGATCACTGAGATTTTGGAGTAAAGAATAAATTCCTGGAGAGAGAAATAATAAAATAGGTTTTCTTAAAAATTTATGAAAATAAAGACTTAGCAAGTGACACACCCTTTTCATAGCTGGGTCTCCAACCAAGTACTATCATAATTCCTCAAATATTCTTTTTATTTCATAATGGTCATCAAAATAATGCCATATGATATAAACTAGAAATGAAATTTGATAATTTATTAAAGACTTCATCTTTAACACCATTGAACAAATGAACCTGTAAATAAATTAAGGTTTATATCCATTACTAATAACTGCAATCAAAATTTCCTTCCCACTAGGATTTAAGTACTTGATTTAATCTGGTAATTAATCAGGATAATCATCTTTTTTACACATGCTATTTTTGTAGTAAGACAAATTTTCCAAAGAGCCAAAGAAGGCTTTACGAAATTTTTTCTTTTGGATTGAACTTTGTTTTTGATAAGATTTTCCCTTCTCATTAGAAATTGTAGGCTTCACTTCTGACAAAGGTTTGGAAGATTATGAGAGTGATTATGACTTTGACATTGTTCCAGAAACTTTGATGATATTGTTCAATTTATTTTTTTTGAAATATAAAAAAAAATTAAAAAAAAGAAACAAAAAAAAATTAAGAAAAAAAATTAATAATTTTTTTTGCATTTCTTTCTACCTTAATACCCCAATTTCCTCTTTTTGATGTCCTCAATATCCCCACTATTATCCCCTTTTTAATGTCTTCAAACTCCCATTTTCCCCCTTTGGTGTCCTCAGCATCCCCCTTTTTCCCCCTTTGGTGTCTGCAACACCCCCCTTTTGTCCCCTTAGGTGTCCTCAGGCATGCCCTCTTTTCACCCTGTTGTCTCATGAAAACCCCCTCCTCCCCCTTTCCCCCTCATTGCTCCCACCCCTCCCCCCTCCCTTCATTGCTTAATGAATCACTAAGAAAATTGTTAAGCTAATGAACAATTGGTGAAAATTTTTCATTAGAAAAAAAATGGTAGTAAATCATTAATCTAATGAATGATTGGAGAAATATGTTCATTAGTAAAAAAGATTGCTAAAAATTTATTAAGCTAATGAACAATTGGCGACAATTTTTCATTAGCTTAATGATTTGCTTAAAAAATTGTTAAGCAATGAAGGGAGGGGGGTGGAATGGGAGCAATGAGGAGGGAAGGAGGAGAAATTTGGGGGGAGGGGGGGTTTTCAGGAGACCAAAGGGGGGGGAAGGAAAGGGGGTCTTGAGGACATCTAAGAGGGGAAAAGGGGGGTTTTTAGGACACCAAAGAGGGCAAAAGGGCAAAATGAGGAGGCCAAGGAGGGGGTGATAAGATAAGATTGCAGGTAAGCAATGACTTAGATAAAATAGATGGACAATGGACAAGGTGGACACGGGACAAATGAGGAGTGGACAAATAGATGGACAAGTGGACTGAAAGCTTAGGGAGAAAGAGTTGGACGTTAATATGAAAAAGTAGAGTGAATAAAATAAATTATAAAATAGAGAGAACAAAGTGGATGCATTGCCGTAGAAGAGCATACGTACAAGTTACCTGATAAGATAAGATTGCAGGTAAGCAATGACTTAGATAAAATAGATGGACAATGGACAAGGTGGACACGGGACAAATGAGGAGTGGACAAATAGATGGAAAAGTGGACTGAAAGCTTAGGGAGAAAGAGTTGGACGTTAATATGAAAAAGTAGAGTGAATAAAATAAATTATAAAATAGAGAGAACAAAGTGGATGAATTGCCGTAGAAGAGCATACGTACAAGTTACCTGATAAGATAAGATTGCAGGTAAGCAATGACTTAGATAAAATAGATGGACAATGGACAAGGTGGACACGGGACAAATGAGGAGTGGACAAATAGATGGACAAGTGGACTGAAAGCTTAGGGAGAAAGAGTTGGACGTTAATATGAAAAAGTAGAGTGAATAAAATAAATTATAAAATAGAGAGAACAAAGTGGATGCGGAATAGGTAGGAAGTTCCGCATCCACTTATAGAGAGAGTATATCATCAAGTTAGGTTAAACAAAAAGAGAAAGTGCTAATAGGTCTAGTACGTTATCTATGTCTATATCTAATAATGAATATATGCTTAAGAGAATATGTATTTAGCTCTATCTAATATTGACAGGGGGAAAAGGTGGCAAGGTGGGATAATGATCAGGTCAAGGAGGGATATAGAGGGGATGTTGGAGAGTAAAAAAAAGAGAAAAGAGGGAGAAAAATAAAAAAAAGAGTTATTTTAACCTTGAAAACCAAAAAAAGAACCACTTAAAAAAACGAAAAAAAGAAAAGGAAAAAAAAAGGAAAAATCATCATAATTAGCAATCAAAAAATCAAAAAATGACAAAATAGCTTACCTGGATAGATGAGATGAGAAAATAAATGAAACTAAATTGTTTGAAAGATGTTTGAGGAGAGGAGGAAAAGGATATGAGGAATGAATGAAAAAAACAGTCAAAAATTATGCAATTTCATGTTGAGCTGGTGAATGAAAACAAATGAGACATCCAAAAAAGAGACATTCACCATAAATTCAAAATAAAAATGAATTAGAAAAAAATAAAGACACCAAACCAAGTGAATAAAGCACACAAGTTAAAAATTTGGAGAGTATGAAAAAAAGTTAAAGGCTTGTGTTTAAAAAATTTAAAGGAAGATTAGCATAATGAAATAGCATATTCCAGTGGTGAGAATGTTTTTTGATTCAAGGAAGGTGAGAGCTGGTTCAGGTTTGGGATCCTCTTCTTCATGAAGATTATTTCACTCATCCTTTAAATTAGCTAGGATATTGTGGAATATAATGCAAGTCATTATCCAACAATTTGAAGATTTTATTTCCAATTTTTTTTGAAATTGGACTCTGAGTTCCCAGAGACTAGAAAATCTTTCTTTTAAAATACCAATAGCATGTTCAATTTTTACTCTTAATTGTGCAAGGTGATATTTAAAGGTGGTTTTGGGGTTATTTTCAAAAGTTGAACCTTGGAAAGAAGGTATAATATACTTTCCACTTGCATATTCTGAGTCTGCAAGAGGTAATGAAATTCATTGAAGTATGAGTCAAGATTTTGAGAAATCCTCATTCTTTAGAAGACAGAAGAGTCATGACATGAGCCAGGGAAGCCACTATGAAAACTAATAAACTTTTTATTGACATCACACAAAAGTTGAACAGCAATATAGTATCTAGAAAGAAGATAAAAATTTAGTTCATGAATGATTATAAATTTGAGAAGATTTTGAAGAAACTTTTTTTTGAAATCAAAATAATGGTTTCCATCATGAGCAGGCTTTTGACTTAAAAGTTTAGTTGTGCCATCAACAAAACCTACACAGCCAGGGAAACCTTCAGCCTGCATTACTTGAGAGGATTAAAGTTGCTTTTGTGGAGTTGACCAAGAAAGTATTTGATATTTAAAAGAAAGGATAGCAATGATACAGTTCTTGGTGTATAATATGATGCTACCATATTCTATGGTAAAGAGATAATCTAAAAGTCTTACAGAAGCATCATTTCCATTCAAACTAAATTGACATAGTGCCAAAACATGTTGAAAGGCATGATTATGCTGTTTGTTACAGGAACTATTATGTAAGATAGGATGATTTGAGATGAGTTGATAAAGTTTGAAAAAAGAATCAGGAGAAGTTTGAAAAAAATGTGTGAATTTTAAATGAGGAATTTTAAGAATTGAGGGAAGATCATATCTGGAATCATGATAAATATTTGGCCCACCTGGGATGATGTAACACTTTTTGGAAAGACAATACATATAAGCTAAAGTGTTTTCCAAACCAGAGTCAGAATCAGAGTCAAAAGCTAAATATAAAGTGATAGAATTCATAGCTGAGTGAAGTTAATTCCTAGTAGAGAGGTTCTTCATTATTGTCAGTATAAAAGGTTTTCATTAGAAGGTTTAGGTGATGAGTGGGAAGTGGGAATTCGCCACCAAATGAGCAGTTGGGGTGTGTGGATAGAAAAAAATTTTATTTTTATGTCACCAAAATTAAGTAGAATAGAGTGAAAAGAGACATAAGGATGGCATACACAATTATATGTCATCTGAATTGCTGAAAAATTAATCATGGATGTGATGAGTTTGGGATCAGGAATTAGGAATAGAAATTTGGGTATAAGAGGTGAGTGAATGCATTATTGTGAAATACTTATTTACTAGCCCTGGAGCTATTGGATAAGAATCTTCTGCAATTAATAGTAGAGGATGTCAGTTCTGGCAAACTCACACTTAAATTTGAAAAAATCCGCACTTTTTTAAATGCCAATTTCCAAAACACACTAGCCCCAACACTGGTGGATTTCAAAATGAGATAAGTCACTTATTTCACTCAAATCCTCACTTTCTTGACCAAAAGTTTTGATTTCACCATGTCATCCCAACTCACTAATTTTTCAGCATCATCCAATTCATACACAGCACTCTGCAGCATAAAACTTCATAACTCAAAACATTGTACATCATTTACATTTTTATACTGTATAAGAGTCATGCCTTCCTAACTCTCAAATTGTGATAAGCTACATCAAGCAATGAATTTCATAGCTCTTGATCCCCTCTTGGAATCTGATTGAAATTCTGATTCTTATCTTGAAGAAGATTTTCTTTTTTTTGTAAACAATGACCAGGAAACGTTACCTTCTTCCAAGAAAGCCTCAAGTACTTCATACCCCAAGTACACCATCAAAAAACTTCTTAGCCTATCTGTACCCAGTTTTAGACAGTTTTCAGGAATTCTCAGGAAT
Source organism: Hemileia vastatrix (assembly GCA_030280995.1). Lineage (NCBI taxonomy): Eukaryota > Fungi > Basidiomycota > Pucciniomycetes > Pucciniales > Zaghouaniaceae > Hemileia > Hemileia vastatrix. Next base: position 7,658,360 of record JASXTE010000019.1, on the reverse strand, counting down.
TTTTCCTTAGAATGGTTATTATCATTTGAATATTGACTTTGATTTTTAATTATATGTTATAGTCTCTTTTTTTCAAGTCTCTTTCACCACACAATATGGGGGGAAGACTTGCTAGCAAGTCCGCAACCTTGGACCCAAACTCACCACAGATTGAACACACATTGAGCTATTGACAAAGTAAATATACAATCAGGGATGAACACCACTTGGCAGGGAAGTTTTAGGTGGGTATTCAAGTAGAGTTCAGTATGGGTTCAGTATGAGTTCAGTCTGAGTTCCATCTCAGTTCAGGTTGGGGACTTGCTAGCAAGTCCACCCCATATATTGCATAGTTTTTGTTTTCCCTCATCAACTAAACATGAAATTGCATACTTTCTGCAATTCAATAAATTTTCAGTCATTCTTTTTTTTCTTTCATCACTTATATCCATTTCCTCCTCTCCTCTTTCATCCCTCAAATAATTTGAAGTCAATTGTTTCTCAACTCATCTCTCCTGGTAAGTCACTTTTCATCTTTACTTACATATTTGCTAATTAATTTTTTTTGATTTTTTTTTGAAGCTAAATTTTTTTAGTAAAAAGGAAAAATTAACCTTTTTTCTTTTCTCACTCTTTTCTTTCTTTTTTAGCTCCATCATCCTACTCTTCATCCCTCCTTGATTGGGTCATTATTCCCCCTTTCCCCTATTTCACTTTTTTTTGGTTCCATGTCATTGAAACACATACATTGCATGTTCTTTAAGTATTTAAATTGCTCCATATTCAATTTCCCCCATATTCCAACTTCACTCTTTCTCACTCTATTTTTCCTACCTTTTAATCAAGGTAATTTACATCTCCTTTTTTCATGTCTATATGATATCTCATTCTTTCTTTGAATATTTCATACTTAAATATATGTAGGACTCATATCTGGATAAAAGTGGACTTATTCAACTTCTCATGTTGTCATTTTTATTATCACTTTTCAAGTTTTTGTAAAATTTTAAAAAACAGACTTGGAATTAAGGTTAGGATTATTTGAATCTAATGTTGTTTTAACTGAAACATTTACTGAAGGCTATCTTTTACTTCCCACAAGCAGATTTGAGCTAGGTTCAGTGGTTACTGAGATATTGACCTTTAAAGTTGAGCCTTTCTTTTCCAATTTGACTTTTTTTCTTTCATGTTTTTATATAAAAAATTATGGTTAGTTTTATTTAAATTGCATGTCCTTTAACTGAAAATTCTCCTAAAGCCTATCTTTCATTTCCCACAAAAATTTTTGAATTAGATTCAGTGGTTGCTGAGATTTTGATCTTTGAATTTGATCCTTTTCTTCCAAATTTTACTTATCATATTTCATGTTTTCATATTGGGTAATTAGAGAATAAGTCTTCTTAAACTCTTATCTGATGATTATATAGGCTTTTATCTCCCTATTTTTGAAATTTTTATCATCACTTTTAAAGTTTTTGTGCAATTTTGAAAAGCAAGGTCAGAATTAGGGTTAGGTTTATTTAAATTAACTATCTTTTTAGCTGAAGATACTTCTGAAGCCTATATTTCATGTCCAGAAAACCAGTTTGAATTTGGTTCTGTGGTTTCTGAGATATTGACATTTAAAATTGAGCCTTTTTTTCCAAAGTTCACTTTTATGTATTTCATAATGCATATCATAATTTTTAAATCATGCATTTATCCTTCCAGACTCCTACAATTATCTAGTCTTTTATCTCCCTCTTGTTGAAATTTTTATCATCACTTTTTGAGTTTTTGAGCAATTTTAAAAATCAGAGTCAGTATTAGGGTTGGTTTTATTCCAATCTAATTTCCTGTTAGCTGAAGATACTTCTGAAGCTTATCTTTCATTTCCAGCAAAGCAATTTCAATTTGGTTCAGTGGTTTATGAGATATTGACCTTTAAAGTTGAGCCTTTTTTTCCAAATTTCATGTTTATTTATTTCATAATGCATATCATAGCATTTACATCATGCATTTATCCTTCCAGATTCTTCAAACTGCCTTTCTCTTTACTTATTATTCTTCCCTATCATCAAGGTGTGTTTTTCTCTTTTTATTACCATTTTCATATGTCTACCCCTTCAGTCATTTTTTCTTCTCTTATCAGATCAGACAAACGTTAGTCCAACAAATCAAAAAGGTAAAAAAAGAAGGTAAAATTAAGAAATTTACAAACCTTTGGGTAGATAAAAAAAGTTTTGAAATTTGTAAAGTCATCAAATATTTTTTATTCTTTCATAAATTTTTAATAAATAAATCTGATATTTCAATTTACTAAACTAAAGTAATGAGCCAAAGACCTTGTTTTTTATAAATGGTAATATTGATAACATTAATTTGTTTCATGGGGTTTATCTTTCCTATACCTGTGGAAAGTCCCAAACTTAGTTTCTAGACTTGGTTTGCATTTTGGCTTGAAGAATTGTCATTACTTTAAAACTAGTGAATTTGATTTATCTTATTTAATTATTTAATAATATATGGAATTATAATAAATTTTGGTGATTTTCACCTCTTACTTCAATAAAATGCAGGGGAGGGTATTGCCAAATTTTCAAATATCAAATGGAAAATTGATGACTTAGAAAAATGATGATACCCACCCCTTGCTTCAATAAAATGCAGGGGAGGGTATTGCCAAATTTTTCAAACAGATATAGAATTTTGTTGACTTGGCTTTATTTAGAAATGCAAATTGGTGGGCAGGTGATAAAATTATGTTGGTGATGAGAAGCTTTGAACAGGTGTCAGTATTATTTTACCATCTAAAATTCCAAAAGTGCAATATTTTAGAGTCCAGTAAGAAAAAATTTTGTTATCAGAATCTCATGATATAACTATTTTTGATAAGATTAAATGTAAATATTACATTGGGAGCCAAAAGGAATATCCATTTCCTTATAGAGAAGATTCATGAGATTAAGATTTTTGGAAACAGTAGTAATTCCATTTTCCAAATTATAATCATCAATACCAAAGCCAGTGGAAGTTGAAGAAAAATGAGCCTTTATATATTTTTATTGATAAATTTTGAGCCTCTTCTTCATTTGCTTAGGATTTATGTTGATTCTCCCTTTTGTTTTCTTTTTTACTTCATTTGACATCAACAAAAAGCAATTGACCTTTGATGGAGGTGGAAATCTGATTTGGCGAGGTCAAAAACATAAAAAAAGAAGTAAAAAAACATGCCTGGTTAAAATTTCACAAAAAATGTCTCAAATCTCAGTGAGGGGTGTGTGTCAAGGATTAATGAGAGGATTGAGGTCTGGGTGTCACATGTGAAAGGGATGGGGTGGGATAGGAAGCAATGATGTTGCCAAAATGTGGTTGTGAAAAAAAATTGGGAAAAAGTGCTTATTTGAGGTCATAATTGACACCCATTTTTGAAATAAGTGACTTTTTTGAAAAATTTAAGTGTTGATACTTAAGTGCTGATTTGGTTTGAAATCCACACTTAAGTTCAGTGCAGATCTTCCAGAACTGACACCCCCTAATGTCTGATCCCTAATTGTGGATCCCTTAACATTGATACCTACTAATATGACATAAAAGATATACTCACACCTGGAGCCACATTCAATATTTACGTCTTGGAATGGATAAGCTTGTATGAGTGGTATGTACAATGGGGTGCCAGATATTCTTGGCCATTCTTCAAATCTTCAAAATTCTTTTAATAATAACTCAATTGTTATATAGTTCTTTGAAAGTCCAATTAGAATATCTAAAATCTGTAAATAAAAGGAAAAATAAAAACAATCAGTAGCTTTTTCATCATTTGGGATTTTGATTGACCTCAAAACATCCTGTAGCAATCAGACTAAGGCATTTTAAATCATGAATAATTCAACTTTCATGACTAAAGATTTCTGGATAAATTTATTTGTGGCCTCCAACAGCAAATTTTATTGCTTCTTTGAATTTGAGTTTTATTTTTTTCTCCTTTTGTCTTTTATTTCTTCTTTCTTCTGTGTTAGTGGCACAAAATTTTATCAATCTTAAAACCTCATTTTTCTTTAATTTTAAAACCTGACCCCTTTCCTCACTTTCCACCACCACCTCTTTCTATCACCACCATCCACTACCACTCGCCAGGAAAAATCAGGGGGAGGAGTGGGACCTGCATGCAAGTCTAGAGTGCAAACAGGACTCACACAGAAATTTTCCAGCACTTTTTCAGAATTTTACCAGCATATGAAAATCTTTTGACCATTTTTTTACCAGCACTCATTCATTAACTTTTCTTTAACTCCCAGTAAGGCTTCATCCCCTTTGACATATCAATTTAATGCTCAAATATTTCAGTCCATCATTTGCTAACATTATTTCTAAACTCAATTTCTCTTTTTCCATCATATCTTTATACTCAAATATCACATTTAATCATTTGCTAACATTTTTCTTCATACCATTTTCTACTTTCCTATCAGCCTTCAATATTTGATAACTTTTTAACCACATATCATATTATTTTTCAATCAATATTTTATTCTTAAAAGACAAATTAGATCATTTTCTAAGTTTTTTCTCATCTCATATGCCCTTTTAAATATGAATTTTATACTAAATTATCACATTAAATCATTTTCTAACAATTTATATCATGTCACTTGATATTTTCTATCATGATTTTATACTTAAATATCACAATTCATCATTTGCTAAGATTTTCATGCTACCATTTTCTACTTCTCAATCAAAATTTGATAATGGTATATAAAAATTCATAAATTTAATACTTTATTTTTAACTCACATCTTTTATCAAAAAATTATTTTGTGCTCAAATAGCATATTTTATCATCCACTAACTTTTTTCTCATCTCATATGCCCCTTTTCCATTTCAATTATATACTTATATATCAAATTCCATCATTTTCTAACATTTTTTCTCATTTCATTTGCTATTTATCAATTATATTTTGAAATTATATATCACATTTCATCACTTTCTAACAAATTTTTCTCATTTTACATGTACTATTTCTGTCATTATTTTATACTCAAATATCATATTTCTTACTTTTCTAGCTATTTTATCATCTCACTTTCCACTTTTACATCAAAGTTGTGAACTAAAGTATCACACAATATAATTTAAAATAATTATTTACAGATAGATAGCCAATTGAAATGATTAATTTTCAATGAAAAAACTTATCCTCAAAGAGAAAGTACAACAATTGGAACCATATAATATGAGCTTAAGGGCATGAAAAAAAATTCTGTATATCCCATGAGCAGGTGGCACATATCTTCAGAAAACATTTGAGTGACCACAAAGTTTGTGCAACTTTCCACAAATTCACTTTTCAAAAATGGTTGATGAGCTACCAGACTTATATTGCCCGTATGTATGAACACACAGCTCAAAGAGGGTATGATCACCATTCTGACCAAAAGGAACAAAATATAACGGCCTGATTCTTGCCTTTGGAATAATAAATAATTATATTAAATGTGATTCCCCACCCCAATAGTAGCCTGATGTAAAAAATATGATGGAAATTCATAGTTTATGTTTGCCTCTCATTTTCCATTCAAAATGAAAATTGTATTGCATGCACTGTAACTATGAATATGAAATATTAATTATTCATTATGTATTATGAATTATGAAATATGCATATTTTATTTTTAAAAATGCATAATGCATATTTCATATTCATAGCTACAGTGCATGCAATATGATTTTCATTTTGAATAGAAAATGAGAGGCAAATATAAACTGTGAAGTTTCAGGGAAAAGCTAGTCAGACACACCATACACAACAGAAACATTCTATATTTAGAAAAAATGCATCACTTCTATTTTTTTTGGTTTAAGTATTTGAATCAAGTGTTGTGTACAGTTTTTGTACACACTCTATTGACCTTAAACAGCTACCATAACAATAATTCTAACTAAAAGGATGAAAGAGTCATGGTGACCTAACACTAAAATCAAGGATGTTGAGAAGAAATAGAAACCTAAATCTAAAACAGGGATAAAATGGTGAACTAGATGTCTAGTTCAGTTTTGACACCCTATTAAATTCCTAGGTGCATTTTTGTGACAAACCATTGAGTGTCAATTTTTGTGCCCACCCTATTTCTTGCCTTTGGAATAGGATTAAGGTGGTATGGTTTGGGTATGCTTGTAAGAGAAGAGAAGAGGAGGTTCAAACAGAATTTTTGAATTATTCCATGAAGATGAGAGGACATGAGCCAAGGAGATGCCAATTTCAGAAAAGTAAAAAATAAGGTCGGTTCAAACAGTGTCACTCCACAAAACAGACCCAGAGTTGTACCCTGAAACCAAATACTGAACTACACATCTAGTTCAAGGGGTTTTCCCCCTGTGTAACCTCTATGGAATGAAATAGTGATAGAAATATACCACTAACCTTTACAGTGAGAAAATGTAAGGTAATCTAACACTATCATCAGTGGAGGAGGGAAGCAACAAGCAAGGGATACTGCTAACATAATAGGGCAAAAACACCATAAATAAAAAGATTATTTATTTAAGTCCTCCAAAAATAATAGGTCAAGTGCATAATTTGACTTAAAAAAAGGAATTCATCAATAAATAAAAGAATGCATTCATTTTTTGACCCAAAAAAATTTGATTCGATTTTTCCAAATTTAGAGTAACTCTGTTGTGTATGGTGTGTCAGACTGGCTTTTCACAAAATTCCATCATGCGATTTTTTTATTTTAGGATAATATTGGTGTAGGAAAGAACATTTTGAAGTCATTTTTATCATTTCATAGGCAAACATCAGGCCATTATATTGTGTCCCTTTTGGTCAGAATAGTGATCATACCTTCTATGAGCTGTGTGTTTATACATACAGGTAATATAAGTCTGGTAGTTCATCAACCATCTTTGACAAGTGAATATGTGTAAGGCTCCATAAAAATGGTGTTCACTCAAAATAATATTGAAGACATGTGCCACCTGCTCATTGGTGATACAAAAATATTTGGGTTACATGTTCTAAAGCTCATATTACATGCTTCTGATAGATTTGCTTATTCTTTGAAAATGGCTTTTGTTGTGATGGTGCATAATTTATTTCAATCAACATTATTTTATGTCCCTTTTGGTCAGTATGGTGATTTCTCCTTCATTGAGCTGTATGTTTTCACATGCATGAAATATAAGTCTGGTAGTTTATCAAACATTTTTGACAAGTGTTTATTCTCACACTTGCACAAAAATGGTATTCACTCAATTGTTTTTTGAAGACATGTGCCACCTTCTCATGGGATATACAGAAATATTTGGGTTACCATGTCTTTAAGCTCATATTAGGGGGTATCAAAGTTAGAAATCTTCCATATTAAAATACATCTTTTTTCCACCAAATCAACTATGATTAGTTTTTCATATATGGCATATTGTGCCCAAAAACATCTTTTCGCTGAGAAATAATGTTGAATCTGTAGCTTTATTTTTCTGTCATTAAATACCTTTTGAATAATTAAAAGTTTCTAACTTTGATATCCCCTATTATATGGTTCTGATAGTTTTTCTGATGCTTTGATGATGGCTTTTTTTGATGGTGCATTTTTTTTCAATTTGAAATTATCAGGTCATTATTTTATGTCCCTTTTGATCAGAATGGTGATTGTAACTTCTTTGAGCTGTATGTTTACACATACAGGCAATATAAGTCTGGTATTTTATCAACCTTGTCTTACAAGTGTGTATTCTCAAACTTGCACAAATATGATGGTCACTCAGATATTTTTTGAAGAAATGCACCACCTTCTCATGAAATATACAGAAATAATTGAGTTTACAACTCCTAAAGCACATATTTTATGGCTCCAATCGTTTTTCTGATGCTTTGATGATGGTGTTTGGTTTGATGGGGCATGGATTATTTCAATCGGCAATTAGCAGGTAGTTATTTTATGTCCTTTTTTGTCAGAATGGTGATTTTTCCCTCTTTGAGCTGTAGCAAAGTAAGAAATCTGATATTTTAGTATAAGATAATGACAGGAAAAGTGCATGTGAAATGTGAATTTTTTTTAGAAAATGATGAAATGTGATATTCAATATCAAATTCTGATAGAAAAATAGTAATTGAGATGAGGAAAGATCTTAGCAAATGATGGAATTTGGTAATTTAGCAAAAAATTGACATTGCAAAGGGGAATGTGTGACAAAAAAAAGTTAGAAAATGGTAAAATATGGTATTTGAACACAAAATAATCATTATAAAAAGTTAAGTGAGTTGAATATAAAGTAGGTGAATAATAAAATGTGATATATCAGTATTGAATTGTGCTGGGGAAGTAGAAATTTTTAGAATGAAAAATTTAGTGAATGATCTAATGTGATATTTGAGTATAGAATTATGACAGAAAAAAATCATGTGAGATTAAATTTTTTTTAGAAAATTATGGAATGCAATATTTATGTATAAAATTGATATGTCAAGAGGGTATATGAGATGAAAAAAAAGTTAGCAAATGAAAAAATATTGTATTTGATTACAAAATTACAATTGTAAAAAGGTAATTAAGTTGAACAAAAAGTTATTTAATAATTAAATGTGATACATCATGATTAAATTTTAATGGGGAAGTAGAAAATAGTAAAAGAAAAATGTTAGCAAATGATTAAATATGATATTTGAGAATGAAATTTTGATAGAAAAACAGTAAGTGAGATGATTAAAAAACTAGAAAATGATGAAATGTAATTGTTTATTAGAAAAGTATAATAAAAGTTGAGATTTGAGAACAGGAAATAGTTATCAAATGTTGATTGTGATATTGGAAGGTAAAATTGTAATGAAACCTTTTTAAATGAGACTCGCACATAATGTAAAGAATTGTGAAAATTTAGTATAAAAAATGAAGTTTAAACAAGTTAAAATAAATTTTACAGAGAGAAAGAAAATTTAGTGAATGAGTGCTGGTCAAATGCTGGTCAATCACTGGTCAAATTCTGGTCATATGCAGGATGATTGAGGTGCACAGAAAAAAACTCATTGCAGACTGGCATGCATTTCCCCCCCTGACTTTTCCTGGTTACTGCCATTACATCCTTCATCACCTACACTTGTGAAAAAAAACAAAAAAAAATCCAGCAGATTATTTTTTGGACCAAAAAATAATAATTAATCAAATAATTGAATAACTGAATAATTAAAGTTAGAGATGAGTACAGCTAGATACAAATATGTTGAGACAAAAGCATGTGACTGAAAAATTAGAGATTTATAAAAAATTACAATGTAAAAGGAGGATACCAAAGTGAAAGGGGTGTGCCTAAATTCATAATATTGTATCAAAAAATAAAATATTGAGAAATTTTTTCATGGCATTAAATTTCATTGAAAATTTGAAATTTGAACTTTGAAAATAGTGATTTTTAGTGAAATGAGACCAGCACCATTGGAATGAAAAGGTTAAATATAGATATAATCAATGAGGAAATGATTTAAACAATTTTATATTTAGTAAAAAAATTGGCATGTTAGGGAGTATTAAAGTAAGGATTTTTTTGTCAATCCCTCATTGGATTTTGAGGTAATTTTTGACTCAAAATCCAAAATGGGGTTTTGAAAAACTGTATTATTTTAATGCACAAATATCAATGTTGACCTGTTTTACATAAAATTTTGATTGTGGTATATCACATGATGATGATGAAAACATAGGTTTGTGTTAGGGTATCCAAAATTTCCAAAAGCCTGCACAAAGTGGGATTTTGTCAAATAATTCTACCAGTGATCAATTTGAAAGATAGTATTTGAGGAATTTGATACTGACTTTTTTTGAGCTATTTTGCTACTTATGGTGGATTTTTAGGGGAGTAGCCCATTAACATAACAAAAAAGCACAAAAGCATGTCAAATTTTTGACCAAAGACAAGTGTTTTTTTATCATTTAATTTAATATTTTTAAATAGGGGGTATCAATGTTAGTAGATCTGAAATTAAATTAATTTTGGATGAAACTCCATATTCCCCAATTATCTTCTGCAATTAATTTTGAAAATAATTGGGTTATTAGACATTTTATGTGTCAATGTTCACCTCTTATCTAATATTTTTATCCTTAATTTTTCATAACCACATCTTGGACAGCTTTCTGGATGTGCCAGACTCCCTACCTTTCTGCACATTCCTATCCTGTCTATTCCATTCATTCATTCAGACTCCTTCCCATCTCCTCTGCTCATTTCTGCTCCTTTTAATCATCATCATCAAATATCTTAACATGCCTTGTTGTCACATATCTTCTCAAATGCAGCCTTCCCACACTTGTTCTTCAAATACAATTACTCCCACTTTCCCCTGCTCAGCTAAGAAAACAAAGACCATTCAACTAAAAAAAATGATTACCTCATACTTATCAACTGGCTAAAAACTAAAACTAATCATGATTCTTGTTTCGGTACTGAGAATTCAACTAAATTAGGACTCCCCCATGCATAAAAAGTTAATGGATATCCTCTAATGGCCAACAAATTAAGAAATAAAACAAAGGGAAGGATTGATCTTTTTCCAAAAAAAGATTTTCAAACGCTTCAAAAACTATCAAGCCAAGTACAAGAAGGCTAAGAATCTTTCATCTTCTACAGGTTTTGGTATTACTGACCTTGATATCAGTAAGGGCATCAAATCTATAAATGATAAGCTTAATTCTTTATGTCCTCAATATAAAGAGATTGATTCTATATTTGGAGAGCCAGCTGATGTTAATCCCACAAACATGTTGGATGGAGAAGATGCTATCTCCAAAAATGATATTGAGAGAAATCTTTTTGAATACCCTTCCTTCACTCAACACTCCCTCATTTTTAATTCAATCAATTAAGATATCTTTTTTACAGATCCTTATGGTGATATAAAACAAACTAATATAACTCCAGTGAGTTATTTTCTTGTATCTAGTCAATTTATTTTATACTTCTCTTTTTCTTATTTCTAAAAAGGCCAATGAACAAGCCCAGGAGCCGCAATCAAGAGACTCTGAAGCTAGCAGCAAAGATAATGATGAAAACAATATACTGAATTCCTCAAACAAAAAGCAAAGACCTTCAACTACTCTAAATTTCAGCAGTCAAAGAAAATGAAAAAGAGATAAAACTTCTCAAATCCCTATTTCTTCTATTGAAGGATTTTTAGAGAAACGTGATGCTGGTAAGTGATAGGATACATCTTGAGAGATTAGTCTTCTTTTGTTTTATTTTTATAAAATTTTCATAAAAATTCAGGTAAATTCAAATTTTCATGAGAGACTCTTAACTTTCAAAAGCAACAATATGAACACTCTTTACAGATGGATGATAGTGCACAAGACTTGGAGGAGAGGAAATATGGGCTCTCTGCACAGAGAGATGATAGGGAACAAAACTTTGAGGAGAACAAAATTCAAGCTAACTCTAAGTATTAAAAAATCAAAGAAAGAAGATAAAGCTCTTGAGTACAATTTTCTATTGTAACAGATGAAACTCAAGTATCAACTTGAAGATGTTTTAAAAAAATGTTTTCATGATAGAATGTGTTAAAGCTAATAAATCTATTGATGAAATTGAACACTTAATGAAAATCTTTGATGGATTACTAGTTTTTTATTTTCTCTCCCACATTTGTTTGTAATTTTTTGGACATGAATGTATTTCATAACTTCCCATATTTTCTACATGATCCATCATCAATTGAGTAAGATATCAAGAAATCTAAAAAAAATTGTTTTAAATGGTCCCAATGGCAAAATTTGACACACTTTTTTTTACATCTTTGGGTTTTCACAATATCAAGTTTTTCAAAATTACAACTCAAGTCAATAAAAATGCATTTCTTAAAAGATTTAAGTCAAAAAAATTCTATATCTGTTTTGAAAATTTGGCAATACCCCCCTTGCATTTTATTGAAGCAAGGGGTGGGTATCACTCAAAATTTTCCAAGTCATCAAATTTGCATTTCAGATTTGAAAATTTGGAAATAACCTCCCCTGAGTTTTATTGAAATAAGGGATGAAAGCCACCAAATTTAATTTAATTACCTATATTAATAAATAAATAGATAAGATAAGACAAAATTACTAGTTTTAAAGTAATGTCAATTCTTCAAGCCAAAATACAGATCAAGTCTAGGAAATAAGTTTGGGACTTTCCACAGCTATAGGATAGAGAGACCCCATGAAAAAAATTAATGTTGTCAAGATTCCCTGTTATACAACACAAGGTCCTTGGCCCATTACTTTAGTTTACCAAATTGAAATATCAGATTTATTTATTAAAAAATTATGGAAGAATAATGAATATTTGGGGACTCTAAAAATCCTCATACTTTTTTTATCTACATAAAGTTTTATTAAATTTATAACTTATACCTTCTTTTTTTACCTTTTTGATTTGTTGAAATAACTTTTGACTTATCTGAAAAGAGCAGCCAAAATGAGGGAAGGGTTAGACATATGAAAATTGTAAGAAAAAGAAAATAACACAACTTGATGAAAGGGCAGAGTAATAAGTAAATTGAAAGGTATTTGGAGGATTCTTGAAGGCTAAATGCATGATGTAAGCATTATGATATGCATTATGAAATTAATAAGAGTAAAATTGGTAAAAAAAAGGCTTAAGTTTATAGGTCAATATCTCAGAAATCATTGAACCAAATTCAAATCTGTTTGTGGGGAATTAAAGATAGGCTTCATGAGAATCTACTGTTAAGAGTAAATTAGGTTTGGAAAAACCTATCCCTAATTCAAACTCTAATTTTCAACATTTCACAAAAAGTTGAAAGGTGATGATGAAAATTCCAACAAGAGGGAGCTAAAAGCCTATATAACCATCAGATAAGAGTTTCAGAAGACTTATTCTCTAATTATTCAATATAAAAAATGAAATAAATAAAGTGACATTTGGAAAAAAAGGCTCAACTTTAAAGGTCAATATCTCAGCAGCCTCTGAACCAAATTCAGAACCATTTGTGGGAAATGAAAGATAGACTTCAGGAGAATCTTTAATTAAAAGGAAATTAGATTCAAATAAAAATAACTCTAATTCCAGCTCTAATTCTCAAAATATTACAAAAAATTGAAAAGTGATAATGAAAATAACAACAAGAGGAGTTTAATAAGTCTACTGTTATCCAGATAAGAGTCCTAAATATAAATCTCTCATAGAAAGAAAGAGATATCATATAGGCATGAAAAAAAGAAGACGAAACTTACCTTGATTGAAAAGTAGGAAAAATAGAGTGAGAAAGAGTGACATTGGAATTTGGGAGAAATTGAATATGGAGTAAGTGAAATGCATAAAGAATGTGCAATGTACAGTGAGTGGCAACAAGTTTTTACCGCTACCTAATTTTTTTTTCTTCCACTGCCATTTTTCTTTCTCAAATAACACCACCATCTCAAGTTGTTCCTGTTACTCTCACTCAATTAAAAAACTATTTTTATTACACAATGTCCAGTTTGACCACTACAAAGCAACATCTAACTGAGGAAATGAAAGGCATCATTGTTGGCATTTCAATTGGGGGCTGAAACAAGTCTTGTATATCCTGCCATCTCTCCCTCTCATGATCTACAGTTTACTCAGTCCTTGAAAGATATTCAGCGTGGGGTACCATCAAAACTGCAGCTTGTAGTAGATCCCCATGCAAGATGGCTGCCCCTGATCTGAGTAAATTAGAACTGGTCCTAAAGACAAACCAAGAGGCCAAGGCATCTCAAATATCTGACTTACTCACTAAAATGATATTGCCCCATATGATACATAAGTGTGCTAATGACTTGCATCTTTGGAAGAGAATTTCTGCTAAAAAACCCTTTATGGGCCTTGTTCATCACAACAATTGTCTTTATTTTGCTTTCGGGAACCTCCACTGGATTTTTAGCTATTGAAAAAGGGTGATTTGGACTGACAAGTCCTCTTTTGAAATTTTCAAATCTTCAGAAAAGAAATATGTTTGGCACAATAAATCTGAATAATTTATTCCTGAATGTCTACTACCCAAGTTCCAAAGGAGCCAATCATCTATCATGGTTTGGGGGGTTTGTAAACACTCCAAAAGTCCCCCTTGTGGTTCTCTCTTTGCAATGTCAAACATCAAACATGATGATAGAAGTGTACCACAGGTCCCTCATACCATTTATGGAAGCAAATGACCCTCACCACAAACTTCTTCTAATGGAGGACAACACCCCTATTCAAACATCTAAGAAATTTCAAACTTTCCATTATCTAGTGGGCTTTAAGAAAATAAAATGGCCTGCCCAATCACCTGATTTGAATCTGATTGAGAATCTGTGGAAAGAAATTAAGAGAAACATTCATCAGTTTTATAACCCAAAAACAAATGAAGAAATTATGAGAGCCTTACATTTAGCTTGGGGGGACCTTCAAGCCAAAATTTTATAGAATTTTATTGAGTCTATGCTGCAAAGGATGCAGGCAGTAGTAGAAGCCTCTGGGGGGCCTACTTGTTAGTGAACAGGGCAATAGTTTTGTTGATATGATGATTACATATATAGATTCTACATATACTGTTTAACAATGATACATGTTTGAAATGAAAATGATACAATTTTCAATGAAAAATAAGTGATAGTTTGAGAGAAATGAGAGACAAAAGAAAAATTCTTAGGGTGGAATAAACTTGTTGCCACCCACTGTATGTGTTTCAATGACATGGAACTAAAAAAAAGTAAAATAGGGGAAAGGGGGATAATGGCCATGCCAAAGAGGGATGAAGAGAAGGATGATAGAGCTAAAAAAGAAATAAAAGAGGGAGAGAGAAAAAAGGTTAATTTTATCTTGAAAATAAAAAAAACACTTACAAAAAATTTAGATACAAAAAAAACAGAAAAACAAAACAAAACAAAATTATAATTAGCAAGTATAAAAGTAAAAATGAAAAAATGGCTTACCTGGAGAGATGAGTTGAGAAAAAAAATTAACTTCAAATTATTTGAGGGATGCAAGAGGAAAGGAGGAAACTATATGAGTGTTGAAAGGAAAAGAGAATGACTGAAAAATTATGTGATTTCAGAAAATATGCAATTTCATGTTGAGTTGATAAAGGAAAACAAAGAGACTTGAAAAAAAGAGACTTTAATAGAAAATTCAAAATCAAAGTCAATATGCAAAAAAATAACCATTCCAAGTGATTGAGTGAAGATTGTATCTCACTATGCAATATAGGGGGTGGACTTGCTAGCAAGTCCTCAACCTGAACTGAGATGGAACTCAGATGGAACTCAGACTGAACTCATACTGAACCCAAACTGAACTCTACTTGAAAACCCACCTAAAACTGTTCTGCTGAGTGGTGTTCATTCCTAATTGTATGGTTCCTTTATCAATAGCTCAATGTGTGTTCAATCTGTGGTGAGTTTGGGTCCAAGGCTTCAGACTCACTAGCAAGTCCGCCCCCCATATTGTGTGGTGTCTGGTATCACAAACAAGATTTGGCCTCCTTTAGTTGATGTAACACTTTTTGGAAAGAATCAACATATAAGCTAAAGTGGTTTTCAAATCAGAGTCAGCGATTAAAGATAAAGCAATATCATTCATAGTTGATGCTAGCTTCTTTCTAGTAGAGAGGTGCTTCATTTTTATTGGTTGAAGGTTTAGGTGATGAGGGAAGTGGAAATTTGCCATCAAATGAGCGGGAGGTGTGTAGATAGAAAAAAAATCTTAAGTTTTTGCCACCAAAATTATTGCCCAGAGTGAAGAGTAACACAAGGATGGCATCTGAAATTATATGTCATGTGACTTTCTTACAAATCAATAATGGTTGTGATGAGTTTGGGATCAGGAATTAAGAGTAGAAATTAGGGTATAAGAGGAATGATAATGCATTATTGTGCACTTTTTATCCACTAGCCCTGGGGCTTGTGGATAAGAATCTTCCACAATTAATAATGTCTGATCCTGGTAAAAAAAATTCCTGATCCCTAATTGTGGATCCCTGAACATTGATACCCCCTAATATGAATATGCTTGGCATTCTCTTTCAATTCCACAAGTCTCATTTTGCTAAAATCACAAGTTTTGAAGTTCAAATTTACAAATATATATGAAATTGAATTCCATGAAAAAATATTCATTACTTTATATTTTTGATCTGATATTAGGGGGTATCAAAGTACTCAATTCCTCCATTAGGTATCTGCCTTTTTTTCCCAGATCCATCATTATTAATGATGGAAGATTCTTATCTACTAGCTCACAGGAAAGTGAGTAAGAAAGTCAAAATAACCTATTTACTTCATTCCAATACCCCAATTTTCAGTCATAATTGTGGCTCCCACACAAAAAACAAACACTAGAAAAAAAATGTGGGCACCTGATCACAGGTGCCAACCCCTATATTTGATTTTATTCAGTTCCAGCTCAGCTGTAATTCTTCTGGAAAGACTGCGCACTGAACATTGAGCATGCTAGCTTGCGTGGCATCAAATCTGAGTTATTCTTGTGTCACAAATGGATTGAGGGATTGGCACCTGTTAGCAGGTTCAAGGTGTTTTTTTGTGGTGAAAAGTCTGATTAAAATTAAAATTTGATACGTTCCACATCAAATAACCCATTTATCGTCATAAAAATGACGGAAAATAATTGGGATATTTCATGTTTTATCCACCATTAACTTAATGGCGGATTGAAGTACTTTGATACCCCCTATTATGATTATAGAGCTCAAAATTGATCATAGGGAAAAGTTTAATTCATTTTAAAGAAAAGTTGAAGTTAATCAAATGTTTAAAAAACATGAGGACTTATTTCTGCGGATTGTACTCCATAATATCGGAGCAGGAAAAATCATGTCTGTCATATTTGTGTTCTAGGTTTTCAGGTCTCAATTTGAGACATTTTTTACATTCGGAATTCCATTATGTTTCATTGCGAGTTATCATGTCCTTTTTTGAGCATAGAACGCTGTAATGTGGAGTACCAACATGACACAATTTCTTAACCAATGATAACTGAAACATCATTGTCTTCAAAGTCTTAGCCATGAGAATCATGTTAATTTACACAACCTTGCAAGTGACTTTAGGGAAGGTTTGAGAGAAAGAGACTTTTCTTTCTGTTTTTAAAAATGGGTTCGGGAAAGGTGGCATGAACAATTGGGTCACTTTCCAGTAAAAGATTTGGGGTACCGCCAAGGCTCCACATGACTCCAAAATTTCATATATGAGACTTCATTGCAATTTATGAATTTAATTCATTCGTTAGATACCGACGAAACTCATTTCGCCAATACACCTCATCTAGCTTTCAGGGCTGCTATATCATCAAGTCACCTCTTTTATCCAATAGTATGGTCACTCTATTTTACAATCCTTTTTCCTTATGTTTTACATTCTCACTCTGCTGGGAACATGAAGGTGTAACTAATATAGTAAGAAGCAGCTAGTAGGACTGGGCTGGATAATTAAACAGGCACTAATGAAGAGACAACACAGTAAGAAGAAATTGATAAGGGGGCTCTTCTAAGTATATTTACAAGAAAAGAGGCGACTAGAGAAAGAATAGAAGAGAGAGAGAATTACGAAAGTATTAACAGGGAAATTATGCTTTTGAGTCGTCTTCTTAAGCGTAACTCTGGCAGGCGAGTGGGCTTAGAATAAGAGCTGAGCATGTTCAGGGGTGTCCCTAGAGAAGGAATTGCAAGTGGCAGTGAGAAATTTCCTAGTTCAGGCTCAAACGTAGGGGGGACAGACGGGAGGATGCGCGGTTGAGCTAAAGGCAATGGATTTCCGGTTGAGGGCAATATTTGTCTTCTTCACAGAACAGAATTAGTTTAATGTCATTTGCGCAATGGCATACCTCACACCACGTGCAAACTGCGGAGGATTCAGAAAATTCATCACCCGCATGAGAACTAACCGCGACTTTACCACTATTTTGAAAACCCTTGATCTTTTTTTTCCACTCGTCTCACGCTAAAAAAGTGATTTAAACTCATGTTTTTGGCGGGGATGGAAGGCAAAAACACAGAAAGCTTTTTTCAAATAGCTGCAAATCCCACTGAAATTCTTTTTGAGATTCATGACATCCTCCACTCCCTTTTCGATTCACCACTTTCTGAGTGCTCATATTACTTCTAAATTTTCAATCTCGCCTCCTCATTATATCCTGAAACGGAAAGGTTGACTTCGCGTGCCACCCTCTCCAAAACTATCCTGCTGTCTCCCTGCCACTTTTTGGATAATCTCTTTTCCTCAAGATGCTAAAGGGGCTTCAGGTAAGTCATTATGTTGGGAGAAAGTAGAATAATAGAAATGGGATGGTGGACCAAGTGTCGCACAAGGCTGGTTAACGAAATTGAGGATTATCATTATATTTTGGTGAATTTCATGGTAAAAAAAAGATGATCCCGGAGATACGGATATTCGAGACGGAGCTAGATTTCAGAAAGAAGTGGAGGAATAGAAAAATCTGGATGATGACTCAATTCATGCGTAGATGAGATTTTGATCCACAGTTGAATCTTTGGGATGATAGTTTCGCAAATTTCTCACTAGTTTGAACGTGGTGTTAGCTCTGAGATGCGTAGATGAGCACGAAGAGGAGTTGAGTATTTTTAGGTTTTGATTTGGTTTTTAATGGAAGGGTAAAGGCGGGAAAAGTTGGAGTCTAGTTTCTTATCCAGGGTGGGCATATTGGGAGCGGGGTAGAAAGGTGAGGGACTAGGTTAATGGTGGAAAAAGGTTGGAAGAATCAAAGTTTTCGGAGTGTTACTAGGGCTTTCATGTTAACCATGGTACTTGTGCTCGACTAAACTTTCGGGTCTTAATGATGTTCATCAGGTTGGAAAGGCAAGTGGTTAGTGTGTTGGGGTCCTCGCCACATTCTTGGCCTACCAACTAAATCAAATGAGAAATTGAGAGTCCCTGGTCAGTCGTGGGAGGGGGTTCTTGATTGATGTGAAGCCAAGACCCAAGAAGGGCACCGAAGGTTGAGGGCTACAGATCGATACATTGGGTGAGGTGTCAAGTATGTGAGGGGAGTCAAGCTGACACGTTTCCAAGTTGAAACCTTTTTGTGAACTGAATGTATAACATCCCTTTTTTTGAAGGAAAAGAAGAAAGTTTTGAAAGCGAAAAGAAGAAAGTTGCGTGTTAAAACTCAGGATAAAAATATATTTTCTTGTGGCTGAATTCTCCTAGAACTTGGTGGGCCAGGCTGAACTCAGACTGAACTCCCCACTGGAGGCAGCTCTGAAACAAATACGTGTTTGTGTGACTCCTCCACTAAACAAATAAAACAAAAAGATCTACTAGGCTGGTTCTTTGCTTTCTATACTCAACTCCCCAAGTCTTAAATACACTCGTTCCCCACCAAGACAAAGAATGAATAGTATTCTCATATACTTTATCGGCTCTATTCTGTACACTCAATTAAATGTAATAATTCAATGTGCACCTGTTCCGATAGAAGCGTTAGGAGGCAAAACTGGGTATGATTCTATGACCGCCATGAGAGACGCGAGATCGGCAAAGACATTGGACAACTCAGCAACGACTGCTTCAGATTGCGCCCATGGAGGAGGATGCTTCTCGAATATATGTAAGAAATTTAATCTCAAAATTTTGATACGTTTCAATCTAATAATATATCTTTCTGTTCTTAGATCCAAAAAATAAAGGAGACAAGGAAGTATTAGAAGGTGGTATATTACCCAAATATCGTAGCCAAGTCCACCCTGAAAGTTTTAGCAAAGACTACCCTGGAAAGTTGGGGGCTGTGAATATCGCAATGCGCGAAAAATTTCGATCATTTTTCCGCGGCACTTGGTCAATTTTCAGGGGAGGCTACAGAAAGTTGGTCGAGGCTTCAAGAAGGATTTTTAGTAAGGGCTTTCAAAACATTGTTATATATTACCATTCTTCTTCTCGTTCCCATCGCTTCACTTATATCAATGTTTTATTGATGACTTGTCTCAGTCAAAGTAGCCGCGCCCCGCAAAGTTTATTCTGGAGATTACGGTTAGGCTCACTTTTTTCTCTATCATGTCACCTCAGATGATTTGACAATTATTTTCTACTTAGGTAGTTTGGCGGATGTGAAAAAAAAATTGATTTCACTTAAGGGAATCCCGGGCCAAGAAGAAGTAGTTGATGTTCTTGGATGGATTTATCAGACCGAGAAAGAGCTGATTTGGAAGAGACGTGATTTATCAAAAGTGAACTACATTACTGAAATGAATAAAGCTGTCAGAAAAGTCAAAAATCCAGAGATGGTACGCTATTACTGTGAAGCATTGTTTGCTTTCAGTAATGATAAAGGCAGACTAAATAATTACTGGATATTCGAGCCAACCAAGAAAACTTTCGACACTATCTTCTCCCAGGCACACGACTTGCGTATTCGAGATGCAGCAGGTCAGGGTCAAGCAATGATGCAGAAAGTTATTGAAAAATTTCAACAATCTGCATTAGAACAAATTCAAAAACGTAACACTTATTTTTTCAGACAGAGCCTGACTGCGCTGAGTTTATTTAGAATGCTGAAATGTTTTGTTGAATATTTTTACAGCTACTAAAGAGGTCATGTATGAACAAACAAGTGATCTACAATTCGAAGCGATTAAGCATAAGTTTAGTTTAGGTCTGGTTACAATCCAGGATCTCATAGAGACCGAGAAATCACTTGTAACCAACGAATTGCGAGATAAATGGTTCGCCCTACTTTACCTTTATGCTCATCCTGACAGTTATGTACCAATATGGAAGCCCCAATCGATGGTAGCAGCAATTCAAAGACTTGAAATGCTTGCAAAAGAGAAAAGTACCACACAAATATATTTTGGCGTTCCGATGGCATTATCTAAAGTTAAAAATGACTTGAAAGGCCAACTTTATCTCTACGAAGTCTCAGCTCGTCCCCTCGTTGACAGTTTATTATTTTGGAAAGATTTACCAACGGAGTTGAAACCTTATCTACATCTGGAAGAAGATGGACAAAAAGTATTTACAATGCGCTCGACAAAAGCCCTGGCCCAAGTACAAAAAGTGATTGAAGAAAGTCTTCCAGGGAATCAAAGAGCCTACTTGCAGTACCTTTATCTTGCTGCAAACGAAAAACTTCCAAGTGTCGCGGAACCCGATCTCCAAGCGGCCTATATTAAGTCCGGATCAATTGCTTTACTTGAAAAACTCAGGACAAGTAAGAATGAGGAAATAAGGGTTGCCGCTGAAGTTGCTTTGGATTATCCAGGCTTGGAAATGGCATCCATGTTTCACAAATTAATAGAACTTCGGTTAATTAAAGAGTTGCCGAAGTACAAACTATTATATTATATTATGAAAAAATTTGTTACTTCAAAAACTGAGGAATTAATTGATAAACTTAAGAAAGTGTTCAAGAAACCTCCACCAACTAACGAAGTCTACGAAGAGCCTAGCTACATGGATATCTTGGCGGATTTAGAAAATGACTTCGATTCACTGGAACCAGCTAAGGTTCAATAGGCAGTCGCTCACGAGGAACCAGATTAGCGGTATCTGCTATCACGTGCCTATCTATAACATTGATTTAACCATACTGTTAATTTGTTGTAACTTTTCTGTGTCTCCTGTTATTTTCTCGTAATATGGTAACTTATTTTTTTCATTTGTTTTATTTTTTATGCCAGTAGTATAACATCCTTGAGTCTGGTAATTTGCCACTGTCCTCAAATTCACTTTGTAAAATTCATTAGTCCTCTGTTATTCCCTGCTTAACTGGAAAAAAGCGTAGAAAGTTTGTTTTGTGCTAAATTATAGACGATGTATGTATATACCAATGGCAGGACATTAATTAGTAGTAGTAACTTTTAATTTTTCATTTCATATATTTTTAAGACAGGCGTTACTGAGATAATGATTTGAAGTTGTAAACTAAAAGCAAGATCTCTGATCTACCAATAGGAATCAACCAATAATTTTGTCTGGTTCCCCCCTTTTAAGGGGAGACTCTTTGAATCTAATAACCCCAATCTGGTGTATCAGAACCTCAAAACAAGTCATTTACACCAGAAATAAAAAAAGTGTGGGCACCTAGTAGCTGGTGCCAATCTCTATCCTTGGTTTGAATCAGTTTTAGCTCAGCTGTAATTACTCTGAGAAGACTTCACTCTGAGCACTAAGAATGCCGGTCTGTAACACCACGTGCAAACAGCCGACGTGGGGGAAGGACGCTACTTCGGCAAAAATTTTGGTGGCCGCCAAGTCAGATGAAACCAGGTTTATATCGAACTATGTGGGATAACTTCATGTCATCATACTTTGCAATCAATTTATTAGGGGGTGTCAAACATTACCATATATGCCTGGCGGACTTCAGTCTCAAAACGCCATTCAAAGCACCAGAAAAAAAATGTGGGCACCTGGTAGCAGGTGCCGATCCCTATCTTTGACTTGATTCAGTTTTAACTCAGCTGCAATTCTTCTGAGAAGACCGCGCACTGGACACTGAGCATGCCAGCTTGCGCGGTATCAAATCTGAGTTATGCTTGAATCACAAATGGATTGAGGGGTTGGCACCTGCTAGCAGGTGCTGGCTGTGTTTTTGTGGTGAAAACGCCATCATAAATGACTTACGTGGGGTTACATGTGTCAAACATTAGGTCAAATACTTCCTATTCTTGTACCATTTCAACAACCACAATTCAACCCACTAATACACAAATCCCCCTAATCCATGGCACATCAGATCCGTTTGCCCCCAACCCCATGTTATCCTATTTTGTTCTTTCTTGATTAAGATTGCCCACTCAAATTTATATATTCTTCATCACTGTAAGTTTTCCTTTTTCATTTCTTTCCTCATCACCTGATCAAGCTCATGTTTTTATTCTCTCTTCTATTTCAGTTGGTCTTATCTCACCAAATATTTATTAGGATTTCACTTTCTTATCCATCAAAGTTTATCATACATTAATATTTTTGTTTTCTCCCTAGTTTTGATTCTATTATGCCTTAAAAAAACCATTGCTCAAAAGTATACTCAACTAACCAAGAGTGATCTTCAGATTGTAATCAATTGGTTGCAAACAAAATCAAACTGCAATGCCCACTTTAGCTGCGAAAAGTCTACATGTGTGGGATGTCTACCTGCCTCAAAAATTATTATGTATCAGAAAATGGCAATTGAACTAAAATATAAAACAAAAGGTAAAATGGACTTAACAACCAAGCAAATGGGGAAGATATTCAAAAATTGTCAAGTAAAAAAGGCTTCTACTACTGGCTTTCACTATGTGCCAAGTAAGATATCCCTGATGGGGATATCCAGCGCACGTTGGGAATATTGTAGGGAGGTACATAAGGATGGAAAAATATGTGTAAGAAAAATATGTGCAAGAAAAATATGTGTAAGTGTTAAGACCTAAGAAGGCAGACTACTGCTAGTGCTGATGCTAGCCTAAGACAGGACTGACTATGCTACTAAGCAGTGAACCTAACTAGACTGACTATGTTGGGGTTCCCAACAGTGAGATGGGACTGACTATGCTAATACAGCAGTGTGACTAAGAAGTAACTGGATTACAATATAAGTTGTCCAATGAGGAGAACCCCACATCACTTGTCACATAAAACCCCCTTATGAAATATCCCTTGCCTCTGCCTATTACAATGCATAGCACCCAAAGCGCTCCTCCTCCTCACCTCTCAACCCAAATTCTAACATTACCCACCCTTTTTACCCCTCCTACCCCCCATTCTTCCTCTCAAAATCCTTCACCTTCTCCTTAGCATTATTTAAGTTCTCTACTGGCTCCCAGGACCTATCTCCTACTCCATAAACTTTCCAGTGCACCAGGTACTAAACCTTCCCTCTGTGCACCTGCTTAGCAATAATATTTTCTACCTCAAAATCCTCTTTATTTCCAACATAGACTGGTGCTGGTGGCTCTCCTAGGTGCCCTGGTATTGTGTCTCCTTGGTGCTTTGTGAATAAGAAGATATTGAACACTGGGTGTACTTCTCTTATTGAAAGTGGTAGTTCCAATTAATATGCTGAGTTAAATATTCTGCGCTTGATCTTAAATGGGCCCAACTTCTTGTGATCTAGCTTGGTGCTTGGGCATTATGTAGAAAGCAATTGTGAGCTTAGCCAAACCTTTTCACCTCTCAGGCAGAAGAAGCCTGGCTGAGAGAGAACCAAAGTTGCTGATGACTAGCAGTTACCTTGGTTGTTCAAGGTAAGAATTTTTTTCACTTTTTTTTGGAGCCTCCCAGCCAGAAGCAGCCTGGCTAAGAGAGAACCAAAGTAGCTTCTGACTAGCAGAAACCTTGGTTTTTTAAGGTGAGAGTTTTTTTCACTATTTTTTTGGAATCTCCAAGCCAGCAGCAGCCTGTCTGGGAGAGATCCAAAGTCAATTCTGACTAGCAGTGGACTCCATTGTTTAAGATAAGTGTTTTTTAATCTTTTTTTAGCGCCTCCCAGCCAGAAGCAGTCTAGCTGAGAGAGAAGCAAAGTCTCTTCTGAATAGCAGTGACCTAGGTTTTTTAAGGTTAGAGGTTTTTTTTTTTTTAATATTTTTTTTTACTTATCTCACTTCATGAATATCATTTTTGCCAGATTTTTATGCTAACCCATAATGGTA
Organism: Hemileia vastatrix; assembly: GCA_030280995.1. Lineage (NCBI taxonomy): Eukaryota > Fungi > Basidiomycota > Pucciniomycetes > Pucciniales > Zaghouaniaceae > Hemileia > Hemileia vastatrix. The sequence continues at coordinate 7,633,794 of JASXTE010000019.1, read as the reverse complement.
TAACTCATGAATTAGTGTAAATTAAAATAAAATAAAAATAAGATAAAATAAAATAAAATAAAATAAAATAAAATAAAATAAAATAAAATAAAATAAAATAAAATAAAATAAAATAAAATAAAATAAAATAAAATAAAATAAAATAAAATAAAATAAAATAAAATAAAATAAAATAAAATAAAATAAAATAAAATAAAATAAAATAAAATAAAATAAAATAAAATAAAATAAAATAAAATAAAATAAAATAAAATAAAATAAAATAAAATAAAATAAAATAAAATAAAATAAAATAAAATAAAATAAAATAAAATAAAATAAAATAAAATGAAATAAAATGAAATAAAATAAAATAAAATAAAATAAAATAAAATAAAATAAAATAAAATAAAATAAAATATAATATAATATAATAAAATAAAATATAATATAATATAATATAATATAATAAAATGAAATAAAATGAAATAAAAATGGCTGGCTCCTCAGAATTGGCATTGTCATAACTATTATAAAGAATAAAACAAGAAATAATTTGAGTAATTGAAGATAATAAAGCTGTGTCTTCAAAATAATGAAGAGTGATAGGAAGAGTTTTAAAATGCTTTTAATCAGGTTTAGATAATAAACTAGAGAATTATTCAATAGTTAGAGGAGGTTCAGGAGGTTCATCTTCCTAAAGATTAATACATTCATCTTTAATTGTGTAAGGAGATTATGCAGTATCAAAAATAAGGTGTATCAATTTTCAGGGATCCACAATTAGGGATCAGGAATATTTTTTTCCCACATCAGACATTATTAATTGGGGAAGATTATTATCCACTAGCTCCAGGTATAGTGGATAAGAATTGCACCATAATGCATTATCCCACCTCACATACCCCAATTTCTGTTCCTAATTCCTGATCCCAAACTCATCACATCCATGATTAATTAGTAAGAAAGTCAAATGACATACAATTGCAGATTCCATCCTTAAGTCTCTCTTCACTATATGCTACTTAATTATGGTGGCAAACACAAAAATTTTTTTTCTATCTACACACCCCACCTGCTCATTTGGTGGCAAATTCCCACTTCCCACTCATCACCTAAACTTTCTACCAAAAATAATGAAGCACCTCTCTACTAGGAAGCAACTTCACTCAGCTATGAATTCTATCACTTTAAATTTAGCTGCTGCATCTGATTCTGACTCTAGTTTTTAAGAAACTTTAGCTTAAATTTCTTATCTTTCTAAATAGGGTTACATTATTCCAAGAAGGCCAAATCTTTATCATGATCCCAGATATGATCTTGCCTCAATTCTTGAAATTCCTCATTTAAGCTTCACACAACTTTTTGGAACTTCTCCTGATTATTTTTTCAAACTTGGTCAACTCATCTCATATCATACTATCTTCAATAATAATTCCCATAAAAAACAGCATAAACCTGCCTTTCAACTTTCTGCTGCACTATTTTGCTTTGGTTCAAATGGAAATGGTGCAGCTCTAAGACATTAAGATAATCTCTTTAACATAGGATATGGTACCATAACTGTCAGCCAAGCTATATTGAAGGGCAAGTATAATATTATGTTAAATTACAATAAGAATTTTATTTAAAAATATACAAGTTGAATATTATATTAAAATACAATTATACAACAATATGTTTTGAATTAATTGTTATATTAATTTTATTATTATATATAATGTATATACATTTAAATAAAAGATAAAATTATATTCTATAAAAATATTAGTATTTTTTTGTGTACTTAATGATTATAAATTTATAATTAATTAATTACAAAATATTATAAGTAAAAACATCAACTTATAATGTAATTAATAAATTAATTATATAAAGTAAATCAAAAGAATAAAAATACTTTAAAAATTTATTGAGCATTCCATTTTTCTCACAATTGGACCAATAAAATAAAATAAAATAAAATAATTAATTAATTAAGTAAACAAGTAAATTAAATAAGTAAAACCTTTATCTTAAAATATAAGTGTTTTATTTTAATAAAATTGATTTTATTAAAATAATTGTTTAATTAAATCATTTATTATACTAGTACAAATGATTAAATTGCTTTCTCTATATTTTTTTAAGCCATATTAGTTAGATATAAAAAATTGCACATCCCAAATAGTATAAAATATAATTTTTTCATTAAAAAATTTGGATTTTTCACAATACAACAAAATGTAACATGTTTGTAATTACTATAGTTACAATTCTCTGTAGTTGATCAAACTAGATTCTATTTAATAACTTAAATTTTTACAGTGTTTAAAGGGATGAATACATTGGGGTCCTTTTTTCTGTTTTTGCAAATAGCTATGTAGAACCATTATTTTTCTGTAGCACTTCATTTTATTTGTTTCTTTTCTTTTTTACCCTTAGTAACATCTCAGAGGGCCTCATTTACCTATATAAAGGTTTTGGGTTCTCACTTTTTAGTCATAATTACTTACATAACTTTACAATTTATAAATAACATTTTTGTTAAAATATCTAGTATTTTTCTATCAAATTTATTACTGTGTTTACAATAAATAAGCTGATAAAATTAACTATATACAAGGTTGCTTTAAGAGTGGTTCAATTGTTTCATTTTCTGTTTTGATATAGCAGATAGAAATAAATTTACTTACTTGATTTAAACTAACCCTTAATGTCCAATAGCTGTATTTGAGAATCCTTAGCTTCTTTAGTATTTGTAGTTATTCCTTAAGTATTTTTCTTATTGTTTTCTTGTTTTCTCTTCTTCATCTATTTTTTTTTGTATTTCTCTTCCTTCTTCTAGACAACCTGCTGAAAATTGTGGGCCTTTCCTAATAACAATGATTTTTGATTTTTTGGAGAAATGACTTGACACATGGACCACCCTTGCATGAAAAACAAACTTTTTTCATGGCTGTGATTTGGACCAGAGTTTTAGAAAATAGGTTTATATATACTTAAATTAGTATGTATTTCAGAGTTATTTTTTGATCACTATAGTAAGTTTAACTTTGAGCTTTTTTAACAGTGTCATTGGCTATTTTTGCTTGGTCACTGTGTGTAAGTAATCATTTTTTTAATTTTTTCCTAATTGGAAATAATAGAGTAGTTCTCTTAGTCCTAAAAGGTGAGTATTTTTTGACTAATTATTCAATTAATTATTCATTAATACTTGATAATTTGGTTGACAATAATAACACTCAGTGTTTAGTCCCAAATAGAGTTTTTTTTGGTTATTATTTTAATTAATATAATAAAATTAAATAAATTGAAATAAAAAATTGCTTTGATTATTGTTTTATAACTTGAATAATATTCAGTGTAAATTTAAATTTGTTCCTCATATTTTTGATTTAAAATTAAATTACATATTTTATCTCTTAAATTTTAATTTAAAATCATTGTAAATTAACTTTGATTTTTTTTCAGGATACAAATTTTATGTCTAGAAATTTAACTGATAGCATGGATAATTTACATGTTGATGAAATAGAGGTAGATGTTGATGTTAAATCTGTAGGTTCTTCAAAATTAACTTATAAAAATTCTTCAGCTGACAGAAAATCATCAAATTCTTCAGGACATTGTAATGTCAGGAGAAGTGATAAACCTTCCTTCTCCAACAATTCAGAGAAAAATCAAACCTCTAATAAATCTGTTAAATTCCTTAGAAATATAAAAATAAAAAAGATCCCTTTGGAACAGCAAGTAAACAACCTATCAGGTCATATAAAAAATGAAAGTAGAAAATATGAGGTACAAAGCCAGAGTGGATACACTTTGGGATCAGATGCAAGAGCTTTTAAAGAAAAGCCAAAGTCATCATCACATTATACAATAAAATCCACATCTTCCTCAACAAACCTCAAAGACTATGGAGGTTGAAAATTGGAAATGGGATTATCTCATGAATCATTACCAGAAGAATGTGCAACCTCCTCTAAATAGTCAACCTGGCCCATCCAGGACACACAATTACCATCCTCCACCTGTAAATTCTTACCAGGGAAGCAGAAAAAAGAAGGCTTAGGTGCAGGGGAAGCTTCCTCCTCTGACGTGGTAAACAATCTTTTTGATAGACATGTTAGTATTTATAATACTAAAACTTCCTCCTCAGGTAATGTTGTTGAAAGTGGTGATAGAACTGTAAAACCTCTCAAGAAACAAATTCCTCTTATGAGTAGTCCAAATGATGTAATCAGTAAATTTTCATTTGATGATTCTTTACATTTAACTTCAACTTCTTTAGTAAATCCTCCTCTTTCAATTAAAAATTATTCTGTTGCACCTGAAATTTAGGTTTTACTTGAACAAGCTTCTGAAGAGATTTTGAAAGATTCTCTTGATTTTAGTGTAATAAAAGATAATGTTTTAAAAGATTTATTAAATCATGAAAATTACAGATTAAATAATTTGCATTTTCATTGTAAAGTGAGTTCTTCTGTACAAGATACAGCTTATTTTAAATTAAAAGACACTTTAAATCATTTACTAGATCAACAAAAAGTCATAAAAATGATCACAAATCACTTTCAAATAAAAATCATCATCTGCATAAAGTTATTAGTGAATTAAAACACCTCATAGATGAAAAAAATTCATTTAAAAATGATAATAGAACCTTACAAAATAGGGAGTATCAAAGTTAGAAATCTTCATTTTCAAAATGCCTCTTTTTTTGGTCAAATAAACCATGATTATTTTTTTAAATATTCCATATTGTTCCTATAAAGCACCTTTTTACTGAGAATTGATGTCCAATATGTGGCTTTATTTTTATGTTGTGAAATACCTTTTAAAGAATTACAAATTTCTAACTTTGATACCCCCTAATGAATTGAAAAAGTTTAAAATTTATTTCTAAGCTTTGAGTAATAAATTATCAGTAGAGTAAGACAGAAATATTCTATCTTTTGCAAAAATTAATAATCAACTTTCTTATATTCTTATTTTAAGAAATAAATTATCAAATTGTGAGGAAAAGGTTTTTACATTACCAGCTCTTCCTGATGAACATTAAAATGTAGTAAAAAAATTCTACTATTAAAAATAAAGGTAAACAGCCTGAACAAAGAATGTGCTCATTTTATGTAGCCACTAATCAATCTTACAATGAGTCTATGAAATCTTTTGTGACAAACAAAAAATTTAATACTCATGATGAACCAGCTTTTTCTTTAAATAATTAAATTTCTTAACACCTTTCTAAGCTTCGAGAATTGATTAGTATGAATAGTCTCAATCTTAAAGTTAACAGGCCTAGTAACAATAAGAATTGGCCCAAACTTGATCAATATTCTACATTTTATGGTGATTCTTCATCTGATTAACAAAATTTTCTTCAATGAATAGATAATTTAAAGAGTTCTTATAAATTTCCAGATGAAGAAATTGTTTCTAAATTAATATCTTTATTTTATAATGTAGCATTGATGTGGTATGAGTCTTTTTTTTGGATAAAAATTGCTATACATGGAATAAGTGGAAGACATTAAGTGAAAATAATTTTGGTGGTTCAAAATTTAGGTTGGAACAACAAAGATTATATGAGAATTCTAAATATATATCCACCTCAGCTGAAAAACCTATTGATTTCCTTATGAAAATAAAAAAATGTTTTTAGAGCTATAGATCCAAATATGGATAATAATATTTGGAGAGACAAAATTCTCTATAAATTACAAAATTCTCTCAGAGATTCTATTGTAGCTAGAACTGAGCATGTAAGAGAATATTCTTCTTTTATTAATATCTGTAATGAAGTATTAATCAACCATAGATATGAAACAAAGAGTTATACCTTAAAATCTTACAATGATAAGCAGAGGCTTTAATGAAAACTCCGAGAAAAATCTGGTAAACTCTCTGCCCCAGTTTCACCTAAGAAATATGAAACAAAAACTTTTTTTCAATTGAAACAAGTCATGGAAAAATGGAAATTTTTGGACAAGAAAATACACCTTGTTGAAAAAACTGAGGAAACAGATAATCCTGAAGATGATAGTAAGAATTTTTCTTGTGATTGTGATATTAATATCTCTAATGACAATGATTTTTTAAATGAATTTCTAATTCTGGAACAAGATATCAAATATTAATATAATTTATCTGAAGTTTATAACTTGGATTTATCTTCAGTAGAAAATTCTTAAATTATAAATAATATTACTGACAACTCTATATTAATATCTCCATTGAGAGCACCTGTTATCATAAATGGTAAAAACTTTGATGTTATTCTTGACACTGGTGCTGGAGGAAGTGTAGTGTCTGAGAAAGAACTAGCTTCTGTAGATAAATATCATCATAGTATATTATTACCTATGAAATCTAAAAAATGGAGAGGTTATGGTTCTGTTTTATGTCCCATTGGAAAATACAAAACCACTGTATTTTTCAAGTATAATTCTGGTTTTGTTAGAGCTGTCTGTGAATTTATTGTGATGAAAAATGACAACTTAAACAGTTGGTTTATTATAAGAAATGACATTTTGACCATGTTTGGTATCCATTTAGATCCTAAAAACAATTTTTTCACATTGGGTAAGAATGGAAAATAAAAATTTAAAATTTCTTCCTCTGAAAAACCTTCTGCACACCTTTTAAAATCTTGTAATTCATTAATTTAATGTAAAGGTAGGTCAACAGATGAGATGAATAGCTTATTTTCTGAAATAAACAATGCTAGATTTGGTGAAAATTTAAGTGGTGGTCAAAAAGATTCTATAATTGCCTTGATGAAATCTCTTCCTATGGCATTTGCTAATGGATCTCATGAATTAGGAGCTTTTAAGGAAGAAATGAAAATTTCTTTATCCTGTAACTTGAATGAAATCCCTCTCAGCCTAAAGAAAAAACCATATCCTGCTTCTCCAACAAAGAGAAAAGATATTGAGGATATTATCACTACCCTCTTGAAAATTATAATTATTGAGATGGTTTATTTTACCCCAAAATATTGTGTCATCTCCCCTGTCTTAATATCTTATGAAAAAGATAAAGCTAGATTATGTGGGGATTATAGAGCATTGAATACTTATACAGTGAATGATATTTATCCTTTACCCAGAGTAAATTCAATACATGCTACCTTGCAAGGTTCAAAATTTATTAGTTGTCCAGATGGTAATAAGGGTTATTATCAAATTCCTGTTGAAAAGAACTCTCAAAATTTCTTGTTAATTTCTCCACAAATGGGAATATATAAGTATGTTAGAATGCCATTTGGGCCAAAATTTCTCCTTTAGGTTTCCAAAAAGTGATGGATAATACTTTTCATCAAGAAATAATTTAAGGATTGTTAATGGCCTATATTTATGACATAATAGACTTTTGATGAGCACATAAATCATTTAAATAGAGTTTTTCAAAATATTGATGATATTAACATGACTTTATCTTTGAAAAAGTGTAAATTTGGCTTTCAATCCTTGAAAGCTTGTTGCGTCAGATTTACAAATTTGTGTTGATTAAAATAAAGTTGCTGCAATTAAAGTTTTGAAAGAACCAACTTCTATAAGAGAAATTCAAAGTTTTTTAGAAATGTGTGGCTATTATAGACAATATATAAAAATTATAAAGTCATAGCCTTATCTCTTACTAAAGTAACAAGAAAGGATGTTGCTTTTATCTGTAATGATGAATAACAGAGAGCCTTTAATACATTTAAAAAATGTTTAATTTCTGCTCCAATTCTTGCTCTCCCAGATTTAAATAAACCATTTGTACTGTACACAGATGCAATTTTTGTTGTACTAGGAGCTTCTCTTCACCAAAAACAAATTATTAATGATAGAAACTCAGAAGTAGCTATTTTTTATATTTAAAGAACCTTAAGAAATAGTGAATTGAAATATGGTTCCACTCAATTAGAGTGTTTAGAAGTTGAATGGGCTTTGGAAAAACTTCATTATTACTTAGATGACCAAATATTTGAGTTGTTTACTGATTTTAGTGCAGTTAAATTCCTATTATACCTAAAAAAACCAAACAGAAATATGATTAGGTGGTAACTAGCTGCTCAAGAATACATGGGTAGAATGACAATTATACACAGAGCTAGCAATGCTCATTCCAATTTAGATATGCTGTCTAGATTACCTGTACCAAATTATGACTTTAACCCAGATTATTTACCTGAAGATGATACAATTAATATACATGGTATTTATATAGTTGATATGGAAGAGGAGTTATTACAATTAATTCTGGATTCATATGAAAAAGATTCAGATTTAAATAGATTAGTTACAATCTTAAATGATGCAAAGAATGCTTCAATTCAATAATTAATAAAAACTCTTCCCCCAAAGTACCAAAATGCTTTGATCAAAGGAAAGTTTTTAATTAATAATGTTTACATTTATTACAGGAGAAAACTTACTAATGTTATTGTAGTTCCGCCTTCTATGAAAGAAGCCATCTTGAAACTTTGTCATGATGATATATTGGAAGGTCATCTTTATCTAAAAAAAAGCATGATCAGAATAAAAAATACTGCATGGTGGTCTAATATGTCTGAAGACACAAAATTGTATGTTGAATCTTGTGATTCTTGCCAAAAATCAAAAAATTAACATGCAAAAGAGCAAGATTAATGCAACATATTGAAGCACCTAATGCTCCATGGAAAATCATTAATATGGATTTTGTCACTGGTCTTCATGTAGAAGGAAAAGACAACTATAATTCTTGTTGGTTAATAGTGGATAAATTCACTAAAATGTGCAAATTCATTCCCACCCACAAAGATTTTTTCAACAAAGATTTAGCTTTATTATGGTGGTCACACATATTTAACATTATTGGTTTCGAAAAAACCATTATCTCTGACAGAGACCCAAAAATTATATCTGAATTTTGAATGTCTTTAATGGATATATGTGGCTGTGAGTAAAAATTATCTACCGCCCACCATCCTCAAACTGATGGATTAGTTGAGAGAATGATTCAAACTCTGGAAGATATGATTAGAAGGTATTTTGCCTTTGAATTAGAATATAAAGACAATGAAAGATTTACAGATGACTGGGTTACTTTATTACCAGGCCTTGAATTTGCATATAATAGCACTGTACATTATGTTTCTGAAAGAAAACCTTTTGAGCTCTGGCTAGGTTATGTCACAAATACTCCTGCTTGAATTTTCAATAATAAATTACCAAATTTGGGACCTCACCCTGGTGTTGAATCTTTTAAGCAAATGCAACAGCTATGCAGAAAACATGCTTAAATCTGTATTGATAAGGCATTTAAATATAAAAGGAAAAGATGGGATAAATCCCATAAGGAATACACCTTTAAAAATGGTTATGAAGTACTGATATCTACAGCCCACTTCAGTTTACAAGGAAATAACAAACTTAAGGATAATTTTGTGGGACTATTTGTTGTTAAAAGAATGGTTAGTGATAATGCAGTAGAAGTAGTATTGTATTCTCCCTATGATAGAAAACACCCTGTCTTACCTATCTACTTACTTAAACCTTATACTTCCAACAGTGACTTATTTCCTAAAAGAAAAGGTAGACCTAAGAAAAATCCTCAAGAAGTCACAGAAATTGCAGAAATTGATAAAATTATCAATGATAGAATTATAACTTCTTAGAAAGGTAGTGAATATTTTTTGAGATATAAAAATAAATCATCTGAGCATGATACTTGGATACCTGGAAAAGAAGTTTCTAACCTCTCCACTCTTTTGAAGAAATATAAAAACAAAAAAATCATAGCATTTTTTATTGTTTTTTTAGAGTGAGGAAGTGTCAGCCAGGATATATTGAAGGGCAAGTGAAATCTTATGTTAAATTAAAATAAGAATAATGAGATTTAAATATATACACTATGCAATATAGGGAGTGGACTTTCTAATTCCCAGGAAATATTTAAGAGGTCCCAAAAATTCCATGTTGAATCTAGCATTTATTTGATGTTTGAAGGCAGATAAGTCATTACCAAAAACTTCTAAGTTGTCTACATGTAGGTAAACAAAGAGAGACTTTTCCTTGTCTATTGAGGTGAATAGGCAGGGATCTGCTGGAGATGGAGATAGATTTATGGATTGAAAAAATTCGTTAATTTCTTTTGACCAACAGCGAGGAGATTTTTTAAGACCATAGATGGAGCATTTGAGTTTAAGGAGGGGATTTGTAAGCCTAGATATCCCTAGAACTGAGTATTTCTTATACTTAAAATAAGATAGCCTTAAGTAAGTTAAGCTTATATCTTAAAAATAAGGTTAAAATAATAATATATATGATTATATTACATATATATATAATTATTACTCTATTATATAAATTATAGTAGTTTAAATAGCTTATCCATAGCCTAATAATACTTATTAAGGTGTTAATGGAGTCATAATATACTTATCTTAAGTTATATGAAGTAATTATTGACATACATAAGCTTATATGTATACATAAATCTCATATTCAGTGAAATATGCAGTATATTGTGTATATTTAGGTATATAAGTGGGTTTTAGCCCCTTAATAGCCTATAACCTTTGTTTTTATACTTATTTTAGGTCATATGGACGTATCCAGTGGACTCACAACTCCTAAAGAAGCATAAACATCTATTTCAGGCGCATACACTCAGTCTGGAAAACTTAATCTGCTTCCTTGGATGGATATTCACGGATTTATGGGTTGGGAGGTCATTGCTGGGTTAATATGGATGCTTGGGGATGTTATTGGGGGCTTGGACATTTCAATTTTTTCCTTTATATGCTTTGGGTTTCATTAAATATCTTTTTGATTGCTTATTTTACCTGTTTCTTTATGGTATCCGCTTTTATCTGGATTTTCTATTTGTGGTATAGATCTGTGTTATCATTAATTGTGATGGAGGGTCCTTACTGGAGGTCTGGGTGTTGAACCTGCTTGAAGTGGACACCATGGGGAGGTGATGGGCCCTCACAGTGCTGTAATTGCCGGGGATAGCAGTGACATCATCTGGATTGAAGGTCTGTACACTCTAGGGGATTTGGGTATAAGTAAGGAGGGATTTTGACGGTTATTTATCATCAATTACTTACTACATTTAAATCCAACACTTCAATACAATTATTTACATTTAGAAATATATTATAAAGCCTTTTATAAGTTGATATTATCATTATATAAGCTATAACTATATTCTATTTATCTATTTTCCACCACTAGCACACATTTAAATCCAAGTATTGTGAGTTTTATTTGAGTATAACTATTTTATTAGTCTTCCCCTGAGGTTTAATCACTAAATCATTTATCAATAAGTAGTAGGACTATAAATAAATACTATTATATCATACTTATATACTAGACTATACTGAAAATTGGGGGTCTTTCCTTAATTTTTACTTATTATTTAGTATAAGCCTTGGGACGTGATTTTTACTTTAGTATATCTCAAAATAACCAAATAGTTGTGTCTGCTGCATATCAGCGGGTCATCATAACTCAGTTATTGTGGAAAAGAACCCTTATAAGAATTGTACTAATTTTTTATAATAAAAATTAGGTATTTACAGTAGTAACTGTACCCATTATAAACCCAATTTCACTTGGTATTTGGTCACCAATATAAAACCCAATTAAACTGGTATTTGGTTAAAGCTTGGTAAGCTACTTATTCACCCTTATAAAGGTCTAGTTAAAATTATCGTTTTATTTTTAACAGATTTTTTCAAATTTTTCTTATATTTTATTTAAATAAATAAAGATATGAATTCAGGGTAAGCTCCAGTGCTTTTTTATTAGTAATAACATTGCTAATACCTTTTGTCTACTAATTCCATAGAGTTTTTACTTTTTGTAGAATTTATATATTGTCATTATTAACAATATGAGTGCTCCTCAGGACAGTGTAAGTGATAAGCCTGCTTATAATACCAGGTCTAAAGCTAAAAAAAACTATCCAGGACATAACCATGGAGGGTCAGCAATACCCCCTGGCAGAGAACATGAGAATAGAGGAAAAAGACGCCCTTTTAAAAAAGATAACCATAAAAAAGACGTCTCCTCCTATTCAGGATCAACTATCCCACTTGGCCCAACAGGTTTTGAAGTTGGAAGAATCCAAGGCACTCATGTTCAAAGAGGTAGAGCAATTACAGAACAATTGCAAGGTAAGGGTTCAAAAAATTAATCAGACACTGGCAGAGCTAAAGGGAGGCCAGCCAAGTCAACCAAGTCAGCAACCCCCTATCCAAGGCGGTTCACATCACTCCCAGGAGAAAATCCTGGTAGAAAAATGGAAGTGGGACTGGTTCCATCAACAATGGACCAGCCACAGCTGCAACAGGGATCCACCACCTCATCAGACTTCCTCAGTTTACCCTTACAAAGGAAAAAAGAGCCAAAAATCAGGACTGGCATATATCCCGTGGTAAGTAGATTACGCTCTCAGATTGAACAATATACTGATATTTACAATGTAGGTAACATTATTGATGTCAAATCTGTGCAGAAAATAGAGGAGGACTTAAGAAATTTAGGTTTTAGAGTAGATACACCTGACTTCTCTTTTGTCTATAACAATAGTAGTATTTATAATACAGTTAATCCTCAGTTGCCACCACTTACTAGTGAGATGAGAAGTTCACAAGAGAGTGAGAGAATTGAGAAGGAAGACATGGAGTATTTTAACAATAATCCAACTGTCCATAGAATTGTTTCAGCATTGTGGAATAGAATGACTGATTGTGAGTAACAGACAGTTAAGCTCACTAGTGATACAATTTCATCCTTAACATTAAATATTTCTCAACTGGCAACACGTAATAAAGAATTAGAGAATGAACATTTGTCTCTAACTCTTAAATATGATTCATTGAGTAGTAAATTTAATGAACTTTCAAACAAATTCTGTAAGTTGGAAAAATTGTATGAAACACATTTATTGAAAACTGAATCAAGAGCTAAGTTATCTTTTGCCCAGACAAATCAAAGTGTCTCTGAGTTTCTACATAGATTAACTAAAGTTGAGATTGAAACAGCCAATCTACTAATGAACCAGGATAATCATCAGTATAATCAATATAATAATAATCCTTTCTTTGGCAAAAGTGAATCTCATTTCTTCCCTATACCACCACAACTAAAACCATCTGGTGGTAGTGTCAAATCTGAAAATGTAAGTCACAAATCCGTACAGGAGGAAATACAAGACCATTTATCAAGAGTAAATGAGTTGTTGAATTTACCTAAGATTAGTGAGATAAAATCCAATCAGAAGAACTAGCCTAAGATAGATCAGTACCCAACTTATGATGGGGAAGCCAGCTCTGATTTAAAACATTTTATTTAAAGAATTGACAATTTAAAATTCTCATATAAGTTACCAGATGAAGAAATAACATCAAAATTAATTTCTTTATTTAAAGATGTTGCTTTATTATGGGTTGAAGCTGTATTGAGTGAGGGTAAAGATTACTCTTGGGCTGAATGGAAACAACTAACTGAAAAACAATTTGGAGGTTCTAAATTCAGACCTACTCAGCAGAGACTTTATGAGAAAACTAGGTATAATCCGTTGAATGGTGACAAACCTATGGTATTTTTAATGAATTTAAATAAAATATTAAATGCCATTGAGCCTAAAATGGATTTTAACTTATTGAAAGATAAGATAATATATAAATTACCTATATCTGTCAGAGACATTGTTGTAGCTAGAACAATTAATGTTACTGAATATTCTGACTTTATTAATATTTGCAATGAAATATTACTAAACCATAAGTATGAAGAAAGGTATTCCACTTATAAACAAAATAAAGAACCTGTAAAAAATCAGAATTCAAAAACACTTCAGGAGAAGCAGAAAAAACCTACTGCACCTGTAGTACCTAAAAATTATGAAAAAAATACTTGTTATAAGTGTAACAAACTTTGGGTTAAAGGTCACAAATGTGAGAAAAACATAAATATTGTTGAAAATAAACGTGAATCTGAAACTGAAACTGAAAAAAGTAAAGAATCAAGTGATTATGACAGCAATATCTCATATAGTGATGAAAATGAAGTCTGTATGTTGGAAGATGATTTGTCCATCTTTGAAAATCCAATATTAAATATGGACTCAAATGAATCTTTAATGAATTTTGAGTATGCTGAAATCATTAAAGATATACAATCTGATAACTTTAGAATGACACCTATCACGGTTCCAGCTATCATTTCTGATTTAAATGTTAATATAGTATTGGACACAGGAGCTTCTGGTTCTGTTGTTTCTACTAATACATTACAGAAAATTGATAGTGAATATAAGTCTAAGCTTGAACCACTTCAGATTAAAAGTTGGAGAGGTTTTGGATCAGTACTACATCCCATTGGTAGATACAAAGCTGCTTTTTTCTTTAAACACCAACATGGTTATGTAAGAATAACTTGTGACATTGTAGTAATGGATAATACTAACTGTAGTAACTGTTTTATCATTGGAAATGATATTCTGACTAAGTTTGGTGTGAAATTAGACCCTGCTAATAACAATTTTACAATTGGCATGAATGGTAAAAGGAAATTTAAAAATAAATTCTTTTAACACAGTCTTACAAATTGAGTCAGTAACAAATATTCCGTGCAAAGGAAGAGAATCCAATGAGATGGAACTTCTGGAAACAGAAATTTCAAAAGCATCATTTGGCACTCAGATAAGTAAAGCTGAGAAAAATAATATTTTGGACTTAATTAAAGCATTTCCAATGGCTTTTGCACATGGTACAAATGAACTTGGCCTTGTAAAAGATCATGAAATGAAGATTAGTTTAACCTGTGATATGGATAATATTCCTGCTAGTCTTAAAAAGAAACCATACCCTGCTTCACCAATGAAGAGGAAAGACATAGAGGATAATATTAAGATGTTATTAAAAATGAACATTCTTGAGAAGGTTGAAACTACACCAAAATATTGTGTAATATCACCAGTGCTAATTTCTTATGAACAAGATAAAGCAAGACTCTGCGGTGATTATAGAGAATTAAATAAATTTACAGTAGATGATATTTGTCCTTTGCCAAGGATTGCCTCTATACATGCTACCCTCAAAGGTGCTAAGTATATAGGTTGCTTAGATGGAAATAAAGGGTACCATCAAATTCCTGTTGAAAAGAATTCACAGAACTTTTTGTTGATAACAACACATATGGGAATTTATAAATATGTCAGAATGCCATTTGGACCAAAAAATGCTCCATCAGTATTTCAGAAGTTAATGGATATAACATTCTATAATGAAATTATTGAAGGATGGTTAATGGTATACATTGATGACATCATAGTGTTCTCTAAGACTTATGATGAACACTTAATCCATTTAAAGAAGGTATTTCAAAAAATGTATGAAATAAAAATGACCCTTGCATTGAAAAAAATGTAAATTTGGGTTTGAATCTTTAAAAGTGCTTGGTCATATTGTATCTGGCTTACAAATATGTTTAGACCAAAATAAGGTGGCTGCAATAAAGAATATTGGAATTACTCAAAATGCAAAGGATTTAAAATCTTTTCTTGGTATGAGTGGTTATTATAGACAATATATAAAAAACTACCAATTAATTTCTGCACCATTGACCACACTGAAAAAGAAATCAGAAGCTTTCATTTGGAATAATGAAAGACAACAGGATTTTGATAAGTTAAAAGAATGTTTAGTGACAGCTCCTATCTTGGGATTACCAGACTTCCAATAGCCTTTTGTATTATATACAGATGCAAGTTTTATTGGTCTGGTTGCTGCTTTGCATCAAAAACAACTTATTGAAGGAAAAATGTCAGAAGTAGTAATTTGCTATATTTCACGTACTCTAAGAAGTAGTGAATTGAAATATGATGCTACTAAACTTGAATGTTTGGCAGTAGTATGGGCTCTTTAGAAGCTACATTATTACCTTGAACACCAAAAATTTGATTTAATAACTGACTGTAGTGCAGTTAAGTCACTATTAAACATGAAAACCCCTAATAGACACATGTTTAGATGGCAATTAGCTGTACAAGAATACAGAGGACAGATTACTATTACACATAGAGCAGGAACCTTACACTCTAATGTAGATCTGTTATCTATAGTACCTCTGCCTAATAATGATGATAATCCTGCTTATGTTCCTGAATAAGAGATTATTAACATTTATGGCATTTATATTGTAGATCTTGAGGATGAATTTATGCAATCAATTCTTGATATGTATGCTCCAGATCCTGACTTGGGTAAACTCACTACAATATTAAATGATCCATCTAATGCTTCAATGAATGTTTTAATAAAAACATTACCAAATAAGTATAAAGAGGCATTAGAAAAAGGAAAATTTTCCATTGAGGTTGGTTTTATATATTACAGAAAAAAATTAAGTAATGTAATTGTAATTTCCCCTTCAATGAAGGAGTTAATGTTAAGTATATGTCATGATGATTAATTAGCAGGTCATTTTGACTACCATAAAACATTAACCAGAGTAAAAACCACAGCTTGGTGGATTAATATGTCTGAAGATGTTCAGAAATATGTTGAGACATGTGATTCTTGTCAAAAATCTAAAAGATTAACAGGCAAAAGAGCTGGTTTATTACAACAAATTGAGCAACCAAAAGCTCCAGGGAAAATAGTTAACATGGAATTTGTAACAGGTTTGCCAATAGCAGGGAATAAGAGTTATAACTCCTGCTGGGTAATTGTAGATAGAATTACAAAGATGTGTAAATTTATTCCTACCCACAAAGAGGTTTCCGCAAAGGACTTAGCTTTTTTATGGTGGACACAAATATTAAATATAGCAGGTTTCACCAAAGCAATAGTTTCTGACAGAGATCCAAAATTTACTTCTGAGTTCTGGACATCACTTATGGATGTTTCAGGGTGTCAATTAAAACTTTCTACAGCACACCACCCACAAACTGATGGGCTAGCAGAAAGAATGATACAAACTTAAGAAGATATGATAAGAAGATATTTTGTTTTTGGTCTTAATTTTAAAGACAATGACAAATTCACGCATGATTGGGTAAACCTTATCCCAGGTTTAGAATTTGCATACAATAGTACAGTACATTCTGTCACTGGCAAAAAGCCATTTGAGTTATGGTTGGGTTATGTACCTAATACCCCTGCTAAAACTCTTAATAAATTACCTAGATTTGATATCCATCCAGGTACTAAATCATTTCTTCAGATGCAGGAATTATGCAGAAAACATGCTCAAGAATGTATAAATAAGGCGTTTGAGTATGAAAAGAAAAGATGGGATAAAGCCCATAAAGAACAAATGTTCAAAGAGGGTGATGAAGTCCTTATTTCAACACTAAATTTCAATTTCAATGATAATGTTAAATTGAAGGATCCATTCATTGGACTATTTGTAGTTAAAAAGATGGTTGGTAATAATGCTGTTGAGGGTATTCTATATGCACCCTATGATAGAAAACATCCAGTATTTCCTATTTCTCTTATAAAACCATACCATTCTAATGATACTGCTCTATTTCCAAGAAGATCAGGAAGGCATAAACAGCAACCTGAAGAAATAGTTGAAAAGGTAGAAATTGAAAAGATACTTAAAAGGAGACACCTTACAAAAGAAAAGGGAGTTGAGTATCTATTAAGATTTAAAAATAAATCAAGTGAATATGACCAGTGGATTCCAGAAAATGAAATCTCTGATCTTAAAAATCTCTTGAAAAAATTTAAATCAAAATAATACTTTTTATTCAGTATATGTATTATAAAAATTTAAAAAAATTTCTATTCACTCCTTACTTTTAATTAAAATGTCTTAACATTTTTTTATATATTTTTTTTTGGGTGAGGGAGTGTCAGCCTAGATATCCCTAGGACAGAGTATTTCTTATACTTAAAATAATATAACCTTAAGTAAATTAAGCTTATATCTTAAAAATAAGGTTAAAATAATAATATATATGATTATATTACATATATATATAATTATTACTCTATTATATAAATTATAGTAGTTTAAATAGCTTATCCATAGCCTAATAATACTTATTAAGGTGTTAATGGAGTCATAATATACTTATCTTAAGTGATATTAAGTAATTATTGACATAAATAAGCTTATATGTATACATAAATCTCATATTCAGTGAAATATGCAGTATATTATGTATATTTAGGTATATAAGTGGGTTTTAGCCCATTAATAGCCTATAACCTTTGTTTTTCTGCTTTTTTAGGTCATATGAATGTCTCCAGTGGACTCACAACGCCTACAGAAGCATAAACATCTATTTCAGGCGCATACACTCAGTCTGGACAGCTTAATATGCTTCCTTGGATGGATATTCACGGATTTATGGGTTGGGAGGTCATTTCTGGGTTAATATGGATGCTTGGGGATGTTATTGGGGGCTTGGACATTTCAATTTTTTCCTTTATATGCTTTGGGTTTCATTAAATCTCTTTTTGATTGCTTATTTTACCTGTTTCTTTATGGTATCCGCTTTTATCTGGACTTTCTATTTGTGGTATAGATCTGTGTTATCATTAATTGTGATGGAGGGTCCTTACTGGAGGTCTGGGTGTTGAACCTGCTTGAAGTGGACGCCATGGGGAGGTGATGGGCCCTCACAGTGCTGTAATTTCCAGGGATAGCAGTGACATCATCTGGATTGAAGGTCTTTACACTCTATGGGATTTGGGTATAAGTAAGGAGGGATTTTGACGGTTATTTATCATCAATTACTTACTACATTTAAATCCAACACTTCAATACAATTATTAACATTTAGAAATATATTATAAAGCCTTTTATAAGTTGATATTATCATTATTTAAGCTATAACTATATTCTATTTATCTATTTTCCACCACTAGCATGCATTTAAATCCAAGTATTGTGAGTTTTATTTGAGTATAACTATTTTATTAGTCTTCCCCTGAGGTTTAATAACTAAACCATTTATCAATAAGTAGTAGGACCATAAATAAATACTATTATATCATACTTATATACTAGACTATACTGACAGGATTGCTGAGTTTTTTAGTAACATTCACAGCAGGAGGTATTTTCATGTAAACATCATCTTCAAGGGAACCATGAAGAAATGCTCCCTTTACATCCATGTTTTCCATCTCATATTGATGTTGAGCTGCAAGTGTAAGAAGGATCCTAAAGGTGGTAAGGCGACTGGTGGGGGCAAAGGTTTCAAAGTAATTAATTCCTTCTTTTTTGTGGAACCCCTGAGTGCATAGTTGGGCTTTAAACTTTGAGATGCCTCCTAATTCATTCTCTTTTAGGGTAAATAACCATTTGTTACCAATAGCTTTGGAGCCATTGGGTTTATCCACAATATCCCAGATTTTGTGTTTTGCCATGTTGTCTAGTTCAGCTGTGATAGCTTCTGACCAAGCATCTGAATTTTCTCCAGACACTGCATGTTGGTAAGTAGGAGGTACAGGTACTTTGAATGCTAATGGGATTGAATTGATATGAAGAAGTTGATTAGGTGGTTGTCTTTATTGTGGATGATTAATGATGTTATTGGGATTTACTTCAGAGTTGATTTCTTTTGGTGGAAGTTGGTCAAATGGGACGTAGGTAAACCATTCAGCTACTGGGATTGTTTTAGGACAAATTAAGTCTTGTACTTCTTCATCTTCAAGGTCATTTCATTTAGAAGAATCTGATACTGAGATTGAGGAGTCAGGTTCAGGTGAGGCAGGGAAAGGTAGGTTGGAATTTTCTTCTGATTCAATCAGGGGAATTTTGAGTCTGTGAGATTAGTGTCCATACACTCTTCTCTCAGCGTTGAAAAAGGAGCAATATTCTTGGTTAACTGAACCTATCTCAGCTTCAGGTAAGGAAAGCTTTCCTCATTTAATACAATGTCATGGGAGTAAGAGATGGTGTGATTGGTTGGGTCTAGTAATCTATATAAACTCAATTTTTCATTGTGTCCAACTAATATTAAATGACAAGCTGAAGAATTAAATTTTCTTTTTCTTAGTTTCTTTAGAATTAATGCATATGCGCTACAACCAAAAATTTTGAAGATGGGAGAGTTTAGGTGGGGAGCCAAATAATTTTTCATAAGGTGAGATCATTTGTTGACTTTTTGTTGGTGTCCTGTTGTAAAGGTAAACTTCTATAGTGACAGCTTTGGCCCAAAGTTCTGGAGGAATGTTGGCCTGAAATAAGAGAGCTTTGGCTTTTTCTGTCGTGGTCTGGTTGGCTCTTTTGGCAACTGGGTTTTGCTTTGGAGTATAGGGTGCATTGATATGCATTTTAATCCCCTCTTTATATAAGTAATCTTTAAACTCTTTGTTACAGTATTCTCCACCACCATCATTTACTAGGTTAAAAATTTTAGTGTTAAGTGCTACTTCAATGGTTTTCTTAAAGTGTAGAAATGTAGAGAAGGTATCATTTTTATTTTTTAAAATATAGATAAAGCGATAGGAAGTATAAAAATCTGTTAATTGAAAATAGTATAGACATTCTCCTAAGAAAGGGGGGAATATTTTTCCCCTCAAATCAGAATGAACTTATTCCAGAGGTCATGTTGCTTTGGGTAAAGTTCCAGGAAAAGGAAGGGCATGATGTTTGGAATTGACACAGCTCTCACAAAAGGAATCAAGTGAGTCTGAGGGTCTAATACAGTGGTGTGCCCTTAAATGATCCATGTCAGCTTTTCCCGGTGTGGTATGCGCCTTGCAGGCAGTTTGATTTTGTACCAATCAGCTTGCATAGTCCAGGAAAAACAAAGGAGATTCATAGCGCAGTAGGTAGTGCTAAGCTATAATACGTATTTGTGTGTTTCAAGAACAAAGGGAAATAGAAGCGCGGAAGAAGATTCAGGGTCTGTGTGCTCAGATTTTGCAGCAGGATGCACCGCACAATGGGGAATTGTGTGTTATCAATTTAGGACTGCAAGCACTGAACAATATGGATTTGGATTTTCCAATAATCGTGTGTTACACATTAAGGAAGTAATTATGGATTAAGGAAGGACTCAAGTGCATAGTATACTGCACTGTGGCAAGTGTGGTAACTTACTGGAACAGGTAATGTAGGAGGTTAACTAGTTAAGTGAGTTTTCAGAACTATGGACTTAGTAATAAAGTAAGGAGAGTGGGGACTCAATCACAAAGCTACCCAAGAGTCAAGTCAACTAAGATCAGCGTTAGAAGGAGTCAAAACATAGAAGTAGCGCTGAAACAAAACAAAGGTACAGTCAAAAGCACGCATGTGGAGTATAAGTGAAAAAAGTTAATACTAGTGTTAGTAAGCATAGGAGTCAGTTCTGGAGATCCACTAGGGAACTGTGTTTTGAGCACTGAAAAATATAAAAAGGGGTATCAAATCTAGTAATAAAGGGAGGAGAACAATTGACAAATAATTAGTTAACAAGCGAATAGTTAATAATTGTGAAGTCAAGTATAAGATATTAGATTTTCTGTGATCATTTTTTTGGGAATATATTAGAGATTTTTCTGAGTCTTTTTGTCATTTGTGCTTCCTTGTGTGTATTTCTTATAGTATAAGTGAAGGATTTCAACATAGAGAGAATATATAGATTCAGTAGGATTGACTAGTATTAGAGTTATTTTATTGCTATGATAAGGCATATTCAAAGAGAGCACTTCAGGAGGGAGTAGCTGTGAATATTAGCTCATGTTAAGAATAGAAATATCCAGATAGTAATACATGTTTTTCCCGATCTTTTAAACTCATTTCTCAGCTCATAAACTTTCTAATCACATATTAGTGTTACACATTATTGCACTGTCTTTAAAAATAAGAGTGGAAGGCACTTCTTTTTAGAAATTGAAAAAAAGAACCGACCCATCTCGTATTGTGTCTACTGCTTAGTACTTTAGAACTCTCTACAATTGGTGTCCCAACAGTGGCTTAATTGTAACTAGTGTTTCGATTAGATTGTCTGGTTTTCAGGGTTTTGTCAAGAGGATGTGATCAAGCCGGTGCTTCAGCGGAAGAGTCCTAGGGTCTACAACAAGTGGATCAATAGCCTTTATCAGAGGATAGCGTTTGGCTGTATTGTGAATATAGTCGGGTTTAATTACCAAGTGTGTGTTTATTATTTTTGTGATCTCTATTTTGATTTCATATTTTGGAAATGGATCCTACTGAAACTACATCTAAGGGATGTCAGGAGAAGGTTAAAATGCCTAATTTGACAGTGTTGTTGCCACAGACGGTAACTACAATAATTAGATGTAAAGATGTAAGTTTGCGTTTTGCAGGTATAAATACCAAGAAGTTCTTACAAAGGTTTGAGCAAGCGGCTGAAGTGCATCAAGCAACCAAGTATGATATGGTGCGTCAAGTGCTTTTCTTTGTCTCTAATGAGTGCAAAGACAATTAAGAGGATTTAAAGGGGCATGAAGAGCACAATTGGTCAGTGCTAAAAGAACAGATGCTCAAGATATGGCTGAACGTTATCGAGGAAACTAAGTATACAATAAAAGATCTGGATGTCTTGGTAAAGAGGGTCAAAGCTAAAGGGGGTGTTCGAGACACTAGGGAATTTAAGAGTTTAAGAGAAGATTTTGATCAAATAGTGGAATATTTAGTCAGTAACAAAGATTTTAGTGATACTAATGCATCTTTAACTTGGTTTTGTGAAGCTCTACCACCAGAAGTTGAAAACTGGGCGAGGAGGCGCTTGGATAACAAAGGAAAGCTAGTCAAGAAGAGGGATGGTAATTATAAGTACCCTGGATTAGAAGAAGTAGAAATGGCAGTGGAAGCGGAAATGAAGTTGCGCCAAGTTGAGCGTCGCGCAGCTAGAGTTGTTTTGGATAACGAGAAGATTGACAAAGATGCTTCTGGTGTGCAATCGCCTCCTCAGATGTTGTCTCCTAAAGTTAAAGTTTTCACTAAGGAGCCGGGTTAAGTTATGTAAAGGATTGACAAGTTGGAGAAGAAAATAAATGAAGCGGCAACGGCAAAAGAATTTTTTAGGCCCAAGAGTTCTCCTCAAACATTTCGTTTTGCTACTATGGTATGTTACTATTGTAATAAGGAGGGACACACTAGGATGAGGTATAATGCACTTCAAAAGGATAAAGAGGAGAGGGTAGTTTACGAGGATGGAAGTACGCTTATGTTGGAAGATGGTACTAAGCTTGTCAAAGACAAGGATCAAGGGAAGCGAGCCATGGTCATTTATCATATTAATAAAAGTCTATGGAGAGCAGGTCAATAAAGGGCAAGGAGCCTGAAGCTAAAGAGAAAGGCAAGGATGAAAAGTCAGTCAATTTTTCAGTTACTTGCGCAGTGTTGGATTTTAAAGTAAACGAAGGAGAGATTGAAGCGCCACTTACTGCAGTGCGTTTGGAGATGTTTGCAGTGAAGCACAAGAAAATGGACCCACCTACAATCAGTAGGCCGAGAAGAGCTGGGGCTAGGTATGCAAATCCAGAGGATATGGAGGAAGTAGGGTATACTACTAGAGAGAATAAACCTGCGCCTATTGAGGATGTTGAAATGGATGGTATGGAACCAGTTGGGTATGGTGTGGATTATCAGGTAGAAGATCAAAAAATGATGATGGAGGAGCCAGAGGTAGTACAGCAAAGAGCGGTACCTGCTGAAGGAATGCCAGGAACAAAGCGCAATACTCCAAAGAATCCACCTGGAAGAGCAAAGGCTTGTGCAAAGGCAACTCAACCTAAATGGAGGATGCAGTGCCTGGTTCACTCTGATTTTCCTAAGGCGGCTGAGGATTTAGTTGCGCAATGTTTGAAGACTACAGTTTCTGTTGGATTGGGGGTGCTGACAGCAGTAGCGCCAGATGTAGTGAATGGAACTGTGGATAAGTGCAGGAAGAAAAGGGTTTCTAATTGCGCTGAGTTTGATGTTGGAGAGCAGTCATTTCATCCAGTCATGGGATTACCTAGGGTGCCACATTATGCAGGACCCTTAGGGT
Organism: Hemileia vastatrix; assembly: GCA_030280995.1. NCBI lineage: Eukaryota > Fungi > Basidiomycota > Pucciniomycetes > Pucciniales > Zaghouaniaceae > Hemileia > Hemileia vastatrix. The sequence goes on along the minus strand of JASXTE010000019.1, from coordinate 7,609,875 downwards.
ATTTAACAATTACTGTAAATAGTAAGCAAATTAGAGCGTTAGTGGATACAGGTTTGCAAATCAACGTGGTGTCAGTAGATGATGCTGTGGAGTTATGTCTTCCTGTTAAAGATGGTGAGGGTACTCTCACAGGAATTGGTGGAGGTAGGTTGCCTGTTATAGGTGTAGCAGAGTATGTACGCACTAGATTTGTGGGAGTGACAGGGGATATACATTTTTATGTTTCAATGGATGTAGTTAAACCAGTTTTAGGCACACCATTTCTAATGGATTATTCTGCAGCTATCAATTATTGTTTAAATAAGACTATTGGAATAAGGATTATGGGTGATGATGGTATTCCAGTAACAGCAGTCTTAGTAGCGCCCAATGATGGTGGCTGGGAAACTAAGTACTCTGGAGCTGCGCAATAAGAGAAAGAAAGAGAGTTTTATGAGGAAGTCTCAGATGATGAGATAGGGCAACCTCCAGGAAGGTGCCAACATTTTCATTAGGGACTGGAATTTTAGGTGTTACTATCTCCCAGGATGAGAGTAACCCAGATAGTGACCAGTCAGTCCAACAAGAAGGGATACGTAAAGCGGTACTTCATAGGTGTCTTGGTAATACTCCAGTAGAATGTATTGTACCTAACCTTTTTGATTTCTTTGATTATGGATTTTGTTATACTTATATTAAAAAGAAAAGACAAAAACAGGATTTAGGTGTAACCTGTGGTTATATTAGAAAGGGTTTGATTTTAAGTAATGAAGGGAGCAGCAAGCGCTGTTTAGAATCTAAGTAAGAACCAGTGGCTGTCAAGGTTAAACCAGTAAATGTACCAATTCCTGATTTGAATCCTCCTTTTCAGAGGCCGGTGCTGTCTAGGAATCCTTATGATACTCCTTTAACAAAGTTTACAGCTGAATTTGCACCTACTAGTAAAATCATGATGGAGAGGCTTCAGATGGTTAATTTTGGACCAGAGGATTGGTTGTCGCAGGAAGAAAAGAAATTGTTGTTACATGTTATGGTTCTCAGAGAAAAGGCTATTGCATTTTCTGAAGAGGAAAGGGGTTTGTTGAAACACTCTTATGGTAAACCTTATATTGTTCCAGTTATACCTCATGCGCTGTGGCAAAAGAAGGCTTTTCCAATACCAGCCGCTATAAGAGAAGAGTATACGGAATTAATTAGGGGATGGTTAAGGTCTGGCTTGTATGAACAGTCTATGTCTAGTTATTCAAGTCCAGTGTTTTGTGTTGTTAAACATAATGGTAAATTAAGGGTTGTTCATGATATTAGGGAGATGAACAAGGTTACAGTAAAGGACGCAGGAATGCCACCAATTCCAGAGGGGCTTGTGGATTCCTTTGCGGGACGGGAATGTTATGGATTAGGTGATATTATGGGAGGATATGATGAGCACAAATTGGACAAATCATCCAGACCCATGAAAATTTTTGAAACCCCACTGGGGTGCTTCAGGTTGACAGGGTTACCACAAGGCTCAACAAATTCTGTGGTGGTATACCAATCACAGATGATGTGGATATTGCAGAATTAAATTCCAGAACATGTGAAAATTTTCATTTATGATGGAGGTATAAAAGGACCATCCAGCAATTACGATGGGGAGGTGTTAGAGGAGAATACGTATATTAGAAGTTTTGTTTGGGAATATACAATTACCCTGGAAAGAGTGCTATTTAGGATAGAGGAGGCAGGATTAACAATCTCTGGATCCAAGTTTGCTTGTTGTGTTCCAGTGCTAGATATAGTGGGACATGTGGTATGCAAGGAAGGGAGGATCATTGCGGAAAAGCAGAAGAATAAGGTGCTTACATGGCTGAGGCCAAGAAATACTACAGAAGTTAGAGGATTTTTAGGCATTTGTACATATGCAAGAATTTTTATTTGAGATTTTGCTTTGTTGTCCTCACCTTTAAGGCGCATAATGAGAAATGATATTTTATGGGATTGGACAGAAGAATGCAATGAGTCATTTGAGTTGTTGAAAAGGATTGTAAGAAAAGATATTCTTTTGAAGAAATTGGAGTATGGACCAAGCACTGGGAAAATTACTCTAGCGGTGGATTCTAGTGTGACTGCAGTGGGCGCAGTTTTGATGCAGGAAGATGAGGAAGGTAATGATAGACCTGTCCTTTATGAATCTAAAACTTTTACTAGAGTAGAATCTAGGTACTCTCAGTCTAAGCTGGAGCTATGCGGAGTAGTGAAGATTCTTAAGAAGCTACAATGGAAGCTTTGGGGGCAACATTTTGAGCTGCAGGTTGATGCGCTATTGTTGGTGCAAATGATTAGTGGCCCGAGTTTACCAGATGCGCCCATGACAAGGTGGGTGGCGCAGATTAATTTGTTTTCTTTTGATTTAGTCCATAAGCCAGGAAAGTTGTTCACTAAGCCAGATGCATTATCTAGAAGACTTCCGTGTGAAGAAGACTTTAAAGCCAAAGAATTTGAAGAAGATAAGAGATGGGTAAATGGGATAGATTATTGTTATGAAAGATTTGGCAAGGTTTTCTGCAATGATGATAAACTAGTAGTGTGGAAAGTCTGTAAAAACATAAAACTAGATGTTGAAGATGCAAAGGATGTTTAGCAAAGGTAGTCTGCAACTGGATTTAGGTAATGCTGAAGCTAATGTAGCAACAAGGAGTGCACTAGGCAAGGCAGTGGAAGAGTCAGATGACAAAGATGATTCAAGAGGAAGTCAAGATAGCAGTACTCATCCTGAAGAGGGGGAGTATTCTGAAGACAACACATCTACTGATGAGGGAGTAGAGTTGTTAAGGTTATATCTGGAAGGTAGTAGTGGACCAGAATTTTGTGATAAAAAGGTTTGGCGCTAAATTGAAAAGCACGCTAAAGGCTATTTTATTAAAAATGGGAAGTTATGAAAGGATCAAGCTTTGTTTCCTCAGTTAGTTGTCCAAACTAGGAAAAGGAAGGAGAAGATACTCAGGGAGTTAAATGAGAATTTAGGACATAGAGGTCAAGACAAGACGTATCACAGAGTTAGGGAAAGATTCTGGTGGCCCAATATTAAGAATGAAGTAAGAGATTGGGTTAAATCTTGTCCTGAATGTCAGCGTAAGAGTTACAGAAAGCCAAAAGAGAAAGGTAGAGCAACGGGGGAAGATACTGTTTTTGGTAGGGTCAGTTTAGATGCAGTTCATATAAAATAAGGACGCTTTAAATACTTGGTAGTAGACAGGGATGATCTATCAGGATGGGTTGAAGCAGCGCCGTTGGTAAATCTTAAGGCAAGAAATGTAGCTGAATTCTTGAAGAAAGAATGAGTTTATAGGTACGGGGTAATGAAGATGGTGACCAAAGATGGTGGTGCTGAATTTGCTGGAGAATTCCAAGAAGTAGTAAAAGGTATTGGTGCAAGGCTACGAGTTGCAACACCATATTATCCTGAAGTGGAGGGGATAGTAGAAAGAGGACATCAAGTTATAAAAGATGCGCTAGTTAAATTATGTGGGAATAATGGGGCAAAGTGGAAGAACTACTTGCCATTAGTTTTCTTTGCGGACAGGATTTCAGTTAAAAGGAAAACAGGGTTTTCACCATATGAACTTATGTTTGGTCAAAGGGCGTTACTACCTATTGATCTAGAGGCTGGATCTTTTCTAGGATGTGACTGGGATCAAGTGTGCTCGACTGAAGATTTGATTCTAGCAAAGGTAGCACAGTTTGAAAGAATATACAAGTTTGTGAAGAAGGCATATGATAGAATGATGCAGATCCGGGACAAGTCAGTTAAATATTGGGATGAGCGTTTAGCGCATAGGTTAAGGAAGCCATTGAACCCAGGAGATTTGGTTTTGGTTTATAATAGAAGTTTAGAAAGCTAATAAGGGAAGATGTTTGCTGACAGATGGAACGGTCCTTATAGGATAAGAAAGCAGATAACTGGGGGGTCTTACTTACTGGAGGAGCTGAACGGTACTGAATGGAAGCAACATGTGGCGACAGATCAGATCAAAAGATTCTACCCAAGGGGTGTTCCAGTGAAACAAGATAACCTCCAGAATGAGGAAAAACTACCAGAATGACCTCTGGGAGGAGGTTAAACTAAAAAGTTATGTTAAGCTTTGTTTTTCTAAGAGGACTCACAGGAGGCTTTGACATAGTTGTGACAGATAGAGGGCGCTAACTGGAAGTTAGGTGCACTATGGCTGAACAGGAAACTGGCATAAGCGCTCAGATGAGGGTGTAGAGGAAAATGAAATCTTATATTTTTATTGTTTGAGGGGACATGACGAGATAGGCAATTGGATTAAAGGAGGCGCATACCATGTAAACGCAAAAGACGCTGGGAATTTAGCTAATGAGTTAACTAACCAAGAGTGGAATAACGATTTATAGATGGGGCGCTCTACAGTTCAATTCTTATTTACATTGTGTATTTTTGTATTGCAGTAAAGGCAGTACAGTTTTATGATTTAAAAGTTTATTTATGAATTTTTTTTAGGGTTTACGGTCTTTTAAAGAAAGTAGAGGGAGAAAAGTTAGGCGCTCTAAAATTAGAAGACAAGTAGTATGGAGGACAGGTGTAGAAGAATAGTGCTGTGTCTAAAACAATTATTTAAAGGCATAGCAAGAAAAAGATGAAGACTATGTACAGGGATAATGGACAGAGAAGGCTCATATGGAGAGCGCTAGTGGACTAATCAGTACCAGGGTGAAAGCTATTAGGATATCCTTTCCAGTCATCAGACATGAAAAAACGATGAGGATTGTCGGGGAATCCAAGAATAGTTGATGAGCTGATTTTGTTCATTAGTTGACCTATCATTTCTATATGGGTGTAGCAAGCTTCAATTTCAGTTTCAGAAAAAGCTGGTGTGTTATAATAGGATAGAGACATAGCGTCATATATAAGACGAAGCCTGGAAAACATTTGCATGGAATGAAAAAAAGGTAAAGTAATAGGAACCCATCCCAGGTAGATGGACTCATTGAAGCCTGAAAAAGAGTCAGTGGGTAAGGGAAGCGTAATTATAATGAAGGGTACTTACTTGCTAATAAGTTTTGTGGAATCGCTGATGGTGAAGAAATGGTAACCACGTCAGGAGCATCTGTAACAGAGCCTGAGCGCATAGAAGCATTAGAGCTCGGAGTGGAAGAAGGAGCAGTGCTAGGCTGGATAGATATTTGGCCCCTAGGAAAAGTAGGAAGCAATGGAGACTCATAAGGAATGTTATTATTGGTAGAAGAGTTGGGCCTAGCGGGACTAGTGGTTGTAATTATGGGGGCGCTACTGGTAGAACTAGGTGGAAAGCAAATATAGCCAGTAGGCTGAGGAGTATTTTGGTTTAGAGAAATATTGCAACTTTTGTGGTATCTAAAGCAGTTGTCACAAGCAGGTCTAAAGAGGCATACACCCGAGGTCTAGAAAATGTACAATGAAAGTGGCAGAATTTACAAAATGAGCATGCTTGATCTTTGGGAACTGTGCGATATTGAGTCATGATGTTTGGATGAAGGTAATCTGGGTTATTAGACAGGCTATTTATAGAAGGATATGAAGAAGTTAACAAAAAAAACTTATATATATAAAATAATAATAATAGTAAGGGACCTAAGGAAAGGGGAATCCATCACAGTCAAAGGAAAGTCATACGCTGCGAAGATCTGAAGATTTAAAGGGAACACATGCATATATGATGCAGGGGATGTATTTGCTGCTATAGGGAGTAGCGCCGATCTTAAATTTATTTTGTGTTTATTGCTTCATCTTTCATAGGAACTTAGTAGTAAGGTGGGCTGTTTGGAAAAAGAATGATATTTTTTGAGGCAACTCATCTTGCAGATGTTGGGTTCTTACAAGGAACTTGGGGTCAAACAGAATTAACAAAAAAAATTATTGATGTGTTTTTTTGTTTTTACAAAGCTATGTACAATTTATTAGGAATATATAAGGAAGATTTTTTAGTATTCTGCATTGTCATAGACCATGACGCAGAAGGCCCAGTCGTTAACAGCCTCTTGCATGTTTTGTTGCAAGGTGGTCATTAACTGTTTTCTTTTATTATACTTGGCGCGAGTATAAACCGGGACCGCCTCAAGAAATTCCTCGACGGCAGCTATCACATTGTTCATACAACGCATGTTTGCATCGTATGGTGTACAGGCAATGTGCTCTGCAAAATCCCAGTTTTGAGCCTTGGTGGGCTCTTCCTCATCTTTGTTAGGAGGGACGTTGGCTGCCCATTCATCCAAGATGATGGTGTCATAAACTGGCTGAAGAGTGGTCCAGTCAGGAGTTGGTGTGCGCGGAGTACACTCTGGAATAGGGTCAGTATCCAAGGCGGGATCTTCTTCCAAGACTGGAAGGAACAGAGGAGCATTAGGAGGTGGAGGTGATGCAGCCTAAGGTGTGCCTGGCGCATTCTAAAAGAGGAAAAAGAGAATGTTAGTGTTAGATCAGAAGAGGGAGAAGAAGGCAAAAGACGACTTACCATACTCTCATCTGAAAAGAGAGAGTTAGGAATAGAGGCAACACTACTAGGTGTAGGTGTGCAGTAACCAACCTTGACTCGCTTTTTTCCAGATGGGGTCAAAGAAGTGGGCACAGGGTGCTTGATGGTCATCTGACTAATCATATTTGAAGTAGAAGCATTGGGATCCAGGCATGCAAAAGTGGACGGCCCATTGTAACTACACTTCTTTTTGCGTTGTTTACAGTAATCGCATGACTAGGAAAGAAAGAAAAAGAAATTAGTAATAGGAAGAAAGGAAGGAAGAGAAATGAAGAAAACTTACACTAAAGAAAGTATTGCCACGGAGGGCTTTTTAGAAGTGGCAGGGAGTTATGCCATTCTCGATGCAGTGGGTGCATCTTGTCCCACCCATCAGCGTAGCTACTGTTGTCATTGGAGGAGCAGTAGCGGGCTGGGTACACACAAACTGTTGGATTGCGTCCACAACGTTGGCGGTATTTTTGGTGTTAATGGTAGTTTTTCTAGTATTCATTGAAGGTTGAAGGAAATAAATTTGAAAAAGTAAAGATGAGGATTTGTAGTAAGTAAAGGTAGAAGTTGGAAGATGGAGGAAGAAAGCGCTGCGAGACGCAGGATATTTATAGGCTCCTGGGGACAGTCGCAAGTAGAGGGAGGATGTGGTACGCACCTTGCAGGTAGTTTGATTTTGGACCAATCAGCTTGCATAGTCCAGGAAAAACAAAGGGTATTCATAGTGCAGTAGGTAGTGCTAAACTATAATACATATTTGTGTGTTTCAAGAACAAAGGGAAATAGAAGCGCGGAAGAAGATTCAGGGTCTGTGCGCTCGGATTTTGCAGCAGGATGCACTGCAAAATGGGGAATTGTGTGTCATCAATTTAGGACTGCAAGCACTGAACAATATGGATTTGGATTTTACTATAATTGTGTGTTACACATTAAGGAAGGACTCGAGTGCATAGTATACTGCACTGCAGCAAGTGTGGTAACTTACTGGAACAGGTAATGTAGGAGGTTAACTAGTTAAGTGAGTTGTCAGAACTATGGACTTAGTAATGAAGTAAGGAGAGTGGGGACTCAATCACAAAGCTCCCCAAGAGTCAAGGCAACTAAGATCAGCGTTAGAAGGAGTCAAAACATAGAAGTAGCTTTGAAACAAAACAAAGGTACAGTCAAAAGCACGCATGTGGAGTATGAGTGAAAAAAGTTAATACTAGTGTTAGTAAGCATAGGAGTCAGTTCTGGAGATCCACTAGGGAACTGTGTTTTGAGAACTGGAAAAATATAAAAAGGGGTATCACATCTAGTAATAAAGGGAGGAGAACAATTGACAAATAATTAGTTAACAAGCAAATAGTTAATAATTGTGAAGTCAAGTATAAGATATTAGATTTTCTGTGATCATTTTTTTGGGAATATATTAGAGATTTTTCTGAGTCTTTTTGTCATTTGTGCGTCCTTGTGTGTATTTCTTATAGTATAAGTGAAAGATCACAACATAGAGAGAATATATAGATTTAGTAGGATTGACTAGTATTAGAGTTGTTTTATTGCTATAATAAGGCATGTTCAAAGAGAGCACTTCAGGAGGGAGTAGCTGTGAATATTAGTGCTTGTTAAGAATAGAAATATCCAGATAGTAATACTTGTTTTTTTAAAAAACTCATTTCTCAACTCATAAAATTTCTAATCACATATTAGTGTTACACATTATTGCACTCTCTTTAAAAATAAGAGTGGCAGGCACTTCTTTTTAGAAATTGAAAAGAAGAACCAACCTATATCACATTGTGTCTACTTCTTAGTACTTTAGAGCTCTCTACACCGGGTGACCTAGTCTGTTATGCCAAATAGCGGAACTGTTAGCAAGTGAAAGAATTGAAACATTAGCAGAAGGAGGCTTACCAGTGAATACATTTTTGAGTATGAAAAGATTTTTCCCAAAATCTCCTACTAATCTGAATCCAGAGTTAGTGTTAAGGAGGAATGAATTCCCAGTGGTAGTAAGCTCCATACTACTATGTTTCTTTCTTAAAGCGCCTAGACTGATAAGATTGATTTTTAGTGAAGGAACAGAGAGAAGGTTGTTGAGGATTATTCATTGGTTTTCTGAGGCTAGAATGACAGAGCTGCTTCCTTTGGATGGAGCTGTAGAGTCATCACCAAATGCAATTGTTGATTGAACATTATTTAGAGAGCAGAAACGTTCTTTGGAATTTAACATATTCTTAGCTGCTCCACTGTCTAAAATATAGGTGTCCTTGTTGGGATTTTTGAACGTAGATAGGCATCTGGGGATAGATGGTTGAACCTGAGAGAGATCAATTGTGACATTGGCTTTGGCGGCTTCTGCTTTCTTGGTACATAAATTTGGGTGCAGTTGAAAACAGTTTTGTTCATTAATTTTTTTTTGGTGTTTTGTTTTCCTCCATTGCATATTTCATAAGGTTTCTTTTCAGAGATTTTGAGTGACTTGGGATGTTCTGTTTAGTTAATAGTATTTTTGAGGATATAATTATCAAGAGCTTGAATAATATTGTCAATGGTAATTGATTCTTTTCGGGCTTGAGCATTATGTAGTAGTGATTCCCAAAGAGAGTTAAACTTGTTTGGCAGTTGATATAAAAAGTATGATGCAAGCAGGTGTTCCTTGAGTTCAATTTTTACAGCACCTAATTCAGATTTGATAGTTTTAATTAATTCAATGTACTTTCGAATATATCCAGGGTAAGTGACTAGAGCAAACTTCTGGAAAACATGCATTTGGTTTGTTTTGCTGGATGATTTATAATTGTTGGCTTGTTTTTTCCTGAGCTTATGAGGTTCATTTTTATTTTCAGAAGTAACAAAGACGTGTAGATGATAAGAGTTCATGAATTGAGTGATATACCCAGAAGCCTTTTTTTTATGGAATAGGAATGGCTTGAAGTCAGGGTCAGATTCCACAGGAGGAGAAGCATTGTCTATGACAATGTCATACAGATTTTGTTGCATGAACAAACTTTTCATGCAAAAAGACCTCAATTGGTAGTTTTTCTTCTCGAGAATGGGAATGCTTGAGGTATTGATGTCAGATGTTTGAATGATGAGATGAAGGTAGTGAATTGTTATCATCTGTACTATAGTGTAGATAACAACCGGTCTCATAATCTTAAAGGCAGGACACCTTAAAGGGAAATGCAGAATTCCAAGTAAGCAATAGCCAGAATTAGCTCAAGGAATAAAATCTAGTCACCTTTTAGGGAAATGCAGAATTCCAAGTAAGCAATAGTGAGAATTAGCTCAAGGAATCAACTCTAGCCACCTGCAGCAGATAACAGTTAACTATGAATTTCAAGTAAAGAATAGGCAAGAAAAAAATAATGTAGTAGTAGAAAAGTATAGGCACCTTTTAGGGAAATGAAGAATTCCAAGTAAGGAATAGCGAGAATTATCTCAAGGAATCAACTCTAGTCACCTAAAGGTAAATTAATCTAACGTTAACAGTAGTAAAAGAAAAAATATGTGATGGAAGGAAGAAGACATTACCTGCAGTGGATAACAGTTAACTGAGGAAAATGGAATAAGAAATGGTCCTTTTTATATAGTTATTGGACTGCTTACAACTGCAGGTAAGTGTGGGAACAAACGTAACTTATATGACAAAAGAAGTGTAAATACAGATGTAGTATGATTAAAGGAGGTGTAGATACAAGAAAACGCAATGAGATAGAGGAGTCTAATTAATATGACTGAGTCAAGTACGTGAAATTATGAGATAGTGCAAGGGTGAGAGGCTGAGTAATATGACTGAGTCAAGTAAGTGACATTATGAGATAGAGCAATGGTGAGAGGCTGAGTAATATGAATGAGTCAAGTATGTGACATTTTTGGTTATGCTATCATGATGAGGTGATATATTACATGAGGATAGTCGAGTCTTTTATTCTAATATTTTTTTGTTCAGTTAGTTTGAAGCAATAGAGTCCATTTATAACATCATTTCAGCATTCATATAAGTCAAAGTTCTGTAAGAGTTTCCACTACAAGAGAAAAATCTCTTATTAAATCTTCTTGGGAAGCTCTATAATATCTCCCAAAACCAACACAATAAATACTTAGATAACATATCAGGACTTTTAATAACCCCAAATCTCATAAGACTGTTACTTTTTAAAGACAAAGATATATTTTTCAATTATAAAAGGAAGCCATTTACTGTTTTATGAACTGTCTCACATGAAGATATGAAATATTTAGATTGAGAACTAGTGTGGTTTAATCATCAGAAGTCATTTGATTCTCAAAATTCATAATATTGTAAAAAAATTTAAAATTAAATTAAATAAAATAAAAAACACATTAGAATATTATGAGATGAGAAAATATAAGAGGGAGAAAAGGATTGTACTAGTTAGTTTTCATGTGAAAAAAAACTATAAACAAGTGAAATGGGAAATAAAACAAAAAATCTAGTAATCAATCAAATATTTGTATTAAGCTTTCAATTTGCTTCACAAATTCATTAGCTTTACCACATTCTATTAAGAAAAATATTTTTTTGAACCATCTTCATATTGATACTTGAGTTTCACTTGATTCAATAGGAGATTGTTCTCAAAAACCTTCTCTTTCTTAATCTCAAATTTCTTCTCCTCCAAGTCATGTGCCCTCTTATCCCTCTGTAAAGAAAGCTCAAATTTCTTCTCCTTAAATTCTTGTGCCCTATTATCTCTGTGTAAAGATAGCTCATATTTTTGCTTTTGAGATTTAAGATTATCTCTTGAAACTTCAACTTTACCTTGAGTGAAAAGGAATATTAAAAAAAAGAAAAGAAAATCTCACTTAATTATTAAGAAGTATGCTATCACTTACCAGATTCACATTCCCCCAGAAAATCAACAATGGAAGAAAAAGGGGTTTGGGAAAAAATTTCTCTGTTTTGTTTTTTTTGACTGTTGAAATTCAGAGTAGTTGATGGTCTTTGCTTTTTTTTGGAGGTAACATTTTCCTTTTCATCATTGATGCTAGCTTCAGACTTGATTGATAGTGGCTCATGGGTTTGTTAATTGGCCTTTTTAGAAATAAGAAAAAGAGATGTAAATAAAAAAATAAAACAACTGGACAATAAGTAAAAGCTCACTTGAGTGATATCAGGTTTTTTTATATCTCCATAAGGATCTATTAAAAAGATATCTTGATTGGTAGAAGTCAAATGAGGGGAGGCTTGAGTAGAAGAGGAAGGAAAAATTTTTCTTTCAACATCATGTTTGGAGATATTATCTTCTCCATCCAACATGTTTTCAGGATTAAAATTGGCCCACTCTAAAAATATGGAATATGTCTCTGTATAGAAAAGACATAAAGAATCAAGTTTATTGTCTATATATTTGTTGTCATTACTGATATCAAGGTCAGTGATAACTGAACCAGTGGAAGATAAAAGAGTCTTATCCGTCTTGTATTTGGCTCAATAGTTCTTGAATAATTCAGATATCTGTTTAGGAAAAATATCAATCCTTCCCATTGTCTTATTTCTTAATTCATTAGCCATTAGAAGATCTCCATTAAATTTTGATTCAGGGGGCCATCCTACTTTAGTTGCATTCTCAGTGCCAGAACAAAAATCATAATTTGCTTTAGTTTTTAGCCAGTTTATAGGTTTGAGGTGATCATCTTTTTTTAGTTGAACAATCTTTGATTTCTCAGCTGAGAGGGGGAAAGTAATATTAGTGGGATTTGAAGAAAAACAGGTGGAAGCCTGCCTTTGAGAAGATCTATGACAACAAGGCATGTTGAGATATTTGAAGATGAAAAGGAGAAGAAAAAAAAGATGATATTGGGTGGGGTTCTGAACAGATAGCTTGAATAGACAGGATGTGGTTATGAAAGAAAGTAGTGCAAGATGTGGTTATGACAGAATTTTTCCAAGATTTGGTTATGAAAAATTGAGAATAAAAATTTCTGATAGAAGTGAACATTGAAACCTAAAAGGTCTAATAACTCAATTATTAGCAAAAATAATTAGAGAACATAATTGGGGTATTGAGATTTTTATCTGCAATTGGTTTAGTTGTGTATCAGTTAACATTGATACCCCCTAATTGGGCTATAATGATTTTTATCCTCAATTATTTTGATTTTGGATTGGTCAAAATTGATACCCCCTAATAAAATGATCCAATTCATTTTAACTTTCATTTATTTCTCATTACATAAAGGACTCCTCATTTCCCATAGCAAAGAAAATCAACTTTTCAAATTTACAATTGCATGCTCAATTCTTACTTGAGACTCAGAAAGATTAGTTTTAAACTTGGATTTTTGAGTATTTTAATCACCAGCCCCGAAAATTGAAGGGATCACATATGTACCACTAGTGTAAGCAGAGTCAGCAAGAAGACTCTGATTTTAATTAAAGTAATTCTAAGTTTATTGTGAAATTATAATTTTTGAAAAAATTAAGAGTCATGGAAAGCACCGTGAAAGCCAGCATGAAAAGTAATAAACTTCATATTTATATCTCACACCAATTGGAGAGCAATAGAATACCTGATTATAACAAAATTAAGATTGGATCAGTAATAGATATTAAAATACGTAAAGTCTAGGTAAGCACTGAAATATTTTTACAATAAAAGTATTTATTACCATCCTTTGAAGACCTTTGGCTCAAAGGGATGGTTGTCCCATCAACAAAGCCAAAAAACCCAGGGAATCCTTTGATTTGCATCACCTAAGAAATTTTTTATCTAAACTCCTTGGTAGGCCATGTCAGGAATTTTGATTAAAGAGAATGGATAGCTTTTATTTTTTGCTTAGTTTAAAGATCAAAAGTTCCATGACTTAGACTAAAGAGGTTCTTGAGACATGTTATTGAAGCACCATTGCTATTTGAGCCAAATTGCCAAAGTGAAACAGAAAATTTTATTTCTGGATCCTGCAATGGGAAATAAGAGTTTTTATCAATAATTGAGTTATCATGAATAAGATCAAGTAGGCATTTGAAAAATTTATATGTAGTTCAGAAAATTTGTCAAAAGCAAGACTCCAGAGCTTCAAGATGTTTTTGGAGTGGATAACATGGTTGATGTTGAATTGAAGGTGTTTGGGAAGTAAGATAGTGGTTCTCTAACAGGTGGCTCATATAAACTAAATCTAATTCAGCATCAGAATCTGAATAAGACACAACCACAGGATAAAAGGCCAGGGCAGTGGTAGTTTCTTAAAATCTTATGACAAAGTGAAGGTTTAATGTTAGTGTTTAAGGGGGTAAATATAGGTGGGAGGAATCAAGGATGGGAGAAATTAAATTTTGGAGGTTGATGTTAGTTGAGGCCTTAAGACTTGATGTAGAGTGTATTTTGCATGTATAAATGAGCTCTTAAGGATTAGGTGAAGAAAAAATTTGAGGTATGAGCATGTGTGTACATAATTCTGACTAATCAAGTAAAGGGGAAGAATTTCCTGAAAGTCTTGGATGTGCCCAACAGATGGAATTTTAAAGGTTAAACACACTGTTGAAGTATACCCCTTATTCACTGGTGTACTTCAAATTAAAATGACTTAATTGGTACCTTTTGAGGAAATGCTTGAATGGCCTATATGCTAATGTTTTACACCCCCGACTACCTGAAAAGGGACCACCTTTTTGAGCTGCAATGCAGACCAACCTAATTTTAGCCTCATTAGGCCATTTTCACAATAACCAGCTACCATAATAAAAATTCTAACTTCATGAATAACAAAAAGTCATGGTAACCAATGGCATAATGAAAAAAGCTATTTTTTTATCAAATAATGTTTTCTTGAAATATGTATATTCAAATCTTTCTAGGATTCTTATGCCATCTCCAAGATAATTTTGTGTCTTATCAAAAAATAGAAATTTTAATGTATATTATTATGAATTTATTGTGATTCTAGATGATTTAATAAGCCATTAAAAATGATATACTTTTTCAAACTATTTTGTGAAAAATTTAAATAAATATAAAACAGGGAAAGATTTCAACTGGACACTACTTGAAGCTTTGGTAAAACTAATTCTTCCTGAATTGGAAGAAGGGTATTAAAAAGGTTATTTATTTTTGTAATAAAATTTTAAAGAGGCAATTATCAAATATTGAAAACTCCTGAAAGTTTTTGTGTACACTGAGCTCAAACAATTGAAAAGTGAACTGTAAAAAAAAATTTCTGGGGAATTCGGTTAATTTTTCAATCATGAAAAGGCTCTGAAGAAGCTTTGAATTAGTGATTTTCTTTTTAAACTATTTTTTCAAAGAGTAAGTTTTTTATATCTTGAAGAAACCCTATAATTTTAAAAGATGATGATATTAATTTTAGACTTAAGGCTCATTTTTAATTGATGCATAGGGTACATTCTTCTTCATCCACTTTTTAACACCTCTTGAAAAAAAGTCATTATTTTTTATTTTTTATTTTTTATTTTTTATTTTTTATTTTTTATTTTTTATATATTTATTTGAGAATAACTTGGATTTTTTTTTATCGTTAGAAGCTATGTAAAACATTTTTAAATTTGATGGTATTAAATTTCAACATTAATAAAATTTTATTTTCTCATCTGATTCATATTAGGGGGTCTCAGAATTAGAAATCTGCAGTTATTTTAAAGGTTTCTTATCGTAAAATTATGACTCATTTGTTGAAATAAAGAGGGTGTCAGCCTAGGAATACACAGGACTGAATAAAATGAGTATTTTAATTGTTATTGAAACATGCATGGGGCATGTGTAGAGTATTTAAGTATATGCAATAGACATATTAATGTGAATTTTAAATAAACCACAGTACGTGCCCAGAAACTACCTTTTATAAGAATTATGTACTTTATATTTAGTGGTAATATTGTAAGGTATACTTAATCTCTTTGCAATTAAGGGATCTTAATGTGTTTTCTCAATACTGCCTTAAACACCAGAAAAAAACATGGGCACCTGATAGCAGGTGCCAATCCCTATCTCTTTGACTTAACTAAATTTCAGGTCAGTTTTAATTCTTCTGGAAAGACTTTGCACTGAAAATGAGCACACTAGATCTGGAAAAATCAAATCAAATTTACTCTTAAATCAAAACTGAATATAGAGATATGCACCTGCTAGCAGGTGCCACTTGATTTTTTATGGTGAAAATAATAAAGAAATGCACATTATATCTTATAAAAACTGAAAATATGCACTGTAAATTTAATTATATCAAAGGCAATATGATAGATCAATTACCCTTATGTAGCACATCTTATTAAAAAAAATTCTGTCTTATAAATGAGATTTTGAAAGATTTATGTTTTTTATGCCTAGAATGGCAAATTTTTAGTGGCAGTATGCTGCATTCATTTATCCCATATGCATATCTGAATTTGTCAGGCTGAGGTCAAGTAAAAAGACGCGAACTAGATTGAATGGTCAGTTGTCTAGAAGATTTAAATGGTCCTATATGAATACTGTAGTACAAGTCCAATAAGTATTAAAATATAACTCAATATAAGGGTCTCAGTAATTTTAATCTCACTAATTATATATGGCTTACAATCTTATAGGTGGTAG
The DNA here is from genome assembly GCA_030280995.1 of Hemileia vastatrix. Taxonomy (NCBI): domain Eukaryota; kingdom Fungi; phylum Basidiomycota; class Pucciniomycetes; order Pucciniales; family Zaghouaniaceae; genus Hemileia; species Hemileia vastatrix. The sequence goes on along the minus strand of JASXTE010000019.1, from coordinate 7,593,851 downwards.
AAAAATAGATTTAATAAATTTAGATACTATTCACGGACTTTATAAATACTAGTGATTTTTATTATAATTGTATTGGTTATATGTTTTATTTGTAATGATAAAAAATGTAGAAAACAAGACCAAAACCCCCTCCTTTTATACACAATTACTTCCCCAATGACCCCCTTGATTTACCAGCTCTATACCCAGTTAATGATGTCTCATTCAAGCTAATAGACATTTCCAGCAACACAAAGAGTGACCAGTAACATAATTAGAATTATATCACCTACCAAAATCTTGTAGTAATAGGGATGATCCATCAAATATAAAGAATAAGCAAAAATGAGAGTATATGCATATTATACATTAAAATAAAAGACTAAAAAGGGATAATTAAGACTAATTAATACTTAATAATAAGGGGAATTAACAGTAGAAATTTTGGTGATAATCATGACATTATACTATGTGAAATCCCCATTCAAAAATAACCAAAATTGACTGTGAAACCACCTTAAAACCCAAGAAAGGGCATTAAATGTGGGGTAACTACATGCAGTCCTTGTCAGGCGCTTACATGGGTAATCCTTGACTAATTTAGGCAAATTTTAGCGTGGTAGTGAATTAAAGTGCCAAGATTGAGGTTATTAATGAAATTAGTGCATATAAAGAGGGTCAATGCATTTATAATTAAGCTAGGACACTAAATAAGCGCCTGTCAACTATTTTAGTGTGTTTCCCCACAGTGGGCATAGAATGTGGGGTAATTATAGTGTGAAAAAGCTAACTTTACTGAAAATGAAGCTATTCACACATGAAAAAAGCAGGCAGTATGTGGCCAGTACACAGAAGCCATTTCTGGCATAAAAAACACCTATTTTGAAAAGTGTTATTTTTATGCATTTGAGTAGCCAAATCAATAGTCCTAATTAAGAAAAAATGAACTGTCAAAATGCATTTTTAATATTATTAAATTTATAGCGCATATAATCAACATTTAAGTGATTTAAAGCGCATTTCTTGTTTTTTACATAAAACAATGAAAACAACAGCTTTAAGTATACTTAAAAATTATGTAGCCTTATAATTAAGGTTCTTAAGATTACCCTAACATATTCCAACTTAATATTAAGTACATAAGACTTATAAAAAGTGGATATATGCATGTATATAAGGTGTTATAATGCCATATTTTGTATATTATCATAAATTTACTTATGTATACTATTTGTGTACTCTAATTTATTGCTCCCATGTATAGTCCATGTGTTTAAAATAGCTTATAAGTACTTTTTACTCAGTCCTGGGGATATCCAGGCTGACACTGGCCCACCCAAAAAAAAACAATAAAAAATGATAAGTTATACACTTTTTTTATTATATATTATTTTTCAGATGTTCAGAAAATTATGAAGCATGAAATATTAATTATTTAAAGAAAGAAAACATAACAAAATATTATGAGTACTTGTTTTTTAACCCCTCAGATGGTTGAACAGGAATTTATTTTTGTTTTAATTTTTTAAGAAGGGAGGATAGATTTGAAATTTCGTTTTCAGGTATCCATGTATCAAATTCATTTGATTTCCCCCTAAATCTTAATAAATACTCATTTCCTTTCTCTTTAGTAAGAGCTCTTTTCTTGAGTATTTTTTCTATCTCTGCTTTTTCCACAATTTCTTCAGGTTGCTTTTTAGGCCTTCCTCTTCTTTTTGGAAATAAGTCAGGATCATTTGCATGGTAAGGTTTCAAAAACGAGATAGGGAAAACTGGATGTTTCCTATCATATGAAGCATATAATATGACTTCCACAGCATTATTACCAACCATTTTACTTACTACAAAAGGTCCTACAAAGGGATCCTTCAATTTAACATTACCTTGTAAGTTAAAATGTAGTGTTGAAATTAGGACTTCATCTCCTTTTTTGAATTCAAATTCTTTATGAGATTTATCCCACCTTTTCTTTTCATATTCAAATGCTTTTTGGATGCATTCCTCTTCATGCTCTCTACACATTTGTTTCATATGAAAAAAGGATTTAGTACCAGGGTGTATATCTAACCTTGGTAATTTATTTAAATGATTTACTGGGGTATTTGGTACATATCACAGCCAGAGTTCAAATGGTTTTTTCTCTGTTACAGAATGAGTTGTGCTGTTATAAGCAAATTCAAGGCCAGGAATTAATGTTACCTAGTCATGTGTGAATTTCTCATTGTCTTTGTATTCTAATCCAAAGGCACAATATCTTCTGATCATGTCTTCTAGAGTTTGTATCATTCTCTCAGCCAGCCCATCAGTTTGTGGATGGTGTGCTGTAGACAATTTCAATTGACAACCTGATACTTCCATCAAAGATGTCCAGAACTCTGAAGAAACTTTAGGGTCTCTGTAAGAGATTATGGCTTTGGTAAACCCAGAAGTATTAATCATTTGAGTTCACCATAGTAATTCCAAGTCTTTTGCAGATACCTCTTTATGGGTAGGAATAAATTTACAAATTTTTGTTAATCTATCTACAATTAGCCAGTAAGAATCGAAACTTTCTTTTCCTGCTAATGGCAATCCAGTGACACAATCTATGTTTATAATTTCCCATGGAGCTTTTGGATGCTCTATTTGTTGTAACAACCCAGCTCTCTTCCCAGTTAATCCTTTAGATTTCTGACAAGATTCACATGTTTCAATGTATTTTTGTACATCTTCTTTCATGTTTATCCATCAGGCTTTATTTTTAACTCTGGTTAATGTTTAGTTAAAATCAAAATGACCAGCTAAGATGTCATCATGACAAGTTCTCAACATTAACTTTTTCATAGAAGGTGGTAAAACTATTACATTACTTAGCTTTTTTCTGTAATATATATATCCATCTTCAATTGACAGTTTACCTTTTTCCAATGCATTTTTATACTTTGGAGGCAAGGTTTTGATTAATGCACTCATAGAGGCATTAGTTGAATCATTTAAAATGGTTGATAATTTAGCCAAATCTTTATCAGATGAATAATTTTCCAACATAGTTTGCATAAAATCTTCCTCTAAATCCACTATATAAATCCCAAATATATGTATAACCTTATTTTCAGGTACATAAGCTGGGTTTTCAGCATCATTTGGAAAAGGGCTTCTGGATAATAAATCCACATTAGAATGCAATTTTCCTGCTCTATGAGTTATTTTCATTCTTTCTCTGTACTCTTGTACAGCTAGTTGCCATCTAAACATGTGACTATTAGGTGTTTTCATGTTTAGTAATAATTTAACTGCACTGCAATCTGTTATCAATTCAAACTTCTGGTCTTCCCGATAGTAATGAAGTCTCTCCAAGGCCCACACAACAGCTAAACATTCCAGTTGGGTGGCACCATACCTTAATGCTGTATTTCTTAAGGATCTGGATATATAACATATATCTACTTCAGATAGTTTTCCATTTATTATCTGATTTTGCTGTAAGGCAGCACCTAATCCTGTGAAGCTTGCATCAGTGTACAAGATAAAAGGTAGGTTAAAATCTGGCAGTCCCAATATTGGAGCTGAAATTTAACATTTCTCCAATTTATCAAAGGCGTGTTGTCTTTCATTATTTCAAATGAAAGCTTCATTTTTCCTGATAAATGTTGTTAAAGGGGCTGAAATAAATTGGTAGTTTTTTATATACTGCCTATAATATCTACACATACCTAAAAAACTTTGAACATCTTTCACATTCTTAGGTATACTAATTTTTTTTATTTCTGCCACTTTGTTCTGGTCAACACAAATTTTTAATCCAGATACAACATGTCCAAGTACTTTCAAGGATTGAAACCCAAAATTACATTTCTTTAATGCAATTGTCATATTAATTTAATCCATCTTTTGAAATACTATTTTCAGGTGATTTTAATTTTCATCATATGTTTTTGAGAACACTATGATGTCATAAATATAAACTAAAAGCCATCCTTCAATCATTTCCTGATGAAAAATACTATCCATCAATTTTTGGAAGACTGAAGGCACATTTTTTGGGACAAAAGGCATTCTCACATATTTATATATCCCCATGTGTGTGGTTATGAGTAAAAAATTCTGAGAATTCTTTTCCACAGGAATATGGTTGTAACCTTTGTTTCCATCCAGAAAGGAAATATATTTTGCTTCTTGTAAGGTAGCATGGATAGAAGCTATCCTTGGTAGAGGGTAAATATCATCCACAGTGAATGTATTCAGAGCTTTATAATCACCACATAATCTTGCCTTATCTTTTTCATAAGAGTTAAAAAATGGTGAAATAACACAATACTTTGGTGTTGTGTCCACTTTTTCAAGAATAACCATTTCTAACAACATTTTAATTTTTTCTTCAATGTCTTTCCTTTTTGCAGGAGAAGCTGGGTAAGGTTTCATTTTCAAGCTTCCAAGAACATTATCCAGATCACAACTTAAAGAGATTTTTATCTCATGGTCTTTGACCAATCCTAGTTTATTTGAACCATGAGAAAAAGCCATAGGATAAGATTTTATCAATCTCAAAATATTGTTTTCTTCAATTTTTGAGAGTTGAGGACTGAAAGAGGCTTTTTCAATTTAATTTTCCAATTCTACCACTTCATAGGTGATTCTTCCACTTTGCAGTTTTTCTTCTTTAGGAGAAATGGAATAAACTAAATTTTCAGAGAAAATCTTGAATTTTCCTTTCCCATTTATGCCTATAGTGAAGCAACTATTTGCAGGATCTAGTTTGATGCCAAATTTGGTCAATAAGTCATTGCCAATAATACACCAATAACTAAAATTACTATTATCTATTACCACAAATTCACACACTGCTCTTACATTGCCATTATGATATTTAAAGAATACATCAGTTTTGTTTTTGCCAATTGCATTTAGTACTGAACCAAAACCCCTCCAGTTCTTAGTCTGTACAGGTTCTAGTTTTTCTTTATACTTACTATCAAGTTTCATTAATTTTTGAATAGAAACTACACAACCTGTAGCCCCAGTGTCAAGAATGGCATTTATTTCTTTTCCACATATAATAACAGGAGCCTTAATAGGTGTGATTTTGTAAGTATCATGAGATACATCTTTGATAATTTCAGCTTCTTCAATGGAAGTTAAAGATGTATCTGTATGAGTTATTGCATCATTCAGGAACATAATATCCTGTTCTCATACATATATCTCATTTTCATCATCACTGTAAGAAATGCTACTTTTACAATCCTCACTAGATTCCTCCTTTTCATCTTCATGATTACTTTGTTAAGAATCTTGTGAGTTTTCAATAACATTTATTCTTTTCTTACAAGTATGACCTTTAGCCCAAAGTTCATTACATTTTTAGCAAGTGTTATTTTCTTGTCTTTTAGGGACAAGGGGAGCTGAAGGTTTTTTCTTCTCCACTGGTAACTTATTTGTAGTAGATTTTACTATCTCAACCCTTTTCTTTTAATTATTATACCTGGTTTCATATTTGTGTTTCAATAATATTTCATTGCATATATTAATAAACCCAGAAGGTTCTCTGATGGTTTCAGTTCTAGCTACAATAATGTCTCTAACTGATGTAAGCAATTTATATATTATTTTTTCTTTCCACTCATAATAATCCATTTTTGGATCCATGGCTTTCATGATTTTTATTAAATTCATTAAAAATACCATGGGTTTATCTTCAGCATTTGGATTATATCTGGCTTTCTCATACAATCTTTGTTGAGTGATTCTAAATTTTGGGCCACCAAATTGCCTTTCAATTAGTGCCTTCCATTTATTCCAGGAGTATTTAATTCCCTCACTCAATACAGATTCAAACCATAACAAGGCCACATCTGTAAATGAAGATATCAATTTTGATGTAATTTCTTCCTCAGGTAACTTGTATGAGAATTTTAAGTTATCAATTCTCTGAATGAATTGTTGCCAATCAGATTTTGAATACCTGTCAAAAGAAGGGTACTGATCAAACTTAGGCCAGTTCTTTTGGTTAGTTTTTGCTTCCCTAACCTGAGGAATATTATATAATTCACTTACTTTAGAAAGATTATCATTTATTTCATTCTTTACTGATTTTATATTCTCAGAGCCCATGACACTATGTTCATGTTCAATCATTGTTTTATCATCTGAGTGTTTCATAAAAACTGGTACTCTTTCCACATAAGAGGTATTATCTTTTACTTTATCAGTATTATTCAAAATGTTAGCTATTTCAATTTCTACTCTTTGTAACCTATATTTTATTACAAGTACATGAGTTAAGGTATCATTCACATTTGAAAAAAACAATTTTACACGTCCCTCTATGGTAGCCATAATATTCTGAGAATGTTTCAATTTATTTTTTAAATTCTTAATCTCAGAGTTTAATCTTTTATTTTCATTGATTAATTCATTATTTTAATTCTCAATAATTCTTAACCTATTGGCTGTTGTATTCAATGATTGTGTGAGGTTTAATAGTACACTTTCTGTATTATTGTTTGACTCTCTAGAGAAGTCTTCAAATTTTTCAATTCTTAATAATAATTTGCTAATTATTTTTTATTCAATTGGATTTTCTTTTAGAAAATATTCAATTTTTTCTGTGTCCAATTCAGAAGACTAATCATCAGGTTCAAGATTTAATTCATTTGGCTCCATTTTTATATTAATAGCATTATCCTGGTGGTCAATAAAACTATGTAAATTGTCATCACTTAAAGACAAGCTTAACATGTTATTTTCATATGAATAATTTTTTAAATCCTTATCAATTATATCCAGTAACTCTCTATCAATCTCATTGCCTATAAGTAATTCATTGTTAGGATTATATAATTTATCCTGCAAAGATGGATGACTTACCAAGGTCTTATTCCATTTCCCCTGCCTCTCCTTGGATTTTCCCTGTAAGGGTGACTACTAGAGTCCTGCTGTTGAGGGTTGTTGTAGTTTTGGGCGTACCAGTCCCACTTCCATTTGCTTACAGTAATATTTTGGTCCTCCTCTTGGGCTGGAGGTGTGGTTATGGAATTGTTGGGTGCAACTGTTGTTGGTTGAGCCTTTCTTTCTACTAGAGCTTGATTGACTTCTATGAAACCCTGAGCTTCTCTTTTCTCCAGATTGTTTATCTGGTATACTTTGTTATTTACTCTAATTGTTAAGGTGCTCAGTAGAGTGGATAGGGAGTGAATTTGTTCTTGTAAGGTATTTCTTATTTTATTTATTGATACCTGTTTTAACAGTTTTCCTCTTTCCTCAAGAGACATGTGTGGAATGTTGCTATTTGTGTGGGAATCCAGGCCTTACATTTGAATGTCCTGTAAAAGGTCTTTCAGCTCTAGGTCTTAATCTATAAGTTTTTTCCTTATTACTCACAATATCATTGTTGTCACACATTTTTACATGGAGTTTAATCAAAGAATTAAAATTTGAGATCTTAAAACTTCAAAAGGAGTTTCATCAGTATTTATCAATACCACTGAAGACAATTTTATCACCTACTTGTAGGTGTGAAGTGAATTTATAAGTGCCAAAAGTCAAATATGCTTTTATGTGGTTACTTGATTTAACTGATCTACAATATGTAGCCGTGTTTTTATATTTAAAAAAGACAATCTGTCAGTAAGATTCTTTTTAAACATTAAATGACTTTTACAAACCAATAAAAAGGGATTAAGAGCCCTGTTAAAAGAAAACAATTAATCAGTTTAACTGGTTTATTATCTGCAAAGATCACAAATTTAATTGGTCTATTGACAGACTCCCACTAATAACAATTTTATGTTAAATTAGTGGTAAAATTTTTGATTCAATATCACAATTTTATTATATAACAGGGCTTCTTTTTCTGAAATCACTATATAAGTGACCCCAACCTGTTGTAATTATCCAAATATTTCTATAGGGATTTTATTTACTTGTATCCTCTTTTTGAATTTTTACTTACTGGAAGATAACCAACAGAATTCTTGAGGAAAAGCCCCCAATTTTCAGACTGAGTTCAAGTACAAAGACGTGAATGGTAAGTTGTCTTGAAGATTTAAATGGTCCTATATGAATACTGTAGTACAAGTCCAATAAGTATTAAAATATAACTCAATATAAGGGTCTCAGTAATTTTAATCTCACTAATTATATATGGCTTACAATCTTATAGGTGGTAGAAAAATAGATTTAATAAATTTAGATACTATTCAAGGACTTTATAAATACTAGTGATATTTATTATAATTGTATTGGTTATATGTTTTATTTTTAATTATAAAGAATGTAGAAAACAAGACCAAAAACCCCCTTCTTTTATACACAATTACTTCCCCAATGACCCCTTGATTTACCAGCTCTATACCCAGTTAATGACGCCTCATTCCACCTAATAGACATTTCCAGAAACAAAAATAGTGACTAGTAACATAATTAGAATGATATCATCCACCAAAATCCTGTAGTAATAGGGATGATCCAGCAAAAATAAAGAATTAGCAAAAGAGAGAGTATATGCATATTATACATTAAAATAAAAGACTAAAAAGGGAAAATTAAGACTAATTATGACTTAATAATAAAGAGGATTAACGGTAGAAATTTTGGGGCTAATCATGACATTATACTACGTGAAATCCCCATTCAAAAATAACTAAAATTGACTGAGAAACCACCTAAAAACCCAAAAAAGGGCATGTGATGCGGGGTAACTACATGCAGTGCTTGGAAGGCTCTTTCACAGGTGAATCCTTAACTAATTTAGGCAAATTTAAGCATGGTAGTGAATTAAAGCGCCAAGATTGAGTTTATTAATGAAATTAGTGCATATAAAGAGGGTCAATGCATTTATAATTAAGCTAGGACACTAAATAAGTTCCTATCGATTATTTTAGTGTGTTTTCCCACAGTGGGGATAGAATGTGGGGTAATTATAGTGTGAAAAATCTAAATTTACTAAAAATGAAGCTATTCACACAGGAAAAATGCAGGCAGTATGTGGCCAGTACACAGAAGCCATTTCTGGCATAAAAAACACCAAATTTGAAAAGTGTTATTTTTATGCATTTGAGTAGTCAAATCAATAGTCCTTATTAATAAAAATTGAACTTCAAAGCGCATTTTTAATATTATTAAATTTATAGTGCATATAATCAACATTTAAGTGATTTAAAGCGCATTTCTTGTTTTTTACATAAAACAATGAAAACAACAGCTTTAAGTATACTTTAAAATTATGTAGCCTTATATTTAAGGTTCTTAAAATTACCCTAACATATTCCAACTTAATATTAAGTACATAAGACTTATAAAAAGTGTATATATGCGTGTATAGAAGGTTCTATAATGGCATATTTTGTATATTATCATAAATTTACTTATGTATACTATTTGTGTACTCTAATTTATTGCTCCCATTTATAGTCCATGTGTTTAAAATAACTTATAAGTACTTTTTACTCAGTTCTGGGGATATCCAGGCTTACAGAATTACTGAAAAAGTGAGTAATTACCTGCTTATGTACTTGCCAGAGTTATATGCACTTAAAAGAGGATATCAAAGTTAGAAATCATCCATTTCACAATACTTCTTTTTCTCACTAAATCAATAATGATTTTTTCCTAATATATGGCATATTTTGCACCAAAAACACTTTCTTACTGAGAATTAATGTCAATTTTTTGGCTTTATTTTTTTAGGTGAAATACCTTTTAAATAAGTACAAATTTTTAGCTTTGATACCCTCTAATTTCTAAATGTAATAAATGAAATTATTATTTAAAAACTTAAATCAAAAAATAAATTTTACTAATCAAAGTTTAATTGTTGACTCAAAATTACATATAATGGAATAATAAAATTAATTACTGTAGAAAATAAAGGAAGATCTAATTTCTATTGGGATTGTATAGAGTGAATTAACATGGAGTATATAGATTGTAGATAGTTATGAATATTTTGAAAAGATATAAACAACTAAGTCTTTCCAAGGGATAAGCAGAATATATTGGTATATTTTGGTGTTTTATTTTATTCTTCTTTTGTAAATAGAACTTCTTTTGGGCTCTGGGCCCGTTTAAATTCTTGAAATGGAAACCATGAGAGGATCAACACCCTCCCAGTGCTGTAATGACCAGCTATAGAAGTTTAAGGGGTCTGGGGAATAATGGGGATGAACACCAAGGATTTTATGGGTATATGAGGAGGAGGTTTTACCAGAAATACAATTATGACACCTTCAAGCATGCACCAGCTTCTTTTTCTGGTAGTTTTTGCTATGATTCTACATTCTTTACTACATCTTACTATTTTATATAACCAATTCAATCACACTCAAATTTATTATCACTTTCATAAGACTTTTTAGTATTTTTATTTCAATCATTAAAATATTTTTTATCACCTATAATATTTGACCATTATATTAAGGGCTTGAAATTCTGTAAAATCTGAACTAAACTCAAGTACAGATTTCAAACCAAATCAGAACTTAAACTTTTCAAAAAATTTACTTATTTCAAAAATGGGTTTTTGTTCTGACCTCAAATCAGCTTTTTTTGCACATTTTTTTTCACAAGCACATGTTGATGACAACATCTGTTCCTTACCCATCTCATCCCTCTCACATGTGACAGGCTGACCTCCCTTCCTACCCATCAATCCTTGGCACATACCCCTAACTGAAATTTGAAAAATTTTGACCAGGCATGATTCCCTTCTTTTTTTATTTATTTCTTCAACCTCTTAATCCATTTTCTTGTAACACTATGTGGAAAACAGTGTTGCAAGCTGACCTGCAGTAACTAGACTAAGGTATGTTGAAACACAAAACTTGTGACATTTAAGCCTTAAAATGTATCAACACAATTTTTTGTGCCCAGCAACAGAAAGTGAGGTTGCCTCATACTTCTTTCCCCTTCTTTTGAAATTTTCCCACTGCTCCCATTTATGTCCATTTATCTGAACATATCACTTTTTTCTACCTTACCCCCTCCTCTCCCTTTCCCTTGCCCCTGATTTTTCCTGATTCCCTCCCCTTACAGCTAAATCACAAATTCTTGCAGTATTCTTGAAAAAAAAAAATCAAACTTACTCTCATAAAAAATGATTTTCCTATTCAAAAGGGAGTACCCTTAGCTCATTTCAAACCCTTTTTTATAGACAAATAAGTTTTTTGTGAGTGTGACTGTCAGTGTATGCTAGTATCTAAGTATGATTTAATAGTAAATATTAATGTTCCTACTACTTATTGATAAATGATTTAGTGATTAAACCTCAGGGGAAGACTAATAGAATAGTTATTCTCAATATAAACTCACAATACTTGAATTTTTATGTGTGCTAGTGGTGGAAAATAGATAAATAAAATATAGTTATAGCTTATAGAAAGATAATATCAATTTATAAATGCTTTAAAATATATTTATATATGATAATAATTGTGTTATAATGTTTATTTGAGTTGCAGTAAGTAAGTTATGTTTAATAACCCATCAAATCCTCCCTTACTTATACCAAAATCCACTGGAGTGCACAGACCTTCAATCCAGATGATGTCACTTCTCTCCCTGCCAATTACAGCACTGTGAGGTCCCATAACCTCCCACGGTGTCCACTTCAAGAAGTTTAAACACCCAGACCTCCAGTAAGTACCCTCCATCACAATTAATGATATCATAGACCCATATCATGAATAGAATAAACAGATAGAAGGAGATACCATAAAGAAACAGGTAAAATAACTCATCCAAAGAGTATATAATGAAACCCAAAACATATAAAGGAGCAAAATTAACTTTCCAAGCCCCAATAACATCCCCAAGCATCCATATTAAACCAGTAATCATATCCCAACCTATAAATATGTGAAAATCTATCAAAGGAAGCAGATTAAGTTGTCCAAACTGGATGTATGTGCCTGAAAAAGGTGTATATTCTTGTGTAGGTTTTGAGTCCACTTAATATGCCCATATGACCTAAAATAAGCAGAAAAATAAAGATTATAGGCTATTTAGTGGCTAAAACCCACTTAGAGACCTAAATATACATAACAACTACATATTCAACTTAATATGAGGTTAATGTATACATATAAGCTTATGTCTGTCTATAATTACTTAATATCACTTAAGATAAGTATATTATGACTCCATTAAAACCTTAATAAGTATTTTAAGGCTATGGATAAGCTATTTAAAACTACTATAAGTCATATAATAGTTTAATAATTATATATATAAGTATTATAGCCTTAATTTAAACTTATAATCTTAATATAATTAAGGTTATCTTATTTTAAACATAAGAATTACTCAGTCCTGGGGATACCTAGGATGATAGTAACTGTGATTTTTTCGCCAAAATTTCCACAACAACTTGTGATTTGGATGTATCTTCACTGCCATCTCTTTTTGTTTGGGGTTTTTTTTACATAGTATGTTTTTTTGTTTTATATACCACACCTTCCTCTACCTACTCTACTTCCTCTTCAAAAAACTTCACTCACCCTCTCCTTATGTTTCACCTTCCCTGTACATCCCCTCTCCTTCCCTTTTCTACCCACCACCATTACCTTTCTCATTGTCTAGCCACCACCAGTTTGATTTCCACTCCTCTACCACCACACTCATCAACTCATCACCACCATCTTTCTCATCACCTAATGATCACCACCTGACCTACTATCCCACCAACCCACCACCACCTTGCTCACCACCTCACCATCCCCTCACTCACTACCCCACCATAACCTCCCTCATGACCCTTCCACCTTTCTCCAAAATTCTGAATTGATCAAATAATCAGTGAAGTAAAAACTAACTTACAAACAAACTATGAAGGCCTCTAAATAATAAATGTAACCAGAATACAAAAAATTGAGCTTATTTTCTCACTTGCAAAGTGATCCCTAAGTAAAAGACCATTTATGCAGCTATCTAGCTAAAAAATGTTAAAAAATACAAAAAATTGAGCTGTTTTTTTTTGTTGGTAGAGTGATTTCTAATCAAGAACTAACTATGCAACCATCTAAAAGACTATCTGGATTACTCAAAACATAAAAATTCATACATATTTTCTTATCTATAAATTCATTCCAAACTCCAAAACTAATTATGTAGCCATTGAAATAAGTAACATAACTAAAATTCAAAAAATTGGACTAATATTATTGATTGTAAAGTTATTCCTAACTAAAGGTATCACTTGTTGAGAACTGAGAAGACCATGTATCCTTATTAAACAATATGTTGTACATGAAAGAATAAGGAGAATAAAAGAAAGATAAAGATAACAAAGAGTCAAGCAGAATGAAAGAGATGTGCAGCAACAGTCAACACTGTGGCAAGACACATTTATCTGTCTCAGGATATCTTATTTGGTCCATTGTTACTTTAAAGGCCAGTTTTTGGCTTGAAATTGGCTGTTGCAAGACAGCCTGCAACACCACTTTCCCATGTAGTGTAACATACCAGTTTCATAATGCCTCCCAGAAAATCCAACACTCAAAAAGTAAATCAAAAAAAATTCTTCATCACAAAAGTCCCCTCATTAAGTAAGCCTCCCACCTGAAAAATAAAATTCAGGACAGCTGTAAAATGAAGATTTTATCATTATTATCAACTTCCTCAAAATTAAATCAAAGTACAATGCATTTTTTTGATGTGAGAATTCCACTTATATTGGACATCCACTTTCATCAAAGGTTAATGGCTTCTTATTGATAGAAGATGAAGTAAAAAGGAAAATAAGAGGAAGAATCAACATTAATTCTAAGCAAATGAAGGAGATAATAAATAGTTATTAATCAAAATATAAAAATTCTCATGATTTTTCTACTTCCACAGTTTTTGGTATTGATGATCATTATTTGAAGGATGTAATTACAACTGTTTCTGAAAATCTGAATGTCTTGTGTTCTTTCTATGAAAAAATGGATATTCTATTTGGTTCCTGAGTCAATGTAAATCCTTAGTTTCTAAAAAATGCTACTAATGATATACCCCCTGGATCTCAACAATAGAATAATCCTCCCAGAGCACTTTTACTTCAAGAGCATCAATCTCCTAAAGCTTACAGCTATAGTTCAGCTGAAGAATATCCCAACTATCAAGAAGAAAAATTTTTTTGGAGCAGATATGTGTCCTCAGAGCCCCAATATTTTGACATATTTTTAATTTTTCTGAAATTATTTTCTAAATTACTCATTTGTTATTTTCTAGTCTCCTACTCAAACTTAATTTTTAAAAAAATAATGATGATTTAATCAATGAGAATCCCACTTTGGAAGCTTCTTTAGATGAGCTTCAACACCTCTCATGCTCAAGCTCTAAACTAAAGCTTTAAGCTTCAACTTCAATGGACCTGAACCATCATTTAAAATGTGGTTATACTTCAAAAATCTCTTTAAGCTCCCTTGATAATTATTTTGAGAGAAAAGATCTTAGTAAGAATGGTTCACTATATATATTATTTAATAACATATTTATTTATTTATTTTTATTTGATTTTCTCTTGGAAAAAACTTGTATTTCAAAAATTTCCCTTTACTTTGAGAAGATGAAGTCTGATCATATGCTAATGATAGATTTACAGGCCTTGGATCTGGAGGAAAAATTTTTTGGCTTCAATCAAAATTTGAAAAGGCCAAATTTGAGGCTGAGATGAAAATATTTCCTCTTCACTTATAGAAATTTAAAGACTGTGAATTTTAAAGAGAAATTGTAAATAATTATAGAGAGACTCTTACAGTTACCTTTCTGTAAACAGAATCCGAGGGAGTTGGATAAAAAGAAGAAAAAAATTTCCCTTTAAATTATAAATGACTTCTAAATAATCTAAGATAAAATTTCTAATTGATATGAAAAAGACTTGTTGACCTGTTTTTATTGATGCTTTTGAGATTTTTAGAATATGTGTTCTTAGAAAAATAACTGAAATACTACAGACAGATGAACCATTGAAAAGATATTCAAATAATTGTAAATTATATGTTTTTAGATAGTTTTTATTTTATTAAATAAATTCTTTTTGAGCTATCAAGAGTGAGACCTTTCCAATGGCTCCATACAAGTATATATTTCAGAGTTTTTGAGTTAAATTATTGTTATTTTTAGTAAAATGTTAATATTTATAATATATGTTATAATACATTATATATATGTTAATATGGTTGTTATTATGCATTATTACTTGCTAATAGGTATCTCTGTTACTCTATGTTCTTCTATAAAGTAGATTTTTCCAGGAAAAATATGCATAAACTAGTCACATTGCCCGATTTTCCCTTCCAGACACATTCTAGAACTTGTATGGATCTCAAGAGATCACCACAGAGCTTTTCCATACTTCTGAACTCAATTGGAAACACAAAAGTATTCTTAAAAATCTATAGTAAAAAAAATAGGGATGATAGCTACAAATCTGAAAAATAATTTCTGTTAAATTTTGTAGCCTGCACAGCCCTATTTGTTGAACTAAAATTCATCAAAATTAAGTAAGTTAACAAAAACCAAAAATTTATAAAATTAATAAGTTAAACCTGGAAAAATCTGGAAAAATTCCAGAAGGCTTTTGAACACCAGGAATGTTTTTAAATACAATTTTGACCCATGGAAAATTATTTTTGAACATAAAATAAACTTTTCAATCTGAGCTTTCATATAACCATTTTCACCACAATAACCAACCAATTTTTTCAAATATAAACCTTTCATAGACTTCAAAAAAACTCATGAAATTAATAAATAGGTGTCAAAAACAATTTACATATGCTAAAGTGCCTTAATAAACTTCAGAATACCACATTGTCAATTGTAAAATCAAGAAAATCAAAAAAAAACTGATTATAATGTATAAAAAATGGCCAATCTTATGAGGACATTGAAAAACTACTTGACTTTTTTAATTAATTAATAATTCTTTTGTAATTTTTGGCTCATATTCACAATAAAAAACTCTTTTTTACTGATAATATTCATTTCCCTCCCCTCACTTTAACTTCCAATTGCATATTTGTAATAGTCAATTTGCATTTGCAAAGGAGATTTCTAGTTTACTGAACTCATTTGTTTCCCCTCCCTCTATAATTTCAAGTTGCATATTTTTCCCTATTGCATAATTTTTTTTAAATCACTCCCTCTATGTATTAAAAAACTATCATTCCCTTTGTCAGGCTGAGGTCAAGTACAAAGATGTGAACTAGCTTGAATGGTCAGTTGTCTAGAAGATTTTAATGGTCCTATATGAATACTGTAGTACAAATCCAACAAATAGTAAAATATAATTCAAATTAATGGTCTCAGTAATATAATTCTCACTATTTTTATATATGGCTTACAATCTTTTTAGTTGGTAGAAAAATAGATTTTATAGTTCAGATACTATTCAAAAGTCTTATAAAAGTACTAATTGATATGTATTGTAATTTATTTGGTTATATTGGTTAAATTGTAATGATAAAGAATGTAGAAACAAGACCCAAAAACCTCCTCCTTTTATACACACTGAGTTCCCTAATGATTCCCTTGATGTACCACCCAATACACAGTTAATGACGCCTCCAAACAACTAATAGACATGCCCATCAACATTCCCAGTAACCCATGACATAATTTGAAGAGTAACAACCGTCAAAATCCTGTAATAATAAGGGAAATCCATCAAAATTAAAGAATAAGATAAAAAGAGAGTATATGCGTATTAAACAGTAATATAAAAGACTAAAAGGGGATTTTTTAAGGTTAATAATATCTTAATAATAAGGGGGATTCACTGTAGAAATAATGGGGCTAATCCTGAAATTATACTACGTAAAATTCCCATTCAAAAATACCCAATATTGACTGAGAAACCACCTAAAAACTCAAAAAAGAGCTTGAGATGTGGGGTAAATTCATGCA
This sequence comes from Hemileia vastatrix, assembly GCA_030280995.1. NCBI lineage: Eukaryota > Fungi > Basidiomycota > Pucciniomycetes > Pucciniales > Zaghouaniaceae > Hemileia > Hemileia vastatrix. The sequence goes on along the minus strand of JASXTE010000019.1, from coordinate 7,577,006 downwards.
GTCCTTGGCAGGCGCTTTCATGGGTAAATCCTTGACTAATTTTAGGCAAATTTAAGTGTGGTAGTAAAATAAGGCACCAAGAATGAGGTTATTAATGAAATTAGTGCATATAAAGAGGGTAAATTCATTATTAATTAATCTAGGACACTAAATAAGTGCCTGTCGCATATTTTAGTGTGTTTCCCCACAGTGGGCATAGAATGTGGGGTAATTATAGTGTGAAAAAGCTAACTTTTCTAAAAATGAAGCTATTCACATGGGAAAAAAGCAGGCAGTATGTGGCCAGTACACAGAAGCCATTTCTGGCATAAAAAACACCAAATTTGAAAAGTGTTATTTTTATGCATTTAAATAGCCAAATCAATATTCCTAAATGAGACAAATTTATCTGTCAAAGCGCAATTTTAATATTCTCAAATTTATGGTGCATATAGTCAACTTTTAAGTGAAATAAAGTGCATTTCTTGTTTTTTGCATAAAACAGTGAAAATAACAGCTTTAAGTGTACTTAAAAATTATGTATCCTTATACTTAAGGTTCTTAAGATTACCCTAACATATTCCAACTTAATATTAAGTACATAAGACTTATAAAAGGTGGATATATGCGTGTATAGAAGGTGTTATATTGGCATATTTTGTATATTATCATAATTTTACTTATGTATACTGTTTGTGTACTATTAATTATTATTCCTATGTATAGTTCATGTGTTTAACATAACTTATAAGTACTTTTTACTCAGTCCTGGGGATATACAGGCTGACACTTGTCCACCCAAAAAAAACAATAAAAAAATGATAAGTTATACATTTGTATTTATTTATTTGTCTAATTTTCAGGTATTCAGATTAATTCTGTAGCATTAAAGATTATACTTTAAAGAAATAAAACATAATAAAATATTATGAGCACTGGTATTTTAATCCCTCAGCTGGTTGAACAGAAATTTATTTCTGTTTAAATTTTTTAAGAAGGGTGGATAAATTAGAAATTTCTTTTTCAGGTAACCATTTATCAAATTCATTTGATTTCCCTTTAAATCTTAATAAATACTCAGTTCCTTTTTCTTTAGTAAGGATTCTTTTCTTGAGTATTTTTTCTATCTCTGCTTTTTCAAAAATTTCTTCAGGTTGCTTTTTAGGCCTTCCCCTTCTTTTTGGAAATAAGTCAGGATCATTTGCATGGTAAGGTTTCAATAATTAGATAGGGAAAACTGGATGTTTCCTATCATATGGAGCATATAATATGACTTCCACTGCATTATTACCAACCATTTTGCTTACTACAAAAGGTCCTACAAAGGGATCCATTAATTCAACATTACCTTGTAAGTTAAAATGTAGTGTTGATATGAGGACTTCATCTCCCTTTTTGAATTCAAATTCTTTATGAGATTTATCCCACCTTTTCTTTTCATATTCAAATGCTTTTTGGATGCATTCTTCCACATGCTTCCTACATATTTGTTGCATATGAATAAAGGATTTAGTACCAGGGTGTATATCCAACCTTGGTAATTTATTTAAATGATTTACTGGGGTATTTGGTACATATCCCAGCCAGAGTTCAAATGGTTTCTTCTCTGTTACAGAATGAGTTGTGCTGTTATAAGCAAATTCAAGGCCAGGAATTAAAGTTACCCAGTCATGTGTGAATTTCTCATTGTCTTGGTATTCTAATCCAAAGTCACAATATCTTCTGATCATGTCTTCTATAGTTTGTATCATTCTCTCAGCCAGCCCATCAGTTTGTGGATGGTGTGCTGTAGACAATTTCAATTGACAACCTGATACTTCCATCAAAGATGTCCAGAACTCTGAAGTTAATTTAAGGTCTCTGTCAGAGATTATGGCTTTAGGGAACCCAGAAGTATTCATCATCTGAGTCCACCATAGTAATGACAAGTCTTTAGCAGATACCTCTTTATGGGTAGGGATAAATTTACACATTTTTGTTAATCTATCTACTATTACCCAGAAAGAATTGAAACTTTATTTTCCTGCTAATGGCAAGCCAGTGACAAAATCCATGTTTATAATTTCCCATAGAGCTTTTGGCTGCTCTATTTGTTGTAACAACCCAACTCTCTTCCCAGTTAATCTTTTAGATTTCTGACAAGAGTCACATGTTTCAATGTATTTTTGTACATCTTCTTTCATGTTTATCCACCAGGCTGTATTTTTAACTCTAGTTAATGTTTTGTTAAAGTCAAAATGACCAGCTAAGATGTCATCATGACAAGTACTTAACATTAACTCTTTCATAGAAGGTGGTATCACTATTACATTACTTAACTTTTTCCTGTAATATATATATCCATCTTCAATTGACATTTTACCTTTTTCCAATGCATTTTTTTACCTTGGAGGCAAGGTTTTAATTAATGCACTCATGGAGGCATTAGTTGGATCATTCAGAATAGTAGATAGTTTAGTCAAATCTTTATCAGATGAATAATTTTCCAATATAGTTTGCATAAACTCTTCCTCTAAATCCACTATATAAATCCCAAATATATGTATAACCTCATTTTCAGGTACATAAGCAGGGTTGTCAGCATCATTTGGCAAAGGATATCTAGATAATAAATCCACATTAGAATGCAATGTTCCTGCTCTATGAGTGATTGTCATTCTTCCTCTGTACTCTTGTACAGCTAGTTGCCACCTAAACATGTGCCTATTAGGGGTTTTCATGTTTAGTAATGATTTTACTGCACTGCAATCTGTTATAAGTTCAAACTTCTGGTCTTCCAGATAGTAATGAATTTTCTCCAAAGCCCACACCACGGCTAAACATTCTAGCTGTGTGGCACCATATCTCAATTCTGTTTTTCTTAAGGTTCTGGATATATAACAGATAACTACTTCAGATAGATTTCCATTTATTATCTGTTTCTGCTGTAAAGCAGCACCTAAACCTATGAAGCTTGCATCAGTGTACAAGATAAAAGGTAGGGTGAAATCTGGCAGTCCCATTATTGGAGCTGACATTAAACATTCCTTTAATTTATTAAAGGTGTGTTGTCTTTCATTATTCCAAATGAAAGCCTCATTTTTCCTGATTAATGTTGTTAAAGAGCTGCAATGGATTGGTAATTTTTAATATATTGTCTATAATATCCGCACATACCCAAAAAACTTTGAACCTCTTTTACATTTTTAGGTATACCAATGTTATTAATTGCTGCCACCTTATTCTGGTCAACGCAAATTTTTAATCCAGATACAACATGTCCAAGTACTTTCAAGGATTGAAATCCAAACTTCTATTTCTCTAATGCAATTGTCATTTTTATTTCATCCATATTTTGAAAGACTCTTTCCAGGTGATTTAAATGTTCATCATATGTTTTTGAAAACACTATGATGTCATCAATATAGACCAAAAGCCATCCTTCAACCATTTCCTGATGGAAAACACTATCCATTAATTTTTGGAAGACTGAAGGCGTATTTTTTGGGCCAAATGGCATTCTCACATATTTAAATACACCCATATGTGTGGTTATTAATAAGTAATTTATGAGAATTCTTTTCTACAGGAATCTGGTGGTAACCCTTATTTCCATCCAGACAGGAAATATATTTTGCTCCTTGTAAAGTAGCATGGATAGAAGCTATCCTTGGTAGAGGGTAAATATCATCTACAGTGTATGTATTCAGAGCTCTATAATCACCGCATAATCTTGCCTTATCCTTTTCATAAGAGATCAATACTGGTGAAATGACACAATACTTAGGTGTTTTGTCTACTTTTTCAACAATACCCATTTCCAACAACATTTTTATGTTGTCTTCAATATCTTTCCTTTTTACAGGAGAAGCTGGGTAAGGTTTCTTTTTCAAGCTGCCAGGAATATTATCCAAATCACAACTTAAAGAGATTTTCATCTCATGGTCTTTGACCAATCCTAGTTTATTTGAACCATGAGCAAATGCAATAGGATATGATTTAATCAATCTCAAAGTAATTTTTTCTTCAATTTTTGAGAGTTGAGGACTGAAAGAGGCCTTTTGGATTTCATTGTCCAATTCAACCATTTCATTGGTGGTTCTTCCACCTTGAAGTTGCTCTTCTCTAGGAGAAATGGCATACACTGAGTTTTCAGAACATATTTTAAATTTTCTCTTACCATTCACGCCTATAGTGAAGCAACTGTTTTCAGGATCTAGTTTAATGCCAAATTTTGTCAATAAATCATTTCCAATAATAAACCAATCGCTACAATTTTTATTATCCATTACTACAAATTTACACACTGCTCTAACATATCCATTATTATATTTAAAGAATAAAGCAGTTTTGTATTTTCCAATTGTATTTAATACTGAACCAAAACCTCTCCAGTTCTTTGTTTGAACAGGTTCTAGTTTTTCCTGGTACTTACTATCAAGTTTCATTAATGTATTGATTGAAACTACACTACCTGCAGCCCCAGTGTCAAGAATGGCATTCATTTCTCTTCCACATATAATAACAGGGGCTCTGATAGGTGTTATTTTGTAAGTATCATGAGTTACATCTTTAATTATTTCAGCTTCCTCAATGGAAGTTAAAGATGTGTCTGTATGAGGTATAGCATCATTCAGGAACATAATATCCTGTTCTAATACAAATATCTCATGTTCATCATCACTGTAAGATATGTTAATTTTACAATCCTCACTGGAATCCACGTTCTCATCTTCATGATTACTTGGTTCAGAATTCTGTGAGGTTTCAATTAAATTTATTCTCTTCTTACAGGTGTGACCCTTTACCCAAGGTTCGTTACATTTGTAATAAGTGTTATTCTCTTGTCTCTTAGGGACAAGGGGAGCTGAAGGTTTTTTCTTCTCCACTGGCAATTTACTTGTAGTAGGTTTTACCACGTCAAAACTTTGTCTGTAATTACTATACTTGGCTTCATACTTGTGGTTTAATAATATCTCATTGCATATATTAATGAATCCAGAGGTATCTCTGATGGTTTCAGTTCTAGCTACAATAATGTCTCTAACTGATATTGGCAGCTTGTATATTATTTTTTCTTTCCACTCATAATCCATTTTTGGATCCATAGCTTTCATGATTTTTATTAAAGTCATTAAAAAGGCCATAGGTTTATCTCCAGCATTTGGATTATATCTTGTTCTTTTATACAATCTTTTTTGAGTGATTCTAAATTTTGGGCCACCAAATTGCCTTTCAATTAGTGCTTTCCATTCATTCCAGGAGTAATTAATTCCCTCACTCAATACAGATTCAAACCATAATAAGACCACTTCTGTAAATAAAGATATTAACTTTGAAGTAATTTCTTCATCAGGTAATTTGTATGAAAATTTTAATTTATCAATTCTTTGTATGAATTTCTGCCAATCAGATTTTGAATCCCCGTCAAAAGAAGGGTACTGATCTAACTTAGGCCAGTTCTTTTGGATAGTTCTTGCTTCCCTAACCTGAGGAATATTCAGTAATTAACTTAATTTTGAAAGATGATCATTTATTTCATCTTATACTGATTTACTATTCTCAGAGCTCATGACACTATGTTCATGTTCCATCATTGGTGTTTCATTTGCGTGTTTCATGAAAACAGGTACTCTTGCCACATAAGAAGTTTTATATTTTATTTTTTCAGTATTTTTCAATATTTTTGCTACTTCTATCTCTACTCTTTGTAACCTACCCTTTATTACAGGTACATGAGTCAGAGTATCATTTATATTTGAGAAAGATAATTTAACACGTCCCTCAATAGTAGCCATACCATTCTGAGAATGTTCTAAGTTACTTTCTAAATTTCTAATCTCAGAGTTCAATATTTTATTCTCATTGATTAATTCATCATTTGAATTTTCAATAATTTTTAATTTATTGGCTGTGGTACTCAATGATTTTGTTAGCTGTAATAATACATTTTCTGTATTATTGTTTGACTCTTTTGAGAACTCTTCCAATTTTTCAATTCTAAATAATAATTTACTTTTTTTTTTTGATTCCATTGGATTCTCTTTCAAAAAATATTCTATTTTTTCTGTGTCTAACTCAGAAGACTCATCATTTGATTTCATTTTTATATTAATAGCATTATCCTGGTGATCAATAAAACTATTTACATTGTCCTCATTTAAAGACAAGTTTAACATATTTTTTTCAAATGAATAATCCTTTAAATCATTATCAATTATATCCAAAATTTCCTTATCAATCTCATTAACTATAAGTAATTTATTGTCAGGTTGATACAATTGATTATGAGGAGTTGGATGACTTACCAAGGTCTTATCCCACTTCCCCTGCCTCTCCTTGCTTTTCCCCTGTAAGGGTGACTGCTGGAGCCCTGCTGTTGGGGGTTGTTGTAGTTTTGGGCATACAAATCCCATTTCCATTTTCTTACTGTAATTTTTTGATCCTCCTCTTGAGCTGGAGGTGTTGCTATGGAATCGGTGGGTGCCACTGTTGGTGGTTAAGCCTTTATGTCCACTAGAGCTTGGTTGACTTTGATGAAACCTTGAGCTGCTCTTTTCTCCAGATTGTTGATCTGGTCCACTATATTGTTGACTCTTATTGTCAAGGTGTTAAGTAGGGTAGATAGGGAAGTGAATTTGTTCTTGTAATGTATTTTTTGCTTTCTTTATTGAAACTTGCTTTAAAAGCCTTTCCCTTTCCTCCAGAGACATTGGCGGAGTGTTGTTTATTATGGGAGAGTCCTGGCCCTCCATTTGAATGTCCTGTAACAGGTCTTTCAGCTCTAGGTCTTAAGTTATAAGGTTTTGCCTTATTACTTACAATTTCATTGCTGTCACACATTTTTACGTGGAATTTCTTCTAAAGAATTGAAAGTTTAGATATGAAAACTTCAAAATGAGTTTTATCAGTATTTATCAATACCACTGAAGAAAATTTTATTGCTTACTTATTGGTATGAAGTGAATTTCTAAGTGCCAAAAGTCAAATATGCTTTTTAAGTGGTCACTTGATTTAACTGGTCTACAATATGTAGCCATGTTTTTATATTTAAAAATAAAACAACTGTCAGTAAGATTCTTTTTCAAATATAAATTAATTTTTACAAACCAATAGAAAGGGATTAAAAGTCCTGTTAAAAGAAAACAATTAATCAGTTTAATTGGTTATCATCTGCAAAGATCACAAATTTAATTGGTCTATTGACAGACTCCCACTAAGAACAATTATATGTTAAATTAGTGGTAAAATTGTTGATTCAATATCACAGTTTTTATTATATAACAGGGCTTCTTTTTCTGAAATTACTATATAAGTGACCCCAACCTGTTGTAATTATCCAAATATTTCTATAGGGATTTTATTTTACATGTACCTTCTTTAAAATTTTTACTTACTGGATTATAACAGAATTCTTGAGGAAAGGTCCCCAATTGTCAGGCTGAGGACAAGTACAAAGACCTGAACTAGCTTGAATGGTCAGTTGTCTAGAAGATTTTAATGGTCCTATATGAATACTGTAGTACAAATCCAACAAATAGTAAAATATAATTCAAATTAATGGTCTCAGTAATATAATTCTCACTATTTTTATATATGGCTTACAATCTTTTTAGTTGGTAGAAAAATAGATTTTATAATTCAGATACTATTCAAAAGTCTTATAAAAGTACTAATTGATATGTATTGTAATTTATTTAGTTATATTAGTTCAATTGTAATCATAAAGAATGTAGAAACAAGACCCAAAAACCTCCTCCTTTTATACACACTGAGTTCCCTAATGATTCCCTTGATGTACCACCCAATACACAGTTAATGACGCCTCCAAAAAACTAATAGACATTCCCATCAACATTCCCAGTAACCCATGACATAATTTGAAGAGTAACAACCGTCAAAATCCTGTAATAATAAGGAAAATACACCAAAATTAAAGAATAAGTTAAAAAGAGAGTATATGCATATTAAACAATAATATAAAAAGTATAAAGGGGAATTTTTAAGTTTAGTAAAAGCTTAATAATAAGGGGAATTCACTGTAGAAATAATGGGGCTAATCCTGAAATTATACTACGTGAAATTCCCATTCAAAAATAACCAATATTGACTGAGAAACCACCCAAAAACTCAAAAAAGAGCATGAGATTTGGGGTAACTACATGCAGTCCTTGGCAGGCGCTTGCACGGGTAAATCCTTGACTAAATTTAGGCGAATTTAAGCGTGGTGATGAAATAAGGTGCCAAGAGTGAGGTTATTAATGAAATTAGTGCATATAAAGAGGGTCAATGCATTATTAATTAAGCTAGGACACTAAATAAGTTCCTGTCGACTATTTTAGTGTGTTTCCCCACAGTGGGCGTAGAATGTGGGGTAATTATAGTGTGAAAAAGCTAAATTTTCTAAAAATGAAGCTATTCACACAGAAAAAAGCAGGCAGTATGTGGCCAGTACACAGAAGCCATTTCTGGCATAAAAAACACCAAATTTGAAAAGTGTTATTTTTATGCATTTAAATAGCCCAATCAATAGTCCTAAATGAGACAAATTGATCTGTCAAAGCGCAATTTTGATATTCTCAAATTTATGGCGCATATAGTCAACTTTTAAGTGAAATAAAGTGCATTTCTTGTTTTTTGCATAAAACAGTGAAAATAACAGCTTTAAGTGTACTTAAAAATTATGTAGCCTTATACTTAAGGTTCTTAAGATTACCCTAACAATCTCAACTTAATATTAATTACATAAGACTTATAAAAGGTGGATATATGCGTGTATATAAGGTGTTATAATGGCATATTTTGTATATTATCATAATTTTACTTATGTATACTGTTTGTGTACTCTTAATTATTATTCCCATGTATAGTTCATGTGTTTAACATAACTTATAAGTACTTTTTACTCAGCCCTGGGGATATACAGGCTGACAATTTTACTGGTGTTTTTTACTATTGTTTAGCATAATTTCTTGCTTATTTTACTGGCTTATTTTGCAAGTTTTTTTCTCTATTTTTTGGTGGCATTCTGGGTATATTTTTCAGGTGTTTTTGAGAATATTTTGCATGAATTTTTTAGCATATTTTTCAGGCACTTTTTATTGTAATTTTTCAAGTATATTTTGGTATTTTTGGAGGCTTTTATTGGCATTTTTGGTGTTTTTTTTGGGTGTTTTGGGAAGATTTTATTGTGGGATTAAAGAATGATGTCAACTCAAATTAACAAAGATGGATACAATTCTTAATCATTATCTTCAATAACTTCACTCTTTTCCTCACCACTTTCCTTTCTATCTTCAGTCTCATCTTCAATCAAACCAAAAACAAAAAATTGAAGAAACATTTGAATGAATGAAAAAAATGGTGTGAAGCTTTCTCTGGTCACTTAACTGATATTGAATATTTTAAGACTAGCATTGTTAAGAAGAAAAAATATCCTAAAAATCTACTGGAAAAAATCAAAGTTGTGCCAACATATGATGATAATCAAGTTGTAGTGGCTGTCAGCAATGGCTTCCAACCTCAATTTATTTTACAAGTTTATTCTTTTAATGGAGCTCAAGATGACACTTATAATTACTTTTCAGATCTTATCTCTAATTTATATCAAATAGATTTGGTTAGGCAAAATTTAAATAATAAAAGTAAGAATGACAGGATTATTATTTTCATTTGATGGATTATAGGATATGAAAAAGGGATTTCTTTTGATGTTTATTTAATTTTATTTAAATTTCTTCATTCTTATTCTTGTTTTAGAAATTTCCTTAGGTATATATTCTTTGCTTAGACAGATTAGTTCTGAAGAAATAAAAGAAGATTTGAACAGGTGGAACTTTTTGGTGTCTTTTAATTCTTATTTTCAAAAATCATTTGAGGAAAATATGTATTTATGCTTTTCAATCTAATAATGAACTAGAAAAATAAAATGGGACTACCTAGTTGGTCAGATGCTGAATGGATCATTCTGGAAGAAAGCAATATCTTCTCTTCTAATGTTATCATTACTTCTGAAGGATTTGATAATAAGATTCACATGGACTGCAATGACTTGAATTCCCTCACTTTTGGTCCTTTCTCTTACATCAACCCTATTACAGGCCATCCAATTTCATCTCCAAAACTAGTTGAAGGACATGGTTTATAATTTCCAGATGATAAAAGTACTATTGGTTTTAATTTAGGGAATGGAATTATTCAAACAGTCTGGACTTCTTCTAGGGAGAACTATCAAACAATAAGAGAAACTCCAGGTTTGGAAATATGCAATAACTTTACTCATTTTGGATGCTTGTTTCAAATCAACTAAGACTTAATCAATGGGGTAAGTAAGGTAAGAAAAGAAGGTTCTATTAATTCTAAATTTTTAGGTAGACATTCAAAGTACAGGGTCTAAGAAAGGTTTTCATTTTTCTCTTTCAATGTCATAATTTATCATATACAAGTTATTTATCCACTTTACTTACTTGAGGTTTTAGGCCATTGAGCTGTGCTGCTGTGGTAATATGTCTACATTAATTTGTGGCATGTTTTCTTGAATTTATTTGTGATTCACATTTATTTTCTTGAAGCCTAATTACTTTATCTTTGTGTCTTGCTCTGAATGACTTGTTTAGAATTTTTTATTGAAATTTAGCAATTCTGAACCCCTACTAGGTTAAAATGCAGAGGGAGGTTTTGCCTTTTTTTTTTTTTTTTGAATTGAGAATTTAATGAAAATTTATTTTGAAAAAAAGGCAATGTTTTGCATGTTAGACTTACAAATTTGAAAGGAATATAAGTTTTACATTAGACATATTGAAATTTATATTCTTAGACAGATGCATTTTAGATTACAAACATGAATTCAAAAATGTACCAGACTTTTATGGTACCTAGTTACATTTTTTTTTTTAAAAAAAAGACCAATTAATGAAACATTTTTGTACATAAAACATATCTGATGAACAAAAGCAATGGCACTCTTTAAAACAGGAAATAAAAAAAATGTTACATCTTATTTTGGTCAAGATGATTATTTCTACCTTGAGCAGGGCCCTGACTCAGTGGAATAGTTGTACCATCAACAAAACTAATACATCCCATGAAAGCCTTTACTTGAATAACCTGAGATGATTGAAGTCTCTTGTTTTTGGTTGGCCAAGAAAGCAATTGGGAACATAAGGAAAAAAATAGTAGTGATTCTTCATTTGGTGTAGCTATTAATTGGACCATACCCTAAATCAAAAACACTTTCCAAATTTTTCAAGGCAGCTCTGTTACCATTGGACCCCAAACAACATAGTGTGGTGGTCAATTGAATTGAAGGATCATGTTGTTGTTTTTGAGAATTATTGTGAAACACAAGGTGATCCTGAATATGCTCAACCAATTTAAAGAAACATTCCTGAGAAGTACTGAATAGCTGTCTAAAACTGGGTACAGATAAGTTTAGGAGTGTTTGGATGGTGTACTTAAAGCTTTCTTGAAAGAAGTTAATGTTGCCTGGCCAATTTTGATATTAAAAAAAAAATCTTCTTCAAGATCAGAATCAGATTTCAAGAACAGATCAAGAGCTATGAAAGTCATTGCTTGATACAAGTTATCATATGACATGAAAATTAAAAAGTGTTGTACAATGTTTTGAGTTATCAAGTGTTATGCTGCTGAGTGCTGCATATGAATGGGATGATGCTGGCAAATCAGTGAGCTGAGACATTATGGTGAAACCACCACTTTTGGTTGAGAGAGTGTGAATTTGAGTGAAATAAGTGACTTGTCTCACTTTTGAAATACACCAGTGTTAGGGGGCTAGTGTGTTTTGGAAATACACACTTAGATAAGTCTGGATTTATGGTCAAATTTAAGTGTAGATTTTCCAGAATTGACACCCCCTAACACTACATACCATAGGGGGTGTCAAAGTTAGAAATTAGCTAGTTCAAAATCCTTGTTTTTTCCATCAAATCAGACATAATTATTTTTTCAAATATAGCATGTCTTGCCCCTATGGCACCTCTTTACTGATAATTAAAGGTAAGTTTGTGGCTTTATTTTTGTGGTGTGAAATGCCTTTTAAATAATTTCAGATTTTTAATTTTGGTACCCCCTAATAAATGTATGCTTTGTCTTGAGGGGCAACAATGGCACAACAATTACAAAACAGTTATGTATCAATTATTTTTAGCACTTAAAGGTCTTAAGTAGGTGTTAAGTGCACAAAGCAATTGTTCCATACACTACAATAATTGTTCATTTCATCTTGGGGTGCAACAATGGCGCAACGATTACACAACTGTAAAGTAATCCCTCTTAACACCTCCTCTCTACTTTCTCCTCTCCCATTATATTAGACATGGCTAAATTTTTACTAAACACAAAAAGATTTACAAATAACTTGCCTCTCACATGTTAAACTCCCAAATTTCTCTCTCTTCATATAGTTCCTGATCATTGCCCTGCTTTTCCTCTACTAGTAATCACCCAGATGTAAATTGTCAGCCAGGCTATCTCAGGAGCCCAGTAAATTATATGATAAATTACTGGAATCATTTAAGGGAATAATGCTATACATTTTATGTAATTACAATAAAAAATCTTATTGAATAAATTATATAATTATTTTATAAGTAAAATAATTTTTATATTTATTATTAAGAAACTTTTTATTACATGAAAGGATATTATATTCTATAACATCATGGCGCATTTTTTATGTATTTAATATTTCTAAATCAATAAATTAATTATATAAAATTATCTTATAAGTGTAAAATTCAACTTATAATTACAACTTGAATAATAAAATTTATATAAACTAAATACAACTTATCATATAATACTATCCATAAATTTTGGGCGCTTCCTTAACCCTTAATTGTGTCACTAAATTTACTAAATTAAGCAAAATACTTATTTGATATTATAAATTTAATTTCTCATTCTAAAAAGTTTGTTTCAATTAAATTAATAATTAAATTACTTGAAATAGTTAAAATGATTAATTTTATTTGTCTTTATACTGAATTAAGATTTATTATATATAATAAAAGCATGAAAATAATTCCTTTTGTTTTAATTAAACCTTTTAGCTATTTGTATTACCTGTTTTAGATTTTCTTTCTCACAGTTTTCAGTTTTCATACTCACGTAGTTATTCATTTTATTAATTCTATTTCTTTTTGGGATTCTATGGTGGGAGAGTAGTTGCTTCTTCCCGGGTTTAATTTGTTGTTCTTATTTTGTATGTTTTTAATTAAAATTCTTTTAATTATTTTCACATTGTCTTACTCTTTTGTAAATAGTATTGAACTGCTCCAGAAGGTCCTCTTGCCTATAAAATGGCTTTGGGAACCTCTCTGGTGGATTATCACTTATTACACTCATGCATTATCATATTTTAAATATAATACAATTATTATTATTTTTATTAGTTCCACAGTTCTAATCTAAATTTTATATAATACTAAGGTTGCCATAAGTCTATTAACAATAATAATTGATTGCCGCGCATTGAAGTATAACTTATTAATATCAATCAAATCTACTATTGTGTCATTTCTCAACAAGTGTCGTTGTATCCCCTCTATTAACTCAAGAATATTTTAGTTCTTAATTACCATTATAACCTTTTTCCTCTATTTTCCTTTTCTCCCCTTTCATTTCTCCCTCTTCTTCTCCTTCTTCTAGACAACTCGCCGATATAAATACTCATGTTTGACTGATCCTTCATGCCCCTTGTTGGGTGAGATTGTACGATATATATAAAAATAAAAAAAAACTGTAAAGTAACAATTATTTTTGGCACTTAAAGGTTTTAGGTGGGTCTTAAGTGCAAAAAACAATTGTTTCATAACTGTTGCACAACTGTTGTGCCCCATGACAAAACAAACATGCGCTGTATTGTAATTTCTTGTGTCTATCTGAAATTTGTCCCATTTTGAGTTATTTCCTTACACAAGACAAACAAAGTTTATATCACTTGATAAATGGATAAACCAGTCTCTGTAACCGGCAAAGCATTGGAAAGTCCTCTGGACAAGCGTTTACTCATATTAACCCTTTGTATCCTGATGGCAGGTGATGCAAAGAAACTCAAGACAACTAAAGCTGATCACAAGAAAAAACTCTGTAAAGTGGCCTAGCAAAAGGGTCATAACCAGCTAATATACATGAGTTGGTAGAAAATGAAGTTAACAAACTACAGAAAATGAGAAATTAATGCCACTGAAAACAAAAGTGTATGATGCAGCAATTTGAGCCAACAGAAAAAAATTAGCGAGCTTTGGCGAATCCAACTGCATCTCGCCCAAGATCATACACTGTATACCATTTGCGCAAGAAGACATCCCCAATTATCCAAAGCTCGCCAATGTTAGGAGGCATCTGAAATATGGGACATTAGTTAAATTAACATTGAAGTTGAAAACCACCCAACTTACATCTAGCCCGGTAAATGCTGAGATACATTGGCCTTGCACTTGCAGGATGTAGTCTTCTCCGGTAATGGTGAAGTCTTTTCCAGCAAATGTGAAAGTTAGATTGGGTAATGATGGAATCTTGGCACAATCGATGGTGTATTGTCCAGACCAAGATTTTTTAGCACCCAATTCAGCATTGATGATTTCGGCTGTGTCGGTAGGTAAAGCGATCAGGGAGGTACCTGGTGATGAAAGTTCCCTGAAGTGATCAAAAACAGTCCAACACAAATCCAAAACACAAACAAACCAGTATCAATGGCAGCTCCAACATTCCTGAGCCTCAATTCATCCTTTCCAAATTTAACAGCTTCTAGTTCAACTTCCCAGTAACCTCGTCTACGAACCGCTGCGTAGTGAATGTCACCAGTGTAGTGAGCTTCATCAACACCTCCAAAGATGACTTCACCGCCGGCATTATCTACACCGTTCGCATTGGTCTTCCCCAAGTAAAATGCAAAGACAGGCTTCTCCAGGAGGCCTTGATCAATCATTTTGTAGAAGGGCGGCACTGTGTGTAACACAGAGATAGTATCATAACCAAGACCCAGCTTTCCAAAAAGATTGAATGAGCTCTTGCATGATAAATCAGAATTATAACACGCATCAAAAGCTTACAATTCCATCAAATTTCCCAAAAGCAAATGCTAGACCGGGCTCTTTGGTACTTTCCGCAAAATCTTGATCAATAATCTTAATGTCACCAATCTGCAAAATATCACTGCTCATCACCCCCTCAAGATTTCCAGATCCGTACCGGATTTTGAATTCGGTGCCATTGGCCTTGTAAGTGGTGGAAGCATCACAATCATATTTAGAATGCAAAAAGCAGGCTATAGAGCTACAGCGTTTTGAAGGAACCCATAGGTTAGAAGACTGTCGTTTGAGAAAAATAATTGAAAAATAGTAAGCACAGAACTGAAACGCGTAACAAAACAATGCAAAAAGCGTACGCCTGTATCCAAGATTACTTTAAAGGATTGAGGAGGGGTACCCAGAGAGATTTCAGAGAAGTATTGAGCATTGAGATAATCTGGATAAACATTGGAGTGATTTAACATGTATGTTTATAGATATCTAGGACAAAATGCAAACTAACTGCTCAAGGGGACGTCGTGGCCAGGAGTGTAAGACAAGCGTTGATCGATTGTCTGGATTCGAAACTGGTCAGAATCAGAAGTGTCATCGGTATACAGAGCGTTTTGAGGAACGCCATCGAAGCGCGATAAGTACTTCTGGGACAACCACGCAGCTTGAGATTGAAAGCTTGTCAAGGCAGACTGGACATCGAAGGATGAAGAGGGCATTTTGTGGAGTTTCATGCGATGTTTTCCAGCATCGGCCAGAGTGGTTGAGGCCAGGGCAGCCAGGGCAGCAGAAGCAAATGCAGACTTCATCTCAGGAGGTGATGGTAGAAGACAAAGACACGATGATGAAAAGTTCATCTCAAGACCCGTTAAAATAGTCTCACTGCGCTGCGCCGCTGGACTGCGGTGCTGCGCACTTTGACCTTTGACGTAAAGCTAGGACTGCATAGTTAGTTAGTTAGTTAGGGGTTGGAGCAGGGGATGTGGTGTCGCAATCGTCCTATTTTTTACCACGCACATACTCCACTTTAGGCTACACTCAATCCAATCATTCTGCAGAATCCTTTTGGTCTGAGCAACCGCCAAGGTCCGCGTGGCCAGGAGCGTAAACTATCAATATGGAGCGTTAAATGTCTATTCCAGCCTTTAGTTTTTTTCCAGGCCCCCGGTCGTTTTAAAGTCTACAATAAAGTAGATGACAGAATATAAGCATCCAAATATGGTACATAGCACTAAAATAAAAATCATCATCATGCCATGTCATATAGGTACACGTAATCTTGGAATCCTATTCAGGGTGGCCTGATGTGTAACAATCAAATAATAAATTAAATCCAATCGTTACATGATATGATGCCCTTGAACCTGCAGCTACTGGTCTTTTGAGAAATCTTCACCTAGGAAGTAGTGACCGCTAGTTAGTGTATCAATTGGTGCTCAAGTGAGTGATAAGCCAGGGGCCTTGTCAGCAAGTTACCACAAAATGCAATTCCAAGATGCCATGATAAATGGCAGATTGGGGGCTAGGGGTCAAATACTCCCTACTTTTGGGGCTAAGATATGGTAACTAATTGTGATAAGTGGATAGAGTGTGTGAATGGTGTGGATGTACCTGTAAAGGGGTGTGTTGGGGTACAAATATGCTGTTCAAGTACACCTGTCCTGGGCAGATGTACTTCAAATTAAAATGACTTACTTGGTACCAAACTTGTGACATGTTTGAATACCACTTCTACCTATTCAATTCAGTTCTTGAATAATAATACAGTCTAAAATTTAACCTGAACCACATATTTTAACATGAGAACACTTTGCAAAATCTATGGTTCTTATTCCCATGTGGACACTGAAAGTATCCCACAATATAGCATTGTGGAAAACTTAAGCACTAAAATTAAAGTTTAAATAAATTCATACTACTTTTTTTTGTTTTGTATTTCAATTTTTATATCTAGTTAGAATTTCAGCTTTTCATATGGAAAATTCAATAAGTAGTGATTAATTATTCCAACTCATGGGATTACTCCACCAACTAAAAATGTTTCATGGAATTTTGATGAATTACATCATGAAATGTTCCATAATCTCACATATGTATTACATTGAATAAATTTATATTGCAAAAACTCTTAGTATTTGAAAAATAGATAAAACAAAAAAAGGAGAAAAAATTAATTTCCATTTAATTTTAATCAAACTTCTTGCATTTAAAAATTTCAAAAACTGGATTAAAATCTACTATTATAAGAATTAAACCTCTTTCCAGACATATGCTCAAATAATTTCTCAGTTATTATTGATTAGTATAAAGCAGCTGTGAGAGTACTTCATTGAGTTAGAAATCAGGAAAACAAATTTCTATCTTTTATTTGTTTAGTTATGTGTCTTTTTACAGTAATCTAGAATAAAATAATTAAGAATTTAGATGGTTCAATATGAATTTTAGATAAATTAATTAAATTAAAAACAATTATAATTCAAATCAAAACATTTGGAAATACAGCAAAAAAAATCAGGCCATATGGTTTCAATTTAAAAAGTAAAGCATAAAATACTGGTTTAAAAGGAGTTTTTAATATCAAGAGCTACTGATTTTGTTGTATAATTTCCCCATAAAAATTAATATAATCATTAGACAAGTTAAAAGTGATTCCTTTTGAAATAAAAAATATAATTTTCAGTATTTTTACTTATCAAGTGAAACTCCATATAAAAATTAAATTGTGTTTTATGAAAAATTACTGTGAATGGACCAGATTTTTAATCTCCCCCTTTTTTTATTTCTATTGATTATTCATTAAACTCTCACCATTATTTCAGCACAGATTCATCTATCCTTGGTTAAGAGTTCAATATGAATTCAATGTAGAGTTCAGTATCAGCTCATTATAAGTTCAGTCTGAGTTCCATCTGACTTCAAGTTGAGTACTTGCTAGCAAGTCACCCACAAATCATGTGTGGTGATATGCATAAGTAGATAAAGTGGGTGACATGTGTCTATTAGGGGGTGTAAGTTCTGGCAAATTTGCACTTAAATTAAGTGCAGATCTCAAACCAAATCATCACATACAAAATCAGCACTTAAAATTTTCAAAAAAATCACTTATTTCAAAAATGTATGTCAGCTCTGACCTCAATACATCATTTTTTGCACAATTTTTTTTCACCACCACATGTCACTACAATAAATGTTCATTTTGTCTTGGGGCACAAAAATTGCACAACAGTTATGTAACAATTATTTTTAGCACTTAAAGGTCTTAAGCAGGTCTTAAGTTCAAAAAACAATTTTTTTGTAACTGTTGCAGAACTGTTGCATAATTGTTGCACCCCATGGAAACACAAAAATGTGCTGTAGTGTGTTGGCAGCACCATCCCTGTAAGATGTAATGCACAGACCTCTCTCCCTACCTATCAATCCTTGGCACACTGAACTCACTGAAATTTGGAACATTTTATTGCAACACTTTTACCAAGAATTTTTCCCTTGTTTTTAATTTATTTTTTCTACCTCTTAATCTCTTTTCTTGTAACATAAAAATTTCATAATTTGTGTCAGAAAATCCAAACTCAAAAGGAAAGTCAAAAAAAAAAAAGCTTCATCACAAAAATCTCTTTGTGAAGCATGTCCCTCAACTGAGGAATCAAAGTCTGGAAAGCTGAAAAAAGGAGGATTATCTAATCAGCAGCAACTTTCTCAAAAAAAAAATTAAATAAAATCACATTTTTTGTATGTGAGAAGTCCACTTGTATTGGATTTCTACCTTTCTCAAAGTCCAATGGCTTCTTATTAATGGCAAATGAAGTAAAGAAGGAAAAAAAAAGAAGAATTAACACCCATACTAAGCAAATAAAGGAGAGATTTAAAAATCATCAATCAAAGTATAAAAAGGCTCATTTCTCTTCTTCATCCACTGGATTTGATATTGATGATGATGATGTTTTGGATAATAGAATTACTACTGTTTCAGAAATGTCAAATGTCATATTTCAATTTAATGAGGAAAGGGATACAATTTTTGGTTCCTGAATTGATTTTTAACCACGGTTCTTATATGATACTAGTAAAGTTATAAACTCTGGATATTAGCCATTCAATAATCTTCCTAAAAACCTGTACCTCATGGACCTCATTAACCTGCAGCTGCTGAAAATAGTTCAGCTGAAATTGATCCCAAATATCAAGAAGAAGAACTCTTTCAGAGTAGATCTGAGTTCTCTGAGCCTCAACCTTTTGATATATGTTTACTTTATTGTTATTCATAATTTTTTTCAATTACTATTTCATTTCTAGTCTCCTGCTTAAAATAAACTTTCAAATAGTAATAATAGTCTCAGCCACAACAACCCTGCTTTCAAAGCTGCTTTAGATGAGCTTTGTGAATCCTCAAGCTCAAGCTCAAAACTAAAGCATTGAGTTTCAACTTCAATTTTCTTGAAACATCTTTAAGAATATGGTAATACTTCAAATAGCTGTTTGAGCTCCCTTGAGGATTATTTTGAGAAAAAATGTCTTAGTAAGAGTGGTTCACTATATATTTTCCTTAATAACATATTTATTTATTTTTTTGTGTTGGATTTTCTCTTAGTAGAATCTTCTATTCCAAAAGACACAGTTTACTTTTAGAAGATGAAGCTATATCATATTCTAATTAAAGACACAGGCCTTAGACTTGGAGGAAAAAAAAAATTCTGCATCAATCAGACTATGAAAAGGCCATATTAAAGGTATAGGAGATGGAAAAAGTTCATCTTCAAATAGAGAAAATGAAAGACTGTGAATCTTAAAAAGAAATGGAAAATCATAATGTGGAAAAGAATGAAAATTAAAAAACATAATTCATCATGAAATCCTTAAAAAATGACCAATCTTATGAGGACATTAAAAAAATTATTTGAATATTTTGATTAAATAATTTTTTTTGAATTGAAATGGTTGGTTCATATTTGCAATAAAAATATCAAGTTTGCTGAATATATTAATTTTTCCCACTCTCCATAAATTCAAATTGCATATTTGGAATAGTCATTTTGCATTTGAAATAAATATATTTCTGGTTTACTGACTTCATTTGCTCTCCCCCCTCCATAACTTCAAATCACATATTTTTAAGTCAACATAATTCTATAATATTCAGAAGAGAATTGAATAAAATGATAAAGAAATTTATAAAAATAGATACTTGCACTTTTTCTTTGATTGATAATGAAGAAAGTGGCAAAGAAGAGAGTGAAGATAGAGAAGAGAGTGACAAAGAAGAGAGTGAAGATAGAGAAGATAATGAAAAAGAACTTTATCCATATTACTTTATTTGAGTCAACATGAATCTATAATAGGGGGTTTCAGTTTTAGAAAATCTGCACATAAATTTTCAAAAAATTCACTCATTTCAAAAATGGGTATCATTTCTGACCTAAAATCAGCACTTGTTACATAAATTTTTTTTCACAACAACATGTTGGCCACAAAATCCCTGTCACATGTGAAAAACTGAAATCACACCCTATCTGTCAGCCTAAATATCCTTAGGACTGAGTATTTCTTATGCTTAAAATAAGATAACCTTAACTAGATTAAGCTTATATCTTAAAAATAAGGTTAAAATAATAATATATATTATTTTATTATATATATATATAATTATTATTCTATTATATAATTTATAATAGTTTAAATAGCTTATCCATGGCCTAATAATACTTATTAAGGTGTTAATGGAGTCATAATATACTTATCTTAAGTGATATGAAGTAATTATTGACATACATAAGCTTATATGTATACATAAATCTCATATTCAGTGAAATATGCAGTATATTATGTATATTTAGGTATATAAGTGGGTTTTAGCCCCTTAATAGCCTATAACCTTTGTTTTTCTGCTTATTTTAGGTCATATGGACGAAATCAGTGGACTCACAACGCCTACAGAAGCATAGACACCTATATCAGGCGCATACACCCAGTTTGGACAACTAAAATTACTTCCTTGGATGGTTATTCACGGATTTATGGGTTGGAAATATGTTTTTGGGTTAATGTGGATGCTTGGGGATGTTATTGGGGGCTTGGACACTTTATTTGTTTCCTTTATATGCTTTTAGTTTCATTAAATCTCTTTTTGATCTTTTATTTTACCTGTTTCTTTATGGTATCCGCTTTTATCTGGGATTTCTATTTATGGTATGACTCTGTGTTATTATTAATAGTGATGGAGGGTCCTTACTGGAGGTCTGGGTGTTGAAACTGCTTGAAGTGGACGCCATGGGGAGGTGATGGGCCCTCACAGTGCTGTAATTGCCGGGGATAGCAGTGACATCATCTGGATTGAAGGTCTGTGCACTCCAGTGGATTTGGGTATAAGTAAGGAGGGATTTTGACGGTTTATTATAATCATTCAATTACTACACTTCAAACAAACATTACACTACAATTATTAACATTCAGAAATATATTATAAAGCCCTTATAAATTGATATTATCTTTATAAAAGCTATAACTATATTTTATTCTTCTATTTTCCACCACTAGCACGCATTTAAATCCAAGTATTGTGAGTTTAATTTGAGTATAACTATTCTATTAGTCTTCCCCTGAGGTTTAATCACTAAATCATTTATTAATAAGTAGTAGGACCATAAAATAAAACTATTATATCATACTTATATACTAGACTGTACTGACAATTGGGGGTCTTTCCTTATATTTTACTTATTATTTAGTATAAGCCTTGGGACGTGATTTTTACCTTAGTACAACTCAAAATTAACCAAATATTTGGGTCTGCGGCATATTAGTGGGTCATCATAACTCATTGATTGCGGAAAAGAACCCTTATAATAATTGTACTAATTTTTTATCATAAAAATTAGATATTTACAGTAGTAACTGTACCCAATATAAACCCAATTTCACTTGGTATTTGGACACCAATATAACACCCAATTAAATTGGTATTTGGCTAAAGCTTGGTAAGCTAATTATTCACCCTTATAGAGGTCTAGTTAAACTTCTTGTTATATTTTTAACAGATTTTTTCGAATTTTTCTTATATTTTATTTAAATAAATAAAGATATAAATTCAGGGTAAGCTCCATTGCTTTTTTATTAGTAATATAATTACTAATATCTTTTGTCTACTAATTCCACAGAGTTTTTTCCTTTTGTAGACGTAAAATATTGTTATTCTGAACAATATGAGTGCTCCTCAGGATAGTGTAAGTGAACAGCCTGCTTATAATACCAGGTCTAAAGCTAATAAAAACTTTCCAGGACATCACCATGGAGGGACAACAGTACCCCCAGCCAGAAAGCATGAGTATAGAGGAAAAAGACGCCCTCTTAAAAAAGATAACTATCAAAAAGACGTCTCCTCCTCTTCAGGATCAACTGTCCCACCTGGCCAAACAGGTTCTGAAGCTAGAGGAATCAAAATCTCTCATGTTCAAAGAAGTAGAGCAGTTGCAAAACAATTGCAAGGTAGGATTTCAGCAGATGAATCAGGCAATGGCAGAGTTAAAGGGAGGCCAGCCCAGTCAATCAAATCAGCAACCCCCTATCCAAGGAGGGTCCACTCACTCCCAGGAGAAAATCCTGGTAGACAAATGGAAATGGGACTGGTTTCACCAACAGTGGACAAGCCACAGTTGCAACAGGGATCCACCCCCTCATCTGACTTCCTCAGCTCACCCTTACAAGGGAAAAAAGCGCCAAAAATCAGGACTGGCAACCATCCCTTGGTAAGTAACTTACCCTCTCAGATTAGACATAATACTGATAATTACAATATAGGTAATTCTATTGATGTTAAATCTGTACAAAAAATAGAGGAGGATTTAAGAAATTTAGGTTTTAGAGTAGATACACCTGACTTGTCTTTTGTCCATAATAACAGTACTATATACAATGATAATACAGTTAATCCTCAGTTGCAACCACCTACTAGTGAGATGAGAAGTTCACAGGAGAGTGAGAGAATTGAAAAGGAGGACATGGAATATTTTAACAAGAATCCAACTGTCCATAGAATTGTTTCAGCATTGTGGAATAGAATGACTGATTGTGAGGAACAGACAGTTAAGCTCACTAGTGATACAATTTCATCCTTAACATTGAACATTTCTCAATTAGCAACACGTAATAAAGAATTAGAGAAAGAACATTTGTCTCTAACTCTTAAATATGATTCATTGAGTAATAAATATAATGACCTTTCAAACAAATTTTTTGAGTTAGAAAAATTATATGAAACACACTTATTAAAGACTGAATCAAGAACAAAGTTATCTTTTGCACAGACAAATCAAAGTGTCTCTGAGTTGCTACAAAGATTAACTAAAGTTGAGATTGAAACTGCCAATCTACTAATGAACCAGGATAATCATAAGTATAATCAATATAATAATAATCTTTTCATTGGCAAAAGTGAATCTCATTCCTTCCCTGTACCACCACAATTAAAACCATCTGGTGGTAGTGTCAAATCTGAAAATGTAAGTCACAAATCCGTGCAGGAAGAAATACAAGACCATTTATCAAAAGTAAATGAGTTGTTGAATTTACCTAAGATTAGTGAGATAAAATCCAATCAGAAGAACTGGCCTAAGATAGATCAGTACCCAACTTATGATGGGGAAGCCAGCTCTGATTGGCAACATTTTATTCAAAGAATTGACAACTTGAAATTCTCATATAAGTTACCAGATGAAGAGATAACATCAAAATTAATTTCTTTATTTAAGGATGTTGCTTTATTATGGTTTGAAGCTGTCTTAAGTGAGGGTAGAGACTACTCCTGGGCTGAATGGAAGCAACTTATTGAAAAACAATTTGGAGGTTCTAAATTCAGGCTTACTCAGCAGAGACTGTATGAGAAGACTAGGTATAATCTGTTGAATGGTGACAAACCTATGGTATTTTTAATGAATTTAAACAAAATATTAAAAGCCATTGAGCCTCATATGGATTTTAACTTATGGAAAGATAAGATAATATACAAATTACCTATATCTGTCAGAGACATTGTTGTAGCTAGAACATTAAATGTTACTGAATATTCTGACTTTATTAATATTTGCAATGAAATATTATTAAACCATAAGTATGAATCAAGGTATTCCACTTATAAACAAAATGTTGAACCTGTAAAAACTCAGAATTCAAAAACACTTCAGGAGAAGCAGAAAAAACCTACTGCACCTGTAGTACCTAAAAAGTATGAAACAAATACTTGTTATAAGTGTAACAAACCTTGGGTAAAAGGTCACAAATGTGAGAAAAACATAAATATTGTTGAAAATCAACGTGAATCTGAAACTGAAACTGAAAAAAGTAAAGAATCAAGTGATTATGACAGCAATATCTCATATAGTGATGAAAATGAAGTCTGTATGTTGGAAGATGATTTGTCCATCTTTGAAAATCCAATATTAAATATGGACTCAAATGAATCTTTAATGAATTTTGAGGATGCTGAAATCATTAAGGATATACAAGCTGATAACTTTAGAATGACACCTATCACGGTTCCAGCTATCATTTCTGGTGAAAATGTTAATATAGTATTGGACACAGGAGCTGCTGGTTCAGTTGTTTCCACTAATACATTACAGAAAATTGATAGTGAATATAAGTTTAAGCTTGAACCACTTCAGAATAAAAATTGGAGAGGTTTTGGATCAGTACTACACCCCATTGGTAAATACAAAGCTGCTGTTTTCTTTAAACACCAACATGGTTATGTAAGGGTAACTTGTGACTTTGTAGTAATGGATAATACAAATTGTAGTAACTGTTTTATCATTGGAAATGATATTCTGACTAAATTTGGTGTAAAATTAGACCCTGCTAATAACAATTTTACAATTGGCATGAATGGTAAAAGGAAATTTAAAATAAATTCTTTTAACACAGTCTTACACATTGAGTCAGTAACAAATTCCCCGTCTAAAGGAAGAGAATCCAATGAGATGGAACTTCTGGAAACAGAAATTTCAAAAGCATCATTTGGCACTCAGATAAGTGAAACTGAGAAAGATAATATTTTGGAATTAATTAAAGCTTTTCCAATGGCTTTTGCACATGGTACAAATGAACTTGGCCTTGTAAAAGATCATGAAATGAAAATTAGTTTAACCTGTGACATGGATAATATTCCTGCTAGTCTTAAAAAGAAACCATATCCTGCTTCACCAATGAAGAGGAAAGACATAGAGGATAATATTAAAATGTTATTAAAGATGAACATTCTTGAGAAGGTTGAAACTACACCAAAATATTGTGTAATATCACCAGTGCTGATTTCTTATGAACAAGATAAAGCAAGACTGTGCGGTGATTATAGAGCATTAAATACATTTACAGTAGATGATATTTATCCCTTGCCAAGGATTGCCTCTATACATGCTACCCTTAAAGGTGCTAAATATATAAGTTGCCTAGATGGAAATAAAGGGTACCATCAAATTCCTGTTGAAAAGAATTCACAGAACTTTTTGTTGATAACAACACACATGGGAATTTATAAGTATGTCAGAATGCCATTTGGACCAAAAAATGCTCCATCAGTATTTCAAAAGTTAATGGATATAACATTCCATAATGAAATGATTGAGGGATGGTTAATGGTATACATTGATGACATCATAGTGTTCTCTAAAACTTTTGATGAACACTTAATCCATTTAAGGAAAGTATTTCAAAAAATGGATGAAATAAAAATGACCCTTGCATTGAAAAAATGTAAATTTGGGTTTGAATCTTTAAAAGTGCTTGGTCATATTGTATCTGGCTTACAAATATGTGTAGACCAAAATAAAGTGGCTGCAATAAAGAATATTGGCATTCCCCAAAATGTGAAGGATGTACAATCTTTTCTTGGAATGTGTGGTTATTATAGACAATATATAAAAAACTACCAATTAATTGCTGCACCACTGACCACACTGATAAAGAAATCAGAAGCTTTCATTTGGAATAATGAAAGACAACAAGCTTTTAATAAGTTGAAAGAATGTATAATGACAGCTCCTATCTTGGGATTACCAGATTTCCAATTACCTTTTGTATTATATACAGATGCAAGTTTTATTTGACTGGGTGCTGCTTTGCATCAAAAACAACTTATTGAAGGTAAAATGTCAGAAGTAGTAATCTGCTATATTTCATGTACTCTGAGAAGTGGTGAATTGAAATATGGTGCTACTCAACTTGAATGTTTGGCAGTAGTATGGGCTCTTGAGAAGCTACATTATTACCTTGAACACCAAAAATTTGAGTTAATAACTGACTGTAGTGCAGTTAAGTCACTATTAAACATGAAAACCCCTAATAGACACATGTTTAGATGGCAATTAGCTGTACAAGAATACAGAGGACAGATTACTATTACACATAGAGCAGGAACCTTGCACTCTAATGTAGATCTGTTATCTAGAGTACCTCTGCCTAATAATGATGATAATCCTGCTTATGTTCCTGAATCAGAGATTATTAACATTTATGGCATTTATATTGTAGATCTTGAGGATGAATTTATGCAATCAATTCTTGATAATTATAATTCAGATCCTGACTTAAGTAAATTAACTACAATATTAAATGATCCATCTAATGCTTCAATGAATGTTTTAATAAAAACATTACCAGATAAGTATAAAGAGGCATTAGAGAAAGGAAAATTTTCCATTGAGGATGGTTTTATATATTACAGGAAAAAATTAAGTAATGTAATTGTAATTCCCCCTTCAATGAAGGAGTTAATGTTAAGTATATGTCATGATGATATATTAGCAGGTCATTTTGACTACCATAAAACATTAACCAGAGTAAAAAACACAGCTTGGTGGATTAACATGTCTGAGGATGTTCAGAAATATGTTGAAACATGTGATTCTTTTCAAAAATCTAAAAGATTAACAGGAAAAAGAGCTGGTTTATTACAACAAATTGAGCAACCAAAAGCTCCATGGGAAATTATTAACATGGACTTTGTAACAGGGTTGCCAATAGCAGGGCATAAGAGTTATAACTCCTGCTGGGTAATTGTAGATAGATTTACAAAGATGTGTAAATTTATTCCTACCCACAAAGAGGTTTCTGCAAAGGACTTAGCTTTTTTATGGTGGACACAAATGTTAAATACAGCAGGTTTCCCCAAAGCAATAGTTTCTGACAGAGATCCTAAATTTACTTCTGAGTTCTGGACGTCACTTATGGATGTTTCAGGGTGTCAATTAAAACTTTCTACAGCACACCATCCACAAACTGATGGGCTAGCAGAAAGAATGATACAAACCTTAGAAGATATGATAAGAAGATACTGTGCTTTTGGTCTTAATTTTAAAGACAATGACTAATTCATGCATGATTGGGTAACCCTTATCCCAGGTTTAGAATTTGCATACAATAGTACAGTACATTCTGTCACTGGCAAAAAGCCATTTGAGTTATGGTTGGGTTATGTACCTAATACCCCTGCTAAAACTCTTAATAAGTTACCTAGATTGGATATTCATCCAGGTACTAAATCTTTTCTTCAGATGCAGGAATTATGCAGAAAACATGCTCAAGAATGTATAAATAAGGCTTTTGAGTATGAAAAGAAAAGATGGGATAAAGCCCATAAAGAACAAATGTTCAAAGAGGGTGATGAAGTCCTTATTTCAACGCTACATTTCAATTTAAATGGTAATGTTAAATTGAAGGATCCATTCATTGGACCATTTGTAGTTAAAAAGATGGTTGGTAATAATGCTGTTGAGGTTATTCTATATGCACCTTATGATAGAAAACATCCAGTATTTCCTATTTCTCTTATAAAACCATACCATTCTAATGATACTGCTCTCTTTCCAAGAAGATCAGGAAGGCATAAACAGCAACCTGAAGAAATAGTGGAAAAAGCAGAAATTGAAAAGATACTTAAAAAGAGACACCTTACTAAAGAAAAGGGAGTTGAGTATCTATTAAGATTTAAAAATAAATCAAGTGAATATGACCAGTGGATTCCAGAAAATGAAATCTCTGATCTTAAAAATCTCTTGAAAAAATTTAAATCTAAATAATACTGTTCATTCAGTATATGTATTATAAAAATTATTTTTTTATTTTATTATTTCATTCCTTAAGATTAATTAAAATGTCTTAACATTTTTTTTATTGTTTTTTTTTGGGGTGAGGGAGTGTCAGCCTAAATATCCTTAGGACTGAGTATTTCTTATGCTTAAAATAAGATAACCTTAACTAGATTAAGCTTATATCTTAAAAATAAGGTTAAAATAATAATATATATTATTTTATTATATATATATATAATTATTATTCTATTATATAATTTATAATAGTTTAAATAGCTTATCCATGGCCTAATAATACTTATTAAGGTGTTAATGGAGTCATAATATACTTATCTTAAGTGATATGAAGTAATTATTGACATACATAAGCTTATATGTATACATAAATCTCATATTCAGTGAAATATGCAGTATATTATGTATATTTAGGTATATAAGTGGGTTTTAGCCCCTTAATAGCCTATAACCTTTGTTTTTCTGCTTATTTTAGGTCATATGGACGAAATCAGTGGACTCACAACGCCTACAGAAGCATAGACACCTATATCAGGCGCATACACCCAGTTTGGACAACTAAAATTACTTCCTTGGATGGTTATTCACGGATTTATGGGTTGGAAATATGTTTTTGGGTTAATGTGGATGCTTGGGGATGTTATTGGGGGCTTGGACACTTTATTTGTTTCCTTTATATGCTTTTAGTTTCATTAAATCTCTTTTTGATCTTTTATTTTACCTGTTTCTTTATGGTATCCGCTTTTATCTGGGATTTCTATTTATGGTATGACTCTGTGTTATTATTAATAGTGATGGAGGGTCCTTACTGGAGGTCTGGGTGTTGAAACTGCTTGAAGTGGACGCCATGGGGAGGTGATGGGCCCTCACAGTGCTGTAATTGCCGGGGATAGCAGTGACATCATCTGGATTGAAGGTCTGTGCACTCCAGTGGATTTGGGTATAAGTAAGGAGGGATTTTGACGGTTTATTATAATCATTCAATTACTACACTTCAAACAAACATTACACTACAATTATTAACATTCAGAAATATATTATAAAGCCCTTATAAATTGATATTATCTTTATAAAAGCTATAACTATATTTTATTCTTCTATTTTCCACCACTAGCACGCATTTAAATCCAAGTATTGTGAGTTTAATTTGAGTATAACTATTCTATTAGTCTTCCCCTGAGGTTTAATCACTAAATCATTTATTAATAAGTAGTAGGACCATAAAATAAAACTATTATATCATACTTATATACTAGACTGTACTGACACTATCCATCAATCCTAGGCACACACCCCTCACTGATATTTGAAACATTTTAACCAGGCATGTGTACCCTATATTTTAAGCAAAACTTTTTGTGGATTTCAGTAGCATTTTTTGGTAGTTTTTTTCACATATTTTGGTGGAATTTTTTACTTTCATTGTAGCAGAGTTTTATTTATTTATTTTTTCCAAAAAATTTCATTATAATTTAGTGGAATTTTTTGCTAACATTTAGTAGTCTTTTTTTTTTACTTATTTTGGAGGCGTTTTTTTTGCTTATTTTGAAGGCCTTTTTTGGAAAATAAATTTTCTATTACCTAGCAGCTTTTATTGCAGATTTTTGAAGCCTTTTTTACTCTTGTTTAGAAGTGTTTTTTTAGCATATTTTGTTGGCACTTTTTGATATTTTTTGGAAGTGTTTTTTCCTATTGTTTAGTGCAATCCTTTTGCTATTGTTTAGCAGGGTTTTCACATATTTTGGCTGCATTTTTTTCTATATTTTGGCTGTTTTTTCATGTATTTCGGGAGAATTCTTCACTATCATTTAGAGGACTTTTGGCTTTTTTTTGGATATTTTTTCAGTGTTTTTTGCTTATTTTTAGGGAATTTCTTTTGATATTGTTCATCAGTGTTTATTGCTTACTTTGGCAGTTTTTTTTTGGTGATTTTGTGCAGAATTTTTCGCTGATTTTGGTGACATTTTTTTCAATTGATTAGTAGTGTTTTGTTTTTTGCATATCTTGGTGGCATTTTTTTAGTGAGATTTTGGCCATTTGAGGAGCATATTAAGGGGTGTCAGCTCTGTAAAATTTGCATGTCATTGATAAACATTCATAGTGCATTCTTTATGCATTTCATTTGCTCCATATTCAATTCACCCAAATTTTAATTTATCTCTTCCTCAATCTATTTCTTCCTACCTTTCTATCAAGGTAAGTTTCAGCTCACTTTTCTTTTTCATGCCTATCTATTATCTCTTTTTTTCTATAAATAATGTACACTCAAATATATGTAGAACTCTTATATGGATAATGGTGAACTTTTTTAACCTCTCTTTTCATCACTTTTATTATCACTTTTCACATTATTTTTCAAACTTAAAAAAATTCAGTGTTAGGGTTAGTTTTATTAAAATATTATTTCCTTTCATCTGAAGATTCTCCAAAAGCCTAATTCACATTTCTCACAAACAGATTTGAATTTGGCCAAGTGGTTTCTGAGATGTTGCCATTTAAATTTGAGCCATTTTGTCAGGCTGAGGTCAAGTACAGAGACGTTATGGTAAGGTAAACTCTTACAGTTGCCTTGCTGTAAGCAGAATCCGGAGGAGATATGTGGATTTAGCTGAAAACCCCGTCCTTCCAATAAAAATAACAAAATGGGAATTCTAAATCACTAAGCTAACCAGTCTACTTGGTTCTGATTGTTAAAAAAATAATGAATCTCTAAAATATTTAACGCTTATTGAGATTTAAATAAAAAGGTGGCTGTTGAGAAATGAAATACTGATAACAACAATTAAGGTGTACCAGTGAAAGATCTGAAAAGATTGACTTTTATGTTTTTATAATAATTTAAATTTTTATGAGACAGCAATAATCAAGTCCCAGTGATGAAGACCTTTCTAAAGATACCCTGTTTGAAGTGTGATTTAAATTGTTGAATAGTATTTCTAAAATGTTATATATAAAATATAAAGTTATAAGGGTATTACAAATTTATTTAATTTGTGGAGTAATAAAAAATGAGACCGTGGTGGTTAAAGATTAAGCTATATGATGTATCTCCCCTTTCAATTTCGAGTTTGAGAGGCTCTTAAGTATTCCTAGTCACGTGTCTAAGTTTTCCCCTCCAGAGCTCACCCAAAGTCAATCCGGAGCCCGTACGGAGCTCGTACGGAGTCCGTACGGTGTTGAAGCGGAGTCTGTAGGAAGTCCAAAGGGAGTCCGTCCGGACTTCTGGACTCAATTAGAACCTTTAAAACTATAATAATCTAGAAAAATTACACATGATAGAGCCGCTTCCCCTTTACATTCCAAACTAATTTTCGTAGTCTGCGCAGCTCTAATTACCCCGTGGAAATTCATTGAAGTTAAGTAATTTCTGAATATGTAAATATTTCTATAAATCTTTAAAATTCATTTAAAAATATAAGAAAAATAGTAAAAATTCTGGAAAAATTTCCCAAGGTTCTTGAGTGACTCGACTTGATACTTATAAACTTTTCAGACCGTAAAAATAAATTTTCTCCGTAAAATAAATTGATTTCGTGTAGGCATTCGCTCTTGACTAATTTCTTCATATTTAAAACTCAAATAAATTAAATAAAACCCTTTATAAAAAATAATAACGCCAATCTTGCACGCCGTAATAACTCCATTATGTACTTAGGTGCCATACTAAACTTTAGGCTACCACATCCTCCCTCCAATTGAGAATGTCCCCATTCTTAAGACTTTGCATAAGTGGTCGAACACAATATTCATCTTTAACCTTCAACCACCATCTTCTTTAATCAACTTTAAAATTCATCTTCATCAATATGTCTTTCAAAGAACTTGTCGCTCCATGTGAACTCTGCGCTCGATACCAGGTACCTTGTTTAATGTCCAACCCTAATCTTTCTGGCAGGACAGCTTGCGACTTATGCCATGTGAAAAAAGTCAAATGTAACCGGCCAATAGTTCCTTCTAAAACAAACGTATATTTAGGACCAGCAGCTCTCCCTGATCCCTCAACTTCTAAAAAACGATCAAAAATTCCTGTCTTCTTAAAACGAATAAGATCAAAAACAGCTTCAAAAGTTCAATCTTCATCAGCGGATCCCGGCCTAATTTTGCCTTCACAAGATCCTAATCCTATAACGCCAGTGCCCCCAACCAACTTTGCTGGGACTATGTTTCCTGGCTCTAAATGTAAGACCCTATTATCTTACTAAAAAAAAAAACTTTTAATCAGAATTGACTAAACCTATGACTTAATAACATATTTGAACTTCTAGCTGTCAAAATAACCAACACTGATGATGTTGGTAGAGTGAAGACGGACTATATCAATCATTATCCAAATTTTCATTGCTATCTTTTTCTTGACTTTACTAATGAGTTGAAACGAAAAATGCTGGCCTATTTTCAAGAAACTCCAGCTAATAACCATGAAGACCTCATGAAAAGAAGAATTTTAATACAAAGCTTTGATAATGATGTTGAACAATTTCAAAGAAATTATCTTTTCTAACAGTATAACTTGATAAAATTTTGTTTTTGCTTGGTATTCTTTAACTTTCAACATAAATGTTGTTTTCTTTCTTCTCTGGCTTAACATAAAATAATAAATAATAAATCTTGTGATGATTCCACTACTGAGAGCAAGGTTTGAATCCCTTCAGACTCCCATATACCAGTCTCCCTTCTTGTCACAGCATTGAGAGAGTGGATCTTCCTATGAGCCGAATACTCCTGATTCCAACCTCCTAGGGCCCCCCACTGAGCTGAATTCTATGATTCCGATCTCGCCATAAGGTCCTCCAAGCTTCACACCAAAAATGGCCTAACACTGAGGCACTAAAAAAATCATTCCCTAAAATCCAACTACCATCCTAACTTCTGATTCCTTCATCACAATTTTCAAACTTTGCTATACAGCAAACCCATAAAATCCTTTTGCCAGGCTTCAAATAATAATTTTAACTTTAGACCATGTTAAAGCGCCACAAATTTCACCTAATTAACCATTATGCTTTCCTTAGCATCATCACCACCTAAAATTTTAACATCCTAAAGCTTATCAGCACCCAATTCCAGAAATAATTGAATAACCAGTTTAGAGTCTTAGTGGACAGTGATAAATTAAAAGATTGAATTGAGTTATCCAAACAAGATTGACATTCCAGTTTAAAGTCTTGGTGGACCAAACATGTAATCGATTGCCAGTTTATGGTCTTGGTGGACCAAAGATCATTTAGGTGCATAAATAACTTGATATATTCCTAAATAAGGCCTAGGCTTGACCAAAGATTGAATAAATTTGATAATACAGTTTAATGTCATAGTGGACCAAACATTTAATCGACAAGTAATCCAGTATAAGGCCATAGTGGACCAATGAATGTTGAATTATCCTGCAGATATTAATTTTCCAGTTTAAAGTCATAGTGGACTAAAACAATGAATGAACTACCAGTTTAAAGTCATGGTGGACCAAACATTTGATCGATAAGAAATCCAGTTTAAGGTCATGGTGGACCCAACAGCTTGATAATAGTCCAGTTTAGGGTCTTGGTGGACCTAACAACTTCTCTATCCTTGAACCCAGATTTTGCCACCAGCTTTCTTCATCCTAGTTTCAAGTTTTCTTCTTCAAAAAAATATCTCCTAACAAGATGAAACCTTCTGACTTCATTGCTTCAGCTGATCAATCTTGCAAATACTGTGCTTTCACCCATAGGGAATGTATCTTCACTTTCAAATGGCAAAAGCACACTTATAACAGGGCCTGTTTATCCTGTTATGAGAAGAAAAGAAAATGTTCTGGCTTGAATTGTGGTTCTTTCCCCATTACTGCTACTAGCTTCGCCTCCTTCTGCAAACCTCCTCCTTCTTCTTCACCTTCTACTCCACCCCCTATTCCATCAACCTCTAAAGATCCCATCCCTTTTTCTCCATCAGCCTATTTAAATCTTTCTTCATCACCTAATCCTCTGGGTCCTTCTCTCCAATCTAGACTTGCTGCTACTCCCCCAAGAGCTCTTGCTGCTCCCAAGGCCATGCTTCAACCTTCTAACAATTCTTCTCCTACTTCCAACATCTTGAAGCACAAAAGGTCCTATAATAGCCAGCAATATTCTTCTTCTCTTGTTTCATCCAAAAAGCCCAGAACATCTACTTCAAACACCAAATCCAACACCAGTCCTCCTCATCTATCAAAAATAAAAAATCCTTTTCTAAACATAAAAAATCCCACTCCATTACCAAGTAAGCCATTTATATATGATCTTGATAGTGTTGACACAGGTTAGTTGTCTCTTTTTACTTTCTTAATCTTCAGGTTTTAATTTGCTGATATTTTAATTTGATAAGCGTCCACCGGTTCTCCAATTCCATATTCAGCTTATGAACTACCAGAACCTAATCCAAGCTTCCCTAGAGTTCCAATTCACCTAGTGTCTGAAAAGCTCTTTGCTAATTTTAATAACCTTATTGCTTATTTCCAACAATACCCGCCCTCTGATAGATCAGAATCTTGGATGAGAGAGCAACTGTTAAGAGACCTTTTCAAAATAGCCAACTGGCTTCAACACTATCGTGACCGTGAAATAAGATTCGAATCCCTGGAAATCGATCAAGGTCCTTCTAAATTTTCTAATTTCGATTCTTCAAAAGATAACAACCCTTGATGGTGATCTTCCTGGTATGTAGCTTTCTTGAATAATGTTTGAAAAATAAAAAATATAAACATCTAAACTACCTAAAACTAAAATACCTTTTATTTATTTATTTATTTATTTTTATTTTATTTTTTATTTTTTTATTTTTATTTTATTTTATTTTTTATTATTTTATATTTTTAGTTATTTTATTATTTATTTATTTTTTATTTTATTTTATTTTTATTTTTTTTATTTTATTTTATTTTTTTTTACTATTTAAAATAAAAGATTTTTTTAAAAAAAGATAGTTTTGAAATAAAAGTTAAAATTTAATTTTTAAAGAAAGATAAACAAATGTCAAAAGAAAGATAAAAAAAAGTAATAAATAAATTTTAAAATAAAATTTTAAAAGATGCCCCCCGGCCATTTGATGAGCCGTACCCTCGACATCATACCCACATCCAAGTGCAACTTGATGTGGTTACACAATTTTGAGAAATTGAAAAGAAAAGAAAATAAATGAAAGTTTTTAGAAGATAATTTTTATAATGATGATCACTGGGTGGGCTCCCTCCAATTTATAAAAATGATTAGAGACCACCAGTGAGCATCACCTTTACAATAATTCATAATATATATTAAAGAAAAGAAATCACAAACTAACATAAAAAAATAAAAATAAAAATAAAATAAAAAGAATCTTGAATCTGGCGTTGAGAGAGGTGTCTCTTGATTCGTTCCAGTTTATAGTCTTAGTGGACTTCCTATAATTAAAAGACAAAGCCAGGATTCAACTAGAAACAGGGAAAATTTTGGAAACGAACATTATGGGGTAATTGTGTATAGAGCAGCCAGCCCATCAATTACCCCCACACTTGCCAATATTAAATTAAGAAGGTTCCCCTGTGAACACTTCTTCCAATAAATTTTTAAAAAATTTTCCAACACTATCTTCACCCATATTTTAAGAATTTTAAATTTTGAAAATTTTCAATGGAGTTTTTCTCATATTTCGTTATGTTTCATCACAGTTTTGTCGCCCATATGCAGTGTAACAATAGTAAAGTATTTTTGATAAAAATAAGAAGATAGTTTATACTCATTGCGGAGGAATCCATAAAATTTCGTAGATATCATAGTTTATCCTCGTTGCTGAGGTATAAATTTAATAAAAGTCATTAAAATTGTAGTTTATCCTCATCTCGGAGTTATAACTTTAATAAAAGTCATTAAAATTGTAGTTTATCCTCATTTCGGAGTTAGACTTCGGCACTCCTGGTGCCTCTAGGATAGAACCGTTTCACTTGATCAGCTGCTACCCTCTTCTTTAATACTACTCCATCCAACTCTTCTAACACATATGAACCGCCGGAAACTTGCTCCTTGATTTTATACGGTCCATTCCACCTATCTGCAAACATCTTTCCCCACTGACTTTCCAAACTCCTATTATACACCAGAACCATATCACCTGGGTTCAAAGGTTTCCTTAATCGATGTGCCAACCGCTCATCCCAATATCTGACTGATTGATTTCGGATCTTCATCATCTGTGAATATGCCTTTTCTAGCTGCATCATTCTTGCACACAATAATTCTTCAGTAGTTTTGACCGTGTCCCAGTCAACTCCAAGATATGATTCAGCTTCTAAATCAACCGGTAAAACTGCTTTCTGTCCAAAAACAAGTTCATAAGGTGAAAATCCGGTCGTCCTTTTGGCAGTGATTCGATCAGCAAATAAAACTAAAGGTAAATAGTGCCTCCACTTTTCGGCACTTGTCCCACACATTTTAACTAAAGCATCCTTAATAACTTGATGCTCTCTTTCAACCATGCCTTCAGCTTCAGGATAATATTGGGTTGCTACCCTAACCTTTGATCCAACTTTCAATACGGCCTCTTTAAACTCTGTCCCAAATTCAGGACCTCCATCTACCGTCACCAACTTCATCACCCCATACCTATATACCCAATTATTCAAAAAAAATTCTGCCACATTTTTGGCAGTTAAATTAATAAGAGGCACTGCCTCTACCCAACCAGATAAATCATCTCTGGCCACAATTAAATATTTATACCGTCCCTCTTTTATATGAATGGCATCTAAACTAACTCTCCCAAAGAGCGTATATTCACCGGCTGCGCATCCAGGTTCTTTTGGCCTTAAATAACTTCGTCTTTGACATTCTTTGCATGACTGAACCCACTGTTTAACAGCCATCTTCATGCCAGGCCACCAAAATCGATCAGAAATTCTTCTAAACGTTTCTCCAACGCCTCTGTGCCCGAGATCTTCATGCAGTGATTTCAAAACTAATTCTTGCCCCTTCTGTTGAGTTATAACTACTTGAGGTTTGAATACCTTCTCCTCATTAAAAGTCGACCAGATAGGTAAAACGTACATGACTTCCTCTTGATAGCCACCCATTCATCGTCTTCACACTCTTCTGGCCTCTCTAAAGTCAACAAATATTTGACTAACAAAAAATAAAAACCAGTCTGACCCCAGACTTCATCTTGAAAATTGATTAATATAACATCAATAGGGACTTCTCTATCACCAATATCACCTGCACATGAATGAGCCAATAATCGTTGACCCCTAAATAAATCTTTAATCGAGCTATGTCGACGTTTTTCTTCTGAACCTTTGGATCCTTCGAAAACCGTATTTGAAAATACCTCTTTCTCTTTATCCACCCTTTTATTTAAATTCTCTAATTCTCCAACATATAAACCATTCCTTAATTTACTACTATCCCACACTACCAATCCATCTTCCTCTACATACACCACATCTTCTTCTACCTCCTCTCTGCCGAATTTATCTACACCTTTTCCAACACCTTTATTACCATAAAAACTATTTTCCAGTTTATCCTCTTGGTGGAGGTCATCATCACCATAATCTAAACACAATAGTCCTGCCAGTTTAACCTCATGGGGGAGGTATGGAAAGTCTTCAGCTCCTTTAGTGCTGGCTTTGATAATAGGTATATCTTCATTGAACTCTTCTGAGTCTGAATCTTCTTCAGTGGGTGGTCTCCTTGATAAACCATCTGGCATAGTAAAAGTTTTGCCAGGCTTATGAACTAAATCAAACAAAAAATGTTGAATAAAAGCTACCCATCTCGTCATGGGTGCATTCGGTAAACTTGGGGAATTAATCATCTGGATTAACAATTTCGCATCCACTTGCAACTCAAAATGTTGCCCCCACAAAATATGCTGAAGTTTCTTCAGTATTTTTGCCACACCACATAATTCCAATTTTGGTTGAGAATATCTTTATTCGACCTCAGTAAATACTACAGATTCATACCTAACTGGCCTGATGTAACCAGCTTTATCCATCTGAGACAAAACCGCCCCAGCTGCAACCTGACTTGAATCAACTGCTAAATAAATTCTACCAGCATCTTTTCCATAATCCAACTTGTGCAGGACTAAATCCTTCCCTACAACCTCCTTCAACTTCACAAACGCCTTCTCACACTCTTCATCCCACTCCCAGTCTGCATCCTTTCTTGTTAACCATCTCAATGGAGCTGCCAATGAAGAAAAGTCCTTGATAAACATTCTAACATATACGCATACGCCTAAAAACCCTCTAACTTCGGTTGTATTCTTGGGTCTTGGCCAGGACTGAATTTTGTTAACTTTCTTCTTGGACATAATCCTACCCTCTCTACATACCACATGGCCTAATATTTCTAAGGCTGGCACACAACAGGAAAATTTTGAACCTGAAATAGTTAAACCAGCCTCTTCGATTCGAAACAAGATTCTTTCTAATGTAATTGCAAACTCCCAAATGAATTTGCGTATCCCGGGATTCTCTTCCAACACCTGGTTATCATAGTCGGTTGTTGGTCCCTTAATTCCTCCATCATCTATAAAGATTCCAGCATATTGTGGAATTTCATCTTGAAGGATCCAAGCCATCTGAGCTTGATAAACTGCAACCGAATTTGTTGCTCCTTGAGGTAATCTTGTTAACTGTAAACGTCCAAGTGGCGTATCAAATGTAGTGAGAGGCCTTGAGTCCGGATGTAACTCTCTCTCATCATATCCACCCATAATATCTCCCAAACCATAACACACTCTCCCTGCAAACGCTTCAACAAACTCCTCAGCACTAGGCGGTATCCCAGCATCCTTTATTGTAACCCTATTTAATTCTCTAAGATCATGAACAACTCTAAGCTTGCCATTCGGTTTCTTGATACAAAATACCGGACTAGAATAACTTGATGTTGATTGCTCATACAGTCCAGTGCGTATCTGTTCTCTGACAACTTCAATATAGGCTTCTTTTAATGCAGCCGGAATAGGAATCGGTTTCTGCTGCCACGGTTCATGACATACCACAGGAATCTTGTAAGGCTCCCCATAGGAATGCTTCAACACACCCCTCTCCTCTTCTACAAAAGCAATGGCCTTCTCTCGCTTGACCATCACGTCCAACAACAACTTCTTCTCTTCTCCAGACAACCAACCATCAGGTCCAAAGTTAACAACACCCAGTCTCTCAAAAGTGATTCTTGATGTCTCAGAAAATTCAGGCGGATTCTTTACCAAGGGACTTTCATAAGGATTTCTTGATAACATTGGTCTTCTCAAAGGTGGATTTAATTCAGCAGGTAGCGGTTCATTAATAGGTCGAACTTTATTTGCTACCTTCTTATATTTGGCTGCGTCCACATCTAAATAAACTTGAGGTAAATCATTTACTTTTGTATCGCCATTACATATTTCATCAAATGAATCTTCTTCATTGCCAGTATTGGAATAAGAAAAATTAGAAAAATATTTTATTTCATTTTTAAATTTTACCCTTTTCTCCTTTCCCTCGTCTAATTTATAAACAGTTTTTCCAACACCTTTGCTTCCCTTATCCAACAGTAAATCGCCCGTAAAGAAAGTTGGCAGTTTAACCTCTTGTTGGAGGACCGGAATTGAATTTTCACAAAAATTATTTTTTCGAGTTTTAATTATACTGAGATTTTTAATCGGATTTAGATAAGATTTTCGCAGTTTACCCTCTTGCTGGAGGTCCGGAATAGAAGGAGATAATTGCAGTTTAACCTCTTGCTGGAGGCCTGGAATAACATTTTCACATAAATTATTTTTTTGTGTTTTACTTATACTGAGATTTTTAATCGAGTTTTGATAAGTTTTTCGCAGTTTACCCTCTTGCTGGAGGTCCATAATAGAAGGAGATACTTGCAGTTTAACCTCTTGCTGGAGGCCCGGAAATGAATTTTCACAAAAATTATTTTTTTGAGTTTTAATTATACTGAGATTTTTAATCGGATTTAGATAAGATTTTCGCAGTTTACCCTCTTGCTGGAGGTCCAAAATAGAAGGAGATAATTGCAGTTTAACCTCTTGCTGGAGGCCATAAAACATACCCTTCCAATTTTTATCCAACCTAATTTGGCCCATTTTGCCTTTTTCACCGTTTTTAAATTTAATAGAAAAACCGGGTAAATCCAATAAACATATAGAAAAGTCCAAAACGTATTTGCACTCCAAAGTAATATTAACAGAAAATAATTGAGAATCCACTTGAATTATCTCCAAGTGAGCTGACCTATTGCAATCCGGGATCTCATCCTGAGGAGAGATTACAACATTAGAGTGATCAGCCCCTGCTACCCCAAAAAATGAGGGCATCCATAATAATTTGAATCCTGAATAAATTGAAGGCATAACGATAAAAGAAAATTTCAGCCCAGTTTAGGTAGTTTATCCTCATTTCGGAGGAATTAAATTCTTGATATCCCCTGGAGATAATCCATAATTTTGCCCCAAGGGCTTATCCACCGATTCCATAAAACCCAAAAATAAACCCCCATAATTTTTCCTACCATTGGACATAAAAAATAAACAGCCCTTTTCAAAAATATGAGTGCATCCAATTTATGCACTCTATTATCAAATGCCACTACACTCTTTATTAGTGCAGGGAAAACCATATCCTCCTTAACAATCTCTCCCTGAGATTGTAACAAATCCACCATATCCATATCTTCATTGCAGACAGTCTCTGCTTCTGAAGACAAAACCTGAGGCAAAAAATCCTCTAAATCAGATTTCGAATCATTCAACACAAAATTATCCCCATCATCCAAAATTTTGTCATTAATGACAACAATATCTTCATCTTCAAAAATCTCTTCTTTCCCAACAGAATTGTTAACAAAAATAATATCTTCAGGCTGGACAAAATCTTCAGGAATGGCTGATTCCAAAAATTAAACAGAAGCTAATTCTTCTAAACCTCCCTCTTCTATCTCTTGAGTGAGAAAAACCTCTTTTCCAGAGTCCAAATCAACAGAATTATGAGTATCCAGATGTTCTAAAATAGCCTTCTTTAGCACCTCCATACCAGGAATCCTAGTTTCTCCATCTGGGAGATCCTTCATTAAATTGGCATTAATAAGCACCATCAAAACATCTTTCTTAACCTTTTCCCCCATAGCATCCCAAAAAACATACTTTGATGCATTATCATGAAATAAAATTTCATACTCCAACAAATAGTCCAGAACCACCTGAAATTCAACCATAAACTGATGATACTGATGCAGAGATGTTACACCACCTTTTGATTCCCATTTCCTAGCTATATCCTTTAGATCCTCCAATGAATAAACTTTTGCCCACCTTTTTTCCATTTCCATCTTGAGCTTTCTCCAATCTTGATCTTTATAACCATCCATAGAAATAACCTCCTTTTCCACCTCTCTGTCAAAAATAAA
Source organism: Hemileia vastatrix (assembly GCA_030280995.1). Taxonomy (NCBI): domain Eukaryota; kingdom Fungi; phylum Basidiomycota; class Pucciniomycetes; order Pucciniales; family Zaghouaniaceae; genus Hemileia; species Hemileia vastatrix. The sequence continues at coordinate 7,535,513 of JASXTE010000019.1, read as the reverse complement.
AAACCTAATCTGCTTCACCATATCCAAAGGTAAAGCACCATCAATCGCAGCTGCAGTTTCATACCTATTTAAAAATCCTTCTAAATCATCTCCAGAAAACTTGGGCCCAACCCAAGATACAATCCTTACTGATGCCCTAACAGGTACACCAGCAGCCAACACAGCAGTTCCACTAGTAGAAGACATCCCAAAACATAAGAAAAGCGTTAACAACCGTTAAAATAAACAAGCCTCTTGCAGGCTAATAACAAAGATTGATTAGAGTTCCAGAAAATATGCCTCTTGCAGGCTAAGAACGTTCTTGATCCAAGTAAGTCTTTAAAGAAAGCTAGAGAATTTGAACCCCACTTTGGGCGCCAACTATGGTAATGTAAACTCTTACAGTCGCCTTGCTGTAAGCAGAATCCGGAGGAGATATGTGGATTTAGTGGAAAACCCCGTCCTTCCAATAAAAATAACAAAATGAGAATTCTAAATCACTAAGCTAACCAGTCTACTTGGATCTGATTGATAAAAAATAATGAAACTCTAAAATATTTAACGCTTATTGAGATTTAAAGATTGTAGCTGTTGAGAAAGAAATACTGATAACAAGAATTAAGGTGTACCAGTGAAAGATCTGAAAAGATTGACTTTTATGTTTTTTATAATAATTTAAATTTTTATGAGACAGCAATAATCAAGTCCCAGTGATGAAGACCTTTCTAAAGATACCTTGTATGAAGTGTGATTTAAATTGTTGAGTAGTATTTCTAAAATGTTATATATAAAATATAAAGTTATAAGGGTATTACAAATTTATTTAATTTGTTGAGTAATAAAAAATGAGACCGTGGTGGTTAAAGATTAAGCTGTATGTTGTGTCCCCCCCTCAATTTCGAGTTTGAGAAGCGCTTAAGTATTCCTAGTCACGTGCCTAAATTTTCCCCTCCAGAGCTCTTCCAGAGTCAATCCGGAGCCCGTACGGAGTCCGTCCGGACTTCCGGACTCAATTAGAACCTTAAAACTATAATAAAAAATCTAGAAAAATTACACATAATAGAGCTACTTCCCCTTTACATACCAAACTAATTTTCGTAGTCTGCGCAGCTCTAATTACCCCGTGAAAATTTATCAAAGTTAAGTAATTTTTGAAAACGTAAATATTTATATAAAACTTTAAAATTCATTTAAAAATATAAGAAAAATAGTAAAAATTCTGGGAAAATTTCCCAAGGTTCTTGAGTGACTTGACTTGATACTTATAAGTTTTTCAGACCGTAAAAATAAGTTTTCTCCGTAAAATAAATTGTATTTGTGTAGGCATTTGCTCGTGACCAATTTCTTCATATTTTAAACTCCAATAAATTAAATAAAACCCTTTTATAAAAAATAATAACGCCAATCTTGCACGCCGTAATAACTCCATTTGTGTACTTAGGTGCCATACTAAACTTTAGGCTACCACACCGCTCATCCCAATATCTAACTGATTGGTTTCTGATCTTCATCATCCGCGAATATGCCTTTTCTAAATATTCTTCTTTCTTTTCTAGCTGCATCATTCTCGCACACAATAATTCTTCAGTAGTTTTGACCGTGTCCCAGTCAACTCCAAGATATGATTCAGCTTCTAAATCAACCGGTAAAACTGCTTTCTGTCCAAAAACAAGTTCATAAGGTGAAAATACGGTCGTCCTTTTGGCAGTGATTCAATCAGCAAATAAAACTAAAGGTAAATAGTGCCTCCACTTTTCGGCACTTGTCCCACACATTTTAACTAAAGCATCCTTAATAACTTGATGCCCTCTTTCAACCATTCCTTCAGCTTCAGGATAATATGGGGTTGCTACCCTAACCTTTGATCCAAATTTCAATACCGCCTCTTTAAACTCTGTCCCAAATTCAGGACCTCCATCTACCGTCACCAACTTCATCACCCCATACCTATATACCCAATTATCCAACAAAAATTCTGCCACATTTTTGGCAGTTAAATTAATAAGAGGCGCTGCCTCTACCCAACCAGATAAATCATCTCTGGCCACAATTAAATATTTATACCGTCCCTCTTTTATGTGAACGGCATCTAAACTAACTCTCCCAAAGAGCGTATATTCACCGGTCGCGCGTCCAGGTTCTTTTGGCCTTAAATAACTTCGTCTTTGACATTCTTTGCATGACTGAACCCACTGTTTAACAGCCATCTTCATTCCAGGCCACCAAAATCGATCAGAAATTCTTCTAAACGTTTCTCCAACGCCTCTATGCCCAAGATCTTCATGCAATGATTTCAAAACTAATTCTTGCCCCTTCTGTTGAGTTATAACTACTTGAGGATTTGGATACCTCCTCCTCATTAAACGTCAACCAGATAGGTAAAACGTAGTTGACTTTCTCTTGATAGCCACCCATTCATTGTCTTCACAATCTTCTGGCCTCTCTAAAGTCAACAAATATTTGACTAACAAAAAATAAAAACCAGTCTGACCCCAGACTTCATCTTGAAAATTGATTAATAAAACATCAATAGGGACTTCTCTATCACCAATATCACCTGCACATGAATGAGCCAATAATCGTTGACCCCTAAATAAATCTTTAATCGAGCTATGTTGACATTTTTCTTCTGAACCTTTGGATCCTTTGTAAACCGTATTCGAAAATACCTCTTTCTCTTTATCCACCTTTTTATTTAAATTCTCTAATTCTCCAACATATACACCATTCCTTAACTTACTACTATCCCACACTACCAATCCATCTTCCTCTACATACACCACATCTTCTTCTACCTCCTCTCTGCCGAATTTATCTACACCTTTTCCAACACCTTTATTAACATAAAAACTATTTTCCAGTTTATCCTCTTGGTGGAGGTCATCATCACCATAATCTAAACACAATAGTCCTGCCAGTTTAACCTCATGGGGGAGGTATGGAAAGTCTTAAGCTCCTTTAGTGCTGGCTTTGATAATAGGTATATCTTCATCGAACTCTTCTGAGTCTGAATCTTCTTCAGTGGGTGGTCTCCTTGATAAACCATCTCGCATAGTAAAAGTTTTGCCAGGATTATGAACTAAATCAAACAAAAAATGTTGAATAAAAGCTACCCATCTCGTCATGGGTGCATTCGGTAAACTTGGGGAATTAATCATCTGGATTAACAATTTCGCATCCACTTGCAACTCAAAATGTTGCCCCCACAAAATATGCTGAAGTTTCTTCAGTATTTTTGCCACACCACATAATTCCAATTTTGGTTGAGAATATCTTTATTTGACCTCAGTAAATACTACAGATTCATACCTAACTGGCCTGATGTAACCAGCTTTATCCATCTGAGACAAAACCGCCCCAGCTGCAACCTGACTTGAATCAACTGCTAAATAAATTCTACCAGCATCTTTTCCATAATCCAACTTGTGCAGGACTAAATCCTTCCCTACAACCTCCTTCAACTTCACAAACGCCTTCTCACACTCTTCATCCCACTCCCAGTCTGCATCCTTTCTTGCTAACCGCCTCAATGGAGCTGCCAATGAAGAAAAGTCCTTGATAAACATTCTAACATATACGCAAACGCCTAAAAACCCTCTGACTTCGGTTGTATTCTTGGGTCTTGGCCAGGACTGAATTTTGTTAACTTTCTTCTTGGACATAATCCTACCCTCTCTACATACCACATGGCCTAATATTTCTAAGGCTGGCACACAACAGGAAAATTTTGAACCTGAAATAGTTAAACCAGCCTCTTCGATTCGAAACAAGATTCTTTCTAATGTAATTGCAAACTCCCAAATGAATTTGCGTATCCCGGGATTCTCTTCCAACACCTGGTTATCATAGTCGGTTGTTGGTCCCTTGATTCCTCCATCATCTATAAAGATTCCAGCATATTGTGGAATTTTGTCTTGAAGGATCCAAGCCATCTGAGCTTGATAAACTGCAACCGAATTTGTTGCTCCTTGAGGTAATCTTGTTAACTGTAAACGTCCAAGTGGCGTATCAAATGTAGTGAGAGGCCTTGAGTCCGGATGTAACTCTCTCTCATCATATCCACCCATAATATCTCCCAAACCATAACACACTCTCCCTGCAAACGCTTCAACAAACTCCTCATCACTAGGCAGTATCCCAGCATCCTTTATTGTAACCCTATTTAATTCCCTAAGATCAGGAACAACTCTAAGCTTGCCATTCGGTTTCTTGATAAAAAATACCGGACTAGAATAACTTGACGTTGATTGCTCATACAGTCCAGTGCGTATCTGTTCTCTGACAACTTCAATATAGGCTTCTTTTAATGCAGCCGGAATAGGAATCGGTTTCTGCTGCCACGGTTCATGACATACCACAGGAATCTTGTAAGGCTCCCCATAGGAATGCATCAACACACCCCTCTCCTCTTCTACAAAAGCAATGGCCTTCTCTTGCTTGACCATCACATCCAACAACAACTTCTTCTCTTCTCCAGACAACCAACCATCAGGTCCAAAATTAACAACACCCAGTCTCTCAAAAGTGATTCTTGACGTCTCAGAAAATTCAGGCGGATTCTTTACCAAGGGACTTTCATAAGGATCTCTTGATAACCTTGGTCTTCTCAAGGGTGGATTTAATTCGGCAGGTAGCGGTTCATTAATAGGTCAAACTTTATTTGCTACTTTTTTATATTTGGCTGCGTCCACATCTAAATAAACTTGAGGTAAAACTTTTACTTTTGTATCGCCATTAAAAATTTCATCAAATAAATCTTCTTCATTGCCAGAATCAGAATAAGAAATATTAGAAAAATATTTTATTTCATTTTTAGATTTTACCCTTTTCTCCTTTCCCTTGTCTAATTTATAAACAGATTTTCCAACACCTTTGCTTCCCTTATCCAACAGTAAATCACCCGTAAAGAAAGTTGGAAGTTTAACCTCTTGCTTTAGAACCGGAATTGAATTTTCACAAAAATTATTTTTTTGTGTTTTAATTATACTGAGATTTTTTATTGGATTTTGATAAGATTTTTGCAGTTTACCCTCTTGCTGGAGGTCCATAATAGAAGGAGATAATTGCAGTTTAACCTCTTGCTGGAGGTCCGGAATAACATTTTCACAAAAATTATTTTTTTGTGTTTTAATTATACTAAGATTTTTAATTGGGTTTTGATAAGATTTTCGCAGTTTACCCTTTTGCTGGAGGTCCATAATAGAAGGAGATAATTGCAGTTTAGCCTCTTGCTGGAGGTCATAAAACATACCCTTCCAATTTTTATCCAACCTAATTTGGCCCATTTTGCCTTTTTAACCATTTTTAAATTTAATAGAAAAACAGGGTAAATCTAATAAACATGTAGAAAAGTCCAAAACATATTTGCACTCCAAAGTAATATTAACAGAAAATAATTGAGAATCCACTTGAATTATCTCCAAGTGAGCTGACCTATTTCAATCCGGGATCTCATCCTGAGGAGAGATTACAACATTAGAGTGATCAGCCCCTGCTACCCCAAAAAATGAGGGCATCCATCCCTTTCCAACAAACATAATTCACCAGAAGCCGTCCGTTTAATATGCCGCTTCTTGGTGCAAACACAACACTGGCACAGAGTAGTAATCCCTGGCTGTGTTTCCCAACCTTCATCTCCAGGAGGCGCTAACTGCATATGTAACCTCCGCATGTCTTCACCAGTGATTTCCAAACTAATTCCCATGCCAGCTTGATACCCTATCCTGGCCTCAAAATCCATCAAAAAAGGACCACCAAGAACAGTTTTTACTGCTCCTCTGGCCACATAAAATTGAACCTTACCAACAGATCCACCAATGCCTAACCTGACATGCTCAGCTGTACCCATCAGCTCGGTTGCATGCCCTCCAATGCCTCTGAGGTTTCCCTCAGTTCCACTTTTAATTGGCAAGCCTATACTCGTTGCTTGCTCCAATGAAATTAAATTAATTTGAGACCCTGAATCGACCAAGGCCTTTACTTCTTTACCGTTAAGAGTTACCACCAGGTAACCCAGGGGAGCGGAAAAATGCGTATCTACATCTTCCCCAAACTTTTCAGCATTTTCACAAATATATTCCACCTCTCCAGTGGAAACCCGACGCCTCGTCAAATGCTTCTTTTGCTTTTCAGCAAGCGCCGGACTAATCGTAAATAACTCCCCCAAAGATAAGGGAATCTGCAGTTGATTCACCCAATTCAAAACTTTGTCCATCGCATTAGCTTGACCAGAAACTACTGGCCGCTCATACTGGACCTTTGATTTAACAACCTTGGCCCTGGGTACCTCTTGAGGTCCAACCAAGCCATCTTCACCACCCATAATAACATCTTCACTTTCTATAACCCTAACTCTGTCACCAGCTTCTTGCACTAATCCTGATCCATCGCTAGTCCTTCTTACTCCCTCCATTGGGATGGGACCGCTAAAACTTGGTCTGGGTAGAGACACCAACGGTACGTCCTCCTCAGAATCCGAATCATCCTCTGGAATAGTCTCACCATTTAAATCAAACTTGTCATAACTAGGGGGCCCCATATCAGCAATCCCCTTGCGCATTTTATATAATTCGTCCTTAGAGTAAGGGTTCAATTTGTTGGCGTCAGTTTGAGCACTAGAATTTTTGTCCTTTGAGTAAGGGTTCACTTTGTTATTGGCCTTGCCAGGATTAGCCCTCAATTGGCTCTGAATGCTACTTTTTGCCTTAGTAGCAGCTGCTCTTCTAGCAGCTTTAACATCGTATTCGCCGGCCATACAGCTACCCTCCACCTGGGCAACTGTCGCCAGCTCTAAACCTCCAAAAGAAGTAGAAAATGTGGCTTTACTGACCTCTTTCTCCTTGCCCTTGTCAGCTTTACCACCATTACCATTACCATTTTTGCCACTCTTGGCATTAACATCTTCATCCGTCACCTCTTCAAATCTGGCTCTCCTTTCAGCCGTTAAACTTCTTCTGACCAAATCAGAAGGAGACTGTCCATCACTGGGCTTGATGAACGAACCATCAGGAAATTTATAAACTTTACCATCAAATATAACTCTCCCAGCATCCATATCCTTATCAAGAGCAAAACAAACTGTTGCTCTGTGCCCCCTCCTATTAAAATAGGAGCACACCTTTGGCTCATCGTAGCCACCTCTATAACTACTACCACCATTCCCACCATTTCTCCCATTGCCTGGGAAGCGGTTACCATTATTATTGCCATTATAATTTCGACGCTCATAACCTCTGGATTGATAAGAAGTCGACGTCAACGAAGAAGCGATTGGGGCCTTGTTAGCCTTCTGTGTCTCTTGAACAAATATTTTTAATTGTTTAGTTAAATCGGCCAGGTGATCAAACATCTTATTATCCACATTGCCCTCAACTTTAGCAGCAGGTAATCCCATTTGTGCCTTCTTGGCCTCCTGGGCTTTGACCATAATATCGTTGTTTTCGGCCAAAACTTCGCTAACCTTGCTAATATATTGAGTGCAGGACTCTTGATATTTGTCCAATGCTAACAACTTGAGATGGGCCTGAATGTTCTCTTTGATAACCTCCAGAGCCGGCAGTTTCTGCTCACCATTAGGCAGTTCCTTCATCAAATCTTTTCTTGAAAGATCCTTCAAGACGTCCATTCGAATATCCCTGCTGCATGCTGTCCAAAACAAATCTTTTGCTTGATTCTCATACACTAACTCATCCACCAGTATGAGATATTCCACCACTTCATCAAACTGAACACAGAGCTTTTTGAAGTCAGCCATAGAAGAAACTCCACCTTTTGCTTGCCAGTCTCCAACAATTTTATTGAGGTCCATCATAGTAAACCTAACACCCCATCTATCAACCATAGCTTTAGAAAGCTTAACCCAATCCTTGTCCTTAAATGCCTGCATAGCAATAACCTCTTTTTCCACCTCCCTATCAGCAATAAAAAACCTAACTTGCTTCACCATATCCACATGAGAAGCACCATCAACAGCAGCAGCAGCTTCATACCTGCTAATGAACCATTTAACCTCCTCCCCATCAAACTTTGGGCCATCCCAAGAAACAATTCTAACTGAGGGAGTAAGAGGGTTAGAAGATCCAGAAGCAACAGCAGAAGAAGACATCCCAATAAGTAATGAAAAGCGTTAACAATTGATAAAATATCAAGCCTCTTGCAGGCCAATAACAAAAATCCAATTAGAGTTCCAGAAAATAAGCCTCTTGCAGGCTAAGAACGTTCTTGATCCAAGTAAGTCTTTAAAGAAAGCTAGAGAAATCAAACCCCACGTTGGGCGCCAACTATGGTAAGGTAAACTCTTTCAGTTGCCTTGCTGTAAGCAGAAGCCGGAGGAGATATGTGGATTTAGCTGAAAACCCCGTCCTTCCAATAAAAATAACAAAATGGGAATTTTAAATCACTAAGCTAACCAGTCTACTTGGTTCTGATTGTTAAAAAAATAATGAAACTCTAAAATATTTAACGCTTATTGAGATTTAAATAAAAAGGTGGCTGTTGAGAAATGAAATACTGATAACAACAATTAAGGTGTACCAGTGAAAGATCTGAAAAGATTGACTTTTATGTTTTTATAATAATTTAAATTTTTATGAGACAGCAATAATCAAGTCCCAGTGATGAAGACCTTTCTAAAGATACCCTGTTTGAAGTGTGATTTAAATTGTTGAATAGTATTTCTAAAATGTTATATATAAAATATAAAGTTATAAGGGTATTACAAATTTATTTAATTTGTGGAGTAATAAAAAATGAGACCGTGGTGGTTAAAGATTAAGCTGTATGATGTATCCCCCCTTTCAATTTCGAGTTTGAGAGGCTCTTAAGTATTCCTAGTCACGTGCCTAAGTTTTCCCCTCCAGAGCTCTCCCAGAGTCAATCCGGAGCCCGTACGGAGTCCAAACGGAGTCCGTCTGGACTTCCGGACTCAATTAGAACCTTTAAAACTATAACAAAAAATCTAGAAAAATTACACATGATAGAGCCACTTCTCCTTTACATTCCAAACTAATTTTCGTAGTCTGCGTAGCTCTAAATACCCCGTGAAAATTCATCAAAGTTAAGTAATTTCTGAATACGTAAATATTTCTATAAATCTTTAAAATTCATTTAAAAAGATAAGAAAAATAGTAAAAATTCTGGAAAAATTTCCCAAGGTTCTTGAGTGACTCGACTTGATACTTTTAAACTTTTCAGACCGTAAAAATAAATTTTCTCCGTAAAATAAATTGATTTCGTGTAGGCATTCGCTCTTGACTAATTTCTTCATATTTAAAACTCAAATAAATTAAATAAAACCCTTTATAAAAATAATAACGCCAATCTTTCACGCCCTAATAACTCCATTACGTACTTAGGTGCCATACTAAACTTTAGGCTACCACAATGTGAACTAGATTGAATGGTCAGTTGTCTAGAAGATTTTAATGGTCCTATATGAATACTGTAGTACAAATCCAATAAGTATTAAGATTTAACTCAATATAAGGGTCTCAGTAATTTCAATCTCACTAATTATAAATGGGTTAAAATCTTATAGTTGGTAGAAAAATAGATGTAATAATTCATATACTATTCAAAGACTTTATAAGTGCTATTGATATGTATTGTAATTTTATTGGTTATATATTTAATTGTAATGATAAAGAATGTGAAAAACAAGACCAAAAACCCCCTCGTTTTATACACAATAATTTCCACAGCGAACCCCTTGATTTACCAGCTCTATACACAATTAATGACACCTCATTCCAGCTAATAGACATGCACAAAAGTATAATAGGGGGTGTCAGTTCTGGAAAATCCCCACTTAAATAAGTGCGTATTTCCAAAACACACTAGCCCCAATACTGGTGGATTTCAAAATGAAATAAGTCACTTATTTCACTCAAATCCGCACTTTCTCAACCAAAAGTGCTGATTTCACCATCAAGTCCCATTTCACTGATTTGTCAGCATCATCCCATTCATACACAGCACTCCACAGCATAACACTTCATAACTCAAAACATTGTACATCATTTACATTTTCATATCATATCATATAAGAGTCATGCCTTCCTCACTTTCAAATCGTGATAAATTACATAAAGCAATGACTTTCATGGCTCTTGAACTGCTCTTGGACTCTGATTGCGATTCTGATTCTGATCTAGAAGAAGATTTTGTCTTTTTATCAAAAATGGCCATGAAACATTACCTTCTTCCCAGAAAGCCTCAAGTACTTCATACCCCCAAGTACACCATCCAAACACTTCTTAACCTATCTACACCCAGTTTTAGACAGCTGTTCAGGACTTCTCAGGAATGTTTCCTTAAATTTCTTGAGCTTATTCAGGATCATCCCATATTTCACAATAATTCTCAAAAAGAACAACGACATCCTTCAATTCAATTGGCCATCACACTATGTCGTTTGGGTTCAAATGGTAATGGAGCCGCTTTGAAACGTTTAGAAAATGTCTTTGATTTAGGGTATGGTTCAGTTAACACTTATACCAAACGATGTATCACTGCTATCAACTCCTTGGAATCTCAACTTCTCACCTGGCCAACAAAAGAAGAGCGACTTGAATCATCTCAGGTTATGCAAGCAGAGGGCTTCCCTGGATGTATTGGTTTTGTTGATGGTACTACTATTCCTTTGAGCCAGAAACCTGCTCAAGGTGGAAACAATTACTTTGACCGTAAAAAGAGGTAGGTTATTTTTAACTACTTTCATTCTCTTTGAAACTAACACAAAAAAATATATCTTCTTTATAGATATTCAATTAACATTCAGCTTATATGTGACATAAACAAAAAATTTATATCAATCTTTGCTGGCTATCCTGGCTCATGTCATGACTCCTATGTCTTCCAAAGAATGCAAATTTCAAATGAACCTGAAAAATTCTTTGATGAAGATCAGTATCTTCTTTCAGATTCTGCTTATGTGAATGGAAAGTATGTACTTCCTGCTTTTCGGGGAGCAGCTTCAGAAGACAGTCAAAATGCCAAGTTCAACAATCATTTGGCAAAGTCAAGAGTCCGTATTGAACATTCTATTGGAATCTTGAAAGGCTGTTTTTCTAGTTTAAGGGAATTAAGAAGTCCTCTTAGAAATAAATCTGAAATGGAGGCAGTGATCAACTGGATTCTGTGTTGCACTATACTTCATAACCTACTTGCTGACCTCAAAGATCAATGGTTAGAGCTGTATGAAGATGAACAAGTTGATTCACCTCCGACTATATCCAACACTTTTATTTCTCAATCAACTAGTATAAGGGCAAAAATTCTTCCAATAACACTCCAACATTTTTCAATGCAATTTTAATTTTTTTTTCATTCTCTTCAAATGATCAATTTGCATGTGTTATTCACTGAGAATGGTAAATTTTTTGCATATTTTTTTGGTTTTTGAATTTGCTGTTAAAGTCTTATTTTTTTTATCTCTCTGTGTTTTCTTTCATCAACTCAACATGAAATCACATATTTTCAGCAAACGCATATTTTTTCAGTCACTCTCTTTTTTTTATTCACTCATATCAATTTTCTCCTCTCTTCCTACATCACTGAAACAATTTCACTTATATTTTTTTTTCTCAACTCATCTCTCCAGGTAAGTCATTTTATCATTTTTACTTGATTTTTTGCTAATTTTTTTTTTTTTTTGGTTTTTGTTTTTGTTTTTTTTGTAAGTGGTTTTTTTAAATTTATAGGTAAAATTAACCTTTTTTTTCTCTCTCTCTCTCTCTCTCCCTCTTTTCTCTCATTTATCCTATTCTTTATCACCCCTTGGCCTGGGCTGTTTCCCACCTTTACCCTCTCCTTGGAATGGATACTTCCCCCTTTTCCCCCCTTAGGCTGCCTTATTCCCCCCCTCCTGGCTCACTTTAACCTCCCTTTTCTCCCTTTTCTCCCTCTTTGTTCTCATCTCTCCCTTTCTCCCCCTTGTTGGTGTCCTCATTTCCTCTCCAACCCCCCCCTCCAAACTCTCCCAATCACCCCCTCCAACCCCCCATCAATCCATTCCTAACCCCCCCTCCTATCCCCCTCAAAACGCCCCCAATCCCCCCCTCAAAACCCCCCTACCCCCCCCCCTTAAACGTTCCTTAATGATTTGTTAACGAATTGTTAAGTGACATTGAGGGGGGGGGGGGGTAGGGGAGTTTTGAGGGGGGGATTGGGGGGATTTGGAGGGAGGGGGGTTGGGGGAGGTTAGGGGGGTTAGGGGGGTTTGAAGGGGGGGAATATAGGTAGATTGAAGGGGGTGTTGGGGGGGGGGTTGGAGGGGATTTGGGGGGGATTGAAGGGGTGTTTGAATGGTGATTTGGAGGGGGGTTTGGAGGGGGGTTTGGGGCAGATTGAAGGGGGGTTTGGAAGGGGGTTTGGAAGGGGGTTTGGAGGGGTTTAAAAGGGGATGTGAATAGTTTGGAGGGGGGGGTTTGTACAAGGGTTTTGGGGAGGTGGGAGAGGGGTTTGGAGTGGGGAATTTAGGGGAATGGGGAAGTGATAAAAAAAATTTCACAGTTTTTTTATTTTTTTTTTTTATTTTTATTTTTATTTTTTTAATTTTAGAGAAAAATATTCATCAAGTTCAAGTGAAATAAAAAAATTCTTATTAGTCTTTTGAGGATTTTTATTTTTTTAATTTAAATTAAGTGAGTTTTTTTTTAATGTATAATTTTGGGTGTTTGAAAAGTAACAAATGTTTAAGTAGAAAAATACATGTCTTTAACTTCAGATTCACCACTTACCTCACTCTCATCTTCTTTAACTTCATTATCATCTTCAAATTCAACTTCTTTTCAATCATCATCTAAAACATTGACAAAAAATAAACAGTATCAAAATAAAAGAAATTTAAAAAAAAAATTCACTTTGATCAAATATTTGGCCATATTTTAAAAATCAAGTACTATAAAACTAAAGTTGAAAAAAAAAACAATATCCGAAAACGTTACCTGAAAATATACATTATTTAACTGAAACTGGAGGTGATGAAGTTAAAGCTGTTATTAATAATACTTTCAAACCTCAATTTATTTATGAAAACCATTCTTTTAATGTTTTAAAAGATGAATCATTTAATCAACTCTGAAATCTCATCATAACACTCTATCAAATGGCTTTGATTTGCTTACCTTTAAGGAATAAGAATTTGTTGGGTGGAATCATGATTGGTATTGGATGGAGACCAGGATTTGATAAAGGTTTTTCTCTTGGTATGTTTAAAAATTTTTCTGGATTTTTTAATATCATTTTACTGAATTTAAATCAAATAGGCATATATTCTTTACTCAGATCTTTATCTAAAGCTGAGTTAGATAAAGATTTTTGAAAATGGAATACTTTAACTTCATTTAATTCATTTCTTGCTCTTCGACTTAAAAAACTCTTCAATAAAGCTTTTGAAAAAATCATGAAGTTGCTACAAGACTTGGAATACCAAATTGGTGCCACTCTGAATGGGAAGATATTAGCAGTGATTATCTAATGTTTTCAAATGTTATAATCACTCATTCTGGATTTTATAATCGAATTCACACCGACTCAAATGATGCCAATTACCTCACTTATGGAATTTTCACATATATTAATCCTATCACTGGACAACCTATTCCATCACCTGCAAAAATTAAAGGACATGGATTATATTTCCCGGACCATAGATGTATAATCAATTTTGGATTAGGAAATGGAATCATTGAAACAGTTTGGAATTCTTCTTACGATAATCACCAAACCACAAAGGCTCCTCCAGGTTTGGAATCTTGTCAAGACTTCACGCATTTTGGTCGCTCTTTCCAGATCAGTCAAAAGTTAATCCAACAAATAAACAAGTTAAAAAAAGAAGAAAAAGGTAATAAATTTAAAAATTCTTTAGGTAGATCTAAAAAGTATGGGGATTCGTAGAGTCACCAAATATTTAATATTCTTCCATAAATTTTTAATAAATAAATATGATATTTCAATTTATGAAATTAAAGTAATGGGCCAACGACCTTGTGTTGTATAAAAGGTAATCATGATAACATTAATTTGTTTCATGGGGTTCCTCTAGCCTATACCTGTGGAAAGTCCCAAACCTAGTTTCTAGACTTGATCTGCATTTTGGCATTAGGAATTGTCATTACTTTAAAAGTAGTAAATTTGACATATCTTATTTATATATTAATTAATTTATGTAATTATATTAAATTTTGATGACTTTCACCCTTTACTTCAATAAAATTCAGGGGAGGGTATTTCCAATTTTTTAAATCTGACATGTGAAATTTATGACTTAGAAAAATTTGGTGGTACCCACCCCTTGTTTCAATAAAATGCAGGGGAGGGCATTGCCAATTTTTTAAATCTGACATGTAAAATTGATGACTTAGAAAAATTTAGATAAGCAAACTTATTGACTTGAAAGTAAAGATAGAAAATTTTTATTATATTTTCAAATTTTTGTCAAAATAAAAGTATAAGCAAACTTATTGACTTGAATGTAAAGATAGAAAAAATGTATGATATTTTCAAAAATTTGTCAAAAATAACTTACTATATTCAAGACCTTTTATAAGTCAGCATATAAGAAAATATTACCAAAAAGAAATCAAACAAAATTAAATTAACTAGAAAAACAATTTATCAATTGAGAAGTTCAAGTAATTTTTTAATGTCCTCATAAGATTGGCCATTTTTTACACATTCCATAATGAAATTTTTTTTTTTAACTTTCTTGTTTTTCCAATTCACAAGTAGTTATTTCTCTTTGAAATTGACGGTTATTTACTCTTTCCATCTGCTCTGCCTCAAATTTTTTTTCTTCCAAATCTAAGGCTTGCTGATCTTTCCTTAGCATATGATCAAACTTCATCTTCTCAAAGTCAAGGGAATTTTTTGCAATAGTTGATTTTGCTGAGAAAATTAAATTGAAATAAATAAATAAATGAGTTAATGATTAAGATATATAGTAAATGAATCTTACTTATATCTTTTTTTTCAAAATAATCCTCAAGGGAGCTAAATGAGATTGTTGAAGAATTACCACATTTTAATAGATGGTTCAAGTTCATTGAAGTTGAGGCTCGGAGCTTTAGTTTGGAGTTTGAACAAGAGGCTTCAGGAAGTTCATCTAAAGCAGCTTCTAAAGTGGGATTCACATTTCCAGAATTGAAATTATTTAATGGAGATTGAGTTTGAGTAGGAGGAGACTAGAAAGAAAGAGAAATTCAGAGAAGAATTGAAGAAAAAACAAAAAGTAAACATACATTTAAATTTTGGGCCTCTGAGGATTTAGATCTGCTGCGATATAATTGTTCTGCTTGATAGTCGGGATCATCTTCAGCTTAACTAGGGTTAGAAGGTGGAGGGGATTGATCCTGTTGATGTACAGGTATCTCAGGAGGATTAATTGATGGTTGAGATCCAGAGGGTATATTCTTAGTAGTATTGTGTAGAAACCAAGGGTTTACATCAACTTGGGAGCCAAAAAGATTATCCATTTCCTCATAGAAAGGACACATGACATTGAGCTTTTTGGAAACAGTAGTAATTCCGATCTCCAAATCATCATTGTCAATACCAAAGCCAGTTTCATTTGCAGCATGATGAGCCTTTTTATATTTTGATTGGTAACTCTTAAATCTCTCCTTCATTTGTTTAGGATTGATATTGATTCTCCCCCTTGTTTTCTTCCTTACTTCATTGGCCATCAATAAGTAGCCATTAACCTTTGAAGAAGGTGGACTTTTCACATCCAAAACATGCTTCAAAATTTGATTTTATTTTAAGGAAGTTGATTATGATGAGATAATCATCCTTTTTAAGCTGACCTGAACCTGACTTTGATTTTTCAGGTGTAGGGCTTGCTTTACAAGGAGACTTTTGTGACAAAGCAGATTTTTGAGTTACCTTTTGAAATTTGGAATGTCTGGGAGGCATTATGAAACTGGCACATAACAAGAAAAAAGATTAAGAGGTAGAAGAAATAAGTAAAAAAGAATGTAAACATGCCTGGTCAAAATTTTGAAAATGTCAGGAAGGGGTGTGTGCCAAGGATTGATGGGTAGGTAGTGAGGAGGGTCAGTGTGTCACATGTGACAGGGATGGGGTAAGAAAGGAAGGGATGTTTTGTGGCCAACATGTGGTTGTGAAAAAAAACGGGAAAAAAGTGCTGATTTGAGGTCATAACTGACACCCATTTTTGAAATAAGTGACTTTTTTGCAAAATTTAAGTGCTGATTTGGTTTGAAATCCGCACTTAAGTTAAGTGCAGATTTTCCAGAACTAACACCCCCTAATTAGAATGATATCACCCGCCAAAATCCTGTAGTAATAGGGATAATCCATCAAAATTAAAGAATAAGTAGGAAAGAGAGTATATGTGTGTTATACATTAAAATAATAGACTAAAAAAGGGAAAATTAAGAATAATAATTACTCAATTATAAGGGGGATTAACAGTAGAAATTTTGGGGCTAATACTGACATTATACTACGTGAAATCCCCATTCAAAAATAACCAAAATTGACTGAGAAACCACTTAGAATCCCAAAAAAGGGCATGAGATGTGGGGTAACTACATACAGTCCTTGGCAGGCGCTTGAATGGGTAAATCCTTGACTAATTTAAGCAAATTTAAGTGTGGTAGTGAATTAAAGTGCCAAGATTGAGGTTATTAATGAAATTAGTGCATATAAAGAGGGTCAATGCAATTGTAATTAAGCTAGGACACTAAATAAGCGCCTGTTGCCTATTTTGGCATGTTTCCCCACAGTGGGCATAGAATTTGGGGTAATTATAGTGTGAAAAAGCTAACTTTGCTAAAAATGAAGCTATTCACATGGGAAAAATGCAGGCAGTATGTGGCCAGTACACAGAAGCCATTTCTGGCATAAAAAACACGAAATTTAAAAAGTGTAATTTTTATGCATTTGAGTAGCCAAATCAATAGTACTAATTAAAAAAAATTGATCTTTCAAGGCACAATTTTAATATTATTAAATTTATAGTGCATATAATCAACTTCTAAGTGATTTAAAGTGCATTTCTTATTTTTTACATAAAATAATGAAAACAACTGCTTTAAGTCTACTTAAAAATTATGTAGCCTTATATATAAGGTTCTTAAGATTACCTTAACATATTAAAACTTTATATTAAGTACATAAGACTTATAAAAGGTGGATATATGTGTGTATATAAGGTGTTATAATGGAATATTTCTTATATTATCATAAATTTACTTATGTATACTATTTGTGTACTCTAATTTATTGCTCCCATGTGTAGTCCATGTGTTTAACATAACTTATAAGTACTTTTTACTCATTCCTGGAGATATCCAGGCTGACACTTGCCCACCCAAAAAAGAAATAAAAAAATGACAAGTTATACACTTTTGTTATTTATTTTTATTTTTATGTTATTTTTCAGGTATTCAGAAAATTCTGTAGCATTAAAGATTAAATCTTTAAAGAAATAAAAAATAATAAAATATTATGAGTACTGGTTTTTAACCCCTCAGCTGGTTGAACAGAAATTTATTTCTGTTTAAATTTTTTAAGAAGGGAGGATAGATTTGAAATTTCTTTTTCAGGTATCCATTTATCAAATTCATTTGATTTTGCCTTAAATCTTAACAAATACTCAGTTCCTTTTTCTTTCGTAAGGATTCTTTTCTTGAGTATTTTTTCAATCTCTGCTTTTTCCACAATTTCTTCAGGTTTCTTTTTAGGCCTTCCCCTTCTTTTTGGAAATAAGTCAGGATCATTTGAATGGTAAGGTTTCAATAATGAGATAGGGAAAACTAGATGTTTCCTATCATATGGAGCATATAATATGACTTCCACAGAATTATTACCAACCATTTTACTTACTACAAAAGGTCCTAAAAAGGGGTCCTTTAATTTAACATTACCTTGTAAGCTAAAATGAAGTGTTGAAATCAGAACTTCATCTCCTTTTTTGAATTCAAATTCTTTATGAGATTTATCCCACCTTTTCTTTTCATATTCAAATACTTTTTGGATGCATTCTTCTGCATGACTTCTACACATATGTTGCATATGAATAAAGGATTTAGTACCAGGGTGTATATCCAGCCTTGGTAATTTATTTAAATGATTTACTGGGGTATTTGGTACATATCCCAGCCAGAGTTCAAATGGTTTTTTCTCTGTTACAGAATGAGTTGTGCTATTATAAGCAAATTCAAGGCCAGGAATTAATGTTACCCAGTCATGTGTGAATTTCTCATTGTCTTTTTATTCTAATCCAAAGGCACAATATCTTCTGATCATGTCTTCAAGAGTTTGTATCACTCTTTTAGCTAGCCCATCAGTTTGTGGGTGATGTGCTGTTGACAATTTCAATTGAAAACCTGATACTTCCATCAAATATGTCCAGAACTCTGAAGTAAATTTAGGGTCTCTATCAGAAAATATGGCTTTGGGAAACCTAGCAGTATTCATCATTTGAGTCCACCATAGTAATACCAAGTCTATAGCAGATACCTCTTTATGGGTAGGGATAAATTTACACATTTTTGTTAATCTATCCACAATTACCCAGAAAGAATTAAAACTTTCTTTTCATGCTGATGGCAAGCCAGTGACAAAATCCATGTTTATAATTTCGCATGGAGCTAATGGCTGCTCTATTTGTTGTAACAACCCAACTCTCTTCCCAGTTAATCTTTTAGATTTCTGACAAGAGTCACATGTTTCAATGTATTTTTGTACATCTTCTTTCATGTTTATCCACCAGGCTGTATTTTTAACTCTGGTTAATATTTTGTTAAAATTAAAATGGCCAGCTAAGACGTCATCATGAAAAGTACTCAACATTAAATCTTTCATAAAAGGTGGTATAAATATTACATTACTTAGCTTTTTCCTGTAATATATATATCCATCTTCAATTGACAGTTTACCTTTTTCCAACGCATTTTTATACTTTGGAGGCAATGTTTTAATTAATGCACTCATGGAGGCATTAGTTGGATCATTCAGAATAGTAGATAGTTTAGTCAAATCTTTATCAGATGAATAATTTTCCAATATATTTTGCATAAACTCTTCCTCTAAATCCACTATATAAATCCCAAATATAAGTATAACCTCATTTTCAGGTACATAAGCTGGGTTTTCAGCATCATTTAGCAAAGGACTTCTGGATAATAAATCCACATTAGAACGCAATGTTCCTGCTATATGAGTGATTTTCATTCTTCCTCTGTACTCTTGTACAGCTAGTTGCCATCTAAAAATGTGCCTATTAGGTTTTTTCATGTTTAGTAATGATTTTACTGCACTGCAATCTGTTATTAATTCAAACTTCTGGTCTTCTAGATAGTAATGAAGTTTCTCCAAGGCCCACACAACGGCTAAACATTCCAGCTGGGTGGCGCCATACCTTAATTCTGTCTTTCTTAAGGTTCTGGATATATAACAGATAACTACTTCAGATAATTTTCAATTATTATCTGTTTCTGCTGTCAAGCAGCACCTAACCCTGTGAAGCTTGCATCAGTGTACAAAATAAAAGGTAGGTTAAAATCTGGCAGTCCCAATATTGGAGCTGACATTAAACATTCCTTCAATTTATCAAAGGCATGTTGTCTTTTATTATTTAAAATGAAAGCCTCATTTTTCCTGATTAATGTTGTTGAAGGAGCTGCAATGGATTGGTAGTTTTTTATATACTGTCTATAATATCCACACATACCCAAAAAACTTTGAACATCTTTTACATTCTTAGGTATACCAATTTTTTTAATTGCTTCCACTTTATTCTGGTCAACACAAATTTGTAATCCAGATAAACATGTCCAAGTACTTTCAAGGATTGAAATCCAAACTTACATATCTTTAATGCAATTGTCATATTAATTTCATCCATCTTTTGAAATAATCTGTTCAGTTGATTTAAATGTTCATCATATGTTTTTTAAAACACTATGATTTCATCAATATAGACCAAAAGCCATCCTTCAACCATTTCCTGATGGAAAACACTATCCATTAATTTTTGGAAGACTGAAGGCGCATTCTTTGGACCAAATGGCATTCTCACATACTTATATATACCCATATGTGTGTTTATTAATAAGTAATTTTGAGAATTCCTTTCCACAGGAATCTGGTGGTAACCCTTGTTTCCATCCAGAAAGGAAATATACTTTGCTCCTTGTAAAGCAGCATGGATAGAAGCTATCCTGGGAAGAGGGTAAATATCATCCACCGTGAATGTATTTAGAGCTCTATAATCACCACATAACCTTGCCTTATCTTTTTCATAAGAGATTAAAACAGGTGATATTACACAATATTTAGGAGTTGTGTCTACTTTCTCAACAATACCCATTTCCAACAACATTTTTATGTTGCCTTCAATGTTTTTCCTTTTTGAAGGAGATTCTGGATAAGGTTTCTTTTTCAAGCTGCCAGGAATATTATCCAAATCACAACTTAAAGAGATTTTCATCTCATGGTCTTTGACCAATCCTAGTTTATTTGAACCATGAGTAAATGCCATAGGATAAGATTGTATCAATCTCAAAATATTGTCTTCTTCAATTTTTGAGAGTTGAGGACTGAAAGAGGCTTTTTGGATTTCATTTTCCAATTCTACCACTTCAGTGGTGGCTCTTCCACCTTGCAGTTGTTCTTCTTTAGGAGAAATGGAATAAACTGAATTTTCAGAACATATCTTGAATTTTCTTTTACCATTTACGCCTATAGTGAAGCAACTTTTTTCAGGATTTAATTTAATGCCAAATTTGGTAAATAAGTCATTGCCAATAATAAACCAATCACTACAATGCAGTTTTGTATTTGCCGATTGGATTTAATACTGAACCAAAACCCCTCCAGTTCCTTGTCCGTACAGGTTCTAGTTTTTCTTTATACTTACTATCAAGTTTCATTAATGTGTTAATAGAAACTACACTACCTGCAGCCCCAGTGTCAAGAATGGCATTCCTTTGCTCTTCCACATATAATAACAGGTGCTCTGATAGGTGTTATTTTTTAAGTATCATGAGATACATCTTTAATTATTTCAGCTTCTTCAATGGAAGTTAAAGATGTATCTGTCTGAGGTATAGCATCATTCAGGAACATAATATCCTGTTCTAATACAAATATCTCATGTTCATCATCACTGTAAGAAATGTTACCTTTACAATCCTCACTGGATTCTATTTTCTCATCTTCATGATTACTTGGTTAGAAATTTTGTGAGTTTTCAATAACATTAATTCTCTTCTTACAAGTGTGACCCTTAACCCAAGGTTCATTACATTTTTAACAAGTGTTATTTTCTTGTCTTTTAGGGACAAGGGTAGCTGAAGGTTTTTTCTTCTCCACTGGTAACTTATTTGTAGTAGGTTTTACTACGTCAACACTCTGTCTGTAATTATTATACTTGGTTTCATATTTGTGGTTTAATAATATTTCATTGCATACATTAATGAACCCAGAAGTATCTCTGATGGTTTCAGTTCTAGCTACAATAATGTCTCTGACTGATATAGGCAATTTATATATTATTTTTTCTTTCCACTCATCATAATCCATTTTTGGATCCATAGCTTTCATGATTTTTATTAAATTCATTAAAAATACCATGGGTTTATCTCCAGAATTTGGATTATATCTGGCTCTTTCATACAATCTTTGTTGAGTGATTCTGAATTTTGGGCCACCAAATTGCCTTTCAATTAGTGCTTTCCATTCATTCCAGGAGTAGTTAATTCCCTCACTCAATACAGATTTAAACCATAATAAGGCCCCATCTGTAAATAAAGATATTAATTTTGATGTAATTTCTTCATCAGATAATTTGTATGAAAACTTTAAGTTATCAATTCTTTGAATGAATTGTTGCCAATCAGACTTTGAATCCCTTTCAAAAGAAGGGTACTGATCTAACTTAGGCCAGTTCTTTTGGTTATTTTTTGCTTCTCTAACCTGAGGAATATTAAGTAACTCACTTACTTTAGAAAGATGATCATTTATTTCATCTTTTACTGATTTTATGTTCTCAGAGCCCATGACACTATGTTCATGTTCAATCATTTGTTTATCATCTGAGTGTTTCATGAAAACCAGTACTCTTTCCACATAAGAGGTATTATCTTTTACTTAATCAGTATTTTTCAAAATTTTGGCTATTTCAATTTCTACTCTTTGTAACCTATCTTTTATTACAGGTACATGAGTCAAGGTATCATTAACATTTGAAAAAGACAATTTTACACGTTGTAGAAAATCCTATAGTACTAGCTATAGGCCTTGGCCAAGGGAGTTGGAGAAAATCAAGCAGAAAAACCCTGTCCCTTTAGAAAAATAGAGTGAGATTTACCTGTTACAGTAAATTGGTTCCTGTTACCACAAAAGCCCTTTTCCAAACACACTGGACTGCTTGATCAGTCAAGAAAGTTGTCAGGCTTAGTCCAAGTCCAGAGACGTGAATAGCTTACTGTTCTAGTGTCTAGAAGATTTACAAAAGGTCCCAAATGAATACAATGGTATAAAACAAGCAAGTAGTAGAATAAAATCAATTATAAGGCTCAGTAATTTACTCTCACTTATTATAATTGGTATTACAAGGCTTATTGTTGTGCAGAAAAATAGATTTAATATATTTAAAATACTATTCAAAGACTCTCTAAAGTACTAATGAAATGTAAGATAAATTTTATTGGTTATATATTGTAATTGTAATTGTAAAAATGATAAATTGAATGTAGAAAATATGACCAAAAACCCCCTCCTTTTATACCCAATAATTCCCCAATGATGCCCCTTGATGATTCCAATCCTATACACGGCCAAATGCGCCTCAAAATAACTAATAGACCTGTCCAACAACATAAGGAATGACCAATGACAACCAAATAATAATATCACACGCCAAAATCCTGAAATAATAGGGATAATCCATCACAAATAAAGAATAACCCAAAAAAGAGTGTATATGCGTGTAATATCTATTTTTAATAGACTAAAAATAAAGAAAAGGTACTAAATATAACACAGTATTAAGGGGGATTAACAGTAGAAATGTTAGAGTTAACTATTACTAATTTATACGTGAAATCCCTGTCCAAAAATAAGCATTATTGACTGAGAAACCACTGAAAAGCCTAATTTAATGCGTGTAAGGGCTAATCCCTGTATGCAGACTCTTGGCAGGCGTAACCACGGGTAAATCCTTGACTAAATAGGCAATTTTTAAGCGTGGTAGCATAATTGGGCGCCAAGACTGATGTAACTAATGCAATTAGTGCATTTAATAAGGTTAAATCACATTGAAACTAAATTAAGACACTAAATAAGCGTCCCTCGCCTATTTTAGTGTGTTTCCACATATAGTGCATGTATGTGGGGTAATTTTAGCGTGAAAAATACTAACTTTGCTAAAAATGAAGCTATTCACACGGGAAAAATGCAGGCAGTATGTAGCCACTGCACAGAGGCCATTTCTGGCATAAAAAACACCAAATTTGAAAAGTGTAATTTTTACACTTTTAAATAGCCAGATCAATTGTTCCAAATAAGGCAAATTGATCTGTCAAGGCGCATTTTTATTATCTTAACATTTATAGCGCATATATCCAACTTTTAGTGATAATAAGCGCATTTATCAATTATTTCAATAAAATAATAGAAAAATTAGCTTTATGTGTACTTAAAAATTATGTAGGCTTATGGCTAAGGTTCTTAAGGTTACCCTAACATATTCTAACTTAATATTAAGTACATAAGACTTAAATAAGGTGGATATATGCATGTATATAATGCTTTATAATGGCATATATTTGTATTAAATCAATTTTTTATACAATTATTTATTGTTCCCATGTATGCTACATATGTTTAACATAATTTGTTAGTAATTTTACTCAGTCCTGAGAATATTCAGACTGACAAAAGTAGTCTCCAGACAGACTACCACACCAAAGAACTGAAATGCAGACTAATGTCCAAACCAGAGAAAGAAATGATACTGATGTAGGTTGCCAATCCACACCAGAGACAGAAATGATACTTGCTATAGCTTGCAAGACTATAACAGAGAAAACAGTTGCTAAGCTAAGTTAAATGAAGAGCTTAATTGCAACAAAAACAGCCAAATTGTGGCCAACAAACAGTGAAAACTGAGTGAGGAACAATGATATCCCTGCCAGATGGTTGAATGATAATTAAAGTTCCCCCAAACCCCTTTTTTTCACTATATACACACAGACTACTAATCAAGAGCCCATGCACACCTGCAAATCTGGCGTTCCTGAACACCAAATTGCATAAAACCTCCCTAGAAG
Organism: Hemileia vastatrix; assembly: GCA_030280995.1. Classification (NCBI taxonomy): domain Eukaryota; kingdom Fungi; phylum Basidiomycota; class Pucciniomycetes; order Pucciniales; family Zaghouaniaceae; genus Hemileia; species Hemileia vastatrix. Next base: position 7,511,232 of record JASXTE010000019.1, on the reverse strand, counting down.
AGCTTCCAGCCCTCTAGCATTGAGGCGGGTAGTCTGCCCAGCACTGGGAAGCCCGCCTGAGGCAGCCTGACCACCCTGAAGCCAGAAACCCCCAAAAACACCCAAACTACTTAGGAAATTCACCTACAACTACTAAAACCTTAAAACACATCATTACATTACAACAACATTGAGACATGAAATATAGAGAAAATCCAGATCTTTCCAATGGTACTAAGCACTTAACCCTAAGACTTAAGGTTAGCCCATAAAACATGAAAAACAAAATTCAACAGCAATCTTTTTAAAATAAAAAGTGAGAAAATATCCCCAAAATACTTATGCTATGAAAAATGTCCTCAAGACATAAAATATAGAGAAAAACCAGGGATATCCAATGGTAGCCTCTAGATCTCTGTAGTCCCAACATTTGCTGCATAATTCCAGAAAAATACTCAATTATTTGAACAATGCCATTTAAGGCATACCAAAATACCACCAAATAAACCAACAAAGGGCTCTGCCAATGTTGGAAGACCACATCCTCCCTCCAAGAGAGAATGTCCACATTCTCCTAACAACAACCACCATGTTCAGCTTTCTTTCCAAATCTGCTACTGACATGGGCCCCTGCCAATACTGCATTGACAATAATCTCATATGCTCCATCTCACCACCAGCTCATCCCTACAGAACCTCCTGTGATGCCTGCCACTCTAGAAAAAAGACTTGCTTCAGACCTGGTCCATTGTCTTCTGAAACTTTTTCACCTTCTCCACAACCTGATCCACCTTCTACCAATACCAAAAGATCCAGGCCTTCTATCCTGATCCCCAGACTGGTCCACAAATTACACCCTCCAAAAAAGAGTGTCCACACTACTACTACCACTACTTCCACCATCCCTGGTCCATCTGATGGTAAACACAAAATTTCTTCATACTGAACTCCAATCTGACCAATTTCCAGTTCATTTTCCTCTTGACAGCAATGATGACAATGTGGGAACCATTGAAACACCCCCACCTAACCCATTGCCTACCATTAAGGACCAATTTCAACAACATTCTTCTCAACAGAAGCATCTCCTATTAGACTATTTCCAATCCACTCCTGCTAGGAACCCACAGGATCTTGAGAAAAGGAAGAACCTCATACACCAATTCAAAGCTAATGCTGAACATTTTGTCACATCTCTTGATTCTCTTCTGCCTACTACTCTTGATTAATCTCTTGACTTAGAAATAAAAAACAATTCTTGACCTCTCCAGACTTCCTGAATATAGCCAATCATCATAAAAAAATTCCTCAGTTTACAGTCTTGGGGGACTAATCCTCAGTTTAAAGTCTTGGGGGACTAACAGACCTCATTTTATAGTCTTGGGGGACTCAAAACCTAAATCACAAAGACAGAAACAGAGATCAAAAAATTTAAGACCCAAAGAAACAAACTAACATTCTGGGGTAAATGCTCTACAGCGCAGCCAGCTCATAAGTTACCCCCACACTTGCCTTAACAAAATTCAGAGACTCCCCCTTGGATTCCCTCTGCCAGAATCACACCAACTCCCATTATCAGTTTATAGTCCTGAAGGACTCAACTATTAAAACCTCCTCAGTTTATAGTCTTGGGGGACTGTACCAGTGCTCAGTTTAAAGTCTTGACGGACTTTCCAGTGTTCAGTTTAAAGTCTTGACAGACTGCCAGTAATTTTCAGTTTAAAGTCTTGAAGGACTGGTGCATAACAAGGGCGGTGTTGCCTCCATGCACAATGCACCGCAGCCAACCTTCTGAAATTCCACTCTTTCTACACCATCTACACATCACTGATAAATCTGTTAAGCTATCTATTTTCTTCCCACTATTTCTCCTTCACAGGTTATGGCTGGATCACCTAACTTTAACCCATTGGACCTTCCCTGCTTCACTGCTCCAAAAGACTATGCTTGCAAACAGTGCATCCACATGTGCAGACCTTTCACTTTCACTCTTCCTACCCCTCAGGCAAAACTCTATAACAGGGCCTGTGATTCTTGCAACTCCAAAAAGAAAAGGTGTGACAGAGATCCCAATTACCCAATACCTCCGCCTTCACCTTCACATAAATATATATCCAGATCACCAACCAGGTCACCAGAGTATGGACCTGCTTCTCCTCCTTGTCTTCTGCTCCTTCCAGAAGATCACAACGCTCTACTCACAAACCCAAGACCAAAATACCAGCTTTATCATCCCAAGAATCTGCTTTCCTTTCTGCAAATTCATCAAAATTAGCGCCAAAATCAGCTCCTAGGCTGCTAGACTGTGTCCAGGTGGCCCGCCCGCCTCATCAGAAAACAAAAATCAGGCTCAAAACATCCAAATTCAGCCAAAAAACAACCAAATTCTTCAATACAACACCAATAACCCAACACCACAACCTTCTAATTCCCCCAGAGCAATGCGTACCTCCGCCATTTCTTCTTCTATTAACACCAAAACAGCCAACACTGCTTCTAAACACCAAACTCCTGTTGCTTCAGGAGAAAACAACTTCACCTCTCCTCTGGCCGCCAATTATTCTTCTGATACCTCTTTTTCTTCTGAATCTTCATCCAGAAGATCCCAATCAGTCACCATATCACCATCTCCTGGTCCTTCCCTCAATCAAACTGGCACTCCTCCGCCAGCATCTAGTAAACCTGCCCCAAGCAATAATATAAACAATGACAACAACAACAGCCCTGCTGCTGCAACCAGAGCCCAGAAACCTCTTTCTTATCCTTCATCTTCTCATCATCATTCAGAGAATTACCCGAAAAATCCATACATCCATCTGGTGGACCCTCCTACAATACCTATTCAACACTGTTCAGCTGTCCATATTCCAGCTGCATACAAATTTGAAGATCTCCCAATCTGTAAGTACCAAAATAAATTAACAAAATACAATTTCTTCAAAAGAGAATATTTATTGAACAAATTCTTCTGATTTTAGTTGGAACCCCGCCTCCTGCAACTGCATTTGGAACTGGCCAACCCCTAGAAACTACTTTGATGCTGGATTATGCTGATATGAAGCAACACCTTAGCATGATGTGTTCAAACATGCTTAAGGCCTTTGCTCTCCATGGTCCATTGAATTATTTTGAGAAGAATCTAAGAAAACAACTCCTTGATGACCACTGGAAGATGTCTTGGATTATCAAGTACTTTCCAGCACTCCATTCCTACTTCTTCTTCTTCTTTCCAAACTCTACCTTCCAACCCAGTTCCGTACCAGTATAACCCCTATACTTTCTCCAGCCGCCTGCACCACAAGGAACACAGTTCTTCCTCTAATCCAAACAAGAAACAAAAATGCCACAACCATCTGGACCAACAGCCAGAGGCTTCTTCATCCCATCATTAAATAAAAGATTTTAAACAAAATTACTAACTAGAAAATAATAATAACAGCTAACAGATATATAAAATCTTATTTTATTTTATTTTTACTTTTATTTTAATATTAATTTTAACTTTATTTTTATTTTTATTTTTATTTTTATTTTTATTTTTATTTTTATTTTTATTTTTATTTTTATTTTTATTTTTATTTTTATTTTTATTTTTATTTTTATTTTTATTTTTATTTTTATTTTTATTTTTATTTTTATTTTTATTTTTATTTTTATTTTTATTTTTATTTTTATTTTTATTTTTATTTTTATTTTTATTTTTATTTTTATTTTTATTTTTATTTTTATTTTTATTTTTATTTTTATTTTTATTTTTATTTTTATTTTTATTTTTATTTTTATTTTCATTTTTATTTTTATTTTTATTTTTATATTTATTTTTATTTTTATTTTTATTTTTATTTTTATTTTTATTTTTATTTTTATTTTTATTTTTATTTTTATTTTTATTTTTATTTTTATTTTTATTTTTATTTTTATTTTTATTTTTATTTTTATTTTTATTTTTATTTTTATTTTTATTTTTATTTTTATTTTTATTTTTATTTTTATTTTTATTTTTATTTTTATTTTTATTTTTATTTTTGTTTTTAACTACTAACTACTAACATACTAAAAAAATTGAAATGAAATTAAAATGAAATGAATAATTATTACAAATGGTATCCTCCAGCCAATTGATGAGCTGATCCCATGATACCTTACCCACATCCAGGTGCATCTTGATGTGGATACACAATTAAATATTTTTAAATGATTAATGATAAAAAATTAGAAATTAAAAGAAAATAATAAAAAATGAAACACAGAAATAAATGAAATAAATAAAAAAGAAAATAGCATTGCCCGGCCAATTGATGAGCCTTTCCCAACCAATGCTTGCCCACATCCAGGTGACCCTGATGTGGTAACACCATAATTTTGTGATTTTTCCCTCGTTACATCCTAATAACCCCCATAAAAAAATTAAAAGAAAAAAAGAGAAAAAAAGAAAATAATCTAAAACTACTATCTAAAACAACCATAAACATAGCAATCAGGAGAAAAGAAAAGTAAAATTCCAATCCAAGGAAATCATTACTGGTTGGGCTCCCTCCAATAAATAAAAATAACGGGAGACCACCAGTGATCCACCGCCACTCCAAGGAAACAAAGAACCCATCCAAAACCAGTTTAAAGTCATAGTGGACTGAAACCTGAATAACAAAGCCAGAACTAGGATTAAAATAGGACAAACAAAATACTTGAAAAAGACATTATGGGGTAACTGTTCTACAGAGCAGCCAGCTCATCAGTTACCCCCACACTTGCCAAAATAAAATCTAGAAGCCCCCCCTGGGTACCTTCTAACAAAAACACACATCCAACACAGAAAACCCAAAACCAATAAGCGTGAAGATTCCGGCACTTGAAGACCAAAAGAATTTCCAGTTTAAAGTCATAGAGGACTTAAAACCTGTGAAGAAACACTAATACTAGGGTTCAACCAAATTAAGAGAAGTGGTTGGAAACAGACAATCTGGGGTAACTGTTGATAGAGCAGCCAGCCCATCAGTCACCCCCACACTTGACAAAATAAAATCTAGAGGCCCCGCCCATGGGTAACCTCTAACAAAAGTTTCCAACAAACAGATGCACAGGATCACCACAAATAAATCCAAAATTAAAGAATGGTCCGTAGTTTATCCTCATTGCGGAGTCAGTCTTCTTCACTTCTTGTGCCTCTAGGGTAAAATCTCTTCACTTGATCCACAGCCACCCTCTTCTTTAGGACTTCACCATCCAATTCTTCCAAAAAATAAGAACCTCCAGAAACTCAAGATCTGCCTCTGTAAGGTCCATTCCATCTGTCAGCAAAAAAATTTCCCCACTGACTCTCTAAGCTTCTATTATACACCAAAACTAAACAACCAGGTTTTAAGGGATTCCTGAGTCTATGAGCCAACTTCTTGTCCCAGGATCTGACTGATTTATTTCTTATCTTCATCATTCTAGAGTATGCCTTCTCTTGACATTCCTCCCTACATTCTAACTGTTGCATCCTGGCACAGAGAAAATCTTCTGTTGAGCACACATCATCCCAATTGATTCCAAGATAAGAGATGGCTTCCAAATCCACTGGTAGAACAGCTTTCTGAACAAGCATTAATTCATAAGGAGAATAGCCAGTTGTCCTTTTCACAGTGACCCTATCAGCAAATAACACCAAGGGTAAATAATGCCACCATTTTTCAGCACTATCTCTGCACATCTTCACCAAAGCATTCTTGATAACTTGATAACCTCTTTCAACCATGCCTTCAGCTTCAGGATAATAAGGCGTAGCCACCCTGACTCTAGAACCAATACTTGCCACAGATTCTTTTAATTCTTCTCCAAACTCTGGCCCTCTGTCAAAAGTCACCAGCTTCATCAACCCATATCTAAATACCCATTCTTTCTTCAAAAACTCTGCCACATTTTTGACATTCAAATTAACCAGAGGCGCTGCCTCCACCCAGCCAGACAAATCATCCCTGGCAACAATCAAGTATTTATACCTGCCCTCTTTAATATGGACAGCATCCAAACTGAATCTTCCAAACACAGTTGATTCACCAGTAGCACGGCCAACCTCTTTAGGTTTCAAGTGACTTCTTCTTTGACATTTTTCACAAGATTGAACCCAACCCTGCACAGCCAACTTAATACCTGGCCACCAAAATCTGTCTGCTACTCTTCTGTAAGTCTCCCCAAAGCCTCTATGACCAAGGTCTTCATGCAAAGACTTCAACACCAACTCTTGACCCTTCTTCTGAGTCACCACAACTTGAGGATTTGGATGCATCCTCCTCATCAACCTTCTTCCTGACACATAGAATCCAGGACTTTTATTCTTGATTTCCAACCAAGTATTATCATCACAAATATCTGGCCTCTCCAAGGTCAACAGATATTCAACCAAAATAAAATAAAACCCAGTCTGACCCCAGGTCTCATCTTCAAAATCCATCAAAACAACATCCAAAGGTACAACTCTATCATCAAATTTACCAGTGTACACATGAGCAACACGACCGGCCCATCCGGGACACCAATCTCTAAACTTTCATAATTCCCTTCCCTTCCACTGAATCCTATGAGAATCCAGTTCACTGAAAAACACACCATTCTCCAGATTTGAGCCATCCCAAACAACAGCCCCATTTTTATCAACAAAAACATCCTGATCACCAGAATTAAGATCAGAAACATCCAGTTTATCCTCTTGGCGGAGAACAGAACAATCATCCAGTTTAGCCTCATTGGGGAGGAGAGAAAAGTCTTCAGCACCCTTTGTGCTGGCTCTAACAACCGGAACATCTTTGTCATACTCTTCAGGATCAGAATCTTCATCTGTGGTCAGTATTCTTGACAATCCACCTGGCATTGTAAGAGTTTTACCTGGCTTGTGCACCAGGTCAAAAAAAATGTTGAATAAACGCCACCCACCTAGTCATTGGAGCATTTGGCAGACTAGGTGTGTTAATCATTTGAACAAGATATTTATCATCCACCTGCAGCTCAAAATTCTGCCCCCACAAAACAGTTTGTAGCTTCTTTAAGATCTTTGCTACACCGCATAATTCCAACTTTGGCTGAGAGTACCTAGATTCCACCTCATTAAAAACCACGGACTCATACCTTACTGGCCTGAACTTCCCAGACTTATCTTCCTGAGACAAAACAGCACCAGCAGCAATATAACTTGAGTCTACCTCCAGATAAATTTTTCCAGCTTCAATTCCATAATCCAACTTGTGAAGAATAATATCTTCACCCACCACCTTCTTCAACTTCTGAAAAGCCTCTTCACACTCTTAAGTCTATTCCCACTCTGCATCTTTCCTGGCCAACCTCCTTAAAGGTGAAGCCAACAAAGAAAAATATTTAATGAAAATCCTGACATACACACAAACTCCCAAAAATCCTCTGACTTCAGTAGTATTTTTAGGCCTTGGCCATGACTGAATTTTATTAACCTTCTTCTTTGCCATAATCCTCCCTTCTTTACATACCACATGCCCAAGAATTTCCAGAGCCGGAACACAACAACAAAATTTTGACCCAGAAACGGTCAAACCAGCCTCTTCAATTCTAAACAATACTCTCTCTAGAGTAATTGCATATTTCCAAACAAACCTACTTATACCTGGCTTTTCTTTCAGTACTTCATTTCCATAATCAGTGGAGGGTCCTTTAATTCCACCGTCATCAATAAAAATACCAGCATGAGTAGATACATCATCCTTTAAAATACAAGCCATTTGTGCTTGATAAACTGCTACTGAATTAGTTGCTCCTTGAGGCAACCTTGTGAGCTGAAATCTCCCCAGAGGAGTCTCAAATGTTGTGAGTGGACGTGAATCAGTGTGAAGTTCCCTTTTGTCATAACCACCCATAATATCACCCAAACCGTAACACACCCTTCCAGCAAAGGCTTCCACAAAGTCTTCCGCACTTGGCGGCATGCCCGAATCCTTGATAGTAACTCTATTCAGGGCTCTAAGATCATGTGCCACCCTTAACTTTCCATTCTGCTTTTTAACACAGAACACCGGACTTGAGTAACTAGAAGTTGATTGTTCATACAATCAAGTCCTGACTCTTTCCCTAACAATCTCCACAAAATCATCATGTATAGCAGCAGGAATTGGAATAGGTTTGATTTGTTAAGGTTCATGACAAACCACAGGAATCAAGTAAGGTTCCCCATAAGAGTGTTTCTGTCAGTGTATTTAGTGTTTAAGTATGATATAATAGTATTTATTTATGGTCCTACTACTTATTGATAAATGATTTAGTGATTAAACCTCAGGGGAAGACTAATAAAATAGTTATACTCAAATAAAACTCACAATACTTGGATTCAAATGCGTGCTAGTGGTGGAAAATAGATGAATAAAATATAGTTATAGCTTATATAAAGATAATATCAATTTATAATGGCTTTATAATATATCTTTGAATAATAATAATTGTGTTATAATGTTTATTTGAATTGTAGTAAGTGAATGATGATAAATAACCGTCAAAATCCCTCCTTACTTATACCCAATTCCCCTGGAGTGCACAGACCTTCAATCCAGATGATGTCACTGCTATCCCTGGAAATTACAGCACTGTGAGGGCCCATCACCTCCCCATGGCGTCCACTTCAAGCAGATTCAACACCCAGACCTCCAGTAAGGACCCTCCATCACAATTAAAGATAGCACAGACCTATACCATAAATAGAAAATCCAGATGAAAGTGGATACCATAAAGAAACAGGTAAAATAAGCAATCCAAAAGAGATTTAATGAAAACCAAAGCATATAAAGGAAACAAATGAAGTTTCCAAGCCCCCAATAACATCCCCAAGCATCCACATTAACCCAGAAATGACCTCCCAACCCATAAATCCGTGGATATCCATCTAAGGAAGCAGATTAAGTTGTCCAAACTGAGTGTATGCGCCTGATATAGATGTCTATGCTTCTGTAGGCATTGTGAATCCACTTATTTTGTCCATATGACCTAAAATAAGCAGAAAAACAAAGGTTATAGGCTATTAAGAGGCTAAAACTCACTTATAGACCTAAATATACATAATATACTGCATATTTCACTGAATATGAGCTTTATGTATACATTTAAGCTTATGTATGTCCATAATTACTTAATATCACTTGAGATAAGTATATTATGACTCCATTAACACCTTAATAAGTATTATTAGGCTATGGATAATCTATTTAAACTACTATAAGTTATATAATAGTGTAATTATTATATATATATGTATTATAATCATATATATAATTGTTTTAACCTTATTTTTAAGATATAAGCTTAATTTACTTAAGGTTATCTTATTTTAAGCATAAGAAATACTCAGTCCTAGGGATATCTAGGCTGACAGTTTCAACACACCCCTTTCCTCTTTAACAAATGCCACCACCTTCTCCCTTAGCACAATAACATGCAATAACAACTTCTTTTCTTCCCCAGATAACCAACCATCAGGACCAAAATCTACAACCTTCAACCTTTCCATTGTAACTCTAGCAGTTTCCTCAAAATCAGGAGGATTCTTCACTAGAGGAGTACAGTACAGATCTCTTGACAATGGAGGATTCAATCCTACAGGCATAGGCTCATGGAAAGGCCTAATCTTCTGCGCCACCTTCTTATACTTTGTGGCTCTACCGTCAACTTGAGGGATCTTCAGGACGTCTTCTTTACCAGACCTGGAACAAAAACCAAGGGTTTCTCCATTGCTCACATGTGTGGCCGAGGTAATGTTTTTGAAAGGTGTAGAAGAAACCCTAGCAGTGCACAATTGGGAGGACTTACTTTTAGACCCCAATCTCACCACTCCAAAGCTTTTCCACAATCCCACATCTTCATCTTCACTTCCATCTACCAAATCTTCAAATCTTGATTCATCTTCAGAATCACATTTTCTACTACCATGCAGTTTATCCTCATGCAGGAGGTTCAAAACAAGATATTGCTGATATTCATTCTCCAAAAGTTTGTGCAATTTAACCTCTTTCTGGAGGGCCAAAACTAGATCTTGCTTATCTTCACAAAAATGATTTTTGTCTTCTTTCTTCATTTTCTTCAGATTTTTTTCTTGATTTTCTTGAATTATCTTGAAAATTTTCTTTTCTTTTCTTGGGTTTTCTTCTTTCCTACAAAAATAACCAGAGGTTTCCCCAATGCTCACAGATGTGGCCAAGGTAATGTTTTTGAAAGGTGTAGAAGAAACCCTAGCGGTGCACAATTTGGAGGACTTACTTTTACTCCCCAATCTCACCACTCCACAGCTTTTCCACATATCTTTCAATAAAGATATATAACCCATCTTCCTTTTTGAACTTGAATTAAAATTAATTGAAAATCTTGAAAAAGAACAGAGACTTGATAAAAAACTTGAAGAATACTTGCAGAGAAGAGAAACATTAAAAAGAGAAAGTTGAAAATCCACTTTTACCACCTATACCTCTCAAATTCCCACCAATACCAGTTTTGATGGGGAGGCCTAAATGAGTAGCCTCAAAGAATGAAATCAGGTTGATCTGAGAACCTGAATCCACCAATGCCCTAGCCTCCCTGCCATTCAGAGTGATGTTGACATATCCCAGAGGAGCAGAAAAATCAGTCTCCAACCCATCTCCAAACCTTTCAGCAGAGTCACATATGTATTCTACCTCCCCAGAAGACACTCTTCTTCTGGTCAACAATTTCTTTTGTCTATCAGCCAACCCAAGACTGATAGCATACAATTCCCCATAAGTAAGTGAAACCTGACCCTGGTTCATCCTTTCTAGAACAGAGTCCATAACATTAGATTGGCCAGAAACTAGTGGCCTCTCAAAGTGAGCCCTTGGCTTCACTACCTTGGTCCTAGAATTTTCCTGGGTACCAGAACCTCCAACAGATTTTCCATCAACAGGAATCAAACCAGATCCCTCACCCGAGCCTCTAACTCTGGAAGGCCTTGGAAATGAAGCCAAAGGAACCTCTTCCTCAGAGTCAGAATCCACATCCATGGGCATTGGCTCTCCATTCATATCCAATGCACCAAAGCTAGGGGTGCCCATATTAGCTATCCCCTTCTGCATCTTGTACAGCTCTTCCTTGCTGTACTTCCTCCTAGCTGGAACCAGCTTAGGATCCGCCTTAGAAGCCTTAGGATTTGGTTGGGCCTGAGAGCTGCTCTTAGGCCTTCCCACCTTACCTGCCTCTACATCATAGACACCCACAAAGCATTCATCACTTGACTGTCCGCCACAAGAATATAATTCCAACCCACCAAAGGAAGTAGAAAAAGAGACTTTATTTACCTCCTTCCCTTTTCCCTTGATGTCATCATCTTGCTTAATAGAAGACTTCCCCTGATCAGGAATCTCCTAAAACCTTGTTCTCCTCTGATTGAAACCAGCCCTTCTCCTGACCATATCAACAGGAGCCTTCCCCTCACTGGGCTTCAAAAATTGACCATCAGGGAACTTAAACACCCTGCCATAAAATTCTACCTTTCCCTCTGAAACGTCTCTGTTCAGAGCCCAAAAATCATTGGACTTATGTCCCCTCCTACCAAAATAAGAGCAAACCCAAGGATCTCTCCTACCAGCCCGCATGTCAAAATCTCTGGGCTGAGGAGGAGCCTTATTGGCTTTCTTAGCCTCCTGCACAAAAATGTGTAGCTGTTTTGTCAGTTCAGCTAACTGTTCCACCATTGGGTCCCTCTGCTGTTTAGGAACCTTCACCATATTCTTTTCCTCCACCTTTACTCTGCTCTCCTCTTCAGCAAAAGCCTCACTGACTTTGCTGACATACTTGGTGCACCCCTCTTGATAGGTGTCCACCGCCAATAACTTCAAATGGGCCTCCACTGCCTTCTTCACGTTGTCCAAGGCAGGCAACTTCTGGTCCCCATTAGAAAGAGTCTTCATCAAGTCCTTCCTTGATAGCTCCTTCAACACATCCATCCTGACATCTCTAGCCAGGGCGGACCAAAAAACATCTTTCGCAGAATTTTCATGTGCCAGCTCCTCTACTTCCACCAAGTATTCCACCACAAGATCAAACTGTAGAAGAAACTTCCTGTAACTATGCAAGTTACCAACACCACCAAAAGACTACCATTCACTGACAACCTTGTTCAAATCAACCATAGTGAACCTGACACCCCATCTATCTACCATCTCCCTAGACAGTAGCTTCCAATCCCTCTTCTTGTAGCCAGTCATGGCCACAACCTCCATCTCCACCACTATATCTCCAATGAAGAAGATAATTTGCTTCACCATGTCTAGGTAAGAAGCACCATCCACACCAGCAGCAGTTTCATACTTCTCCAGAAACCACTTCACATCTTCACCATTAAACTTGGTACCATCCCAAGTTTTAATCCTCACACATTCCCTAACCATCACAGCAGGCAGACCTTCCCCCCCCCCCCCCCCCACTGACAGTCACCACCGGAATAGAAGAACCAGAAGCCATTCTTCCAGTCCAAATCACCAGAAAGGGCCAATCAAAGGCAACAGAGATTCCAAAGAACTAGCAGATCTGTACCACAGGTTGGGTGCCAGAAATGTAGACAATCCTATAGTACTAGCTATAGGCCTTGACCAAGGGAGTTGGAGTAAAACCTGAGAGAAAAACCCCTGTCCCTTTAGAAAAAAAAGTGAGATTTACCTGCTACAGTTAATTGGTTCCTGTTTACCTAAAGCCCCTTTTCTAATACACTTGACTGCTTGATCAGTCAAAAAAGTAGTCTCCAGACAGACTACCAAACCAAAGAACTGAAATGTAGACTAATTTCCACACCAGAGAAAGCAATAATACTTGATGTAGGTTGCAAATCCACACCAGAGACAGCAATAATACTGATGTAGGTTGCAAATCCACACCAGAGACAGAAATAATACTTGATATAGCTTGCAAGACTACACCAGAGAAAACAGTTGCTAAGTTAAGTTAAATGAAGAACTCACTTGCAACAAACACAGCCAATTGTGGCCAAAAAAAAACAGTGAAAACTGAGTGAGGAACAAGGATATCACCTCCCAATGGTTGTATGATAATTAAAGTGGCCCCAAACTGTCTTATTCACTATGCACACACAGACTACCAGCTGAGAGCCCATGCACACCCACAAATTTGGCGTTCCTGACCGCCAAATTGCATAAAACCTTCCTAGAAATGCTTCCCAGCCCTCTAGTACTGAGGCGGGCGGTCCGCCCAATGTCGGGAAGCCCGCCTGAAGCGGCCTGACCACGTTGAAGCCAGAAAACCACCAAAAACACCCAAACTACTTATGAAGATCATCTACAACTACTTAAACCCTTAAAACACATAATTACACTATAACAACATTTAGACATGAAATGTAGAGAAAATTCCACTCATTACAATGGTACTAAGAACTTAACCCTAAGACTTAAGGTTAGCCCATAAAACATGAAAAACAAAATTCAACAGCAATCTTTTTAAAATGAAAAGTGAGAAAATATCCCCCAAATACTTAAGCTATTAAAAATGTCCTCAAGACATAAAATATAGAAAAAAACCAGGGCTATCCAATAGTAGTATCCACTTCCTTGTAGTCCCAATAATTTTTGCGTAATTCCAGAAAAAAATCTAATTATTTAAACAATGCCATTTAAGGCATACCAAAACAACACCAAATAAACCAACAAAGGGCTCTGCCAATGTTGGAAGACCACACCGCCTCAAACCCCCCCCCCCTACACCTAACTTATCGAATCGGTAAGTTAGTGAACGATTATCAGCAATTGTTCACTATCTTATTGAATTGTTACCAATTTGATAAGTAGGTGGTGGTGAGGGGGCAAAGGGGGGTTTGAGGCGGGCAAGGAGGGGGTAAAGGGGGGTTGAGGTGGGCAAGGAGGGATTAAAGGGGGGTATGGAGGAAGACAAGGAGGGGGTAACAGGGGATGATGGAGGGGGTAAAGGGGGGACTTGAGGTGGCCAAGGAGAGGGGAAAGGGGGATGATGGAGGGTGAAAAAAAGAAAAAAAAGATAAAACAAGAAAAACAAAATTATTCTAACCTTGAAAACCAAAAAAAGCACTTACAGGACAAAAAATAAAGAAAAAAAAAAGAAAAAAAAAAGAAAAAAATAAGAAAAAAAATAAATTATTAGCAAGTAAAAAAAATCAAAAATAAGAAAAAAAATGACTTACCTGGAGAGATGAGATGAGGAATAGAGGAATTGAAAATATTTGACGGATGTTTGAGGAGAGGTTGAAAAGGATATGAGTGATGAATGAAAAAATAAAAACCCTGACAAAATATGTGATTTCATGTTGAGCTGGTGAAAGAAAACCAATGAGCCATCCTAAAAAAAGAGAAGTGCTTCCCAGCCTTCTAGCACCAAGGCAGGGGGTCCACCCGATGTTGGAAGGCCCGCCTAGAGGCAGCAGGACCACCTTGAAGCCAGAAAACCACCTAAAAATCTCCAATAAAGCCCAAAATACTTGGAAAAATCCACCACAGCTACTAAAGCCCTTAAATCACAAAATTAAGCTACGACAAAATTGTGACATAAAATATATAGCAAAATTAGCTCTACTTAATGGTACTAAGAACTTAACCATAAGACTTAAGGTTAGCCCTTAAAACACAAAAAACAAAATTAAACAGCTATCTTTTAGAAATGAAAAATGAGTAAATGACCCCTTAACACTTGGAATATGAAAAATGTCATCAAGACATCAATTATAGAGAAAAACTGGGGCTATTCAATGGTAGTACCCACATACTTGTAGTCCCAATATTCACCTAATAAAACTAGAAAAACACTCAATTATTCAACCAATGCCAATTAAGACATACCAAACAACGCCAAACAGAGCAAAAAATGTGTCTGCCAATGTTGGAAGACCACACCTTTTTTCAAACAAAAATACCAAAACAAGTGAATAAAGTACACAAAGTGGACATTTGGAGAGCACCAAAATAAAATTTTAAAAGTTTTGTGAAGTGAAATGTTGGAGAGTAATTGGCATTATAATGGAGCATATGCCAGTTGATTGAATGTTTTGGGAATCAAGGGTGGGAAGAGCTGGTGCTGGTTCAGGATGCTCTTCTTCATAAAGATCATTCCACTCATCCTTTAAATCAGCTAGGATATTGTGGAGTATAACGCAAGTCATGATCCAATGATTTGCAGTTTTGATCTCCAATTTATTTTGAAATTGGATTCTGAGCTCCCAAAGACTAGAAAATTGTCCCTTTAGAATACCTATAGCATGTTCAATCCGTACTCTTAATTGGGCAAGGTGATAATTAAATTTAGTTTTGGGGTCATTTTCTAAGGTTGCACCATGGAATGCAGGTATAATGTACTTCCCACTTGCATATGCTGAGTCTGCAAGGAGGTTTTGAGATTTGTCAAAGTATGAGTCTGGGGTTTGAGAAATCCTCATTCTTTGGAAGACAAAAGAGTCATGACATGATCCAGGGCAGCCACTGTGAAAAGCACTAAATTTTTTATTGACATCGCATATAAGTTGAACGGCAATAGAGTATCTAGAAGGAAGATAAAAAGTTAGTTCATGAATGATGAGAACTTGGAGAAGATTTTGAATGAACTTTTTTTTGCAATCAAAATAATGGTTCCCATCATGAGCAGGCTTTTGACTCAAAGGTATAGTTGTGCCATCAACAAAACCTACACAGCCAGGGAAACCTTTGGCTTGCATTACTTGAGAGGATTCAAGTCGCTGTTCTGGAGTTGGCCAAGCAAGTGTTTGAGACTTGAGCGAAAGGATAGCAATCATACAGCGCTTGGTGTATAATATCACCATACCATATCCTATGTTAAATAGATTATCCAAACGTCTTACAGCAGCACCATTTCCATTTGAGCCAAAGTGACATAGTGCAACAGCAAGTTGAATGGCAGGATTATGCTGTTTGTTATGGGAATTGTTATGAAAGATAGGATGTTCAGAGATGAGTTGATAAAGTTTGAAGAAAGAATCGGGAGAAGTTCAAAATAGTTGAGTGAAGTTTAGTTGAGGAATGTTGAGAATGGAGCAGAGATCATATTGGGGATCATGATAAAGATTTGGCCCCCTGGCAATGAGGTTACACTTTTTGGAAAGAAAACACAAATAGGCTAAAGCATCTTCCAAATCAGAGTCAGATTTATAGTAGAGAAATAAAAGTAAAGTGATAGCATTCATAGTGGAGTGAAGTAGCTGTCTAGAAGAGAGGTGCTTCATTGTTGTCAGTAGTATAGGTTGTTGGTAGAAGGTTTAGGTGATGAGTGGGAAGTGGGAATTCACCACCAAATGTGCAGTCAGGGTGTGTAGATAGAAAAAAAACTTAAGTGTTTGCCACCAAAATTAAGTAGCATAGAGTGAGGAGAGACTTAAGGATGGCATCAGCAATTATAAGTCATGTGACTTTCTTAAAAATCCATCATGGATGTGATGAGTTTGGGATCAGGAATTAGGAACAGTAATTGGGGTATAAGAGGCAGGATAATGCATTAAGATGGATTCCTTATCCACTAGCCCTGGGGCTAGTGGATAAGAATCTTCCGCAATTAATATTATCTGATCCTGAGAAAAAAATTACTGATCCCTAATTGTGGATCCCTGAACATTGATACCCCCTATTAATTCTCAGTAAAATGGTGTTTTGGAGGCATACTATTTCATATTTTAAAAAATAATTCTTGTTAATTTGGTGGAGAAAAGAGGTATTTTGGAATGGAAGATTTATAACTTTGATACCCCCTTTCTAAAAACAGTGATTTGGAAAGGACTGCAAATAAATTCAAAACCTGGGGCTATGTCATTTCACTTCAAGGCACTGCAACTCAATGTCAATAGATATTCTCAGTCTCACAATTTTTAAGGCATGTTTAAATTTTTCAATTGAAGACACACTGGACATCAACCTATGGCATGGAGTTACAGGTGTGGTTTCAATAGACATTGAGTTCGTGCAGTTGAAGACTTTTGACATTATTTAAGCAAAAAAAAAAAAAAAAAAAAAAAAAGCGGATAAATTGTGGCCCATTCTCATCACATGTTTGAGGGGAATTGGGATCAAATTTAAGTCATCACCCGAGACAAAGTCCCAGAATTTTTGCATGCAAATTAATTCAAAGCAGATGACATAAAACTGGACGTCAAAATGAGGAGAAAAATTCTTTCTAGCCAATTAATTATCTTGTAGCAGACCAGACAGACCGAAGAACTATATAACCAGCAAAAATATATTTGATATGGGTAAGTTGGGTTTAGCAAGTCTAGTAATCATTCTTACGCTCATCCTTCGTAGCTAATCGATTAAGACTGTCATCGGCTTCTCCTTCCCGTCGCACGAATCCCGACAAGGCATAGGTCACATTTTTTCCGGGAATGGCTTTCCCTTCATCATCAACTTCTGCAACATTAATCTGGACGGAAGAGTGGTCCTTGGCAGTGATAACTAGATAGTCAAAGATATATATTGTTGTGTATCTTAAACATTAGTAAAGCTCGCATGAGTGGTGATGAGTACCAAACTTACGTCTGTTAGTTGCGGCACACTTTCGAGGGACGTACAATTCAACAATGGTACCTTGATCGTTCTCCATGATAAGTCAAGTATTCGAGGTGAGATGCAGAAGGTTGATCAATTTAGAGCGAAATCCGTGTTTCAGTGAGCCGAGCGAGAGATCCACAACGGCATACAATAGGGTACAAGTGAGCCAAGTTAGGGTAAATGTAGTGAGATTAGGGCTGGCGCCGCCCCCTACTCGCTCCCTCGTCCTTCACTTCCCTTGTCCTCAGCCCATCCAACAACAATTAAACTTCCCCAACATGGCAAAATTTTCAAAAGGTCAGTTGACTGATCAAGATAATGCTGGCATTCCGTAGATGTTATGCTTTTGCAAGTTTTTAATGGCTATACTTCTCCATTCATCGGAATCACTTAGTTATATTGGTGTCTGAGAAATTTGTATTGATTCATTTTTCTTTGGGCTTTAACAGATGTTTCCAGCTCAAGACGCAAATCTCGTGCTGCCCACTTTCAGGCTCCTTCTTCCGAACGCCGAATAAGAATGTCTTCAGCCCTATCGAAGGATCTCCGTGAAAAATACAATGTATGTCTTTTTCCGACCGATGCCAATCCCAATTCCTGGCTTTCTCTCAGTAGAGCATCACCTGAGTGTTTCTCATTGCGCTAAATTTACTGCTTAGGTTCGATCTATGCCAATTCGAAAAGACGATGAAGTTATTGTTGTCCGCGGCACTTACAAAGGTCGAGAAGGCAAAGTTTTATCTGTTTACCGCAAGAAATATGTCATTCATGTTGACAAAGTCACTCGGGATAAAGTGGGTTACTCTAGGTCTTGATTCTTTCTGTTGGATTGGTACTCATTCACTAGGATTCCAATCCCTCTTGTTTCAGGCATCTGGGCAAACTGTTCAGGTTGGAGTTCATCCTTCAAATGTAGTTATTCAGAAATTATATCTTGACAAAGACCGCAAGGCTATACTGGCAAGAAAAAATCGAGGGGATAAAAAAGATCGAATGCAGGAGGATTGATTAAATTTATGTCCTTCATTCACCAATCACCTCAAATTTTTTTCGCTCAAAGTTGTGAATTCGAGATGCTTGCAATGCCAACCACACTTTGCACATCCGCCTTATGCCATAATTCCTCAACAAACATTTTCTTAATCCGAGATGATCTTGACCCTTGTCTTCCATTTTCACTGTTTCCAAATCACAAAATAATCTTTCTAAGAGCACTGAGTATGACCTGTAAGGCCTACAGCTACAAATCTATTGGTGTTCTGGTAAAAAGTTGAATGGTCTAGTGTAGTTCATTATCCTAATGCCGTTTGCATTACGTTGAGAGGAGGATGGCATATTTTTGGCAAGCATTTGAGACTGTGAAGTGTGTTTCATATCATGAAATAACTCAGCTAGCAGCAGATCTCTTGAGCCACCCTTCTGTCTGCATTTTCCCCACCCATGTTGCTTTGAATGTTTGAGTGATTGGAGAAGCCTCATGCATAGAACATAACATTAATATATCATTCCACTAGAGTTGACATGGATTTATCATCAGTTTGTTAGTGATTTGCATCCAAGGTTTGAGATTAAAGTATATGAGGGATTTTAAGGTGAAGGTCAAAGATTTTAAATAATAGAATTTTATTTAAATTGATTTGGGTAGGATACATATATACATACATACCTAAATACATAGTGTGGCTTTCTAACATTTTTTTTCATAAATACACATTTTTCTCTAGCATACAACCAAATCTGAAGCAGTTGGTGCAGTTTTGAAAAAGAACCAAAACATTTAGACAGAAGGCTTGACATTTGACAGAGAACCTGGCAAATTTTTGGTGAAAGGAGGCTAACTTTGCTGTCAAATGTTAATTGAGCTGACCAAAAGTTTTGATTTTTTTTTTAGTAAAACTGCACCAACTGTTTTGAATATGACTGTAACACCATTGACTCTACATCCTCAACTGAAATTGTAACCTAACTTGTCTGGCATAATGGTATTGAATTATTTTTATTTTTATTGTTTTTGCTATTGTTTCAATCTTACTGTCACAAAATCCATGTGACAATGATCCAACTTTAATTGAATGTTCTTAAACCCATGCTACTTTCTTTCTCTCTCTCTCTCTCTCTCTCTCTCTCTCTCTCTCTCTCTCTCTCTCTCTCTCTCTCTCTCTCTCTCTCTCTCTCTCTCTCTCTCTCTCTCTCTCTCTCTCTCTCTCTCTCTCTCTCTCTCCCTTCCCACCCCCCTTACTAACTTTCTAGCTTAATCATAACCAATTACTTATTATCAGTTCATTTATCTTTTTTTGCTCTTTCTCTCACTCAGTTTTTTTTTCAGTTTATTTATTTATTTCTGCATGTATGGATGGATGGATGTGTATAAATGTTTGTGAAAAACTTTCATCTCTCCGTTAGATTTTAAATGAAATGTTATGTGTTTTCTTTTATGTTTTATGTCATCTGTGCTTTTTATTTGACTTTATTATGATTGTTATTATTGACCAGAATTCTATTAAAAATAAAAGTGATAGAAGCTTGGACATATACTGTTAAGACCTAAGAAGGCAGAGTACTACTAGTGGTAACACTAGCCTATGACAGGACTAACTATGCTGATACAGAAGTGAGACTAACTAGACTGACAATGTTGGGGCTTCCAACAGTGAAGGTTACAATTATGGGAAACTAAGAAGTAACTGGATTACTAGATAAGTTGTCTAATGAAGAACACCCCACAGTGTTTTCCCCATAAGACCCCTTTATGAAATTTCCCTCTCTCCTGCCTATTACAATGCATAGCACCCATAGCACTCCTCCTCTTTGCCTCTCAACTCAAATCCTAACATTAACCCCACTTTTACCCTTCCTGCCCCCTTTGTTCCTTTACAAAATCCTTCACCTTTCCCTTTGTGTTATCTAAGTTCTCTACTGGTTCCCAAGACCTATCTCCTACACTGTAACCTTTCCAGTGCACCAAATACTGAACCTTCCCCCTGTACACTTGCTTAGCAATAATCTTTTCTAACTCAAAATCCTCTTCAATTCATACATAAGCTGGAGCTGGTGGTTCTTCTGAAAGCCCTGGTATTGTATCCTCTTGTTGCTTTGTGAGTAATGAAATATTAAACACTAGGTGCACTTGTTTCATTAAAATTGGTAGCTCCAATTTGTATTCTGAGTCAGATATCTTGTACTTGATTTTTAATGGTCCTACCTCCTTGTGATCTAATTTGGCACTTAGGCATAGTGTGGAAAGTAATTGTAAGCTTAGCCAAACCTTATCACCTACCTGTAGCACCTGATACTGGGTTTTTCCTTGATCATGATGGTGCTTCATTGACTGTTGAGATAATTTGAGTACTGCTTCTAGCTCCTGACATATACTCAGTATTTTCTGAATTTGTTCTTCAGCTTCTGGAACTTAAAACATGGATGAGGTATCAATTGAGAATGTTGGGTTGTATCCATAGTTGGCATAAAGAGGTGACATGCCAGTTTCCACATGTGTCCATTTTTTGTATGAGAATTCAGCCAACAGCAGCAGTTGCACCCAATTATCTTGCTGATAGTTAATGAAATGGAATAGATAATGTTCAATTGCCTTATTCACTATCCCAGATTGCCTGTCAGTCTATGGATGCCATGCTGTTGGAAAAATGGGTTCAATGTTTTGTTTCTCATACATTGCCTTCAATAATTAAGATTTAAAAGTACTTCCCCTGTCTGATACCATAATTTCAGGCAATCCATGTAGCTTCCAGAAATGTGTCACAATTAAGGCTGCAATACCCTCTGATGTAATATTAGTAGTGGTGGAAACAAAGTGTGCCATCTTGGTGCAGTGGTCAAATACTGTGAGGAAGGCATTCTTTCCTTGTGACCTGGGTAACTTCATTATTAGATTATAAGAGAGTTCCTTCCATGGCTTCTTGGGTATACTTAATAGGGCTAGTGGTATAGCTGTTGGGCTAATCTTGTTCCTCTGGAAAGAGTCACATGCCGCTACCTTGTACTGGATGTATACCTTCATGTACTTCCAATAAAAGTTGAAATTCCACATTTCTACCATCTTCAGAAGTCTTGGGTGTCCTGCCATTGGAGAGTTGTGCCTTGACTTGACCATCTGCCTCTTGATCTCTTCATCATTTATCACCACTATCTTCCCATTCCAATACAGCGCTTCCCCTTCCAGGTGATACTCCTCCAATCCTTTCTTTTTGATAAGAGCACCTTTACTAGTTCCTGCACTCACTTTTTCTTTTCCTGCCCCCTCATTACCCATTCCATCAAATCCTCATTTTCCAATTCTGCCTCATCTAGGATTACCCCCACTTCAAGATCCTGAGTTTGTCACTTTTCTTCCCTGGTCTGAATTGAACAATAAAATTAATACTGCTTAGCAGTTCTGCTCAGTGCAATTTCTGGAAAGTCAACATTTTAATTATCAGGAAGGCTTCAAACTTTTTGTGATCCATGTAGATAATAAATTGTGAATGGTGAGGTCCTCCTTCTAAATAGTGGCACCAGTTATGCACAGCCTCTACTAGCACCAATAGCTCCTTATCATATATTTCATAGTTTGATTTGGTGCCTAGAAGTGTAAGTGACAAATATTATACTGGTTATAAGACATTTTTTGCATCATATTGGGATAATACCATGCCTAGCCCAAAATCTGAGAAGTCACATTATAGAACAAATGGCATTAGTAAATCTGGGATTGAGAGAATAGGAGCCTTCAAAAATCATCTTTTCAGGTAGTCAAATGCATTTTGTTGGCTGCTTGTCCAAATAAATTTGGCTTCCTTCTTTGTGAGAACATGCAGTGGTCAACAAATGTGAAAGTATTTTATAATAAAGTGGTGGTAAAAAATTTCAAAGCCTTAAAATGAATAGAGCTCCTTTACTGACACTTTTGTTGGCCACTCTGTTACTGCATATTACTTTCTCATGGTCCATTTTCACCCTATCATTTGAAATGATAATCTCCAGGTAAGGTATTTAACTTACTGAGAATACACATTTGTCTGGTTTAAGCCATACTTGTGCCTCTTTTGAGAATTGAAAACAATCCTTCACTTTCATCTGGTGTTCCTCCACTCATCTGGAGTAAATCAAGTTTTTGTCTAGATACACTGACACATCTATTCCTATTCTGTCTCTAAAGATGCTATTGGTGAAGTTCTCAAATTTAGCTGGTGCATTAAATGGACAAAATGGCATTAAAAACCATTCATAATGATAAATTTAGGGTTGAATTTCAGTTTGTGTTTGTCACCTTTATTTACACATATGTTGTGGTAACCTTCCCTCAGATCTAGGGATTTTAAAATTTCTGAACCCTGAAGACTGACAATCAGCTCACTAGTCAGTGGAAGGGGGTATCTGTTTTTAACCTTAAGCACATTTAACCTTCTGAAATACATACATGGTCTCAGTGACCCATCCTTTCTTACCTGAAAAGATCACAAGCAACACCCAGGGAGATTTTCATTCTCTGATGAAACCTTTTTTCAAATTTTCATCAATCATCTATTTTAGTGCTGTTGACTCCAAGGTTGAAAATGGGATTATGTGACTAAATTGATGAGTTTCACCTGAAATCAAATCAATGGCAAGGTTTTGCAGTTGTTGAGGTGGTAGGGTCTTGACTCCTCCATCTTCAAACAGCAGTAAGATACCCGCTAAGCTTTAGGGATCATTTCCTTGAGGATTTTTGTTGTCTTTGAGTACTGGACCTTGGCTAAAATTTTGGCTGATATTTTCCAAGCTGTTGTGTCACATTCCAGAACCTCCTATTCCTCCAGTGCTCCCTCCAAGTCTTGAAAATTATCATCAAGAGAAAGTGTCAGTTCTTGCAGAAAGTCTACTTATGATTGTGAAACACCAGGAGACTTACTGGGAGGGGCCCCTGAAGGGTTCAGGGGGATGATGCTTTATCTGGTCCATCCACATTTTTTTTCTCTTCCTTTCATTTTCCTTGTTGTGCCTTCTCCTTCTCTTGGTGCACTTCATCCCCTCTTTGGTCCTCCCTGGTACTTCATGTTGGCTCCCCATCCTCAGTCTTCTCCTTAGAGTCAAGAGAAAGAATCAGCTCTGGTTTCAAGTCAACTGATGATAACAGAACATCAGAAGACCCACCTGGGTGGGCCCCCAACCCCTGGAGGGGTAAGGGGGCCAATACTTTAGCACTATTGTTTCTTCCCTTTCAAAATGAATCTTCTTTTCTTACCAGTCAATGTATGTATAATGTTGGTACAGACATGTCATCACTAGCACCATATCATATTGGTCCTTCAGGTTTGTCAAATATTCCTTGCATTGGGACTTCCTTCCATCACACCAGAATCTGCAAAAAAACTTTCTCTCTTACTTCTCCTCCCCCATTATGGGACTCATCAAACATAATTAAACACCTGGGTGGTCTGATTTTTCTTTTTTCTTTTTATTTCTTTGTAAAAGCTTGTTATGAATAAAACAGTCTCTGGCCTCACAATCCAGAAGGGCTTGTATATTTGTTGTGGCATAAAGGGTCATAAAACATAAGTTTAGCATAATACAATAATCATTTACTTCAAGTGGCTTTCACACTAATAATTCCACCACTAATTCTACCTTTTCCTTTCCTCTAATCTGCCCAAGGAGGCCACAACCTTCACTCCCAAGAAGTGTCTTTTACATGTGCCTCTCCTGAGCTATCCTCCTCTTCACCAATCCTGATTTTTCCTCTAAGATCCCTTTCCAAGTGACAACTACTTCCACACCTTAGACAAAAAACTTTGCTCATGCATATTTGGTATTCTTCATCTGAAAGCCTTTTCCTCAGACCAGCGCCATGTGCATTTTCTGTGTCAATATCCATGGTGTTTGGGTTCCAAGTACTGGACCCACTCAATGGGGAATAGTTGCACCAGTAATGAGTGCCACTCCCACCATCCATGTGCTGATGTGTGAACTTGTTATCAATTTGAATAGACATCTTTATGAGTTCTTGGATGGATATTTATTGTATGTGACTGATAAAGGCATTCCTGATTTTTGATGATAGTCCATTCCTGAAGTGAAAAATGAGTGCTCTCTCTCCCCATTTTGTAACATTGATGGTGTTGCCCCATAATTCTGACACGTACTTGGCCACTGAATGTTTCTGGAGTAATTAATTTAATACATATTCCAAGGTTGTGGCCACATCATGATAGCCAAAAGCTAGCTCAAATGTTTCCATGAGCTTGCAAAAGGTTATTTACAACTTGGAATTTCCAAAGAGTTCTTTGTATATTGACTTTCCATGAATACCACCTTGTTGGTAAGGTAAGATATTGAAAATCCAATTTATGATTGCGCATCTGGGAATTGGTGACCATTCATCAGGACATAATGGCTTAAATGTGATGCATAATGATCTGCTCAAGGGCCTCATTTTATATTGAATATTTCAGGGACCACAATCTTTGTGGCCTTTGAAAAGAGGCACTGGTGTTTCAGGTGGTACCTGCATTTTGGCTTTGGAAGCATTCAACTCTGCTTTGGTGGGGCCAAAATATGAGTGATTTTCCTCTGAAAGACGTTCCATCAGTCTGGAATTTTTTTCTTGAAAGAATTCCATCTGCTCTTGCATTTCAGGGAGGAGCACTGTTTCAGATTGACCTGAGGGGTTCATGTTCCTTTTGTAGTGCACTGGTTATAGATCAGAAAAAATGTTAAGACCTAAGAAGGCAGACTACTACTAGCACTAAAACTAGACTGATTCTGGACTGACTATTCTGATACAGAAGTGAGACTAACTAGACTGACTATGTTGGGGCTTCCAACAGTGAGAGCTACAATTATGGGAAATTAAGAAGTAACTGGATTACTAAATAAGTTGTCTAATGAAGAAAACCCCACAGTGTTTTCCCCATAATACCCCCTTATGAAATTTACCTCTCTCCTTCCTATTACAATTCATAGCACTCATAGCACTTCACCTCTTCACCTATCAACCCAAATCCCAACAGCAATCTAACTTTTCTGGTTTAATGGTATCAGATTTTTTTATTTTTTTAATTTTAATTTTTTTTTGTTTCAATTTTCCTGTCACAAAAATTATATGAATATAATTTAATTTTCATTGAATGTTCTTCAACAAATGCTATATTCTCTCTCTCTCCCCCCTCTCCTCCAAACCCCCTTTATTCACTTTCTAGATTAGTCATAACCCATTCTTATTATCAGTTCTTTTATATTTTTTGCTCTTTCTCTCACTCAATTTTTTTTCTGTTTATTTATTAAATTCTGCATGCATGTGTGAATGTATGTGTATATATGTTTGTGAAAAAAAATTCATCTCTCAGTTGAATTGTATATGAAATGTCATGTGTTTTATTTTATGTTTTATGTCATCTGTGCTTTTTATTTGAATATATTATTATTATTATTGGCCAGAATTCTGTTGAGAATACAAGTGATAGAGGGTTGGGAAAATAAATACATATTGATAGATAAAAAATTACTGGTTAAAAAAGAAATATATTATCCTTTCATTAAATAAGTGTTAAGGCCTAAGAGGCTAGACTACTACTAGCACTAACACTAGCCTAATACAGGACTTAATTTACTGAAGACAGAAGTTAAAATTAACTAAGACTGACTATGTTGGTGCTTCCAAGAATGAGGATTACAACTACAGGAAACTAAGAAGTAACTGGATTAATAAATAATTTTTCTATTGAGTAACACCCAACAGCACTTGCCCTATAAAACCACCTTATTCAATACCCCTCCCTTCTGCCTCTTACAATGCATAGCACCTAAGGTGCTCATCCTCCTCACCTCTTAACCTAGATCCTAATTAGAAGGGATTTTATTGAATTTGATAATGAAGCTACTTACCATAAACTCATATATATGTACATGCTGTATTACTAACAAAATAATCTCTATTTCATTTTTCACTGTCCTGTTCCTGTTCTTCCTCTTTTATATATATATTCAAAAATTTAAACAAATAATTAAATGGAGAAACAAACACATATCATGTAAATAGAAACAAAGGTAAGAAATTTACATTTTTTATCAGTTGTCCACATTTATTTTTCTGTTGTCTATTTACTAGTGATTTATCTACTCATATCAAACTTTCAAGATCAGTTATTTATTTTTAATTTTAATTTTTTATCATTATCTTAAAAGATATCATAATTAAAAATTTTCATTATAAAAACAGCACTTCCATCTCCTCCTTCCCCATTAACAAAAATGCCATGATCATTTATTTATATACGACATAGGTCAAACCAAAGAGCTCCAATTTTTTATATTTTTTTATAATATTTAATGTTTATCTTGTAGCCATATTCATATACTTGTGTAAAGATATTTGATTTTATAAATGGAATCTTTTTTACTTTTATACTTCCTAATATGAATAAAGATGTCTAGGAAAATCAACTTGCTTATAATGAAATACTTTTTTGCTCATCCACATAGTAAAGTGCCTGTCAATATATCCTCATCAACCTTTTTTTTTGTAAACCTCCCACAAAACTAATTCAATTTAATTCAATTTTTTTACATGGTCAAGGGAAACTTTTGGATTCATAATATAAAATAAATAGATAAAATTTTCAGTTTTTTTTTTGCATTTTTAAAATTTGACAGACCTCCAGTTTCTGGATGAAGAAATAAGGATCAGAGAGATATAGAGCTATTATGAATAAATAGCCAGAGAAAAAAAGAATGTAATCGCAAAAAAAAAGAGTTAAATTACTAAAATTGATGATGAAAAAAAAATTCTGAGTTAAATGGAAGGGGCTCACCATATGGAACTTTTTTTTGTGGGTTTAGCAGCATTTTGGCATGTCTCATAAGATTAAATTTGACACCCTATGATAGGTTTCTTGATTAGAAAACTTTCTATGTGTATTTTGATAGTTGTTGAATTTCATGTTTTTCACTCAGTGGTGTTACTTAGACCAAAATGGGTTTCATCAAGATGATTGTGGTTGTGAGAAAGAAAGGTGAGCTAGCTGTATGTATAAAAATTTCGAAGAACATTTTTCAAGGTACTGTAAATACACACATGCATATGTTATAAGGGCATATACCCCAATTTTAGTAGAAAATAAGTATAAAATTTAATATTACTTGGTCATTTCATAATGAATCACCACATTCAACTGTCCTATGAGGTATTTTCTACTATTTTCTGCATTTAGTTAATATTCAACCCTGGGAATTTGGAAATCATTTTCTAAACTCAGCAATTTTTTTTCTCACATGCCATTCAATTTACTTGATGAATTTATTAAAGTGGAGATAGATGACTATATTAGGGTGTATCAATGTTGACTTATCTGCAATAAAATTAATTGCAGATAAAAATCATTATACCCCAATTATCTTCCACAATTATTTTTTTCTAATAATTGGGTTATTAGACCTTTTATGTGCCAATTTTCACCTCTATCTGAAATTTTTATCCTAAATTTTTCATAACCACATCTTGGACAACTTTCTGGATGTGCCAGCCTCCTTACTTGCTGCGCACTCCCATCCTGTCTATTCATTTCTGTTCAAAGCCCTCCCCATCTCATCTATTTATTTCTTCTCCTTTTCATCTTCAAATATCTCAACATGCCCTGTCATCATAGATCTTCTCAAAGGCAGCCTCCCCCAGTTGTTCTTCAAATACCACTACTCCCTCTTTCCCCTGATCAGCTGAGAGATCAAAGACTGTTACACTAAAAAAAGATGAACATCTCATACTTATCAACTGGCTGAAAATAAAAACATATTATGATTCTTATTTTGGTACTGAGAATGCAACAAAAGTAGGACGTCCCCCTGCATCAAAAGTTAATGGCTATCTTCTAATGGCCAATGAATTACAAAATAAGACAAAGGGAAGGATTGATCTTTTTCCTAAACAGATTTCTGAATGCTTCAAGAACTATCAGGTTAAATACAAGAAGGCTAAGACTCTTTCTTCTTCCACTGGTTTGGGTATCACTGACCTTGATGTCAGTAAGGGCATCAATCCTATAGACAATAAACTTGATTCTTTATGTCCTTACTTTAAAAAGATGGATGGTATTTTTGGAAAGCAAGTGGAAGTTAATCCTGAAAAAATGTTGGATGGTGAAGATTCTATCTCCAAAAACCATGTTGAAACAAATATTTTACCATCCTCTTCCTCCACTCACCCTCCCCTGTTCTAAATTCAAAGAATCTAGATATATTTCAAATAGTTCCTTATGGTGATATAAACCAACGTGATCCCACTCCAGTAAGCTTTTATTTCTTGTCAAGTTGTTTTATTTTTTTTATTTCTAAAAAGGCTAATGAACAAACCCAGGATCCTCAAGCAAGTGAGTCTGAAGCTAGCATCAATGATGAAGAGGAAAATTTTACCTCCAAAAAAAGAATAGACCATCAAATACTTTGAATTTCAACAGTCAAATAAAGTAAAGCAGAGATATTTCTTCCTAAACCCCTTTTTCTTCCATTGATGATTTTCTGGAGAAACATGAATCTGGTAAGTGATAGCATACATCTTAATAATTAAGTGAGCTTTTCTTTTCTTTTGTTAACATTCATTTTTACTCTAGGTAAAGTTGAAGCTTCAAGAGATACTCTCAAATTTCAAAAGAAACAATAAGAGCTCTCTTTACAAAGAGATGATAGGGCACAAGATTTGGAGGAGAAGAAATTTTAGCTTTCTTTACAGAGGGATGAGAGGGTACAAGACTTGGAGGAGAAGAAATTTGAGCTTTATTTAAAAAGGGATGAGAGGGCACATGACTTGGAGGAGAAGAAATTTGAGATAAATAAAGAGGAGAAGGATTTTGAGTAAAATTTTCAATTGGATCAAATGAAACTCAAGTATCAACTTGAAAGTGGCTAAAAAAAGAAAGATTTCTTGAGAGAATGTGTTAAAGCAAATACATCTATTGAAGAAATTGAACGCTTAATGAAAATGCTTGATAACTAGTTTTTTTTACTTCATTTACAAATTTTTCTTGATAGAATGCATTAAAGCTAATAATCAATCCTTAGCACACACTCCTCACTGAGATTTGAAACATTTTATTGAAAAAGTTTAGATTATTTGTTTGTTTAAATTAATTTTGTTTTATTTCTTTTTGGTGATAATTTCATATGTGCTGACTTTTTAAAGGTCTTGATTCTAGATGATTTTTTTTTGAAAAAATTTAAATAACTCGTACATTTTTTCTTCTTAACATTCAAATCTATAAATTTACTTTTCTAAATACATCTAAGTCAACAAAACTCTATATCTTTTTTAAAAATTTGTAAATACCCTTCCCTGCATTTTATTGAAGCAAGGGGTGAGTATCACCAAAAATTTTCTAAGTCATCAATTTCACATGTCAGATTTGAAAATTTGGCAATAACCTCCCCTGAATTTTATTGAATTAGGTGGTTAAAATCACCAAAATTTAATATAATTCCATAAATTAAAAAATAAATAAATAAGATATCTAAATTTTACTAGTTTTAAAGTAATGACACTTCCTCAAGCCAAAATGCGGATCAAGTCTAGAAACTAAGTTTGGAACTTTCCACAGGTATAGGTGAGATGAAATTCATGAAACAGATTAATGCTATCATTATTACCTTTTATACAACAGAAGGTTGTTGGCCCATTACTTTAGTTTAGTAAATTGAAACATCAGATTTAATTATTAAAAATTTATGAAGGAATAAAAAATATTTGATGACTTTACTAATCCCCATAATTATTAGATCTACTTAAAATTTTATTAAGTTTATAACTTTTACCTTCTTTTTTTACCTTGTTGATTTGTTGGCTCAGTTTTTGACTAATTTGGAAGGAGTAGCCAAAATGAGTAAAGTCGTGACAAGATTCCAAACTAGGGGGAGCTTTTGTTGTTTGATGATTATCCTTAGAAGAGTTCCAGATTTTTTTGATCATTCAATTTCGCAAACCAAAATCAATCATGAACTGATGGTCTTGAAAAAAATAAGCCATGTCCTTTGATTTTAGCTGGAGATGTTATTAGTTGGCCAGTTATCAGATTAGTATAAGAGAAAATCGCCAAAGTAAAATAATTGGCATCATTCTTATTGGTATGAATCTTGTTATGAAAACCAGAATGAGTAATTATAACATTAGAGAATAATAGATAATCACTGCTAATCTCTTACCACTTGGAGTCACACTAATATGGAATCCCAACTCTGGTTTCATGTTCATGATTGGATTAAAAGGCATTGTAACAGAGTTTTTTGAGTCAAAGAGCCAGAAAAGAATTAAAGGAAGGTAAGGAGTCCCATAATCAAAAATCATTATATTTTTTCACTTTAGATAAATTTATAAGTAACAAATAGATGCCTATAGAATTAAATTGAGTAAAGAATATTAAGAATGAAACCAAAAAAATTATTTGAATTACCAAGAGAATAACATTTAATAAATCTTGGTTTTAATCCAAAAAAAATCATGATACCACCCAACAAATTCTTACTTTAATTGGTAATCAAACCAAAGTCATTTGATATAGTATAGAGATGAGATCAGATAGTTGATTTAAGGCTTCATCTTTTACTCCATCAAATGAATGATTTTCATAAATAATTTGAGGTTTAAAAATATTACTGATTACTACCTTAACTTCATCACCTCCTAATTTGGTTAGATATTTGATATCTTCTGGTAACTTCCTGGGATATTTATCTTTTTTATTAAATTTAGTTTTGAAATACTTGATGTTTGATATATGGCCAAATAGAAGATCCAAGTGAATTTTCTTTTTTAAATATCTTTACATTGATAAGATTGATAATCATTTTTTATTGTTAAAGGCTTTGAAGAAGATTGAAAAGAAGTTGAAATTGAAGATGATAAAAAAGATAAAGATGAAGATAGATATATAAGGCTTGAATCAGAAGAAATAAACATTTTATTTTCTGAAATTTTTTTCAACAAAATTTCCTTTTTTGACAATTGTTCTGAGTTTTTTTTTGATGATTTAAATGAAGTTGAAATCAAAGAATATGATAAATAATATAAAGAAGAATATAGATGTATAAGGCTTGAATCAGAAGAAATAGAAATTTTTTTTTCTGAAATTTTTTTCAATGAATTTTCATTTTTTGACAATTTTTCTGAATTTTTTTTATGATTGAAATGAAGTTGAAATAAAATATAATGATAAAGAAGATAAAGATGAAAATAGATGTATAAGGCTTGAATCAGAAGAAATAGACATTTTTTTTCAACAAATTTTCCTTTTTTGACAATTTTTCTGAATTTTTTTTTTTGATGATTGAAATGAAGTTGAAATCAAAGAAGATGATGAAGATAGAGGCTTGAGGCTTGAATCAGAATAAAAAGTCTTTTTTTTTTCTGAAAAAATTTTTACTGGTCAAAAAAAAGACAAATTTTAAAAAATAAATAAATTAAAAACTCACAAAATTTAAATCAAATAACCATGAAGACTTTCATCAAATAATGAATAAGAATTATTATTACTTTAATTCAAGTTGACAAGTATTTTTGGTTAATTCTGAAAAAAAATAAAAAAAAAATTAAATATAAATAATACTTTTCTTTCAATTTTTTAATTGCACCCTCATAGGTCCCTGTAAAAATTTTCTATTATTTTTTCATTACTCCCTTTTAGTCCCCTTTCTCCCCTTGAAAAAATTTTCCAAAGCCCATTCCAAACTCCCTCCAAACCTGTCAGCCTGGATATCCCCAGAACTGATTAAAAAGTACTTATAAGCTATTCTAAACACATGGAATATACATGAGAACCATAAATTTAAGTACACAAGTTGTATACAAAAGTAAAAATTATGATAAAATACAATATATTCTATTATAACACCTTATATACATTCATATACCCAGCTTTTATAACTCTTATATACTTGATATTAAGTTGGAATATTTTAGGGTAATATTAAGAACCATAAATATAAGGCTACATAGTTTTTAAGTAGACTTGAAGCTGTTGTTTTCATTGTTCTATGTAATAATCAATAAATGCGCTTTAAATCACTTAATAGTTGAGTATATGCGCTATAAATTTAATAATATTTAAAATGCGCTTTTACAGATCAATTTGTCTTAATTAGAACTATTTATTTAGCTACTCAAATGCATAAAAATAAAATTTTCAATTTTGGTGTTTTTATGCCAGAAATAGCTTCTGTGTACTGGCCACATACTGCCTGCATTTTTCCCATGTGAATAGCTTCATTTTTACCAAAGTTAGCTTTTTAACACTATAATTACCCCACCTTCTATTCCCACTGTGGGAAGACACACTAAAATAGGCAACAGTAGCTTTTTTAGTGTCCTAGTTTAATTATAAATGCATTGACCCTTATCATATGCACTAACTTCATTAATAAACTCAAGCTTGGCACATTAATTCACTACCACACTTAAATTGGCCAAAGTTAGTCAAGGATTTACCTATGCAAGCGCCTTCCAAGGACTGCATGTAGTTAACCCACATCAAATGCCCTTTTTTGAGTTTTTAAGTGTTTCTCAGTCAATTTTGCTTATTTTTGAATGGGGATTTCACATATTTTAATGTCATTATTAGCCTCATCATTTCTACTGTTCATCCCCCTTGATATTGAGTAATAATTAGTCTTAATTTTCCCTTTTTAGTCTTTCATTTTAATGTATTACATGCATATACTCTCTTTTTTGCTTATTCTTTATTTTTGATGGATTATCCATATTACTACATAATTTGGCAGGTGATATCATTCTAATTATGTTAATGGTCACTCTTTATTTTTTTAGACATGTTTATTAGTTGGAATGAGGTGATATTAACCATGTGTTGAGCTGGTAAATCAAGGGGTCGTTGGGGAGGTTATTGTGTATAAAAGAAGGGGGTTTTTGGTCTTGTTTTCTACATTATTTATCATTACAATCAAATATATAACCAAAAAAATTACAATAAATATCAATAGCACTTATAAATTCTTTGAATAGTATCTGAATTATTACATCTATATATCTACCAACTATAAGATTGTGACCCATTTATAATTAGTGTGATTAAAATTACTGAGACCCTTATATTGAGTTATATTTTAATACTTATTAGATTTTTACTAAAGTATTCATATAGGACCATTAAAATCTTCTAGAAAACTGACAATTCAAGCTAGTTCATGTCTCTGTACTTGATATCAGCCTGACAAAACCCCCCCAAAATACCACCCAAACCCTCACTACAAACACCTAAAATACCCCCCAAAACTCTCTAAAATTCCCAAAAAACCTCACCAAACAACTCAAAAATACCACCCAAAACCCTCTCCAAAACTGCATCGATTCCCTCCTGTAACCCCCTTGAATCCCCCCCTCAATCACCACCTACACACACTTCAGAGCCCCCCAACCCTCTTTGAAACCCCTCCTGAAACCCCCCTCCAAACCCCCTATACCCCCTCCTCCCTATTAATTTATTAACAAACAATTGTTCTCAATTGTTTTTTAACAAGTAAATAGGCAGGAGCAGGTAAGGGGGGATTCAGAGAGGGGTAAGAGGGGGTTATAGGGGGGGTTTGAAGCAGATGTAGGGGGATTTGAGGAGGTTATAGGGGAGGTTTGAAGCAGGTGTAGGGGGGTTGAAGGAGCCAAGGTGGAAGGAAAGGGGGGGTGAGAGGGAGCCAAAGATAAGGGAAAGGTGGGAACCAGGATATTAAGGAGGGGGAAAGGTGGGATAATGACCAGGCTAAGGAGGGATAAAGAGGGGATGATGGAGAGTAAAAAAAAGAGAAAAAAGGGAGAGAAAGAAAAAAAAAGAGTTATTTTAACCTTGAAAACCACAAAAAAGAACCACTGAAAAAAACAGAAAACAGAAAAAAAAAACAAAAAAAAAATTATAATTAGAAAACAAAAAATCAAAAGAAATGAATAAAATGACTTGCCTGGAGAGATGAGATGATAAAATATGTGACACCAAATTTTTTGAGGGATGCTTGAGGAGAGGAGGAAAGGATATGAGGGATGAATGAAAAAAATAAATAGTGAAAAATTATGTGATTTCAGAAAATATGTGCTTTCATGTTGAGCTGGTAAATGAAAACAAATCAGACATCCAAAAAAGAGATATTCACCATAAATTCATAGAAAAAAATGAATATGCAAAAAAAAAACACCAACTCAAGTGAATTAAGCAGACAAGCTGAAAATTTGAAGAGTATGGAAAAAAAATAAAAGTGTTGTGTTGCAAAGTGTTGGAGGGTGATTGGCATAATGACAGAGTGTATTCCAGTGGAAAGAATATTTTGTGATTCAAGGGAGGGGAGAGCTGGAACAGGTTCAGGATACTCATCTTCATAAAGATCATTCCACTCATCCTTTAAGTCAGCTAGGATATTGTGGAGTATAAAGCAAGTCATGATACAATTATTTTCAGTTTTGATCTTCAATTTTCTTTGAAATTGGATTTTGAGCTCCCAGAGACTAGAAAATCTTCCCTTTAAAATACCAATAGCATGTTAAATCCATACTCTTGACTGGGCAAGGTGATAATCAAAAGTGATTTTGGGGTCATTTTCTAAAGTTGCACCATGGAAAGCAGGTATAATGTACTTTCCACTTGCATATGCTGAGTCTTCAAGGAGGTACTAAGATTTGTCAAAGTATTGGTCAGGATTTTGAGAAATCTTCATTCTTTGGAAGTCGGAAGAGTCATGACATGAGATAGAGCAGCCACTATGAAAAGCAATAAAATTTTTTTTGACTTCAAAGACAAGTTGAATGGCAATAGAGCATCTACAAAGAAGATAAAAATTTAGTTTATGAAAGATGTGAAATTAGAGAAAATTTTGAAGAAAACTTTTTTTGCAATCAAAATAATGGTTGCCATCATGAGCAGGCTTTTGCCTCAAAGGTATTGTTGTACCATCAACAAAACCTACACATCCAGGGAAACCCTAGGCTTGCATTATTTTAGAGGATTCAAGTTGCTGTTGTGGAGTTTCTCAAGCAAGTGTTTGAGATTTGAGAGAAAAGATAGCCATAATGCAGCGCTTGGTGTATAATATGATGGTACCATATCCTATGGTAAAGTGATTATCTAAAAGTCTTACAGAAGAACCATTTCCATTTGAACCAAAGCACCATAGTGCAACAGCAAGTTGAAAGGTAGGATTATGCTGTTTGTTATGGAAATCATTATGGAAGATAGGATGATTGGAGATGAGTTGAGAAAGTTTCAAAAAAGAGTCAGTAGAAGTTTAAATGAGGAATTGTAAGAATTGAGGCAAGATTATATCTGGGATCATGATAAAGATCTGGCCCCCTTGGGATGACGTAAGGATTTTTGGAAATAAAAGACATATAAGCTAAGGTGTCTTCCAAACCAGAGTCAGAATCAGAGTCAGAGGCTAAAACCAAAGTGATAGCATTCATAGCTGTGTGAAGTTGCTTCCTAGTAGAGAGGTGCTTCATTATTGTTGGTAGAAGGTTTAGGTGATGAGTGGGAAGTGGGAATCCACCACCAAATGAGAAGGTGGGGTGTGTAGATAGAAAAAAATGTTATGTGTTTGCCACCAAAATGAAGTATCATAGAGTCAAGAGACACATAAGGATGAGAAAAAATTTTATGTGTTTGCCACCCAAATTAAGTAGCATAGAGTGATGAGACACATAAGAATGGCATCCACAATTATATTTCATGTGACTTGCTTACAAATCAATCATGGATGTGACGAGTTTGGAATCAGGAATTAGGAACAAAAATTGGGTTATAAGAGGTGGAATAATGCATTATTGTAGATACCTTATTCACTTGTCCCAGGGCTAGTGGATAATAATATTCCTCAATTAATAATTTCTGATCCCAAGAAAAAAAATTCCTGATCCCTAATTCCAGATCCCTGAACATTTATATCCCCTATTATTTCCAATTCATTCAACACTCAAAATCAACTATACCAAGAAAAAAAAAGAACTTCAAAATTGACAATGTGAATAATGCCATCAATGATCAATGAGTGACCACTTTAACCACAACTGTACATAAAACCATATCATGTTTGAGAATTTTTTAGGATGAGCATGGATCTATTCAACAGTATTTTTCAGGACCTACAGAAACACAACCCCTTTTGGTTATTGAAAAACGTAACCTCTGAAATATTTAATCATTCTAATCATAATTTAATTATCTTACACTTACTTATTATTGTTGTGGCCAAGTTGGTTTGAAACCACATCATAAAATGACAGCGGTTCAACACCAGCTTGTGTATGGGATATCTTCTGATAGCACTGATGAGTAATTGGAAAAACTACTTTGACAAGAGCTCTAAAATTCTTCATCAAAGATATAATTAGCTTATATGGCAAGGAGTATTTACAAGTACCTAATCCTGTTTAAAAAAATTATATGGAGAGTAAGAAAAATGTGGATTCACTGGATGTCCAGCTTCAATAGATGGAATGAACTTGGTGTGAAAAATTTCTCAGCAGCTTGGGCTGGTCAATTTTAAGGAATAGAAGAAACACCAACAATGGTGCTTGAAACTGTAGCCAACAAGAACCTAAAATTTTAGAATTTATTTTTAGGAACTCCTGGTGCACTTAAGAATATAAATGTGCTCCATTAAACTAACATTTTTTTCAGATTCTTTGCTGGTAATTAAGATGGGGTGTGTTTTAAGATAAATAATTATATATATATAAATGTGTATTACCTTAAAGGTGGAATATATCATTCATTTTCTACACTTGTTTAAACTATTCCACATACCCAAGATGAAGAAAGTCAATATATTTTCAAACTACAAGAAGAATCACAAAAAGAAATTGGGAATGTTTTTGGAGTGTTGCATGCTCAATGGTGAATATTTTGTCAGCTGTGTTGTTCACGGAAGAGAGAAATTTCAAATGAACTTTTTGGTGAGTCGTCTAGAATAAGGAAGAAAGATAAAAAAAAATAATAAAAAAAAGAAGAAGAGTACAAAAGAAAACAATAAGATAAAGATTAAGTAAGAACTAAAACTAATAAAGAAGCTAAGGAATTTCAAATACAACTATTGGACATTAAGGGTTTATTTAAATCAAGTAAGTAAATTTATTTCTATCAGCTGTATTGAATCAACATAAAACCATTGAACCACTCTTAAAGCAAACTTTTAAATAGTTAATTTTGTCAGTTTATATATTGTAAACAAAGTAATAAATTTAATAGAGAAATACTAGATATTGCAACAAAAATGTTATTTATGAATTATAAAGTAATGTAAGTAATGAAGACTACAAAGTGAGAAATAAAAGCTTTAAATAGCAAATGACGCCCTCTGAGACGTTACTAAGGGTACAAAATAAAAGAAACAATTAAAATGAAGTGCTACAGAAAAATAAGGGCTCTATATAACTATTTACAAAAACAGAACAAAAGATCCCAATGTATCCATTCTTTTAAGCCCTGTAACAATGTAAGAGATGAAATAGGATACTAATTTGATCAACAACAGAAAAAATTTAATTATAGTAATCACAAACATGTTAAATTTTGTTGTATTATAAAAAATTCAATTTTTTAATTAATCAAAATATTTTATACTTTTTGGGATGTAAAATTTTCTATATCTAACTAATTTAGTTTTAAAACAAGATTTAGTAACTAAATTAAACAATTTTACTAGTATAATAGTTGTTTTAATTTAAACAAGTATTTTAATAGAATCAATTTTATTAAAATAAAGCACTTATATTTAAAATAAAGGTTTCACTTGTATAATGTATTTATTTGTTTATTTTTTTATTTTATTTTATTGGTCCAATTGTTAGAAAAATAGAGTGCTCAATAAATTTGTAAAGTATTTTTATTTTTATAATTTATTCTATATAATTAAATAATTAATTAATTACATTATAAGTAGATGTTTTTACTTATAGAATTTTTTAATTAATTAATTATAAATTTATAATCATTAAGTAGATAAAAATATACTAATCTTTTTATAGAATATAATTATATATTTTATTTAAATGTATATAAATTATATATAATAATAAAATTAATATAACAACTTATTTAAAACACATTGTTATATAATTATATTTTAATATAATATTTCATTTGTATATATTTTAAATTTAATTTTTTCTTATTGTAATTTAACATAAGATTTACTTTAACTTTCAATATAGCCTGTCTGAGACTCCCTCACTCTAAAAATATAAAAAACATGCTAAGATTTTCTCTTTTTATAATTCTTCAAAAGAGTAGAGAGGTTAGAAATTTCTTTTCCAGGTATCCAAGTATCATGCTCAGATGATTTATTTTTATATGTTTATAAATATTCAGAATCTTTCTCAGAGGTGATAATTCTATGATTGATAATTTTATCAATTTCTGCAGCTTCTGTGACTTCTTGAGTATTTTTCTTAGGTCTACCTTTTCTTTTAGGAAATAAGTCACCATTGGAAGTTTTAGGTTTAAGTAAGGAGAAGGGGAAAACGGGATGTTTTCTTTAATAGGGAGAATACAATACTGCTTCTACTGCATTATCACCAACCATTCTTCTAACAACAAATGGTCCCACAAAAGGATCCTTTAGTTTGTTATTTCCTTATAAATTGAAGTGGACTGTAGATATCATTACTTCATCACCCTTTTATAATGTGTATTCCTTATGGGATCTATCCCATCTTTTCTTTTCATATTCAAATGCCTTATCAATAAAACTTTGAGCATGCTTTATGCATAGTTTTTGAATCTGCATAAAAGATTTTACACCAGGGTGAAGTTCCAACTTTGGTAATTTATTATTGAAAACTTGAGCAGGAGTAATTGGTAAATAAAATAGCCAGATATCAAAAGGTTTTCTTTCAGAGACAGAATGTACAGTTCTATTATATGCATATTCAAGGCTTGCTAATAAAGTAACCCAGTCATCTGTAAATATGTCATTGTCTTTAGATTCTAATCCAAAGGCACAATACCTTCTAATCATATCTTCTATAGTTTTAATCATTCTCTCAGCTAATCCATAAGTTTGAGGATGGTGAGCAGTAGATAATTTTAACTCACAGCCACATATATCCAGTAAAGACATCCAAAAATCAGATGTAAATATTGGGTCTCTTTCAGAGATGATGGATTTTGTGAAACCAATAATTTTAAACATGTGTAACCACCATAAGAAAGCTAAATCTTTGGAAGAAATATCTTTATGGGTGGGAATGAATTCACACAATTTGGTGATTCTATCCACTATTACCCAAAAAGAATTATAACTGTATTTTCCTGCTACAGGAAGACCAGTGACAAAATCCATATTAATTATTTGCCATAAAGTATCAGGTGCTTCAATATGTTGCATTAATCCTTCCCTTTTTCATGTTAATGTTTTAGATTTTTGGAAAGAATCACAAGATTCAACATATAATTTTGTGTCTTCAGACATATTAGCCCACCATGCAGTATTTTTTATTTTTACCATGGTTTTTTCTAGATCAAAATGACCTGCCAATATATCATCTTGAAAAAGTTTCAAGATGGTTTCTTTCATGGAACAAGAAATTACAATAATATTAGTAAGTTTTCTCTTGTAATAAATATAACCATCATCTATTGAAAACTTTCCTTTATTCAAAGAATTTTGGTACTTTTTGGGAAGGGTTTTTATTAATGCTTGAATTGAAGAATTATTTGGATCAAATAAGATTGTAGCTAATTTATTAAAATCAGAATCTTTTTCATATGAATCCAGAATGAATTGAAATAAGTCCTCTTCCATATCAACTATATATATACCATGTTATGAATTTTGTCATCTTCAGGTACATAAGCTGGGTTGGAGTCATAGTTTGTTAGAGTTAATCTAGACAGCATATCTAAATTGGAATGAAAATTTCCAGCTCTGTGTATAATTATCATTCTACCCCTGCATTCTTGAACAGCTAGCTGCCACCTAATCATATGACTGTCTGGTGTTTTTAGGATTGATAGGGATTTAACTGCACTACAATCAGTAACCAACTTGATTTTTTTAATCATCTAAGTATTAATGAAGTTTTTCCAAAGCCCATACAGCTACTAAATACTCTAATTGAGTGGCACCATATTTCAATTCACTATTTCTTAAGTTTCTTGACATATAACTAATAAATACTTCTGAGTTTTTATCATTAATAATTTATTTTTAGTGAAGAGCAGTTCCTAGTCCAACAAAAATTGCATCTGTGCAGAGTAAAAATGATTTATTGAAATCTGGGAGAAAAAGAATTGGTGCAGACATTAAAATTTTTTTCAATGTATTTAAGGCTCTCTGTAATTCATCATTCCAGATAAAAGTAACATCTTTTCTGGTTAATTTAGTAAGAGTTAAGGCTATGACTTGATAATTCTTTATATATTGTCTATAATAACCACAAATTCCTAAAAAACTTTGAATTTTTCTTACAAAAGTTGGTGCTTTCACATTTTGAATTGCAGTACCTTTATTTTGATCTACACAAAATGACCTAGAACTTTCAATGATTGAAAGCCAAATTTACACTATTTTATAGATAAAGTCATTATAATATCATCCATTTTTTGAAAGAAGTGATTCATGTGCTCATCAAAGGTTTTATAAAAACTATGATGTCATCAATATAGACCATTAACCATCCTTCAATTACTTCTTGATGAAAAGTGTTATCCATCACTTTTTGAAAAACCGAAGGGGCATTTTTAGGACCAAATGGCATTCTAACATACTTATATATTCCCATGTGTGTAGTAGCTAGCAAGAAGTTCTGAGAGTTCTTTTAAAAAGAATCTGATGATAATCCTTATTACCATCTAGAAAACTAATAATTTTTGCACCTTGCAAGGTAGCATGTATTGAGTTTATTCT
The DNA here is from genome assembly GCA_030280995.1 of Hemileia vastatrix. Lineage (NCBI taxonomy): Eukaryota > Fungi > Basidiomycota > Pucciniomycetes > Pucciniales > Zaghouaniaceae > Hemileia > Hemileia vastatrix. The sequence continues at coordinate 7,469,881 of JASXTE010000019.1, read as the reverse complement.
GGGTAAAAGATAAATATCATCCTCTGTATAAGTATTCAATGCTCTATAATCCCCAAATAATCTAGATTTATCTTTTTCATAAGATATTAAGACAGGGGAGATGACACATTATTTTGGGGTAACATCAACCTACTCAATAATGTTCATTTTCAAGAGGGTAGTGATATTATCCTAAATATCTTTTCTCTTTGTTGTAGAAGCAGGATATGGTTTTTTCTTAAGGCTGAGAGGGATTTCATTCAAGTTACAAGATAAATAAATTCTCATATCTTCCTTAAAAACTCCTGATTCATGAGATCCATGAGAAAAATCCATATGAAAAGATGTAATCAAGGCAATTATAGAATCTTTTTGATCACCACTTAAATAATCACCAAATGTAGCATTGTTTATATCAAAAAAATAAACTACCCATTTATTCTGTTGATATACCTTTACATTGAATTAATGAAATAAAAGATTATAAAAGGTGTGCAGAAAGTTTTTAGAGGAATAAAGTTTAATTTTTCTTTTTCCATTCTTGCCCAATGTGAAAAAATGTATTGTATAATATAGTTTGATACCAAACATTGTTAAAATGTCATTTCCCATAATAAATCAATTGCTTAAGTTGTCATTTTTCATCACAAAAAATTCACTGACAGCCCTGACAAAAAAACTATTATACTCAAAGAATACAGTGGATTTGCATATTCCAATGGGACATAAAACAGAACCATAATCTCTCCATTTTTCAGATGCCATAGGTAATAATTTACTATGATAATCTTTATCTATAGAAGCTAGTGCTTTCTCAGACACTACACTTCATCCAGCACCAGTGTCAAGAACAACCTCAACATTTTTACCATTTATGATACTGGTGCTCTCAAGGGGGAGATTAATATGGAACTTTCAGTAATATCTTTTATAATCTAAACATTCTCTACTGAAGATAAATACAAGCTAAAAACTTCAGATAAATTATCTAAATAATGGACATCTTGTTCCAACATTAGAAATTCATGTGAAGAATCATTTTCATATAAGACATTACGTTCACACTCACTAGAGGAATTACTAAGATCAATGGCATTATTTTCAGTTCCCTCAGTTTGTTCAACATGATGAATTTTCTTTTCACAAATACGTCCTTTCTTCCATGATTTGTTACATTTAAAACAAGTATTTGTTGCATATTTCTTTTTCACAACTGGGGTAGAGTGTTTAACAGGTTTTCTGTGAGTTTTGATGAAGTTTTTTTTTTATCATGATAGGATTTTAAGGGATAATCCTTTGTTTCATATCTATGATTAAGTAAAAGCTCATTACATATATTAATGAAAGAAGAATTTTCTTTTATATGTTCAGTTCTAGCAATAATCAAATCTCAGAGAATTTAGTAATTTATAGAGAATTGTCTCTCCAAATATCATAATTAATCTTTGGATCTATAGCTCTTAGAATTTTATTAATTTTCATAAGGAAAACAAAAGGTGTTTCAGCAGAGGAGGATAAATATTTAGACTTCTCATATAATCTCTGTTGAGACAATCTAAATTTTGAACCATCAAATTGATTCTCCATTAATATTTTTGACTCACTCCATGTATAGTGATTGTTATCCAATAAAACAGATTCATACCACATCAGGGCTACATTTTAAAATAAAGAAATTAATTTATAAACAATTTCTTCATCTGTTAATTTATAAGAACTCTTTAAATTATCAATTCTTTGAATAAAATGTTGCCAATCAGATGGAGAATCAACATCAAAGGTAGGGTATTGATCAAGTTTAGGCCAGTTCTTATTGCTAATAGGCTGGTCAGTTTTAATGTTTTAATTATTCATTTTAATTAATTCCTGAAGTTTGGAAAGCAGTTCAGAAATCTCAATTTTCACAGAGGCAGCTGGTTCATTGTGATAATTAAATCTTTTTTGTTAGTTACAAAAGATTTCATTGAATCATTTTAAGAAAGCTTATTAGCCATATTACCAGGTAAAGAAGAATTCATTTGTTTAGGTTGTTTTACTTTATTTCTAGTAGAAGTTTGGGTAGTAATTTTTACCACATCATAATGTTCATTAGAAATAACTGGCAATGTAAAGATTTTTTCCTCAAGACTAAATAAATTTCTTCTTAAATTAGGAATATAAGAAAGTTGTTCATTAATTTTTTTAAGAGATAAAATATTTCTGTCTTCCTCTACTGATTATTAATTACTCAAAGCTTGTAAATAAGTTTTTAATTTCTTCAATTACTTGTGTAAGGTTTTATAATCATTTTTAATGAATTTTTTTATCTATGAGGGGTTTCAATTTAATAATAAATATATTCTGATGTTAATTTTTATCTGAAAGTGCTCTGTGATCATTTTTTATAGTTTTTTGTTGAGAAAGTATATGATTCTAGGTATCCTTTAATTTACAATAAGCTGTATCTTGTACAGAAGAACTCACTTTACAATGTAAATATTAATTAATTAATCTTTCATTTTCATGCTTTAATAAATCTCTCAAGTATTTGTCTTTCATAACACTGAAATCAGGAGAATCTTTTAAAATTTCTTTATAAGTTTTCTCAAGCAAGACATTAACTTCAGGAGCAATAGAATGGTTTCTAATTTCAGGAGAAAAATTTACTAAAGTAGTTGAAGTTAAATGTAAAGGATCATCAAATGACAATTTAGTTATTACATCATTAGGACTACTCATAACAGGAATTGTTTTAAAGAGTTTTTACAGTTCTGTCACTACTCTTAACAATATTACCTGAAGAAGAAGGCTTAGTATTTTACACACCAACATGCTTATCAAAAAGGTTACTTACCATGGCAGAGGAGGAAACTTCCCCTGGTCCTGAGTCTTCTTTTTCTGCCTCCCTGATAAGGATAGAAATCATGAGGATGGTAAGTGTGTGTCCTGGATGGGCCAGGTTTATGAGCTAGAGGAGGTTGCACATTATTCTGGTAATGATTCATAAGATAATCCCATTTCCACTGCTCTACCTCCATTGCTTTTGAGGTTTGTTGGGGGTGATGTGGGTTTGGCTTTATAGGCTGATGATGACCTTGGTTTTGCTTAAACAGCTCTTGCATCTGATCTCATAGTGTATCCACTCTGGATTTGTGCCTCATATTTTCTATTTTCAGTTCCTTTATATGAACTGACAGTATTTTTACCTGCTGTGACAGAGGGATCTTTTTTATTTTTATATTTTTTAAGTGATTGACCAGATTTATTTGAGGTTTGACTTCTTTCTGAATTGTTGGAGGAGGAAGATTTATTACTTCTCCTGACATTTCTATGTCCTGAATAATTTGATTGTTTTCTGTCATCTAAAGAATCTTTATAAGTTAATTTTGAAAAACCTTCAGATTCATAATCAAAATCTACCTCTATTTCATCAACATGTAAATTATCTATGCTATTAGTTAAGCATCTATACATAACATCTGTATCCTGAAAAAAAATCAAAGTAAATTTACAATGATTTTAAATTTAAATTTATGAGATAAAATATGTAATTAATATTTTAAGTCAAAAATATGAGGAAAAAATTTAAATTTACAATGATTCTTATTTATATTATAAAACAATAATAAAAGTAATGTTTTATTTCAATTTATTTAATTTGATTATATTAATTAAAATAATAACCAAAAAAAATTATTTGGGACTAAACATTAAGTGTTATAATTTCCAACCAAACTATCAAGTATTAATGAATAAATTATTTAATAATTAATCAAAAAATACAGATCATCTAGGACTAAGATGATTACTCTATTATTTTTCAGCTATGAAAAAAATAAAAAAATTTATTACTTACATGCAGTGACTTTTCAAAATAGCCAATGACACTGTTATTGTAGTAAAAGCTCAAGGTAAATTTAATTAGGAGAAAATGTAAACTTACTATAGTGATTGAAAAATCATACAAAAATATATATTATTCTAAGTATATATGTACCTTTAGTCTAAAACCCCAGTTTGAATCATGACCATGGCAAAAGTTTGATTTTGGGCAAGGGTGATCCATGTGCCAAGTTGTTAATCCAAAAAGTGGAAAATGTCAATATTAGGAAAGGTTCCCAATTGTTTGCAAGGTGTCTAGAAAAAGGAAGAAAAATACAACAAAAACAGAAGAAGAAGAGGACAAAAGAAAACAATAAGAAGAAGCTTAAGGAAGAACTACAACTAATAAAGAAGCTAAGGACTTTCAAATACAACTATTGGACATTAAGGGTTTATTTAAATCACATAAGTAAATTTATTTCTATATGCTATATAAAAACAAAATAAAACACTTAAACTGCTCTTAAAGCAACCTTGTATATAGTTAATTTTCTCATTTTATGTATTTTAAACACAGTAATAAATTTAATAGAAAAATACTAGATATTGTAACAAAAATTTTATCTATGAATTTTTAAGTAATGTAAGTAATGGAGACTTGAAAGTGAGAAATCAAAGCCTTTAAATAGCAAATTATGCCCTCTGAGATGTTACTAAGGGTACCAAAGAAAAGAAACAATTAAAATAAAGTTTTACAGAAAAATAAGGGCTTTATGTAACTATTTACAAAAATAGAGCAAAAGACCCCAATGTATCCATCCCTTTAAACCCTGTAACAATGTAAGAGATGAAATAGGATACCAATTTTATCAAAAATAGAAAAAATGTAACCATAGTAATTACAAACATGTTACATTTGTTGTATTGTAAAAAATCCAAATTTTTAATGAAGCAAAATATTTTATACTATTTGGGACATAAAATTTTTGATATCTAACTAATATAGTTTTAAAACAATATTTAGTAAGAAAATTAAACAATTGTACTAGTATAATAATTTTTGTAAGTTAAACAAGTATTTTAATAAAATTGGTTTTATTAAAATAAAACACTTATATTTAAAATAAAGGTTTCATTTGTTTAATGTATTTAATTATTTAATTAATTATTTTATTTTATTTTATTGGCCAATTTGTGAGAAAAATGGAGTTCTCAATAAATTTTTAAAGTATTTTTATTTTTATGATTTAGTCTATATAATTAAGTAAATAATTAATTACATTATAAGTTGATTTTTTTACTTAAAAATTTTTTAAGTAATTAATTATAAATTTATAATTGTTAAGTACATAAAACCATACAAATATTTTTATAAAATATAGCTTTACATTGTATTTAAATGTATATACATTAATATATTAATAAAATTTATATAACAATTTATTTAAAACATATTGTTATATAATTTTATGTAATATAATATTTAATTTGTATATATTTTATATCCAATTTTTTATTGTAATTTAACATAAGATTTTATTTGCCTTTTAATATAGCCTGGCTAAAAAAAGTAATGACATGTTGTATAATATTACAAAACATGACCATAGAGTCAAAATCTATAGCAGATTGATACCTATCTGGTATACAAAATATATCAAGTAAAGTAGTTGAAAGCCATCATGATCCTGCTTTTTTTAATATATGCAGTCTGCAAAACTAAAGCATCCACTTACAACTAAATGAAAATTTAAAGATTTATAACTGTGTAGCTAGAGGAACAGTATATGAAGTTTAAAAAACTAATGTCAAAAATACTTACTGAAAAATGAAATTTTACTATTATTATTATGTTTTATTCTTATTTATTCAAATATTTACTTACCTTAATATAAACTGATAGAAATAAATAAATTAAACTAATCATTATTTGTAATCCTATGAATAGATTATAATTTATGTTTATTTATTACATTCTACTATTTAAATATAATTTCAATCTTACTATCAAATAAAAAATAAGATTAGTTTATGTTGTTTTCCCACCAAAAATTATTTTAAGAAAATTGCTGCATACCTTTATATAAATTGCTATATGTTAAAGAAAAATATATATAATAAAAATTATTCCAGTTTGATAATATGAGAAGTAAATATTATTCATTAAATTTTATATTAAGAATTTATTGACTATATTTTTCAGCCTAGGTATCCCCATGACTGAGTATTTCTTATACTTGAAAAGATAACCATAATTTCATTAAGCTTATAAGTAAAAATCATGTTTATAATACTTATATATATGGTTATTATGCTTATATATAGATTTATTACACTATTAAATAACTTATATAAGTTTAAATAGCTTATCAATAGCCCTATAATAATTATTAAGGTGCTAATGGAGTCATAATAGGGGGTATCAATGTTGACCAATCTGCAATTAAATTAATTGCAGATAAAGATCATTATACCCCAATTATTTTCTGCAATTATTTTTCCTAATAATTGGGTTATTAGACTTTTTATTTGTCAATGTTAACCTCTATTTGACATTTTTATCCTCAATTTTTCTTAACCACATCCTGGACAACTTTCTGGATGTTCCAGCCTCCCTACCTTGCTGTGCACTCCCATCCTGTCTATTCATTCTATCTGTTCAAAGCCCCTCCCCATATCATATATTTATTTCTTCTTCTTTTCACCTTCAAATATCTCAACATGCCCCATCATCATAGATCTTCTCAAAGACAGCCTTCCCCCAGTTGTTCTTCAAATCTCATTACTCCCTCTTTCCCCTGCTCAGCTGAGATATCAAAGACTTTTCAACTAAAAAGAGATGATCATCTCATACTTATAAACTGGCTTAAAATAAAAACTAATTATGATTCTTGTTATGGTACTGAGAATGCAACTAAAGTAGGATGGCCTCCTGCATCAAAAGTTAATGGCTATCTTCTAATGGCCAATGAATTACAAAATTAGACAAAGAGAAGTGTTAATATTTTGCCTAAACAGATGTCTAAAAATTTCAAGAATAACCAAGCCAAATACAAGATGGAAATACTAGTTCTACTGGTTTTGGTATTAACAACATTGATATCAGTAAGGGCATAAAATTTTAATCTCTATGTCCATACTTTAAAGAGATGGATGCTAATTTTGTAGAGAAAGCTGATGTTAATTCTGCCAAAATGTTGGATGGTGAAGATGCTATCTCCAAAAATGATTTCAAAAGAAATCTTTTCCTATCCTCTTCCTTCACTCAAGCCTCCCCTGTTCTAAATTCAACAAATCTAGGTAGATTTCCAATATATCCTTATGGTGATATAAACTAAAATGATCCCACTCCAGTAAGTTTTTATTTCTTGTCTAGTTGTTTTACTTTTTTATTTCTAAAAAGGCTAATGAACAAACCCAGGATCCTCAAGCAAGTGAGTCTGAAGCTAGCATCAATGGTGAAGAAGAAAATTTTACCCCCAAAAAAAAGCAAAGATCATCAACTACTTTGAATTTCAACAGTCATAGAAAGCAAAACAGAGATAGTTTTTCCCAAACCCCTTTTTCTTCCATTGATGATTTTCTGGAGAAATCTGAATCTGGTAAGTGATAGAATACCTCTTAATAATTAAGTGATCTCTTCTTTTCTTTTGTTAATATTTCTTTTCATTCTAGGTAAAGTCTAAGTTGCAAGAGATACTCTCAACTTTTAAAAGAAACAATATGAGCTCTCTTTAAGAAGGGATGATAGGGCACAAGACTTGGAGGTGAAAAAATTTGATATTTCTTTACAAAGGGATGATAGGGCACAAGACTTGGAGGAGAAGAAATTTGAGCTTTCTTTACAGAGGGATGAGAGGGCACATGACTTGTAGGAGAGAAATTCAAGCTTTCTTTAAAGAGGGATGAGAGGGCGCATGATTTGGAGGAGAAGTGATTCAAGATAAAGAAAGAGTAGAAGGCTTATGAGTACAATTTGCTATTGGATCAAATAAAACTAAAGTATAAACTTGAAGAAGATTCAAAAAAAAAAATTTCTTGAGAGATTGTGTTAAAGCTAATAAATCAAATGAGGAAATTGAATGCTTAATGAAAATGTTTGATTATTAGTTTTTTTATTTCATTTTCAAAGATTTCTTGATAGAATTCATTAAACCTAAAAATCAATCCTTGGCACAAACTCCTCACTGATAATTGAAACTTTTTTTTGCAATATTTTAGATTATTTGCTTGTTTGGTTAAATTAATTTTGTGTTTTTTCTTTTTGGTGATAATTTCATATGCGCTGACTTTTTAAATTTATTGATTCTAGATAATTTTTTTCTGCAAAAATTTGAAAAGCTCATACATTTTTTCTTCTTTACATTCAAATCATTAAATTTAATTTTTTTAATACAGCTAAGTCAACAAAACTCTGTATCTGTTTTAAAAATTTGGCACTATCCTCTCCAGAATTATATTGAAGTAAGGGGTGAAAATCACCAAAACTTAATATAATTACATAAATTAATATATAAACAGCTAATATATATCAACATGCCTTGTTTTAAAGTAATTAAAATTCATTCTTCTAAAATGTGGACCAAGTCTAGAAACTAAATTTGGGACTTTCCACAGGCATAGGCAAGTTGAACCCCATGAAACAATTTAATGTTATCATGATTACCATTTATACAACACAGAGTTGTTGGCCCATTACTTTACTCTAGTAATTTGAAATATAAGAGCTATTTTTAAAAAATTTATGAAAAAATAAAAAATATTTGATGAATCTACTAATTCCCATACTTTTTTGATCTACATAAAGTTTTTTTATATCCATTAAACTTATCTTCTTTTTTTACCTTGTTTATTTGGTGGATTAATTTTTGACTGATTTGAGAAGAACATCCAAAATGTGTGAACTCTTGACAAGATTCCAAGCCAGGTGGAGCTTTGATTGTTTGGTGATGATCCTGAAAAGAGTTCCAAATTGTTTCAATCACACCATTTTCCAAACCAAAATCAATCATGCACTGATGGTCTGGAGAATATAAGCCATGTCCTTTGATTTTAGCTGGAGATGGTATTGGTTGGCCAATTATTGGAATTATATACGAGAAAATTAAAAAAGTAAGATAATTGGTGTCATTACTATCAATATGAATCTTATTTTGGAATCCTGAATGAGTAATAACAACGTTTGAAAATAAAAGATATTTTTTGCTAATTATTTCCCATTTAGAGTCACACCAATTTGGTATTCCAACTTTGGTAGAAAGTTGATGATTCTTTTCAAAAGCCTTATTGCAGAGTTTTTTGAGGCAAAGAGAAATAAAAGTATTGAAAGAAGGTAAGGTGTCCCACAAGCAAAAATTGTCATCTTTTTCAGCTTTAGATAAATTTTTAAGTAAAGAATAGATGTCTATGGAAATAAAATTAGTGACATGATTTTAAGAGTGAAACATATACTATCAGACATACCAAGAGAATAGCCTTTATCAAATCCTGGTCTCCAACCAAATCCAATAATAATACCACCCAAAAGATTTGTATTCCTTATTGGTAAGCAAACCAAAGCCATTTGATATAGTGCTATTATGAGATCTGATAGTTGATTAAATGTTTCATCTTTTGAAACATTAAAAGAATAATTTTCATAAATAAATTGAGGTTTAAAAGAATTACTGATAACTACTTTAATTTCATCCTCTCCTGATTTGGTTAAATACATTATATCTTCTGGTAACTTTTTTGGATAAGAATTTTTTTGATCCACCCTAGCTTTATAGTACTCAATATTTGATAAATGGACAACTATACAATTCAATTGAATTTTTTCTTTAATTTTCTTTTATTCTGCTGACTTCAATCATCATTATTTTTTTATTTTATTTTGGATGATGTTTGTCATGAAGTTGAATTTGAAAATGATGATAAATATGATAAAGAGGATGATGATAGAGAAGTAAGAGGTGATTCTGATGAAATAGACATTTTTTTCTCTGAACAAAAAAAAATTTGTGTCAAAAACCAAAAAAATAAAATGGAAAAAAAACAAAACTCACAAATTTTAGTTTTTTTTTCAACCTTGTGAATTTATTGATATAAAATAATCCAAATAACTGTTTTTTGAAAAGAAATCAATTACTAAAACTGTCCTTGAAAAATTGAGACAAAATAAAATAAAAACAAACATGAGAAAAATTATTTGCCAAATAATTGAATTTTAAAGTTATTTGGTGTTAGATATACCACCTAAAGTCCTTGAAAAAAAAATGATAAAAAAAACTACACTCAAAAATTAAAAAAAAAAATTTGCATCAGAAAAATTATTCCCAAAAATAAAAAATCGAAGTTATAACCACACCAAATTTATTTTTAATTCAGCTTGAACCGTAAAGTTTTTTTTATAATATTCTGTAAAAAAAAACCAAAAAAAATACAAAATAATGATATTCTGTAAAAAAACAAAAATAAATAAAAAATATTGTTAATAAAAATAAAAAAAGTTTCTCCCATATTTCCCCTCCTTGTCTGCATCATTTCCCTTATTTTGGTGTCCTCAAACCCCCCTCCCCCTACTTGATCTCCTCAAAATCCCCTTACTTCCCTTTTTCACCAGTTCCTCCTCCCTTTCACCCCCTTGAGGTGCCTTTTTCCCCCCTTCAGACACATCTTTCACCCCCCTTTACTGCCTTTCCCCCCCCCCCCTCATCCCCCTCTCCCCTCCACCACTTCCCCCCTGATCCCCCTCTCCCCTCCACCTCTCTCCCCTCCCCCCTTATCCCTTTCCCCCCCTCCCCCTCCCCTCTCACCCCTAAGTGGTGGAGGGGAGAGAGGGAGAGGGGGGGAAGTTGTGGAGGGGATAGGGAGATGAGGGGGGAGAGGGGTAAGGAGGCCTAAAGGGGGGTATAAGGGGCCTAAAGAGGGCAAAAAAAAAGTCTAAAGGGGATAAAAGGGGGGAAAAGGTGAGGAAAGGTGAGGAATGAGGGGTGAGGAAGAGAATAAGGGGGGGAAGGGGGGATTGAGGCTGTCAAGAAGGGTGAAAAGGAGAGAAAAAGAGCAGGACAAGAGAGAAAAGAGGGAGAGAAAAAACAAAAAAAAATTAGTCTAACCTTGAAAAAAAATAAGTGAAGCACTTACAAATAAAAATAATTAAATTAAATTAAAAAAACAAAAAAAATTCATGATTAGAAAATAAAAAATCAACAAAAATGAAAAATGACTTACCTGGTGAGATGAGTTAAAAAAATGTAACCAAAATATTTGAGGGATGTTTGAGGAGAGGAGGAGAAGGATATGAGTGAAGAATGAAAAAAAGAAACACTGAAGAATTATGTTAATTTAGAAAATATGTGATTTCATGTTGAGCTGGTGAAAGAAAACCAATGAGCCATCCAAAAAAGAGATATTCACCATAAATTCAAAAAAAAGAACATGAAACAAACAGAAATACCAAGCCAAGTGAGTAAAGTATAAAAAGTGGACATTTGCAGAGCATGAAAACAAAAAATCAAAAGAGTTGTGTGTCAAAATGGTGGAGGGTGAGTGGCATAAGGACAGAGCATATGCCAATTGAATGAATGTTTTGTGATTCAAGGGAGGGGATAGCTGACTCTGGTTCAGGATCCTCTTCTTCATAAAGATCATTCCACTCATCCTTTAAATCAGCTAGGATATTGTGGAGTATAAGTCAAGTCATTATCCAATGATTTGCAGTTTTTATTTCCATTTTTTTTTGAAATTATATTCTGAGTTCCCAAAGACTAGAAAATCTTCCCTTTAAAATCCAAATAGCATGTTCAATCCATACTCTTTATTGGGCAAGGTGATAATAAAAGGTGGTTTTGGGGTCATTTTCTAAGGTTGCACCACAGAAAGCAGGTATAATGTACTCTCCAGTTGCATATGTTGAGTGTGCAAGGAGGTACTGAGATTTGTCAAAGTATGAGTCAGGACTTTGGGAAATCCTCATTCTTTGGAAGACAGAAGAGTCATGAAATGAGCCGGGGAAGCCACTATGAAAAGCAAAAAACTTTTTGATGATGTCACAGACAATTTGAATGGAAATAGAGTATCTAAAAGGAAGATAAAAAGTTAGTTTATGAAAGATGAGAAATTGGAGAACATTTTGAAGAAACCTTTTTTTGCAATCAAAAAAATGGTTGCCATCATGAGCAAGCTTTTGACTCATTAGTATAGTTGTACCATCAACAAAACCTACACATCCAAGGAAACCTTTGGCTTGCATTACTTGAGAGGATTCAAGTCGCTGTTGTGGAGTTGGCCAAGCAAGTGTTTGAGACTTGAGAGAAAAGATAGAAATCATGCAGTTCTTGGTGTATAATATGATGGTACCATATCCTATGGTGAAGAGATTATCTAAATGTCTTACAGCAGCACCATTTACATTTGAACCAAAGCAACATAGTGTGACAGCAACTTGAAAGGAAGGATCACACTGTTTGCTATGTGAATCATTATGGAATATAGGATGATTGAAGATGAGTTGAGAAAGTTTGAGAAAAGAATCATGAGAAGTTAAAAATAGTTGAGTGAAGTTTAGTATTGGAATGTTGAGAATGGAGCAGAGATCATATCTGGGATCATGATAAATATTTGGCCCCCTTGGGATGATGTAATACTTTTTGGAAAGAAAAGACATATCAGCTAAAGTGTCTTCCAAACCAGAGTCAGAATCAGAGTCAGCAGCTAAAACTAAAGTGATAGCATTCATAAAAGTGTGGATTTTCTTTCTAGTAGAGAGGTGCTTCATTTTTGTCAGTAGAAAAGGCTGTCAGTAGAAGGTTTAGGTGATGAGTGGAAAGTAGGAATTCTCCACCAAATGAGCAGGTGGGGTGTGTAGATAGAAAAAAAAATTTATGTGTTTGCCACCAAAACTAAGTATCATAGAGAGCAAAGAGACACATAAGGATGAGAAAAAATGTTATGTGTTTGCCACCAAAATTTAGTATCATAGAGTGAGGAAAGACTTAAGGATAGCATCAGAAATTATAAGTCATGTGACTTTCTTACAAATCAATCATGGATGTGATGAGTTTGGGATCAGGAATAAGGAACAGAAATTGGGGTATAAGAGGCGGGATAATTCATTATTGTGGATTAGTTATCCACTAGCCCTGGGGCTAGTGGATAAGAATCTTCTGCAAGTAATAATGTCTGATCCCAAAAAAAAAATTCCTTATCCCTAATTGCTGATCTCTGAACATTGATAACCCGTAATATACTTATCTTAAGCGACATTAAGTAATTATAGACATACATAGGCTTATATGTATGCATAAACCTCATATTCAGTGGAATATGTAGTTATATTATGTATATATAGGTATATAAGTGGGTTCTAACCTCTACATAGCCTATAAGCTTTACTTTTCTGCTTATTTTAGGTCATATGAATGTATTTAATGGACTCGCCACATCTGCACAAGCATATACACCATTTTCATGCACATATATCCAGTTTGGACAACTTAATCTGCTTCCTTTGATATATTTTCACAGATTTATGTTTTGGGATATAATTACTGGGTTAATATAAATGCTTGAGGACTTTATTTGGGGCTTGTAAAGTTGATTTTGTTCCTTTATATGCTTTAGTTTTTATTATATACTCTTTGGATGAGTTATTTTACCTGTTTTGTTATGGTATCTACTTTTATCTGTTTTCTCTATTTATGGTATGGGTTTATGATATCATTAATTGTGATGTAAGGTCCTTACTGGAGGTCTAGGTGACTGAAACTTTTTGAATTAGACACCATGGGCAGGTGATTGGCTCTCAAAGTGCTGTAATTTCCAGGGAGAGCAGTGACGTCATCTGGATTGAAGGTCTGTGAACTCTAGTGGATTTTTGTCAGCCTTTATATCTCCAGGACTGAGTAAAAAGTGATTATAAGTTATGTTAAACACATGAACTATACATGGGACTAATAAATAAGAGTACACAAATAGTATACATAAGTAAAATTATGATAATACACAAAAAATGCCATTATAACACCTTATATACACGCATATATCCACCTTTTATAGGTCTTATGTACTTAATATTAAGTTGTAATATGTTAGGGTAATCTTAAGAACCTTAAGTATAAGGCTGCATAACTTTTAAGTACACTTAAAGCTGTTATATTCATTGTTTTATGCAAAAAACAAGAAATGCGCTTTATTTCACTTAAAAGTTGACTATATGCGCTATAAAATTGAGAATATCAAAATTGCGCTTTGACAGATCAATTGGGCTCATTTAGAACTATTGATTTGGCTATTTAAATGCATAAAAATAACACTTTTCAAATTTGGTGTTTTTTATGCCAGAAATGGCTTCTGTGTACTGGCCACATACTGCCTGCTTTTTTCCCGTGTGAATAGCTTCATTTTTAGCAAAGTTAGCTTTTTCACACTATAATTACCCCACATTCTACGCCCACTGTGGGGAAACACACTAAAATAGGCGACAGGCGCTTATTTAGTGTCCTAGCTTAATTAATAATGCATTGACCCTGTTTATATGCACTAATTTCATTAATAACCTCACTCTTGGCACTTTATTTCATCACCACGCTTAAATTCGCCTAATTTTAGTCAAGGATTTACCCGTGCAAGAGCCTTCCAAGAACTGCATGTAGTTACCCCACATCTCACGCTCTTTTTTAAGTTTTTGGGTGGTTTCTCAGTCAATTTTGGTTATTTTTGAATGGGAATTTCACGTAGTATAATGTCAGGATTAGCCCCATTATTTCTACAGTCAATCCCCCTTATTATTAAGCTATTATTAACCTTAAAAAGTCTCCTTTAGTCCTTAATATTATTGTTTTATACGCATATACTCTCTTTTTGTCTTTTTCTTTAATTTTGATGGATTTCCCTTATTATTTCAGGATTTTGGCGGTTATTACTCTTCTAATTATGTCATGGGTCACTGGGAATGTTGATGGGAATGTCTATTAGTTGTTTAGAGGCGTGATTAACTGTGTATTGGGTGGTACATCAAGGGAATCATTGGGGAACTCAGTGTGTATAAAAGGAGGAGGTTTTTGGGTTGTATTTCTTCATTCTTTATCATTACAATTTAACCAATATAACCAAGCCAATTACAATACATATCAATTAGTACTTTTATAAGACTTTTGAATAGTATATGAATTTATATAATCTATTTTTCTACCAACTATAAAGATTGTAAGCCATATATAAGAATAGTGAGAATTATATTACTGAGACCTTTATATTTGATTATATTTTACAACTTAGTGGATTAGAACCACAGTATTCATATAGGACCATTAAAATCTTCTAGAAAACTGACTATTCAAGCTAGTTCACGTCCTTGTACTTGACCCTAGCCTGACAATTTTGGTATGAGTAGGGGAGGATTTGATGGGTTATTGGACATCACTTTATTACTAAAACTAAAAAAAACATTATAACACAATTATTATCATATAATAATATATTTTAAAGCATTTATAAATTGATATTATTTTTATATTAGCTATAACTATATATTATCAACCTATTTTCCACCACTAGCACACACCAATCCAAATATTGTGAGTTGATATTGAGCATAACTATTTTATTAGTCTTCCCCAGAGATTTAATAAAAATATCATCTACAAATAAGAAGTAGGACCATTAATATTTAATACTAAATCATACTTAGATACCGTCATACACTGACAATTGGGGGTCTTTCCTTAATTATTACTTATTATTTAGTGTAAGCCTTGGGTTGTGATTTTTACTCTAGTATAGCTCATATAAACCAAAAATTTGGGTATGAAGCACATTAGTGGGTCATAATAACTCAGTGATTTCAGAAAAGAAACCTCATAATAATTGAACTAATTTTTTAAAATAAAAATTAAGTATTTACAGTAGTAACTGTACCCAATATAAACCCAATTTCACATGGTATTTGGTCACCAATATAACACCCAATTAAATTACTATTTGGTTAAAGATTGGTAAGCTAATTATTAAACTTTATAAAGTTCTAGTTAAACTTATTATTTAAAATTTAACAGATTTTTTTAAACATTTATTATATTTTATTTAAATAAAGAAGAACATAAACTAAGGGTAAGCTCCAGCACTTTTATTAGTATTTATATTACTAATATCTTTTGTCTACTGATTAAAATAAAGTTTTTCCCTTTTGTAGGCGTAAAGAATTGTTATTTCAGATATTATGAGTGCTCCAAAGAATAATTTAAGTGATAAAACTGCTTTTAATACCAGGTCTAAAGCTAAAAACAATATACCAGGACATCACTAGGGAAGGTCAGTCTTACCCCCAGCCAGACAAAATGAGCATAGAGGAAAATGACACGCTCCTAAAAAATATAACTATAAAAAAGACATCACCTCCTCTACATTATCAACTTTTCCACTTGGAAAAATAAGTTCTGAAGCTGGAGGAGTCAAAATCTTCTATCATAAAAGATGTGAAAATTGTGGAAAACAACTGCAGGATAGGATTCCAGAAACTAAAACAAACTCTGGCAGAGCTGTAGGGAGTACAGCTAAACCAGACACCCTCTATTCAAGGAGGATAAGGTAGGTCTCCAAACAAGATCTTGGTAGAGAAATTGAAATGGGATTGGTTTCACCAACAGTGGGCCAGTCACAACTGCAACAGGGACCAACCCCCTCATCAGACCACTTCAACTAACCCTTAAAAGCCAAAGGAAAAGCGCCAAAAATCAGGGCTTTCTCCTATCTCTTGGTAAGTAGATTTCCTTCTCAGATTGAACACAATACTGATTATTACAATTCAGGTAATGTAATTGATGTGGAATCTGTCCAGATAATTGTGTATGACTTGAGACGATTGGGTTTTGATGTAGATACACCAGATTTATCTTTTGTCAATAACAATAGTACTATTTTAAATAATAATACAGTTAGCAGTCAGTTTTCACCACTTTTTAGTGAGCTGAGAGGTTCACAAAATAGTGAATAATGTGAGAATGAAGATGTTGAGTATTTAAAAAAAATCCAACTGTCCATAGAATTGTTTCAGCATTATGTAATAGAATTGCTGAGTGTGAGGAACAGGCAATTAAGCTCACAAATGAAAAATTTTTGTCCTAAACATTGAATATTTCTCAACTGAAAACAAGAAACAAAGAATTAGAAAAAGAACCCTTGGCTCTAACTCTTAAATATGATTCTTCAAGTAATAAATATAGTGACATTTCAAAAAAATTCTGTGAGTTAGAAAAATTGTATGAAGCACATTTTTTAAAGTATGAATCAAGAAAAAAGTTATCATTTAAACAAACAAATCAGAGTGTCTCTAATTTTTTACAAAGATTAACTAAGGTTGATATTGAAACTTCCAATCTACTAATGAATCAAGATAATCATAAGTATACAAAGTACAATAATAATCCATTCATTTGCAAAAATGAATCTCAATCATTCCCATTGCCACCAAAAATGAAAACATCAGGTGGAAATGTGAAATCTGAAAGAGAAAATTTAAGTCACAAATAAGTACAAGAAGAAATAAAATACCATTTATCTAGTGTAAATTTGTTATTGAATTTTCCCAGGATTAGTGAGATTAAATTCAATCAGAAGAACTGGCTAAAAATTTATTAGTACCCAACTTATGAAGGGGAGGCCAGCTATGATTGGAAACATTTTATTCAAAGAATTGACAATTTACAATTCTCATATAAGTTAATAGATGAAGAAATAACATTAAAAAAATTTCATTATTTAAGGATGTTGCTTTATTATGGTTTGAAGCTGTATTAAGTGAGGGTAAAGATTACTCTTGGGCTGAATGGAAACAACTAATTAAAAAACAATTTGGAGGCTCTAAATTCAGACTAACTCAGCAGAGATTATATGAGAAAACAAGGTATAATCCATTGAATGGTGAAAAAACTATGGTATTTTTAATGAATTTAAATAAAATATTCAAAGTCATTGAGCCAAATATGGATTTTAACTTATGGAAATGTAAAACAATATATAAATTACCTATATCTGTCATAGAAATTGTTGTAGCTAGAACAATAATGGTTAATGAATACTCTGAATTTTTTAATATTTGTAATGAAATACTTTTAAATCATAAGTATGAAGCAAGGTACACCACTTATAAACAAAATAATGAACCTGTGAAAAATAAGAATTCAATAACACTTCAGAAAAATCAGAAAAAACCTACTGCACCTGTAGTACCTGAAAAGTATGAGAAAAATACTTGTTATAAGTGTAATAAGCCTTGGGTTAAGGGTCACAAATGTGAGAAAAATATATATATTGTTGAAAATCAGCAAGAATCTGAAAATGAAACAGAAAAAGTAAAGATTCAAGTGATTATGACAGTAATATCTCATATAGTAATGAAAATGAGGTCTGTATGTTGGAAGATGATTTTTCCATCTTTGAAAATCCAATATTAAGTATGGACTCAAATATATCATTAATTAATTTTGAAGATTCTGAAATCATTAAGGATATACAAGCTGGTAACTTAATAATGAAACCTATCACAGTTTTCAGCAATAATTTCTGGAGAAACTGTAAATATAGTATTGGGTTCAGGAGCTTCTGGCTCTTTTGTTTCTGCATATACATTACAGGAAATTGATAGTGATTAGAAGTCAAATCTTGAAACCCTTCAATGTAAGAGTTGGAGAAATTTTGGATCAGTTCTACACCCCATTGGTAGATACAAAGCTTCTGTTTTCTTTAAACATCAACATGGTTATGTTAGAATAACTTGTGACTTTGTAGTAATGGAAAATACTAATTGTAGTAGCTGTTTTATCATTGGAAATGACATTCTGACTAGGTTTGGTGTGAAATTAGACCCTGCTAATAATAATTTTACAATTGACATGAATGGAAAAAGAAAATTTAAAATAAACTCTTTTAACACAGTCTTACACATTGAGTCAGTAATAGATATTCCTTGCAAAGGAAAATAATCCAGTGAGATGGAACTTCTGGAAACAGAAATTTCAAAAGTATCATTTGGCACTCAGATAAGTGAGACTGAGGTAAAAAATATTTTGACCTTAATTAAAAAATTTCCAATGGCTTTTACACATGGGACAAATGAGCTTGGCCTTGTAAAATATCATGAGATGAAAATTAGTTAAACCTGTGAAATGGATAATATTCCTGCTAGTATTAAACAGAAACCAAACCCTGCTTCACCAATGAAGTGGAAAGACATAGAGGATAATATTAAGATGTTGTTAAACATGAAATTTATTGAAAAGGTTGAAACTACACCAAAATATTGTGTGATATCACCAGTGCTAATTTCTTATGAACAAGATAAAGCAAGACTGGGCTGTGATTTTAGAGCATTAAATTCATTTTCAGTAGATGATATTTACCTCTTACCAAGGATTGCCTTTATACATTATACCCTTAAAGGTGCTAAGTACATAAGTTTCCTATATGGAAATAAAGGGTATCATCAAATTACTGTTGAAAAGAACTCACAGAACTTTTTGTTGATAGCAACACATATGGGAATTTACAAATATTTCAGGATGCCATTTGGACCGAAAAAATTCCCCTTCAGTATTTCAGAAGTTAATGGATATAACATTCCATAATGAAATAATTGAAGGATGGCTACTGGTATACATTGATGAAATCATAGTGTTTTCTAAGACATATGATGAACACTTAATCCATTTAAAGAAGGTATTTCAGAAGATGGATGAAAAAAAAATGACCCTTGCATTGAAAAAATGTAAATTTGGGTTTAAGTCTTTAAAAGTGCTTTGTAATATTGTATCTGGCTTAAAAATATGTGTAGATCAAAATAAGGTGGCTGTAATAAATAATATTGGAATTCCTCAAAATGTAAAGGATTCAGAATCTTTTCTTGAAATGTGTGTCTATTATAGACAATATATAAAGAAAACTACCAATTAATTGCCGCACCATTGACCACCCTGATAAAGAAAACAGAACCTTTCATTTTGAACAAAGAAAGACAAAAGGCTTTTGATAAGTTGAAAGAATGTTTGATGACAGCTCCTATCTTGGGATTAGCAGATTTCCAATTACCTTTTGTCTTGTATACTGATGCAAGTTTTTTTGGTTTGGGTGCTTCTTTGCATTAAAAAAAACTTATTGAAGGAAAAATGTCAGAAGTAGTAATTTACTATATTTTATGTACTCTAAGAAGTAGGGAATTGAAATATGGTGCTACTCAACTTGAATTCTTGGCAGTAGTATGGGCTCTTGAGAAGCTACATTATTACCTTGAAGACCAAAAACTTGAGTTAATAACTGACTGTAGTGCAGTTAAGTCACTCTTAAAAATGAAAACTCCCAATAGGCATATGTTTAGATGGCAATTGGCTGTACAAAATACTGAGGACAGATGACTATTACACATAGAGCAGGAACTTTAAACTCTAATGTAGATCTGTTATCTTGAGTACCTCTACCTAATAATGATGATAATCCAGCTTATGTTCCTGAAACAGATATTATTACCAATTATGGAATTTATATTGTAGATCTTGAGAATGAATTTATGCAATCAATTCTTGATAATTATGCTTCAGATCCTGACTTAAGTAAACCTACTGCAATATTAAATGATCCATATAATTCTTCAATGAGTTTTTCAATAAACCCATTTCCACAAAAATATAGGGAATCATTAGTGAAAGGAAAATTTTCCATTGAGGATGGTTTTTTATATTATAGAAAAAATTTAAGTAATGTAATAGTAATTCCTCCTTCAATGAAGGAGTTAATGTTAAGTATATGTCATGATGATATACTAGCAGGTCATTTTAACTTCAATTAAACATTAACCAGAGTAAAAAATACAGCTTGGTGGGTTAACATGTTTGATGATGTACAAAAATATGTTGAGACATGTGATTCTTGTCAAAAATCTAAAAGATTGATGGGCAAAAGAGCTTGTTTGTTACAGCAAATTGAGCAACCAAGAGCTCCATGGGAAATAGTTAACATAGACTTTCTAACAGGTTTTTCAATAGCAGGAAATATGATTTATAACTCCTGCTGGGTAGTTGTAGATAGATTTAAAAAAATGTGTAAATTTACTCCTACTCACAAAGAGGTCTCTGCAAAGCACTTAGACTTTAAATGGTGGACACAAATTTTAAATATAGCAGGATTCCCCAAAGCAATAGTTTCAGACAGAGATCCTAAGTTTACTTCTGAGTTCTGGACATCACTTATGGAAGTTTCAGGTTGTCAATTAATAATTTCTAAAGAACACCATCCACAAACTGATGGGCTAGCAGAAATAATGATAGAAACCTTAGAAGATATGATAAGAAGATATTGTGCTTTTAGTCTTGAATCTAAAGACAATGACAAATTCACTCATAATTGGGTAACCCTTATCCAAGGTTTAAATTTTGCATAAAATAATACAGTACATTATGTCATGGGAAAAAAGCCATTTGATTTGTGGTAAGGTTATGAACCTAATACCCCTGCTAAAACACTTAATAAATTACCAAGATTGGATATCCATCCAGGTACAAAACATT
The DNA here is from genome assembly GCA_030280995.1 of Hemileia vastatrix. Lineage (NCBI taxonomy): Eukaryota > Fungi > Basidiomycota > Pucciniomycetes > Pucciniales > Zaghouaniaceae > Hemileia > Hemileia vastatrix. Next base: position 7,448,567 of record JASXTE010000019.1, on the reverse strand, counting down.
TTCTTCAAATGCAACAATTGTGCAGAAATCATGCTCAAGAATATATATATAAGGCATTTGAGTATGATAAGAAAAGATGGGATAAAGCCCATAAAGAGCAAATTTTCAAAGAGGGTGATGAAGTCTTTATTTCTACACTACATTTCAGTTTAAATGGTAATGTTAAATTGAAAGATCCATTCATTTGACCATTTTTAGTGAAAAAGATGGTTGGTAAAAATGCTGTTGAATTTATATTATATGCACCATATGATAGAAAACATCCAGTATTTCCTATTTCTCTTATAGAACCATAACATTCTAATGATACTTCTCTATTTCTAAAAAGATCAGGAAGACATAAGCAAAAAACTGAAGAAATAGTTGAAAAAGCAGAAATTAGGGGGTGTCAGTTCTGGCAAATCCGCACTTACAAATCCGCACTTAAATTTGACCAAATCTGCACTTAAATAAGTGCGGATTTCCAAAACACACTAGCCCCAATACTGGTGGATTTCAGAATGAAATAAGTCATTTATTTCACTCAAATCTGCACTTTCTCAACCAAAAGTGCTGATTTCACCATCAAGTCCCATTTCACTGATTTGTCAGCATCATCCCATTCATACGCAGCACTTCGCAGCATAACGCTTCATAACTCAAAACATCGTACATCACTTACATCTTCATATCATATCATATAAGAGTTATGCCTTCCTCACTTTCAAATTGTGATAAATTACATAAAGCAATGACTTTCATGGCTCTTGAACTGCTCTTGGACTCTGATTGCAATTATGATTCTGATATAGAAGAAGATTTTGTCTTTTTATCAAAAATGGCCACAAAACATTACCTTCTTCCCAGAAAGCCTCAAGTACTTCATACCCCCAAGTACACCATCCAAAAACTTCTTAAACTATCTACACCCAGTTTTAGACAGCTGTTCAGGACTTCTCAGGATTGTTTCCTTAAATTGCTTGAGCTTATTCAGGATCATCCCATATTTCACAATAATTCTCAAAAAGAACAACAACATCCTTCAATTCAATTGGCCATCACACTATGTCATTAGGGTTCAAATGGTAATGGAGCCGCTTTGAAACGTTTAGAAAATGTCTTTGATTTAGGGTATGGTTCAGTTAACACTTATACCAAACAATGTATCACTGCCATCAACTCCTTGTAATCTCAACTTCTCACCTGGCCAACAAAAGAAGAGCGACTTGAATCATCTCAGGTTATGCAAGCAGAGGGCTTCCCAGGATGTATTGGTGTTGTTGATGGTACTGCTATTCCTTTGAGCCAGAAACCTGCTCAAGGTTGAAACAATTACTTTCACATTCTCGTCAAAAATATTCACCAAAATATTTACAAGTCAATAAATTCCATATCTGTTTTAAAAAATTTGCAATACTCTCCCCTGCATTTTATTGAAGCAAGGGGTGGATATCACCAAAATTTTTCTAAGTCATCAATTTCACATGTCAGATTTGAAAATTTGGCAATACCCCCCCCCCCCGCATTTTATTGAAGTAAGTGGTGGAAGTCATCTAAATTTAATATAATTACATAAATTATTAAATAAATATCTAATATATATCAATTTACCTAGTTTAAAGTAATGACAATCCCTCAAGCCAAAATGCAGATCAAATCTAGAAACAAAAGTTTGGGACTTTCCACAGGTATAGGCTAGAGGAACCCCATGAAACAAATAAATGTTATCATGATTACCATTTATACAACACAAGGTCATGGGCCCATTACTTTAGTTGAGGAAATTGATACATAAAAAATATTTATTAAAAATTTACCAAAAAATATAAAATTTTCGATGACAACTCTAATCCCCATACTTTTTGGATCTAGATAAAGTTTTTTTAAATCGAATAACTTTGCCTTCTTTCATTACCTTATTGATTCTTTGAATCAACTTATGACTGATTTGAAATGAGCAACCAAAATGTGTTAAATCTTGACAGGATTCCGAACCAGGAGGAGCTTTGGTCGTTTGATGATTATCCTTAGAAGAATTCCAAATAGTTTCGATGATACCATTTCCAAACCAAAATCAATGATGCACCGGTGGTCTGGAAAATATAAACCATGTCATTTGATTTTAGCTGGAGATGGTATTGGTTGGCCAGTAATCGGTTTGATATATGATAATATACCAAAAGTAAGAAAATTGGTGTCCTTGGTATCGGTGTGAATTTTATTGTGAAATCCAGAATGAGTGATAATAACATTAGAAAATAAAATATATTCGTGGCTGATATCTTCCCATTCGGAGTCACACCAATTCAGTATTCCAACTTTGGTTTCAAGTTCATGATTTTTTTCAAATGCTTTATTACAGTGCTTTTTGAGTCGAAGAGCAAGAAAAGAGTTAAAGGAAGGTAGAGTGTCCCATAAGCAAAAATCTTCATCTTTCTGAGCTTTAGTGATATTCTTGAGCAATGAATACATGCCTATATAATTGAAATGCCTAGATAATAATCATATAAGAGTTTCAGAATCCTTATCCTCTAAATATGCAATATAAAAATGTGAAATAAGACAAGTGAAATTTGGAAAAAAGGCTCAACTTCAAAGGTCAAAATCTCAGCAACCACTGAACCTAATTCAAACCTGTTTGAGGGAAATGAAAGATATTCTTTAGTAGAATCTTCAGTTAAAGGACATGTGATTTAAATAAACCTAACCCTAGTTTGTTACATAAAAAATGAAATAAAAATTTAAATTGGGAAAAAAAAGGCTCAACTTTAACGGTCAATATCTCAGAAACCACTGAATCAAATTCAAATCTGTTTGTGGGAAATGAACGGTAGCCTTCAGGAGAATCTTCAGTAAAAAGAACATTAGATTTGAATAAACCTAACCCTAATTCCGAGTCTGATTCTCAAAATTTTACAAAAACTTGAAAAGTGGTAATGAAGATGAGATCAAAAGGAGTTTTATAAGTTCACTGTTATCCAGATAAGAGTCATACATATATTTAAGTATGAAATTTTCATAAAAGGAATGAGATATCATATAGGCATGAAAAAAAAGGAGATGAAACTTACCTTGATTGAAAAGTAGGAAAAATAGAGTGAGAAAGATTGATGTTGGAATTGTGGGGAAATTGAATATGGAGTAAGTGAAATGCATAAAGAATGTGCAATGTATTTGTTTCAATGAAATGGAGCCAAAAAAAAGTGAAATAAGGGAAAGGGGGGATAATGACCATGCCAAGGAGGGATGAAGAGTAGGGTGATGGAGCTAAAAAAGAAAGTAAAGAGGGAGAGAAAAAAAAGGTTAATTATACCATTGAAATCCAAAATAACCACTTACAAAAAAAATTTAGATAAAAAAAAATAAAATAAACAGAAAAAAACAAAAAAAAATTATAAAAGTAATCAAAAAATCAAAAAAAAAAGAATAAAGTGACTTACCTGGAGAGATGAGATGACAAAATGAATGAAACCAAATTGTTTGAGGGATGTTGGAGGAGAATAGGAAAAGGATATGAGGGATGAATGAAAAAAAAAAATCACTGACAAAATATGTGATTTCAGAAAATATGCAATTTCATGTTGAGCTGGTGAAAGAAAACCAATGAGCCATCCAAAAAAAAAAATTTCACCGTAAATTCCAAAAAAAAATGAATATGCAACAAACCAAAATACTAACCCAAGTGAATGAAGTACACAAAGAGGACATTTGGAGAGTACAAAATGGTATGGGAAAGAAAGGGATGATGTGCCCAACATGTGGTTTTGAAAAAAAAATCACAAAAAAAGTGCTGATTTGAGGTCAGAACTGACACCCATAGAAAAAAGATTAAGAAGTAGAAGAAATAAGTAAAAAAGAATGTAAACATACCTGGCAAAAATATTGAAAATGTCAGGAAGGGGTGTGTGCCGAGGATTGATCAGTAGGTAGCGAGGAAGGTCAGTGTGTCACATGTGACAGAGATGGGGTAAGAAAGGAAGGGATGTTTTGTGGCCAAAATGTGGTTGTGAAAAAAAACGGGAAAAAAGTGCTGATTTGAGGTCATAACTGACACCCTTTTTTGAAATAAGTGACTTTTTTGCAAAATTTAAGTGCTGATTTGTAAGTGCTGATTTGGTTTGAAATCCGCACTTAAGTTAAGTGCGGATTTGCCAGAACTGACACCCCCTATTGAAAAGATACTTAAAAAGAGAAACCTTACTAAAAAAAGAGGGTTAAGTATCTATTAAGGTTTAAGAATAAATAAAGTGAATATGACCAGTGGATTACTGAAAATGAAATATCTGATCTTAAAAATCTCTTGAAAAAAATTAAAACTAAATAATACTGTTAAATATTTGGTATATGTATTGTAGAAATTTTAAAAAATTATTTTTCTATCCACTCCTTACTTATTAATTAAAATTTCTTAACATTTTTTTATTGTTTTTTTTGGGTGAGGGACTTTCAGCCTAGGTATCCCCAGGACTGAGTATTTCTTATGCTTAAAATATGATACACTTAATTACATTAAGCTTATAATTAAAAATTATGGCTATAATACTTATATATATGGTTGTTATGCTTATATATATATATATTACACTATTAAATGAATTATATAATTTAAAATAGCTTATTCATAGCCCTATAATACTTATTAAGGTGCTAATGGAGTCATAATATACTTGTCTTAAGTTATATTAAGTAATTATAGACATACATAGGCTTATATGTATGCATAAATTTCATATTCAGTGGAATATGTAGTTATATTATGTATATATAGGTCTATAAGCAGTTTTTAACCTCTAAATAGCCTATAAGATTTTTTTTCTGCTTATTTTAGGTAATATGGAAATATTCAATGGACTCATCACACCTACACAAGCATATACACCTTTTTCAGGTGCATATATCCAGTTTTGACAACTTAATCTGCTTCCTTTGATGGATTTTCACAGATTTATGGGTTGGCATATGATTACTGGGTTAATATGAATGCTTGGGAATGTTATTGGGGGCTTGGAAAGTTGATTTGGTTCCTTTATATGCTTTTGGTTTCATTCTATATCCTTTGGATGAGTTATTTTACCTGTTTCTTTATGGTATCCTCTTTTATCTGTTTTCTCTATTTATGGTATGGGTTTATGATATCATTTATTGTGATGGAGGGTCCTTACTGGAAGTCTAGGTGATTTAAACTTCTTAAAGTGGATGCCATGGGGAGATGATGGGCCCTCACAGTGCTTTAATTTCTGGGGAGAGAAGTGACATCATCTGGATTGAAGGTCTGTGCACTCCAGTGGATTTTGGTATAAGTAAGGGAGGATTTGATTGGTTATTGGACATCACTTACTTACTACAACTCAAATAGACATTATATCACAATTACTATCATATACAAATATATTTTAAAGAATTTCTAAATTGGTATTATTTTTATATTAGCTATAACTTTATATTATCAACCTATTTTTCACCACTAGCACACACCAATCCAAATATTGTGAGTTAATATTGAGCATAAATATTTTATTAATCTTCCTCTGAGGTTTAATCACTAAATAATTTACAAATAAGTATTAGGACCATTAATATTTAATATTAAATCATACCTAGATACTAGCATATACTGACAATATTGAGAAAATATAAGATAGAAAAAGGAATGGTGAGATGATAATGAAAGACAAAATTTAAGCAACCAGTTTCTGTAGTGATAGAATAGAGAAAGAGAAAACAGAGTAGAAAAGTTTGATAGAAGCTTAGAAACTAAACTAAAAGAGACAATGGGGGAAGGACTAGTTTAGTATGAAATTAATTACAAGAAATGTGGAGCAAATGTTTCTCCAAAACAGACCTCTTTATATATTGTGGGTGAGGAAGAGAAGACCTGCTTACACTTTCAAGGATTCTTTACTGATAGCCTGTGTTTAGTGAGTTTTCCTGATGTGAAATCTCCTCACTCCTAAATGATTGTGACAGTTAATAAAGTTTAGTAAAGTAGAAAAAAAAATCACTTACATTTCCAAAAAAAAAAACTAGGGAGATTTCTTGAGGTCAGGAGCTGAGAGAGGTAGGATAATTGTCGGCCAGTTGTCTAGAAGAAGGTAAGAAAGGGAGAAGGAAAAGAGGAGGAAAGGAAAATAGGCAAGAAAGTTTTATAGAAAATAGAAGAAATAAAGTAATAATTTATTTAAAGAGAGGCAACAACGAGTTACTTGAGGGATGACACAAAATGAGGTTTTATTTAATGACAATATTATTTAAAGTAAGGATTCTGCGCGGCAAACACTATAATTACTATCAGGCTTAAAGAAACCTGTAAATAGATATATAGAATTTAAATTAGAATTTTAATTCTAATAAAAATAATAATAAAACGTATTATATTGACAGTTTGTTCAGATTTGGTTTGTATAGTAAGTGATGAGGCTACAGGGGATTATCCAAGGCCTTTTTATAGGCAATGGGTCCTCTGAAGCGCCACTACATTTGTAAATACAAGAATAATAATAAGATGAAACAAGAAAATAAAAGAATAAGTGAAACATAACAATTTAGAGAAAAATATGAAACAGATAATTAAAACCCCAAATAAGAACCAAATTTCCCCACAACTAATTCCCAAATCAGTAAGTAAAAATAGTGAGTAACTAAACAAGCCTGTGACATAGGAACTATGAGAAAAATAATTCAAAACAGATGGTAAAGTCTGCTTTAAGGGTTTTTAAGTGAAACAAGAAAAAATATTTTGACGCAACAAAATATGTAATCAATTTTAATTTAGTATAAAGAAATTAATTAATTGTTCCAACTATGTAATTAAATAATTAATTTAAATGAAACAAGTAATTAATTTATTACTAAATTAAGTTGAAAATTATAATATTATTTTATAAAATAAGTATTATAATTTATTTAATTTTTTTGACACAATTAAGGGTCCAAAAAACAGCGGCAATAATTATGGATAATAGTATATGAAAAGGTATATTTTAATAATTAAATTTAATTAATTAAAGTAATTACAATATAAGATAAACACTTGAATATAATTATCTTATAAGTTTTTAATTAATTAATTTATAATTATTAAATAAACAATGTGCCCTTTTTTATGGAATATAATTAAATACTTTTAAATTCTCTTATAATAAAATTAAAATAGTATTTACTTTATTTATATAAATAAAATATTAATATAAATTTATTATGTAATATAATATTAATGTTAAATGCATACTCTGCAATTATTATGTCTTTATTTAATTTCAATAAATTTTATGTTTATTTACTGGGCTCCTGGGACAGCCTGGCTGACAATAATCAAAAGAAAGAAAATACATCAGGCAAGATAAAAAAAATTTAAGGCCAAAAAGAAAAGAGGTAGAAATAAAAATAAAAGAGTGAAAGAAACTACAACAGCAAAGCAAAAAAAAATAAAATAAAATAAAGAGAGAGAGAAAGAAAATAGAAAAAAAAAATTAGTAAGAAAAACAATATTTAAGGAGAAAAAAAAAAAAAAAAAAAAAAACTATCTTAGATTGTCCACTTTTTTTTTTTTTTTTTTTTTTTTTTTTTTTCTAGTTCTCTCTTCAATCTCACTTTAATTTGTTTTTCTTACTTTTTTTTTTTTCCTTTGGCTTTTCCTCTCTCTCTCTCTCTCTTTCTCTCTCTTTCTCTCTCTCTCTCTCTCTCTCTCTTTTTTTTTTTTCTTTTTTTTTCTTTTTTTTTTCTTTTTTTTGCTTTCCTGTTGTATTTTGTTTCTCTCTTTAATTTTTTATTTCTTACAAATTTTTTTTTCTTTGGCCATTACTTTTTTTTTAAAAAAAAATTTTTTAAATTTTTATTTTTGCTTGCCTTTTGTATTTTTTTTTTTTTTCTTTTGATGATCCTACATCTCTCAGCTCCTCAACACAAGAAATCTCACCAGTTTTTTTTGGAAATGTAAGTATTTGTTTTTTCATTGATTTCAAAATCAATATACTGACTCAATCATGTAGGATTGAGGTAGTTTTATGTCAGGAGTCCTCAGTAAACATAGGTTATCAGTAAAGAAACCTTGAAGGTGTAGATGGATCTTCTCATCCTCTCCCACAATATATAACAAGGGCTGTTCTGAGCAAGATGCCTTCCACATTTCTTGTAATAATTTTCATACTAAACTAATCCTTCCCCTTTTGTATCCTTTAATCTTGTTACTAAGTTTAAGTTTCACATTTTTCTGCCCTGTTGTCCCTTTCTCTATCATATTGTTGAGGTATATGCACCCATCCCCCAGAAACCTATTTCAAGCCAGGTTAGGTTTGTCGTAGAGCAGCTTTCATGTATTAGCTAGTCATGAGTTTGACCCCCCATACCAGGCATTATTTTTTTGTCTCTTCAGGTTGTAGGCCCGGCTTCTCCATCCTGTAATATCATCATTTTTATCATCATTGGCCACATCAACACATTGTCATCATCAGCCAGTTTTCACCTTTCTTCACTTACAAGAGATATAGATATAAGGTGGTAGGTGGATGAAGGGGGTTTGGAGTATATCCACCTATCCCCCAGAAGCCTATCACCAGCTGTGTTAGCTTAGTGGTAGAGCCGCCTACATCTATTAGGAGGTCATGGGTTTGACCTCCATACCAGGCACTATTTTTCTATCTCTTCACATATCACCACTGAAACTAGTTTCTTAATTTTTGTCTTACATTATCATTTCCCCATGCCTTTTTCTACCTTATAACTTCTCAATAGAGTTGATTTATTCTTGATATAAAATTTAATCAGTAATGTTTACTCCTCACAGTATCTATCTGGAATAATTTTTATGATAGATATTTTTCTTTAACATAGAGTGATTTATATAAAGGTAAGTAAGGATTTCTTTATAATTATTTGTGGTGGGAACACAACATAACACTAATCTTAATTTTTTTTTGTAGTAAAATTGTCATATGCCATAATTTTATAGATACAATAATCTTAAAGTATCAATGTATATATATATATATATATATAATGCAACACAGTAGAAATATATGCTAATAATATCAATTTTTCTTAGAAACTACTTAAATAAATTTAAAAGTTGATATAGTGTCATATTTTGTAAATTGATGTTAAACAGAATTTTTAAAGTTAAAAAAATACAACCAATTTAAGACCTACAACCACTCATCTACCTTTTTTTTTAAAAAAAAAATATTCCTTCATTTTAATTAATATCTCCAGATCATTATCATCATGATTCTAGTTTGAATATTTCTTTTTTCCTAGGATTGTTTGGAATTTTTTGGTATTTAAGGTTGAAAAGGTGTTACAAGTAGTGTATCATAGTAGAAATAGAGGAAATTTGGTGATGAGTAACAGTTAATGTGTCTTGTAATTTTTATTTGTGAAACAGTGGGGGAATCAAGGACATGAGTAAGTTACCTTTAAGTGAGATGAAAGATGAGAAAAAATTGGCAGGGAGAAGTGTGAGTTAAAGACATGAAGTGAGTATCTGTAAGTATATATACTTATGTGTACCCAACACTTATTGAAATGAATAGCTAATGTGAGAGCATCCACACTTGTTTGGTTGTGTAACTCCTGCTTACATGCATATTACTTCTCAGTTGCACAAATTTATGATATCATTTCACACTCATTTTTCAAAAAATTCACTATTTGTGAGTTGCACAAAATATTCATCACTTGTGTTTCTTGGTTTATTCAATAACATCATACCTTCCACAGCACTGATTTCTTCTATCCCTCCTTCTTCCATACTCATTTTTTCTTCACTCAACTGTTGCATTTCCCATGCCATTGAATTTCCTTGATGATTTATTAGACATGGAAGAAAAAGATCTGCTTTTTACATATTTTTTAACTACCTATTACAACAATCAAACATCTAATTCAACTACACTCAGACCAAAAAAAAAAAAAAAAAAAAAAAAAAAAAAAGTGATAGAACAAGATAGTTACACTGACAATGCATGCTTAATGAAAGACTACTTTGGGCAAACCCATTTTCAATTTTGTTGGAGCTTTGAGGTGTAGAAATGGTTTGGAAAGTATTATAATATAATAAGATGATAATTTTGGGTGTGATGTGATGATGAGAAGTGAGAAAAGTAGTATTGAGTAAGAGAATGATGAGTAATGTAGTGTTTGATAAGAGTGAAGATTTAATGAATTGGAGGTAGTGAGGTGTTGCAAGGTTGAGCAAGTGAGATGAATTACTGAAAAAATGGCAGGGCAGAAAATGAGTTACACAAATGGTTCAATAATTTGTGGAAAGATCCATGATTTACTGAAAAAATTACTGATTTGACCTGTTACCAAAAGACTGAAAATAGATGAGTGTGGAATTTTAGCGGCTACTTTCAGTAAAATATGCATACCCAAGCTAATTTGACCCGCGAGTGTGGATGCTCTGAGGTGTAAATGACACGGTGCCGGAATATGCATCAAGGTAATAGTTAAGTATGCATGGAGCGGGGTGTTACTGACACACGGTGGTAGATGCCCCCCCTCCCCCCCCTAATGCTTGTAGGATACAGCAAAACCTGAATTGCTAGAGGGTTTCTCGTCTCCGATTCCCCGCCAAAAACATGAGTTTCGGTTGCTTTTGGCAGGGAATAAGTGACAAGAAAACCGCAAGCTTTTACGGTTTAGCAGTAACTATGTTATTATCAAGGAGGTTTCGCTGAGGGATGGGTTTATCTACTAACTCATTTTAGTTCTTTGTAAGTATTGATTTGAAAAGCTTTTATATGATGGTGTGTGTAATGAACGAGACAAGGGCTGAGACCAGGCGGGGAAGATGATGAAGACTGAGATGTAGAGAAAGGGAGATGAATAGCAGAATGAATAAAGGGGAAGATGGGGACTGAATTAGAATCCAAGACTCGGACGGAGACCATAGACGATACACAAGCAAGGGAGGCAAGATGGTCTGCGGAACAGCGGAACCTAATGGGTGATAAATAGATGTTGGATTGGTGTTTTGCTGTTCATCTTGTTGATGGGAGCGAGTATTTGCGGTTGGACGGTTGAGATTGCTTCAGTGGTGGTGATTAATATTGATATTTAATATCTCCCTTTCAATCAATCATATTATACCCATCTTTGGCTTAGTATCAATTTTCTGATCATTTTATTATTGTCATTGTTATTACATATCTAGCATAAGATTATTGTTATTATTATTATTATCACTATTATCATTACTATTATTACTATTATCATTACTATTATCATTATTATTATCACTATTATCATTCTTATCATCCACCTTCCTTCTCGTCGCTCGTTTTCTCCCCAAATGGCTCATCCTCATCCCCTCAACTGTCCCCTTTCCCGCACTCACTCTTATGTCTTTCCCAATCCCCATTCCTCCCTCTCATCCTTCCTCAATCCTCCGCCCCGTCTTCGTCTTGACTCACCAGGAACCCGTCTCAGATCCCGCAGCGTCACGTTTCAAGACCAGCAGAACGGCAGCTGTCCTTCAACTCCCGTCACTTGTGTCGACCAGCGCGCTCACTCTCACATTTCTCTCCAGCAGCAGCAGCAGCACTTTCATAATCACCAGCTTCATCTAGTCTCCACTCCCAATCACTCTATCACTTTTTCTTCTCAAACGGACGACGACGACGAACCTCTATCTTCTGGCGTCCATTCTGCTCTCTTGTCTTCTTCATCTTTATCATCTTCCTCTTCTCTTTCTTCTCCCTCACACTCACCGCCTCATACTCCTCACTCAACCCTTCTTCCAACCTCACTCTTGTCTTCCGTCAAGCTTCCCCTTGTCTTTAATCCTTTGCCTTCTGCTCGTCAAACCTTTTTTCTCCCGCCCCTTGATATTCAAAAACCTATCCATCTAACTTCCACTGCTTTTTCTTCGCCTACTCATCTCACTCTTGATTCACCATCGTATCCTGTCCATTCTACCAAATCTCTTCTTCCTCGTCTTGCTCTCCTTGCAGCCTTTCTTGTCTCTTCGTTTATATGTGTAGCCTTGTTAATATCAACTATTCCTTCTCTCACTTTACCTACCTCCCTCAACATTATTAAATCTCAAATCTTTCATCTTAAAACTTATGCCCAAACCTCACCTCTACATTTCGCACATATTCTCTTTGTCCTTTCCTTTATCTTTGTTTGGAAACAAGCTTTTTCAATCCCTGGTACTGTTTTACTTAATGTACTTTTAGGTGCTATTTTTCAAACTTGGCTTGCTACTGCCATTTCAAGTTTGTTAACCGCTGTCGGATCATCCTTGGCTTATGCTATGGCTAGAATTGCTAGACCTGTAGTCGAAACATATATGCCTAAACCTTTGGCAGTTGTTGAATCAACGGTTTCACGCTTCAAGTCACCCTCTTCCAACTCTTATAATACTGCTGATTTGTCAAGCTATCTATTGGTTGCCCGTTTGGTTCCAATTGTGCCTTATGCTGCCCTCAATCTCGCTTCTGGTGTCTTAAATTTACCTATTATTCCTTTTTTTTGGACCTTAGTGATTGGCAGTGTACCTTATAATTTTGTTACGACTCAGGTAAATTTTGTGATTTCAATAAATCTAAATATTTTTATTCATCTGAGCTCTGATTGTTTTTATCATTATCGGTCTCACCGATATAATTATAATTATATAATATATATATATATATATATATATGTTATATGTTACACTTTTTTTGTTTTTTGGCAGGTCGGAGAAATATTAAGTTTAGCCGTGTCCACTGGTGCAAGTAATGGTCCTACTAACATTTGGTCCATCTCCTTACTTGCCAAATTAGCATTTGTTTCCATTTTAGGAATTGTGCCAGTATTATTCAAAACAAAGCTAAGGAACCTTGCTTCCTCAACTGTTGGACGAAGAAAAGTACAATGGATCTGTTATTGGCGTCGAGCTACAGAAAATCATTTCAACCCATCAGTATCTTCTGCAGATTATCGGGGATACAACCATGAGTTTTTGGATCCTTTGGTCACATATTCCTCAAGCGATACGAATTCGGGTGATGAAGAAAGGTTTGAGGTGAAAACGTTAACAAGAGATTCTTCGGTTTCTTTTTCTCGGTTCATTGATGATGATGATCGTCACGCTATTGCTAACACTGCTGCTGCTGCTGCTACTACTACTCCTAGTATTAGATTACCGTTATGAAACTTTCCTTTTCAAAATAAGTCTTATTCTTAGGTAAACCACAGTACATCACATCATCTTTCTGCCTGAGTCGCAAGTTTCTCTATCTCTTTCTCACTGTTATTTTGCTTTTCTTATTTATTTATTTTTTGATATGTTCCTGTGTGTGTGCATACTTGCAAGTGACTAGCTAATTATATTGACATCTGCAAGCAACCTCCTTATGCATGTATTTATGTATGTATGTATCTATTAGGTTCTCGCAAAGCAAAACAAAACAAACAAACATAAAAATAAACATTTTTTTTTCTTAAAAAAATGATGTATGTATAAAGTAGTTTTTTTTTAAAAAATTAAAAATAAATTATATTATATACATATACATATATATATATTATTATTATTACTTAAGGCAATCTTTTTATTTAATTATAATGTGATTTATATGTGGATTGGTTATTTACCTTTTTTTTTCAATTTCTCATTTCTTTTTATGCTTTTTATGCTGCTGTATTTTTTGAGGGGGTGAGGAGGTGATGAAGAAAGGGAGAAAGAGAGAGAGAGAGAGAGAGAGAGAGAGAGAGAGAGAGAGAGAGAGAGAGAGAGAGAGAGAGAGAGAGAGAGAGAGAGAGAGAGAGAGAGAGAGAGAGAGAGAGAGAGAGGTTAGGGAAGTGAAGAGGGGCAGGAGTGGTTGTTATTTTGTTTGTTGGAATTGGATTTGATTGATTAATTTGAATATTATAGTGGAGACTATCCAGTTTTCATTACTCTGTGCAAACACTTATATATCTATATACACATAGCTCTAGAATATTCTACTAGTTTCTCATCTCTTCTCGATCATTCTACTAACTTCCCTAAACACTCCACAACACCCCCGCCCTCAACCATACGAAACACCCATTTTACAAAGATTTGAGCTGTAATAGTGGCAAAGTGTCTGAGAGTTTGTTCCTCCCTATGGTTTTAGTCATAATGTCAGCAATGTTGTCATGAGTAGAAATCCAGGTGAGAGAAGCCAGTTCATCGTATAGTATTTCATTCACATAATAGAAGTCTCGCCTCATGTGTCTGGAACGTTTGTTAGAAGGTGGATCTTCTGCAACATGGACAGATGATTTGTTGTCGCAAAAGAGCTTAAGTTTAAACTTGATGCCTGTAACATCCTCTATGAGGTTCTGGATCCATATTCCAGTCCGAGTCCCATGACTTAAGGCCATATTTTCTGCGTGTTGTGATGAAATTGAAACAAGTGGTTGTCGCTTTGCACTCCAGCTAATAGGTACCCCATGGTACATGATGACATATCCATGATTGGCCCGATCTGTAGGACTAGTCCAACTTGCATCTGTATAGACATGCAGTGGTTGATCTTTGATATATTGAGGTTTTATAATGAGTGCAAGACCTTGAGTGGCTTCCAGATAACCTAGCAAATGATTAATGGCAACCCAATGTTCGGGCTGTGGATTTTGGGCAAAACGTGATAGGAAATTGACACTATAAGAAATATCGGGTCTTGTACCAACTGCGAGGTAGCTCATTGAGCCAAGGATACTGAGGTAGTTTCGTTGGTTGAGTTTATCGTTCAGTTTGATAATGCCATTTTCTGGATGACTGGGGAGTGTAGTCAGGTACCGGTTGTGGGAGGGGTTGTGTTCTTTCAATATTCTAGAAACTAAAGCACCCTGATTCAGAGAAAAGCCTCCATCAATGTGTTTAATATCCACACCAACAATAGAAGTAATAGTACTAGACCATTTTATATTCAGAATGCCATCTAAATTTTTTGATAAAGTATTTAACACTAAATCAGAACTACCAGCAACTATACCATCATCAACATGTATCCAGATAATCCCCCTGTCACTATTATTACCACTACTAATTATATATAGACTAGAATCATAAAAACTAGGGATATAACCAAGTTGTCGAAGTTTGGAGGACAAATGTTTCCACCAGCAGCGTGCCGCCTGTTTTGTCCCATATAAGGCCTTTTTTAATTTTAAAACTTTATTGTTTATTTTTTCATGTTCATAAAAACCTTCAGGTAATTCTATCCATACATCTTCATCAATTTTTGAGTGTAAGTAGGCTGCTGTGACATCAAAACTATGGACAGGCCATTGATTCAATGCTGCTGTTGTTAGAAGGAGTCGTAAAGAAGTGAAAGTTGCAGTAGGTGCAAAGGTATCGTGATAATCTGTTCCTTCAACTTGGGTGAAGCCTTTGGCTACAAATCTAGCTTTTCTTTTGATAACATTCCCTGCACCATCTCGTTTAATGCTGAAAACCCATTTTCCCTTCATAACATTCTTGTTTTCTGGCCGGTCAACAAAATCCCAAACATCCATCTTTTCCATATTCTCCATTTCATTCTTACATGCCTTTACCCACTCTTTATTTTCCCCATCTTTCATTGCCTGTTTGTAGGTCCTAGGTACACCACTCATAATTTCCACACAATTACGCTCAATGTCATCCGCAGTTCTGTCTTGCTCTCGAATTTCTTTAATCTCATCAAAATTCAGCAAATCCATTTTATTAGTGATAAAATCCAAGTCCATTTTTTGTTTTTTTTGAATTTTACTATTATGGTCTTGAGTATTGTTACTTCTAGCTAGATCAGTGTAATTTCGATTTTTAACAGGTCTGCGGACTTCATAGGTTTGAGATTTCAAGTCTCCAGGAAAATGTACCCATATGCTTTCATAGTATTTATTTTTAATCTTATCATACATTATCCATCCTTTACCTCCCACAGAATATCCAAGTACAACACATTCAATGCCTCTTTTATCAAGTTTTTTTCTTTTTTCTGAAGGTAAGTGAACATATCCTACTTCTCCAAAAATTCTCAAGTGAGAAAGATCAGGCCGATAACCCATGAAGGATTCAAAAGGTGTATTGGTAAGACAGGTGCTGTTGGGAACCCTGTTGTATACATATGCTGCCCATAAATAAGCCCTGCCCCAGAACTCCTCAGGTAATTTGCTATCAACAAGCAGTGTCCTACCACTGTCAGATACAGTCCTGTTGAAACGCTCAATTTTGCCGTTTTGTCCATGAGTGTATGGCATGCTATGTTCGTGAAAAATTCCTTTCTCAGCCATCCAAATCTTAACTTGATTATTGACATATTCAGTCCCATTATCTGTACGTATAATTTTTACTTTGTGGTTACTGTAGTTTTCCAGTAAGTTAACAGTCCGGACAATTGATCCAAAAACATCTGTTTTGCTCTTTAGAAGTTCACAAACACCAAAAGAGGTGTGCAGGTCCTGAAAAGTAATCATGTATGTGTAACCTTCTGGAGTTGGTGGTAGTGGACCAACTAAGTCAGTCGTTATGATCTCAAGTTTTTGTAATGATCTGTTCGTTGGGTGCCATGATGGATTTTGACGGCGTTCACTTTTTGATTCTTTACATGCAGTGCAGTTGAGTGACCCAGCAGGTAAGAATTTAGGAAGTCCATTGGCTCCTCCAAATTTGAATAGTCGTTTGATGCATTTGAGAGATCTGTGACCTAGACGGCGATGCCATACCATCAAAAGATTATCATTGTCATTGTTTACAGAAATATCAGTTGGGCCGGGAGCAACTTCAGAAGGACAGATAGCGACAGAAAGTATTTTATTACTAGGGAGACATTTATCATCTATGGTAACAGGATTAGGCAACACCCATTTCCTATCCTTATATTCTGCTTTGAGTAAATAGAATCCATCTCTGTCCAGAATAAACATATCCTTTTCATAAACCCCAATCTGTCCTCCTCCCTCTATAATAGCAGCAGGGGATATTAAAGTGCTACTCGCTGATTCACAAAACAAGACACCATTCAATGCCAGTATATTCCCATCTACATCCTGAAAGTTAAGAGTCCCCATGCCTGTGATGAAAGGAGGTTTAGAGAGGTGGGTGGCTACTTTCAGTGGTATAGGATTTTTAAAGGGTTTGAAATTGACTAGCTGGTCTTTGTTTCCAGTTAGGTGGTGAGTGGCACCACTATCAAGGATTGGACTTGAGTGGGTGTAAGATACATTGGCGTGGGCCTCCTTGATTCGGGGTTCATCATCTGCAGCAATTAGATTCTCGCCAATCTCGGTGATTTTAGTAAAAGTTTGTGGGCTCACATTTCTTTGATGAAGGGATGGAAGACATGGAGCTGGTGACATGGAGGTGGTTGGGTGAACAGAAGGTTGGTAAACTGGATACAAGGTTGGGTAGTATGTTTGGTAATTCAATGAGTTGCCGCAGTTTGATACAGGTGGAGGTGGATAAAAATAGGAGGTAGATAAGTTATACGGGTTGTAGCAAGCCATGTGTGAGAGATAAAAAAAAATATAATAATAATAATAAAATAATATTGATATTGATAATAGCTCGGAGGTTATCCTGAGGGGTTGGTGCTACTGGTTGAGTCTGGAGGTTATCCAAGATAAAGATAAAAAAAAATCGGGTTACCGAAGGGTTCAGAATTACTGGGGGCGCAGGTCAGGTTTAACGCAGGCCCATAACCTATAGTGGAGACTATCCAGTTTTCATTACTCTGTGCAAACACTTATATATCTATATACACATAGCTCTAGAATATTCTACTAGTTTCTCATCTCTTCTCGATCATTCTACTAACTTCCCTAAACACTCCACAACAAATATATATATATATTAGGGGGTGTCAAACATTGGCATATATGCCATTCAAGTGTCCCACAAAAAAGGTACCAGATAAGTCATTTTAATTTGAAGTAACCCTGTGAATACTAGGTGTACTTCAATAATGTGTTTGTCTCTTAACATACCATCTGTTGGGTACATCCATGCCTATCAAGCACATCAAGTCACCTGCCCAATAATGGAACACCACTGCCTGCCCAATGACACCAATTTTCAAATAAAAATATTACAACTCAATTGTCACCGCTCCTTCCACTGCTTCCACTCTCTCTTCAATGATTCACTCACCACTACGTTTGATATCCTAGCACTACAAGAACCATTCCTATCATATGACCACCTCTCCCCAGCCCCAGCAAAAGGCTGGAACCTCTTTCTCCCATCCTCCAACTTTCCTCCCTCCCTCCCCATAAGATGTGGCTTTTATGTCAACAAACGCCGCCCCCCACACCTCCTCTCTTCCCTCCCCAGCCCAAGCCAAGACATCACCCTATTACTATTAAACATCACTCCCTCCCCCCTACTTATTGCTAACATGTACAACCCTCCTGCTACCTTCTCCTCTCTCCCACTCATTGTTCTGGCTCTCTCCCCCCACAAACACTTTCCATGTCTCTTACTAACGGACTCTAACCTCCATTATGATCTCTGGTCTGACCCCTCCAAACACACCAGAAACCATCTGGAAGCAACCTCCTTCCTTGATTCCATGTTCTACCTCAACATGTCCCTCACCTCCCAGTCTGGAGTCACCACCTTCTGCAACACCAGGAATTTCACATCTGTGATAGACCTAGTGTTTGCAAATGAGAAAGCCAGACATCTTATAGTCAAATGTGACACAGACCAAGATAGCTCATTCTCACACCTCTCCAACCTCTCTATCTCCTCCTCACCCCCTTCCCTTCCCCGTCCTTATCGAAACTGGAATATGTTTGATAAGTGTTCACTCCTCTCTGCACTTTCCTCTCTCCCTTCCCCCCCTCCCTTTACCTCCTCAGTCCAGATTGAACTGGCTGCTGAACATCTCACTTCCTCTTTTATCAAACTAATGGATTGTTTTGTTCCGCTGCAGCAGCCCTGCTCATCATGCCATGCCTGGTGGAACCAAAGTATCCTGGACCCTCTCAAGAAATTCTGCTATCAGGCCCAGAGAAGACTCAAATTCTCCCAGGACCCCCACAATGTAGCTGAGTTCAAAGCAGCACACAAAGCTTTCCGCACCAAAATCAACTTCCTTAAAAAACAACACTGGTGCCAAAAATTGGCAACCCTCACTCCCACCTCACTACATAAAACAGCTAAGTACTCTCTATCCTCCCAACCCCCTCATACTAACCCTCCCTTAGTTGCCCAGGATGGTAACCCCATCCGGGACAACTTTGTCAAAGCTAGACTCCTTTTTTGAAGGCATGTAAGTTGCCACAATCCCATGTGACCTCTCTGACATCCCCCCCCTCCTACCCCTGCCCGCCTCCCCCCCTTCTCCCCCTTTCACAAAAAACAAATTCCTCTCCATTCTCCAATCCACAAAACTGAAGCCGGCCCCAGTCCCAGATGGGATCTCCAACCTTCTGCTCCGACTTTTCCCTCAAACTACTACCAGATTGCTGCTTCCAATATTCCAAGCCTGCCTCAAACACAGCTACTACCCAAAGATATGGAAAAAGGCAAACACTATAATTATCCCCAAACCTCACTGACCAGACTATTCAGTTCCCAATGCTTTCTGCCCCATTTCCCTACTCAACACAATGGGTAAGCTACTTGACTCACTTCTCACAAAAAGACTCTGTTATTTGCTTGAAACAGGCAATCTCCTCCCTGAAAAATACTATGGTGGACGCCCCACCTGCTCAACATCAGATGCTCTCCTACACCTCACAACCTGGACTAAAGAAAGATGGAGAGAAGGTAAAGTAGTGGGTACCCTATCATTATATGTGAAGGGAGCTTTCCCTTCCATTAACCTTGACATATTATCAGCCATCCTATCATCACTCCCCATCCCTCACAACCTCTCCTCACTCATCACTAACTCTCTCAAAGACCGGCTTACCAGTATCTACTTCTCCTCCTAAATGTCCCTCCTGGCCTTCGAACCAAAGGTCCTCCCACAAGGATCCCCACTCTCTCCCATCCTTAACATCACATACAATTCAAATCTTCTTTCTCTCCCCTCTATCTCACAATCACGCCTCTCATTAGGCTATATAGATGACATCATCTTTCTGGCTGCTAGCCAGCACTCAGACTGGGTTGTTGAAAAACTGGTGGCCCTTGGAGAAGAAGTACTCTCATGGGGCAAAAAACAAAGCACAGTCTTTGACCAATCCAAAACTAAATGGATCCTCCTCACAAAAAGATGGCTCCTCCTGAAAAACCCTCACACCCTTCATTTTGACTCTTGCAACATCTCTCCCCCCCCCCTACCCTCAAATGGCTGGGGGTTCTCCTTGACCCTACACTGTCTTACAAAGCAAATGGCTCCAACCTCTCTGCCACTGGTCTCCGCACAGTCTCCAGCATCCACCACCTGGCTTCTTTGGGATGGGGAATCCCACTCTGCCAATACAAAATTCTGATTTCATCACTAATTCACTCCCGCACAGATTACACTGCTATTGTATGGCACAAACCAAAAAAAGCATCAAGGACAACCTGCATGCTTCAGGTGGTGCACAAAAGAGCCATGAGAAGAGGACTGGGCTGCTTCCGTACCACCCCTGTATGTATTCTCCTTCATGACACTGCATCACTCACTTGCCAGCAACGCCTCAACTACACTGTCTACAAAGCTTGGCTCCAATTAATTTCGATCCTGATGAGCAACCCCATGGCAAGATTAGCCAGAGATCTTGCCTCCCTCCGAGCCCTCAAATCTCACCAACACCAACTACACATTCTCTCTCACCCCTTCCCCCCTCATCTCCCCCTCACTGGCCTTGACACAAAATGCCCTATCTTGCTTCCACCATGGGCTCCCCCCCTCTTTGTAGCAGATATTGGGTCCTGCAAAGAATCTGCAAAAAGAGAAGTCCTGTCCTCTATTTCATCTTCTCCCCTCTCATCACACTTCTTTTACACTGATGGTTCAAGGTCTGCAGCAGGTTCATTTGCTGCAGCCTATGAGCCTAGCCTTACCTTCCCATTTGTCTCTTGTTTGGGAGATGCCCAATTATATACAGTATTTGAAGCTGAACTGATTGGAATTTTACTAGGTCTCTATCTCTTCCTCAACAACTCCCTTTGCTACATTACAAACTCTCTCACCTTACTGGTTGAAAA